>CM055120.1:378405818-379005818 GCA_029206835.1 Rana muscosa
GGCTTGATGTAATGGCCTTTCTCCAGCAACGGCTAGTTGGAGCGTCCAGAGGCCGCTCCTTTGGGGGGGTACTGTCAGGAAGGGCTTCACCGACTGGTAGCGCTGTTGGTCCTATGGATTGCAGTACCGGTGTCCACCAGCAGGTGTTCTCTTGCAGCCAGCATCTTTGATAGAGGATCTCACCTGCTGGTGGTAATGCCTGATCCATGGGCCGTAGTACCGGCGTCCACCAGCGGGTGTATTCTGGCAGTGTGGGGCAGGCAGCACCTCCTCCGCTCAGCTGTCAAATGAGGACAATCCCTACAGTCCTATAAATACCCAGTGAGCCCTCACATGCTCGCCTTGGTATCTCTCCTTGTGCCCTGACCCTGAACCAGAGAAGCTCTGCATTTTGATCCTGTCTGTTATCTGTACCCTGAACCCTGAGCCTTGTACCTGTACCCATCCCTCCTGTGATCCATCCATCCTCTCCTTGTCCTGTTTGTTTCCCTTTCCCCCAGCTGCTGATCTCCCATTGACGACACTGGCCTGGCCCTGTTTATGATTCTGGTTTTCACCATAACTTGTACATATTTGTCTGTTAAGCCTCGTACACACGGCCGAGATTCTTGTCGAAAAAAACATGTCGTTTTTTTCGACGAGATTCTTGGACAAGAAACTTGTCCCGGCCGAGTGTACAGACGCTCGATTCAAAGAACCCGCGGTTCTTTGAATGGAGCGTACACGGTGACGTCATCGACTACGACGAGCATGCGCTCGTCACATTCGATGCCGTCACCGCCATCTTGGTATACCCTACCTATGCCTAGGAAGCAACCGCACATGTGTCAAATTCATTTCGAACATACGCGGGCTTCCGGGAGGACAGGTAAGTGTACACACACTCACTTTTCTCGTCGAGAAACATGCCGACGAGAATCTCGACGAGAAAATAGAGAGCAGGTTCTCTATTTTCTCGTCGAGATTACTTGTCGGTTTTCTTGACGAGAAACCATACACACAAACAAATTTCTCGGCAAGACATCTCTGCCAGCAAGTTTCTTGCTGGTTCTTGCCGAGAAACTCGGTCGTGTGTACGAGGCCTTACTGTTATTATTTGTGGGTTCTGTTGGTATTGGTTGTTGTGCACTGTGTGGTATTGGAGGTGGTTGTATTTACTTACTTTAATAAATTATCATACTTCACTTAAACACGTCTGGGTTCTGGTCTTATCTGATACGTGACAGGGAAGGGGGGAAATAGGGACACGGAATAAGGATGGAACCGGGGAGAGAGGAAAAAAGGGGCATGGAGTTAGGGTGGAACTGGGGAGAGGCCCCTTTGTGCGACCATCTCTAGACCCACCCTTTAAGTTAATTTCATTATATATATATATATATATATATATATATATATATATATATATTAAAAAACCCTTTTTTGTTTTTTTTGTAGATAGGATATGGAGGAGGAGTTTTTTTTTTTTTTCCTCTCTCTGCTCTCCCTTTCCCCCTCAAAAGTTTTGAGCACATGAAAAGGGGAATTTTAGAATTTTACGCCAATTCATAAGAGCTGGTAACACCGAATGATTTAGATGCTTTAGGAATGTTATGTACTATGTTTATTGTGATGTGAAGGTCATGTTTTTATGTAATTTAAATTGTTTGTATGGTTGAGTCATTTATGATTATTATGTATATGTTTGTCCTTTTCTAAAATCAATAAAAATAATTTAAATACAATGTTCACCAATCCCGATCTATAAGGCCCCTTTCACACTGGGGCGGGAGGTGCGGAGGCAGTAAAGTTTTTAGCGGCGCTTTACCGGCGGATTAGTGGCGGTATTCGGCCGCTAGCGTTGTGGTTTTACCCCCCCTAGCGGATGAAAAAGGTTTAATACTGCCTGAAATGTGCCTCTGCAGAGGCGCATTGCAGTCGGTATAGCCGCGCTGTCTCATTGCTTTCAATGGGCAGGAGCGCTGGAGGAGCGGTAAACACACCGCTCCTTCATCGCTCCAACGATGCAGCTAGTAGAACTTTTGGAGCGGTCCTGCTAGCGCACCGTTCCAGTGTGAAAGCCCTCAGGCTTTCACACTGGAGAGACAGCAGCCATTTCAGGTCGGTTTGCAGGCGCTATTTTTAGCGCAATAGCGCCTGCAAACCACCCCAGTGTGAAAGGGTCTAATTTAATTTGGCTTCCCTCTTCCAAGCGCTCCTTTGTAGATAATCCTTCTTTATGCCATTCTCTCTCTTGCTGGGACCGTTTTAAATACTCTAGTCATCTGATATCTCCACATCTTCCCTTATCTGGGATTCCTAACAACCCTATGTTCCCCCCAGCCATGGAAGATTCCGAAAATTGTATTTAGTCGCGTGATAAAAATGTTAAATTTATACATGACCTCTTAGCATTAGAAGGGATCAAAACACAATCTTATCTTTCAAAACATTGCCATCTTCCTCTATCAGAATCGCCACGCTTAATTCTAATTATGGATTTTATCAATACCCTTCTCTCTCCTTCTTCCATTACATGTCCGACCCTCTTAACACCTTTTTACAAAGAATGCAAATTAAATCCACATTACCCTGGCATTATTTTTCCTATTTATGCTTCACAAATTTCTTCCCAATCCATTAGTAAAACCTGCCTACGCTCTTGCTTGGGAAATTAAAAAAAAATTCAAACTGAATGGAGTAAAATCTGGACCAATGTAGCTAAATGTTCAATTAATGCTCTAGCCCAAATAATGCATATAAAATACTTCTTCGCTGGTGTATGACTCCAACAAATCTATTACATATTTCCCCTTCAATCTCCCCTTTTTGCTTTAGAGGGTGTAATTCTAGAGGAACATTATTACACATCTGGTGGGAATGCCCTATTGTCCAGAAACTATGGACACAGATTTATGGTATGATCAACAACATTTTTAACAAACCCAGAAATTTAGACCCATGGGAAGCCTTACTACATAAACAAAATATGAAAACCGGAGAGAAAATTGATCTCTTATTTTTTTCCCCACAAGACAAATTATTGCTAAAGCCTGGAGAACTCCATCTCTGAATGACAGAGAAGTGAAGCAAAGAATCATGGGCACCATGGTTCATGAAAAAGTAGCATCTATCCTACTTGATACCCATTCAAAATTTTAGCAAATTTGGTCTCCATGGCTTGAGTTTACAAACACACTTACTATTGATAATTCTTTGCTTTCTCTCTAAAATCATAAGGTTACATCTACCATTCATATAACACCCAGCATATCTTATTCCACCTTTTCTTCTATTCTTCTTTTTCCTCCCTTTTTCCTTCTTTTTCTTTTTTCATTTTTTTATTTTTTTTATTGTTGTTGACTATTCCCAATATATTTAATTGTATATTCATTGATGTTATTTTATACAACATATTTATATATACTAACTTATGTATTCTATCTCATTCTTCTTAATAAAAATATTGTAACAAACACTACAACTCCCACGATTCATAGCGCTCTGCATAGAAGTCTAGGGACTGGCTTGGCTTTGCTCTCCCCCTGCTGGTTGGAGGGTATAACACAGCATAATATTAGCATTATAGTAAAAACTAGAGCAACAGAAGGCCTTGTCCCCTCCTCCATGTTGCTGCCCAGCATCTGGCTGCATAAGGACTGGTAATCTGCAATTAATAACATATTTGTTTTTGGGTTTAGATACGTTTTTGGGAAAGTCAATAAATGTGTATGCTTTTTTTTTCTTTTAGAAGCAGAGCTCGTGTGATTAAGAATAGTGATAAGCTGAATACACCTGGGTTTGGTTGGAGCAGAGATCAGCGAACATGTGTAAAGTTTGGGTTCCAAATCTGAACCCGATTGTAGTCAATGAAAACCAAATATTAAATGTGAGTTCTGACTATTTTCTAGACTAAAAGGGGAGGGATTGTGAAGCAAATGGCCTACGGGAACAGGTACCACAGGTACCAGAAGAAAAAATTTAAAAACTTTTGATGGGAGCAGCGATTTTAGTAATGCTAAACCACTTCCCGCCCGGCCTATAGCAGAATGAGGGCCGGGCGGTGGTTTCGTTATCCTGACTGGGCGTCATATGACGTCCAGCAGGATAACAGCCGCCGCGCGCCCGTGGGGGCGCGCATCGTGGCGATCGGTGGTGCGGTGTGTCAGTCTGACACACCGCTACACCGATCTCGGTAAAGAGCCTCTGGCGGAGGCTCTTTACCACGTGATCAGCCGTGTCCAATCATGGCTGATCACAATGTAAACAGGAAGAGACGCTGATCGGCTTTTCCTCACTCGCGTCTGACAGACGCGAGTAGAGGAGAGCCGATCGGCTGCTCTCCTGACAGGTGGGGTATGTGCTGATACTTTATCAGCGCAGCCCCCCCTCATATCACCGCACAGTACCACCAGCATGCCGCCCAGGACCACCAGGGATGGGCATCCACACTGGACCACCAGGTATGCCCCCTAGACCACCAGGGAATGCCAATCTGTGTCAAGGCAGCTATCAATCAATGCCCAGGCAGCTGCCAACCAGTGCCCAGTCAAAATCCCTGCCAGTACCAGTGCCACCAGGGATACCCATCAGTGCTGCATATCAGTGCCGCATGTCAGGGCCCATTAGTGCCCATCAGTGCCATGTATCAATGCCCATCAGTGCCCAGCAGTGCCGCCTATCAGTGCCCAGCAGTGCCACCTATCAATGCCACCCATACGTACCCACCATTGCAGCCTTTCAGTGCCCATTAGTGTCGCCTATCGGTGCCAATCAGTGCCCACCAGTGCCACCCATGAGTGCCCATCAGTGCTGCCTATCAATGCCCATCAGTGCTGCATATCAGTGCCACCCAACAGTGCCGCCTACCAGTGCCCATCAGTGCCGCATATCAGTGCCCATCGTCAGTGCCACCTCATTGGCGCCGCCTCATCAGTGCCCATCAGTGCCGCCTTATCAGTGCTCATCAGTGAAGGAGAAAACGTACTTATTTACAAAATTTTATAACAGAAAAAAAAGAAAAACTTTTATTTTTTTCAAAATTTTCGGTCTTTTTTTATTTGTATAGCAACAATTAAAAACCCCAGAGGCAATCAAATACCACCAAAAGAAAGCTCTATTTGTGGGAACAAAATGATAAAAATTCTGTTTGGGTGCAGTGTAGCATGAACGCGCAATTGTCATTTAAACAGCGACAGTGCAGAAAAATGAAAATTTGCTTGGGCAGGAAGGGGCGTAAGTGCATGGTATTGAAGTGGTTAAAGTGAAACAATAAAAATGCATAACTCCATAAATAACATGCCTGGAGGATGCCCTGACCCTTCCTAGGAAGCAGAGGATCTGTGCAATGTATACAATCTACTACAGCAACACTTTAACCACTTATCCGCAAGATAAGACAATTTTTTGCTATTCAGCACTGTGCTACTTTAACTGTTGTGTAACACGGTACGCAAATTAAATTTATATAATTTTTTTCACACAAACAGAGCTTTCTTTTGGTGCTATTTGATCACCTCTTTTTTTTATTATATACTTGAAAAAGAAAAAAATATATTTTCCATTATAAAACATATCCAATAAGATCAAATTTCTTCATAAATGTAGGCTAAAATTCTATGCTATGTCGCATATCCTGGCAGTGATTATGGCTGATCCTGCATTCTTGGGGACACTATACTATTGGAGACACTAGTGTAGTTCTGACAGTGACCAGGATACAGACCCGGACAGACATTATACTAGTAATAGCGGTGTTCAATGACTTATAGTGTGACTTTGATAGTGTGGCAGACAATTAGGGACTGGCGCTAACTGGCACTGGCTGAGAGGAACACTTACTGACTCTAATTGACACTATCTGATTTCGCTAGTGACACTAATACAGTGATCAGTGATAATACTAGACACTGACACTGTACTAATGACACTTGCTGGGTGACAGGGGTAATCAGGAGGGCAATCAAATGGTTAACTGTGTGCCTAAGAAGTCTATGTGTGTTGCTTTTACTCACCTACAGACTGGCTGGCTTTTCTCCCTGATTTCAGTTCTGAACGGTAAATTAAAGAGAAAAATTAACACACCCCAGATTTGTGCTGTGATTGGCCACAGCAACCAGCAGGTTCACACCCAAAATTATTGGCTGCATGCCTGCTGACGAACTTGCCCTGTGTCCAAACTAGGGATGAGCTTCGTGTTCGAGTCGAACATACGTTCGACTCGAACATCGGCTGTTCGATCGTTCGACGAAGATCGAACGATTTGGGCCGTTCGCGCCAAATTCGAGTGACGCGAACGGCCCACAATGCACTACGCCATCGCAGTGTCATCCAGGCGCTGTGATTGGCCAAGCATGCACTGTGACCCCGCATGCTTGGCCAATCACAGCGCCGGCAGCGAGGAGAGCAATGATTGGCCACAGGCAGGATGCCTGTGGCCAATTATTGCTGAGGGTGTTTAGTACACGCCCCACACTATAAAAGGCCGCCAGCACGGCGGCCTAGTGTAGTGTGTTCCGGTGCAGGGAAAGAGAAGCATAGGCAGGGACAGTGACATTTATTTTTTCTTGCTTAACCTGGATTCCTTTAGTTTAGGGAAAGAGAAGGATAGGTAGGGAGAGTGTCAGTGTGTTTTACTGTGCGAATCCTTGTTTCTAGGGACAGGGAAGGACAGTGAGGGAATTCTCCTTGTGCTATAGTGTGCTTTAAAAAAACATTTTTTCTAGGGACAGAAAACTATAGGTAGGGAGAGTGTCAGTGTGTTTTACTGTGCGAATCCTTGTTTCTAGGGACAGGGAAGGACAGTGAGGGAATTCTCCTTGTGCTATAGTGTGCTTTAAAAAAACATTTTTTCTAGGGACAGAAAACTATAGGTAGGGAGAGTGTCAGTGTGTTTTACTGTGCGAATCCTTGTTTCTAGGGACAGGGAAGGACAGTGAGGGAAATTCTCCTTGTGCTATAGTGTGCTTTAAAAAAACATTTTTTCTAGGGACAGAAAACTATAGGTAGGGAGAGTGTCAGTGTGTTTTACTGTGCGAATCCTTGTTTCTAGGGACAGGGAAGGACAGTGAGGGAAATTCTCCTTGTGCTATAGTGTGCTTTAAAAAAACATTTTTTCTAGGGACAGAAAACTATAGGTAGGAAGAGTGTCAGTTTCTTTCACTGTGATAATCCTTGTTTCTAGGGACAGGGAAGGAAAGTGAGGGAAATTCTCCTTGTGCTATAGTGTGCTTTAAAAAAAACATTTTTTCTAGGGACAGAAAACTATAGGTAGGAAGAGTGTCAGTTTCTTTCACTGTGATAATCCTTGTTTCTAGGGACAGGGAAGGAAAGTGAGGGAAATTCTCCTTGTGCTATAGTGTGCTTTAAAAAAACATTTTTTCTAGGGACAGAAAACTATAGGTAGGAAGAGTGTCAGTTTCTTTCACTGTGATAATCCTTGTTTCTAGGGACAGGGAAGGAAAGTGAGGGAATTTCTCCTTGTGCTATAGTGTGCTTTAAAAAAACATTTTTTCTAGGGACAGAAAACTATAGGTAGGAAGAGTGTCAGTTTCTTTCACTGTGATAATCCTTGTTTCTAGGGACAGGGAAGGAAAGTGAGGGAAATTCTCCTTGTGCTATAGTGTGCTTTAAAAAAACATTTTTTCTAGGGACAGAAAACTATAGGTAGGAAGAGTGTCAGTTTCTTTCACTGTGATAATCCTTGTTTCTAGGGACAGGGAAGGAAAGTGAGGGAAATTCTCCTTGTGCTATAGTGTGCTTTAAAAAAACATTTTTTCTAGGGACAGAAAACTATAGGTAGGAAGAGTGTCAGTTTCTTTCACTGTGATAATCCTTGTTTCTAGGGACAGGGAAGGAAAGTGAGGGAAATTCTCCTTGTGCTATAGTGTGCTTTAAAAAAACATTTTTTCTAGGGACAGAAAACTATAGGTAGGAAGAGTGTCAGTTTCTTTCACTGTGATAATCCTTGTTTCTAGGGACAGGGAAGGAAAGTGAGGGAAATTCTCCTTGTGCTATAGTGTGCTTTAAAAAAACATTTTTTCTAGGGACAGAAAACTATAGGTAGGAAGAGTGTCAGTTTCTTTCACTGTGATAATCCTTGTTTCTAGGGACAGGGAAGGAAAGTGAGGGAAATTCTCCTTGTGCTATAGTGTGCTTTAAAAAAACATTTTTTCTAGGGACAGAAAACTATAGGTAGGAAGAGTGTCAGTTTCTTTCACTGTGATAATCCTTGTTTCTAGGGACAGGGAAGGAAAGTGAGGGAAATTCTCCTTGTGCTATAGTGTGCTTTAAAAAAACATTTTTTCTAGGGACAGAAAACTATAGGTAGGAAGAGTGTCAGTTTCTTTCACTGTGATAATCCTTGTTTCTAGGGACAGGGAAGGACAGTGAGGAAAATTCTCCTTGTGCTATAGTGTGCTTTAAAAAAACATTTTTTCTAGGGACAGAAAACTATAGGTAGGAAGAGTGTCAGTTTCTTTCACTGTGATAATCCTTGTTTCTAGGGACAGGGAAGGAAAGTGAGGGAAATTCTCCTTGTGCTATAGTGTGCTTTAAAAAAACATTTTTTCTAGGGACAGAAAACTATAGGTAGGAAGAGTGTCAGTTTCTTTCACTGTGATAATCCTTGTTTCTAGGGACAGGGAAGGAAAGTGAGGGAAATTCTCCTTGTGCTATAGTGTGCTTTAAAAAAACATTTTTTCTAGGGACAGAAAATTATAGGTAGGAAGAGTGTCAGTTTCTTTCACTGTGATAATCCTTGTTTCTAGGGACAGGGAAGGAAAGTGAGGTAAATTCTCCTTGTGCTATAGTGTGCTTTAAAAAAACATTTTTTCTAGGGACAGAAAACTATAGGTAGGGAGAGTGTCAGTGTGTTTTACTGTGCGAATCCTTGTTTCTAGGGACAGGGAAGGAAAGTGAGGGAAATTCTCCTTGTGCTATAGTGTGCTTTAAAAAAACATTTTTTCTAGGGACAGAAAACTATAGGTAGGAAGAGTGTCAGTTTCTTTCACTGTGATAATCCTTGTTTCTAGGGACAGGGAAGGACAGTGAGGAAAATTCTCCTTGTGCTATAGTGTGCTTTAAAAAAACATTTTTTCTAGGGACAGAAAACTATAGGTAGGAAGAGTGTCAGTTTCTTTCACTGTGATAATCGTTGTTTCTAGGGACAGGGAAGGAAAGTGAGGGACATTCTCCTTGTGCTATAGTGTGCTTTAAAAAAATTTTTTTTCTAGGGACAGAAAACTATAGGTAGGAAGAGTGTCAGTTTCTTTCACTGTGATAATCCTTGTTTCTAGGGACAGGGAAGGAAAGTGAGGGAAATTCTCCTTGTGCTATAGTGTGCTTTAAAAAAAAAATTTTCTAGGGACAGAAAACTATAGGTAGGAAGAGTGTCAGTTTCTTTCACTGTGATAATCCTTGTTTCTAGGGACAGGGAAGGAAAGTGAGGTAAATTCTCCTTGTGCTATAGTGTGCTTTAAAAAAACATTTTTTCTAGGGACAGAAAACTATAGGTAGGGAGAGTGTCAGTGTGTTTTACTGTGCGAATCCTTGTTTCTAGGGACAGGGAAGGAAAGTGAGGGAAATTCTCCTTGTGCTATAGTGTGCTTTAAAAAAACATTTTTTCTAGGGACAGAAAACTATAGGTAGGAAGAGTGTCAGTTTCTTTCACTGTGATAATCCTTGTTTCTAGGGACAGGGAAGGACAGTGAGGAAAATTCTCCTTGTGCTATAGTGTGCTTTAAAAAAACATTTTTTCTAGGGACAGAAAACTATAGGTAGGAAGAGTGTCAGTTTCTTTCACTGTGATAATCGTTGTTTCTAGGGACAGGGAAGGAAAGTGAGGGAAATTCTCCTTGTGCTATAGTGTGCTTTAAAAAAAAAAAAATTCTAGGGACAGAAAACTATAGGTAGGAAGAGTGTCAGTTTCTTTCACTGTGATAATCCTTGTTTCTAGGGACAGGGAAGGAAAGTGAGGGAAATTCTCCTTGTGCTATAGTGTGCTTTAAAAAAACATTTTTTCTAGGGACAGAAAACTATAGGTAGGAAGAGTGTCAGTTTCTTTCACTGTGATAATCCTTGTTTCTAGGGACAGGGAAGGAAAGTGAGGGAAATTCTCCTTGTGCTATAGTGTGCTTTAAAAAAACATTTTTTCTAGGGACAGAAAACTATAGGTAGGAAGAGTGTCAGTTTCTTTCACTGTGATAATCCTTGTTTCTAGGGACAGGGAAGGAAAGTGAGGGAAATTCTCCTTGTGCTATAGTGTGCTTTAAAAAAACATTTTTTCTAGGGACAGAAAACTATAGGTAGGAAGAGTGTCAGTTTCTTTCACTGTGATAATCCTTGTTTCTAGGGACAGGGAAGGAAAGTGAGGGAAATTCTCCTTGTGCTATAGTGTGCTTTAAAAAAACATTTTTTCTAGGGACAGAAAACTATAGGTAGGAAGAGTGTCAGTTTCTTTCACTGTGATAATCCTTGTTTCTAGGGACAGGGAAGGAAAGTGAGGGAAATTCTCCTTGTGCTATAGTGTGCTTTAAAAAAACATTTTTTCTAGGGACAGAAAACTATAGGTAGGAAGAGTGTCAGTTTCTTTCACTGTGATAATCCTTGTTTCTAGGGACAGGGAAGGAAAGTGAGGGAAATTCTCCTTGTGCTATAGTGTGCTTTAAAAAAACATTTTTTCTAGGGACAGAAAACTATAGGTAGGAAGAGTGTCAGTTTCTTTCACTGTGATAATCCTTGTTTCTAGGGACAGGGAAGGACAGTGAGGAAAGTTCTCCTTGTGCTATAGTGTGCTTTAAAAAAACATTTTTTCTAGGGACAGAAAACTATAGGTAGGAAGAGTGTCAGTTTCTTTCACTGTGATAATCCTTGTTTCTAGGGACAGGGAAGGAAAGTGAGGGAAATTCTCCTTGTGCTATAGTGTGCTTTAAAAAAACATTTTTTCTAGGGACAGAAAACTATAGGTAGGAAGAGTGTCAGTTTCTTTCACTGTGATAATCCTTGTTTCTAGGGACAGGGAAGGAAAGTGAGGGAAATTCTCCTTGTGCTATAGTGTGCTTTAAAAAAACATTTTTTCTAGGGACAGAAAACTATAGGTAGGAAGAGTGTCAGTTTCTTTCACTGTGATAATCCTTGTTTCTAGGGACAGGGAAGGAAAGTGAGGTAAATTCTCCTTGTGCTATAGTGTGCTTTAAAAAAACATTTTTTCTAGGGACAGAAAACTATAGGTAGGGAGAGTGTCAGTGTGTTTTACTGTGCGAATCCTTGTTTCTAGGGACAGGGAAGGAAAGTGAGGGAAATTCTCCTTGTGCTATAGTGTGCTTTAAAAAAACATTTTTTCTAGGGACAGAAAACTATAGGTAGTGTGACAGCAGGAAGGTAAAGTCACCTGGTTGCATCCAGGGGGGTAGATATATTTCGCCCAGATTCAGGCTTTACGCCGATTTATACAGCTAGGTGGAGAGTTGTATAAGCCCAGCTGAGACTAGTGGGCTCATTGATGACTCATACCTCTAGGGAGAGGGCTGGGCGTCGTGCAGGCAGGGAGTTGATGAGGCCAGCTGAAGCCTGTCAGTTCGTTTAAGGCCTCTATAAAAACTCCCAGATTCATTAGATGTTAGCTCATGCCTGGAAGCAGACCTGTGTGGACTGTCTAGGGAGAGTGAACCCCTGTGCGGTGAGAGAAAGCCTGTGTGGCTATATTTTGCTTGGACATTTAAAACCAGGGACTAGGACAGCACTAGGCTGATCCCAGTTGTTAGTTAGGAAACCTGTATGTTTAGTCAGAGGTCAAGTTGACCAGGATTTATTTTGTTTGTTTCTTTTGCTTTGCTGTGTTTTTGTCACTGTAAATAGAAAATAAACGGCACCTTTTTGATTTTGAAAACCACAACCTCCGTCTGCTGGGCCTGTTTTTGTGTGGGGAGCCCATCCCGGGGGTCACACACACCCGCTGCCGAGCTAACCCCCTCACAGTTGGTGGAGAATGCGGGCAGTTTTTTTTAAGCCAGCATGGAGGAGATACTGAAACAGCTGGCTCTAGCAAATGCCAATCAACAGCAGACAAATGCAGGTTTGCAAAAGAGCCTTGCAGCTCAACAACAGAACTTCGCAGCCCAGCAGCAAGCTCATCAACAGAGCCTTGCAGCCCAGCAGCAAGCTCACCAACAGAGTCTGGAAGCTCAGCAACAAGCCCAGCAACGATCTGAGGCCCGCTTCATAGACCTATTACAGAAGCAAGAGCAGAGACTACAACAAATGGAAGCAGTAATGCAGCAACGTCCGCAGACCAGTGAGGAAAGCCGTCCCACTAATACCGCGTCCTTTGGGGTGAGTCGTTTATTGACAAAAATGACTGGAGAGGATGATCCAGAGGTATTTTTGACCACGTTTGAAAGGACTGCTGAAAGAGAAAAGTGGCCTGAGGAGCAGTGGGCTGGACTGGTGGCTCCTCTGTTAACGGGTGAATCGCAGAAAGCTTACTATGACCTAGAGCCTGACCAAGCAAAAGACTATGTGATGCTAAAAGCTGAAATATTGGCAAGGCTGGGTGTCACCCTGGCTGTCCGGGCTCAGCGTGTGCATAACTGGACTTTCCAGCTTGGAAAACCCCCCAGGTCTCAAATGTATGATCTCATTCACCTGAGCAGAAAGTGGCTACAGCCAGAGACTTTGTCCGCACCAAAGATTGTGGAACGTGTTGTAATGGATCGGTTTTTGAGAGCTCTTCCTACTGCCATCCAAAAGTGGGTAAGCCATGGAGACCCAGAGACGGCCGATGGTCTTGTGGATCGTGTGGAGAAATACTTGGCTACAGAGAACCTGACGGCCTCTTCCAGAGACACTCGGACTTTCCACCCTAAGACCAGACCATCCCCAGGGGCGGATAAGATGATTCCAAGGGGTAAGGGTGGAGAGAGTGAGAGGGTGGGAGCTCTACCCCAAGTTTGGCGAGAACAGCCTGGGAAATCAGCGGCTCAAGAGGCGGCAAGAAGGATCATTTGCTACCGCTGCCGGCAAGCGGGACATATTGCAGCAAATTGCCCGGTTTTGGAGGAACCCATGCAGTGTGACTTTCTGACGGGCAGACGTCAGTCGCTGTGTGCGACAGTCGCATGCACTGCCATTCGGGGAACTGAGAAACATTTATGCAAAATGTGTATTAATGGTAGAAATGTTGTGGTATTGCTGGATTCAGGTAGCCTTGTGACCCTGATAAAGGCTGAATTAGTTAAAACAGAGGTCTCTGGGAATATCAAGGTAGCTGTTATTTGTGTGCATGGGGACACCCGAGAGTATCCAGTGACTACAGTGTGTTTCGAGACCCCCAAAGGTACCCTTTCTCATCCAGTGGGCTTAGTGTCTCAGTTACCGCATGACGCCATTGTGGGAAGGGATTTTCCGAAGTTCTGGGAACTGTGGGATGATCCTGAGCCCCCCACTGGTGCCCCTATGTACCAGGAATATGAGAGCCAGAACTCCTCTGAGAGTGGTGAGGACTCTCCCGAATTTCCCTTGTCAGTATTGGCAGGGGAGACTCAAGAAACTGGAGAGGAGCCCACCTCCTCAGACGAAAACCTACCGTCTGTGGAGTTTTCTGATCTTGAGGTTCACAGGGAAAACTTTGCCACAGAACAGTTGAAAGACCCCGCCCTAATAAAGGCACGGGAAAACGTAGTGAAAATAGATGGCGAGTTAGTGAACCCAGATAATACCTGCACTTACCCATACTTCAGCGTAGAGAAGGACCTACTGTATCGGGTGGCAAAAAGGGCAGAAGAAACCGTTGAGCAGCTTGTGGTGCCCAAACCTTACAGGAAGTTGGTGTTGGAGTTGGCCCATGGGCACATTCTTGGAGGTCATCTGGGGACAGAGAAAACCCGAGAGAGGGTATTACAGAGATTCTATTGGCCTGGGGTGATGAAGGACATAGAAAATTATTGTTCCTCCTGCCCTGTGTGTCAGAGGTCGGCCCCGATGCCACACTTCCGTAGCCCGCTGGTCCCTCTACCCATCATTGAGGTCCCGTTTGAGAGAATCGCAATGGATTTGGTAGGTCCTATAATCAAGTCCGCTAGGGGGCACCAGTACATATTGGTTATAATGGACTATGCCACCCGTTATCCAGAAGCGATCCCTCTCAGAAATACCTCGGCCAAAACCATAGCCAAAGAGCTATCTCTTGTTTTTAGCCGGGTGGGTATTTGTAAAGAACTGCTTACGGACCAAGGTACACCCTTTATGTCCCGGGTTATGAAGGAGCTGTGTAAATTGTTCAAAGTGACGCAATTACGTACATCTGTGTATCACCCCCAAACCGATGGGCTGGTTGAAAGATTCAACAAAACCCTAAAACAAATGTTGAAGAAAGTGGTGGATAGGGATGGAAAGGATTGGGACTGTCTACTTCCTTATTTGATGTTTGCTATTAGGGAGGTGCCCCAATCCTCTACGGGATTCTCCCCCTTTGAGTTACTGTATGGGAGACACCCAAGAGGGCTGTTGGATATTGCCAAGGAAACTTGGGAAAGTGAGAGTTCTCCCCACAGGAGTGTGATTGAGCATGTCGCCCTGATGCAAGATCGAATTGCACAGGTAATGCCCATCGTGAAGGAACATTTGGCCCAAGCGCAGTTGGCACAGCAGAGAGTGTACAACCGTGGAGCCAAGACCCGTACCTTTTCCCCGGGGGATAGGATATTGGTACTTGTCCCTACGGTTGAAAGTAAATTCCTTGCCAAATGGCAAGGCCCCTACGAGATAATGGAAAAAGTGAGCGAAGTGAATTACAAGGTCAGACAACCAGGAAGGCGAAAGCCCGAACAGATCTATCACGTTAATCTGTTGAAAGCCTGGAGGGATAGAGAGTCCCTAGTCGCAGACACTTGGTCACCAGCTCAAACTGGTTGCGTGATTCCTGAGGTTGGAATCGCAGCCACCTTGTCACAACCCCAACAACAGGAGGTTAAGGAGTTTGTGCTTCGCAACAAGGAGGTATTCTCTGAGCTGCCGGGACAAACATCTGGGGTAGAGCATGACATTATTACCCCGCCCGGTGAAAGGGTGAAGTTAAAACCCTATCGGATCCCAGAGGCCCGACGGGAGGCAATACGGGAGGAAGTACAGAAAATGCTGAACTTAGGGGTGATAGAGGAGTCCCAAAGTGATTGGTCTAGTCCCATTGTGTTGGTGCCTAAACCGGATGGGAGCTGGCGATTTTGTAACGATTTTCGTCAGTTGAACAAAGTTACAAAATTTGACACCTACCCCATGCCACGTATAGATGAGTTGATCGACCGGCTGGGAACAGCCCGATACATGACGACTCTTGACCTCACAAAAGGGTATTGGCAAATCCCCCTGGCCAAGTCAGCCAAAGAGAAAACCGCATTTGTAACCCCAGACGGGGCGTTCCAATATAAAAGAATGCCGTTCGGGTTACAGAATGCGCCGGCCACATTCCAGCGGAAAATGGACCAGATGCTGAGGCCCCATCGGAAGTATGCTGCGGCTTACCTGGATGACGTAATTGTCCATAGCACAGATTGGGCCTCACATCTGCCAAAAGTGCAAGCAGTCCTGGACTCTGTTCGGGAAGCAGGGTTTACGGCTAACCCCAAGAAGTGTACCATTGGGCAGGAGGAGGCCAAATATCTTGGGTACACCATTGGGAGGGGAGTAATAAAACCCCAACTCAACAAAGTCGAGGCCATCCAGAGTTGGCCACGTCCCAACAGCAAGAAGCAGGTACGAGCCTTTCTGGGAATCGCTGGGTATTATCGGCGATTCATTCCCCACTTTGCTTCTAAGGCTGTGCCCCTAACCAACCTGACGAAGGGGAAAGGGTCGGTCATGATTAAATGGACCCCCGAGGCTGAGGCAGCATTCCAATTCTTGAAACAAGCCTTATGTAGCCAGCCAGTGTTGTACTCACCCGACTTCTCTAAAGACTTTGTCGTACAAAGTGATGCGTCAGATGTGGGGTTAGGAGCAGTATTGTCCCAGGTCTGGAACGGGGAAGAGCACCCAGTCATTTACCTCAGCAGGAAGTTGAAGTCCCATGAGGTAAATTACGCCACCGTTGAAAAGGAGTGTTTAGCGGTGAAGTGGGCTCTAGATTCCCTTCGGTACTACCTGCTAGGTAGGCACTTTGACATGGTTACGGATCACGCTCCGTTAAAGTGGATGGCTCAAAACAAGGAAACAAATAGAAGAGTGAATAGGTGGTTCCTGGCCCTCCAGGAATTCAACTTCACAGTAAAGCATCGCCCTGGCGTTCAAATGGGGAATGTGGATGCTTTGTCTCGAGTACATGAATGCCTGATTGCTGGTGTTCCAACCCCGAGGTTAAAACAAGAGGGGGGGGTATGTGACAGCAGGAAGGTAAAGTCACCTGGTTGCATCCAGGGGGGTAGATATATTTCGCCCAGATTCAGGCTTTACGCCGATTTATACAGCTAGGTGGAGAGTTGTATAAGCCCAGCTGAGACTAGTGGGCTCATTGATGACTCATACCTCTAGGGAGAGGGCTGGGCGTCGTGCAGGCAGGGAGTTGATGAGGCCAGCTGAAGCCTGTCAGTTCGTTTAAGGCCTCTATAAAAACTCCCAGATTCATTAGATGTTAGCTCATGCCTGGAAGCAGACCTGTGTGGACTGTCTAGGGAGAGTGAACCCCTGTGCGGTGAGAGAAAGCCTGTGTGGCTATATTTTGCTTGGACATTTAAAACCAGGGACTAGGACAGCACTAGGCTGATCCCAGTTGTTAGTTAGGAAACCTGTATGTTTAGTCAGAGGTCAAGTTGACCAGGATTTATTTTGTTTGTTTCTTTTGCTTTGCTGTGTTTTTGTCACTGTAAATAGAAAATAAACGGCACCTTTTTGATTTTGAAAACCACAACCTCCGTCTGCTGGGCCTGTTTTTGTGTGGGGAGCCCATCCCGGGGGTCACACACACCCGCTGCCGAGCTAACCCCCTCACAGTAGGAAGAGTGTCAGTTTCTTTCACTGTGATAATCCTTGTTTCTAGGGACAGGGAAGGACAGTGAGGAAAATTCTCCTTGTGCTATAGTGTGCTTTAAAAAAACATTTTTTCTAGGGACAGAAAACTATAGGTAGGAAGAGTGTCAGTTTCTTTCACTGTGATAATCCTTGTTTCTAGGGACAGGGAAGGAAAGTGAGGGAAATTCTCCTTGTGCTATAGTGTGCTTTAAAAAAACATTTTTTCTAGGGACAGAAAACTATAGGTAGGAAGAGTGTCAGTTTCTTTCCCTGTGATAATCCTTGTTTCTAGGGACAGGTCAGGACAGTGAGGAAAATACTCCTTGTGCTATAGTGTGCTTTAAAAAAACATTTTTTCTAGGGACAGAAAACTATAGGTAGGGAGAGTGTCAGTGTGTTTTACTGTGCGAATCCTTGTTTCTAGGGACAGGGAAGGAAAGTGAGGGAAATTCTCCTTGTGCTATAGTGTGCTTTAAAAAAACATTTTTTCTAGGGACAGAAAACTATAGGTAGGAAGAGTGTCAGTTTCTTTCACTGTGATAATCCTTGTTTCTAGGGACAGGGAAGGAAAGTGAGGGAAATTCTCCTTGTGCTATAGTGTGCTTTAAAAAAACATTTTTTCTAGGGACAGAAAACTATAGGTAGGAAGAGTGTCAGTTTCTTTCACTGTGATAATCCTTGTTTCTAGGGACAGGGAAGGACAGTGAGGAAAGTTCTCCTTGTGCTATAGTGTGCTTTAAAAAAACATTTTTTCTAGGGACAGAAAACTATAGGTAGGAAGAGTGTCAGTTTCTTTCACTGTGATAATCCTTGTTTCTAGGGACAGGGAAGGAAAGTGAGGGAAATTCTCCTTGTGCTATAGTGTGCTTTAAAAAAACATTTTTTCTAGGGACAGAAAACTATAGGTAGGAAGAGTGTCAGTTTCTTTCACTGTGATAATCCTTGTTTCTAGGGACAGGGAAGGAAAGTGAGGGAAATTCTCCTTGTGCTATAGTGTGCTTTAAAAAAACATTTTTTCTAGGGACAGAAAACTATAGGTAGGAAGAGTGTCAGTTTCTTTCACTGTGATAATCCTTGTTTCTAGGGACAGGGAAGGAAAGTGAGGTAAATTCTCCTTGTGCTATAGTGTGCTTTAAAAAAACATTTTTTCTAGGGACAGAAAACTATAGGTAGGGAGAGTGTCAGTGTGTTTTACTGTGCGAATCCTTGTTTCTAGGGACAGGGAAGGAAAGTGAGGGAAATTCTCCTTGTGCTATAGTGTGCTTTAAAAAAACATTTTTTCTAGGGACAGAAAACTATAGGTAGGAAGAGTGTCAGTTTCTTTCACTGTGATAATCCTTGTTTCTAGGGACAGGGAAGGACAGTGAGGAAAATTCTCCTTGTGCTATAGTGTGCTTTAAAAAAACATTTTTTCTAGGGACAGAAAACTATAGGTAGGAAGAGTGTCAGTTTCTTTCACTGTGATAATCCTTGTTTCTAGGGACAGGGAAGGAAAGTGAGGGAAATTCTCCTTGTGCTATAGTGTGCTTTAAAAAAACATTTTTTCTAGGGACAGAAAACTATAGGTAGGAAGAGTGTCAGTTTCTTTCCCTGTGATAATCCTTGTTTCTAGGGACAGGTCAGGACAGTGAGGAAAATACTCCTTGTGCTATAGTGTGCTTTAAAAAAACATTTTTTCTAGGGACAGAAAACTATAGGTAGGGAGAGTGTCAGTGTGTTTTACTGTGCGAATCCTTGTTTCTAGGGACAGGGAAGGAAAGTGAGGGAAATTCTCCTTGTGCTATAGTGTGCTTTAAAAAAACATTTTTTCTAGGGACAGAAAACTATAGGTAGGAAGAGTGTCAGTTTCTTTCACTGTGATAATCCTTGTTTCTAGGGACAGGGAAGGACAGTGAGGAAAATTCTCCTTGTGCTATAGTGTGCTTTAAAAAAACATTTTTTCTAGGGACAGAAAACTATAGGTAGGAAGAGTGTCAGTTTCTTTCACTGTGATAATCCTTGTTTCTAGGGACAGGGAAGGAAAGTGAGGGAAATTCTCCTTGTGCTATAGTGTGCTTTAAAAAAACATTTTTTCTAGGGACAGAAAACTATAGGTAGGAAGAGTGTCAGTTTCTTTCCCTGTGATAATCCTTGTTTCTAGGGACAGGTCAGGACAGTGAGGAAAATACTCCTTGTGCTATAGTGTGCTTTAAAAAAACATTTTTTCTAGGGACAGAAAACTATAGGTAGGAAGAGTGTCAGTTTCTTTCACTGTGATAATCCTTGTTTCTAGGGACAGGGAAGGAAAGTGAGGGAAATTCTCCTTGTGCTATAGTGTGCTTTAAAAAAACATTTTTTCTAGGGACAGAAAACTATAGGTAGGAAGAGTGTCAGTTTCTTTCACTGTGATAATCCTTGTTTCTAGGGACAGGGAAGGACAGTGAGGGAAATTCTCCTTGTGCTATAGTGTGCTTTAAAAAAACATTTTTTCTAGGGACAGAAAACTATTGGTAGGAAGAGTGTCAGTTTCTTTCACTGTGATAATCCTTGTTTCTAGGGACAGGGAAGGAAAGTGAGGGAAATTCTCCTTGTGCTATAGTGTGCTTTAAAAAAACATTTTTTCTAGGGACAGAAAACTATAGGTAAGGGGGGGTGTCAGTGTGTTTTACTGTGCGAATCCTTGTTTCTAGGGACAGGGAAGGACAGTGAGGGAAATTCTCCTTGTGCTATAGTGTGCTTTAAAAAAACATTTTTTCTAGGGACAGAAAACTATAGGTAGGGAGAGTGTCAGTGTGTTTTACTGTGCGAATCCTTGTTTCTAGGGACAGGGAAGGACAGTGAGGGAAATTCTCCTTGTGCTATAGTGTGCTTTAAAAAAACATTTTTTCTAGGGACAGAAAACTATAGGTAGGAAGAGTGTCAGTTTCTTTCACTGTGATAATCCTTGTTTCTAGGGACAGGGAAGGAAAGTGAGGGAAATTCTCCTTGTGCTATAGTGTGCTTTAAAAAAACATTTTTTCTAGGGACAGAAAACTATAGGTAGGAAGAGTGTCAGTTTCTTTCACTGTGATAATCCTTGTTTCTAGGGACAGGGAAGGAAAGTGAGGGAAATTCTCCTTGTGCTATAGTGTGCTTTAAAAAAACATTTTTTCTAGGGACAGAAAACTATAGGTAGGAAGAGTGTCAGTTTCTTTCACTGTGATAATCCTTGTTTCTAGGGACAGGGAAGGAAAGTGAGGGAAATTCTCCTTGTGCTATAGTGTGCTAAAGCATTCCTCATCAACCATCTTTGAAATCCTTGTTTTTTTGGACAGTCAGGGAAATTGTCGTTGTGCTATTCTGTGCAAAAGCAATCATCCTCAACCATATTTAGAAATCCTTAAGTAAAGGGACAGAGAAGGACACCTGAAGGTAGCCCTTATTGCTTTTTTCCCATCTCCCTGCAGGCCATCTATTAGAATGTCTGGAAGGCAAACAAGGAGAGGCAGACAGTCAGGAGGCAATAAAAGAGGGCAAGCAGGCTCTGTGTCTGGGGGCAACAGTGCTGGTCGTGGACGCGGTGCATTGTCATCAGCACATGGCCATGGGACACGCTTGTCCTTCTTTTCGGCAGCTGGACATGTTGAGCCACATCATGCCGAAGACTTGGTAGAGTGGATGACCAAGCCCTCCTCCTCCTCCTCATCCTCTCTCACCCAGGCTCAGGGTACTGGAAAAGCAGCTGCCAAAGCGTCCTCTTCCCTGGTATCAATGTCAGACTCATCATCAGTCACTCCTTCCCTAGACCCACCATGTCCTCCTCCTGAGGAGTCCCCCGAACTGTTTGAGCACAGTGTTGGGTACATGCTCCAGGAGGATGCCCAGCGTTTTGAAGGGTCTGATGATGAAACCCAGCTACAGGAAGGCAGTAGCGTGAGAGCAGACAGAGGGGATGCTCAAGAAGGACACCAATCTGGCAGTCATGTTCCAGCAGCTGCAGCATACTGCCAGATTGGCTCCAGTGATGAGGAGGGAGGGGATGATGAGGTCACTGACTCCACGTGGGTGCCTAATAGGAGAGAGGAGGAGGAGGAGGATGAGGAGGAGGCACATCTCCAACGAGGCAGGATGCCCTTTGGTGGCCAGCGTAAGGGCAGTACACCGACGGAATCACACCGCAGAGCTCCGCCTGTGCAGGGCGCTGCCTCTGCCCGTCATTCAAAAAGTTCTTTGGTGTGGGCCTTTTTTGAGGCTAGTGCATCAGATCTCACAGCTGCTGTTTGCAACATATGTCTCAAGCGTATATCGCGTGGCCAAAACATCACCCGCTTGGGTACCACATGCCTGACCAGACATATGTTGACCTGCCATGCAGCTCGTTGGCAAGCCTACCTCAAAGACCCACACCAAAGAACAAAGCGGACCTCTCCTTGCACCGCATCAGCTGGGATCTCCAACCCCACTATAACTTTAGTCCTCTCTGAAACATGCACTGAGAGGAATGAAGGTGTAGAATTAGGTGTGTCACAGCCAAAAACTTGCGGCCACTCTGCTAGCAGTACACCGACGTCCGATTCTAGCAGGCAAATTTCCCTGCCCCAGCTGCTGGACCGTCGAAAGAAGTTCACTCCCAGCCATCCACATGCCCAGCGGTTGAATGCTAGCTTGGCTAAATTGCTAGCGCTTCAACTGCTGCCTTTTCAGTTGGTAGACTCGGCCCCCTTCCGTGAGTTTGTGCAATGTGCGGTTCCTCAGTGGCAGGTTCCCAAACGCCACTTTTTCTCACGGAAGGCTATTCCGGCTCTCTACCGGCATGTGGAAGGCAATGTCTTGGCCTCGCTGGACAGGGCGGTCAGCGGTAAGGTGCATATTACCGCTGACTTATGGTCCAGCAGGCATGGACAGGGACGTTACCTTTCTTTCACGGCCCATTGGGTCACTCTTTTTGCAGCTGGGAAGGATGCAGGACAAGGTGCAGTAGTGTTGGAGGTTGTTCCACCGCCACGCCTCCAAAATGCTACTACTGGTTGTGACACACCTCTCTCCTCCACCCCCTCCTCTTCTTCTTCCTCCATGGCCTCTTCCTGTGGTTTGTCCTCGGAACCAGCGGTGCTCCGTAGGCGTTCAAGGGGCTACGCAAGTACGCAGGCAAAAAGATGCCATGCCGTGCTTGCGCTGGTGTGTTTGGGGGACAGAAGCCACACTGGGGCAGAGGTCCTGTCTGCTCTGCAGGGCCAGGCCGAGAGGTGGTTGACGCCACGCCAGCTTAAGCCAGGAATGGTGGTTTGCGACAATGGCACCAACCTCCTCTCCGCCCTCCGACAGGGACAACTGACCCATGTGCCCTGTGTGGCTCACGTCCTTAACCTGGTGGTGCAGCGGTTCTTGGGCAGGTACCCGGGCTTACAGGATGTCCTGAGGCAGGCCAGGAAAGTCTGTGTGCATTTCCGCAGATCTTATAATGCCAGTAAGGAAAAAAAGTTGGTGGAAATCGCGCTACCCCCGTGACCAATCACTGTGACAGTGAACAAGTGGATTAAAAATCAACAGTTAACCCATACATCACAAATCAGAAATGAACGGATAAGTGAAAAAAGGTTATGTATATAAAACAAACTATAAATCTATGAACATTAGATATAAATAAAAAATGGTCCATCAAAAAAGTTTGTTTAAATAAAGTCCAAAGTATTAACACCAGTGCTTTATGTAGAAATCATAAACAAATTGTGCTGTGTCCACATTCATCTGTGACATTCCACCACCAAAACTCAGGATTTCTCCTTACCAGCTGTACATGACCCCCTATTACAGAGGGTCAGTGTATGCATTCAGTAGTTTCTCCCACAGGTCACCGCAGCACACAACACAAGAGATTCCTAAGATACCGACCTCCGGTTCTCATCAATGGGCTCATATGTATAAAAAGAATGGAACACACTCCACATAGTGCATTATATCTTTTTTTAAAATTTATTCCATAAAAAGCAAGTATTGCACTTACATGTATGCAGTTAAAAAATCGCCTGATTACGTCTGGTGTGCCGGCCTGGTGCCCCAGGAAGAAGTAAACTGTTACGAAACGGACGTAGGGCGGAGCGGAGCGCTGTCGTCACCTCTGATATTTCCAACAAGGACGGGTGTCTGTTGAATGTGCTACGGCCGGCACACCAGACGTAATCAGGCGATTTTTTAACTGCATACATGTAAGTGCAATACTTGCTTTTTATGGAATAAATTTTAAAAAAAGATATAATGCACTATGTGGAGTGTGTTCCATTCTTTTTATACATATGAGCCCATTGATGAGAACCGGAGGTCGGTATCTTAGGAATCTCTTGTGTTGTGTGCTGCGGTGACCTGTGGGAGAAACTACTGAATGCATACACTGACCCTCTGTAATAGGGGGTCATGTACAGCTGGTAAGGAGAAATCCTGAGTTTTGGTGGTGGAATGTCACAGATGAATGTGGACACAGCACAATTTGTTTATGATTTCTACATAAAGCACTGGTGTTAATACTTTGGACTTTATTTAAACAAACTTTTTTGATGGACCATTTTTTATTTATATCTAATGTTCATAGATTTATAGTTTGTTTTATATACATAACCTTTTTTCACTTATCCGTTCATTTCTGATTTGTGATGTATGGGTTAACTGTTGATTTTTAATCCACTTGTTCACTGTCACAGTGATTGGTCACGGGGGTAGCGCGATTTCCACCAACTTTTTTTCCTTAATCATTACCATGTATGGTAGTTTACATCTCTAATCGCAGCTCTCCATAGCTACAAAGCTACCAGTTAAACGTCTGGAGTTTTTTTCTTTCTTTTTTTCTTAATTTATTTATTTAGCGCAGTTTTTCTCCTTCTTCTCCATTATAATGCCAGTGCTCGCCTGGCTGAGCTGCAAAAGGAGTTGAACCTGCCCAAGAACCGCCTTATATGTGACATGCCCACCAGGTGGAACTCAACGTTGGCCATGCTGCAGCGGCTGCACACGCAGCAGAGGGCCATCAATGAGTACCTGTGCGACTACGGCACCAGGACAGGGTCAGGGGAGCTTGGTTTTTTTTCTCCACGCCAGTGGGGCATGATCAGGGATGCATGCACTGTCCTGGTACCATTTGAGGAGGCCACGAGGATGGTGAGCAGTGACAGTGCATGCATCAGTGACACTGTACCTCTTGTCCACCTGTTGGAGCACGCGCTGCGTGGAATAATGGACAGGGCACTTGAGGCAGAACAGAGGCAGGAAGAGGAGGACTTCCTTGCCTCTCAAGGCCCCCTTTACCCAGACAGTGTTCCTTCTGTCCCACCCATCGCACAGGAAGAGGAGGAGGAGGAGGATTGTGTCAGCATGGAGGTGGAGGCTGGCACTCAGCATCATCAGCAGCAGTCTTTTAGGGATGATTTACAGTCCCAAGAAACCAGTGGACTTGTACGTGGCTGGGAGGAGGTGGCTGCGGATCACGTCGTCCTTAGTGACCCAGAGGACTCCGGAGCGAATGCCTCAGCAAACCTACGCTGCATGGCCTCCCTGATCCTGCAAAGTCTGCGGAAGGATCCTCGTATTCTTCGGATCAAGGAGAGGGACCATTACTGGCTGGCCACTCTCCTTGATCCACGGTACAAGGGTAAGGTTGCGGACCTTATGTTACCGTCGCAGAGGGAGCAGAGGATGAGACAACTCCGGGAGGCCTTGCAGAAAGGTCTGTGCAACGCGTTCCCAGAGACTGGGAGGTTACAAACTCCTGGTCCTGGACAACGAGTTGCTGAGGCTTCGGCCAGTCAAAGAAGGAGCGGTGGGGAAGGTGGCCGTCTGACCGATGCGTTCAGACAATTCTTTAGTCCGCAGCCCCAAAGTATGATCGGTTCCAGCAACCATCGCCAGCGTCTGATAAACATGGTGCAGGAATATCTAGGGGCAAGGTCAGACTTGGACACCTTCCCCACCGAAAATCCTCTGGCTTACTGGGTCTTGAGGATGGATCACTGGCCAGAGCTTGCACAGTATGCAATTGAGCTACTGGCCTGTCCTGCATCCAGCGTTCTTTCGGAACGCACATTCAGTGCTGCTGGAGGATTTGTCACGGATCACAGGGTGCGCCTGTCCACCGACTCGGTTGATCGACTGACTTTCATCAAGATGAACCAGTCTTGGATCACCACCAGCTACCACACACCTGATGCTGATATAACAGACTAATTGATTTTAACATGTCACATCCCTTCAAGACTGATGCTGATGCTGAGTGCCTGTGCTGTTATGTTGACTGGCTATCCTCCTCCTCCGAGTCCTCAATGATACGATTGATGATGATAGCTTGGAAGATCATTTTTGTTTATGGGTGCCGCCACCAGTGGCTAAGGCCCAATTTTTCAGCCCCTGTTTTACAGGGGCGTGTAATTACAATTTTTTTAGCAATAATTTGCCATAGGGCTCATTGCTGTGCTCCAAGTACAGTATCTGTGAGGGGTTGGAGTGTTGTGGCACCAGTGCCTAAGGCCCAATTTTTCAGCCCCTGTTTAACAGGGGCGTGTCATTACAATTTTTGAAGCAATACTTTGCAACAGGGCTCATTGCTGTGCTCCAAGTACAGTATCTGTGAGGGGTTGTAGTGTTGTGCCACCAGTGCCTAAGGCCCAATTTTTCAGCCCCTGTTCAACAGGGGCATGCAATTACAATTCTTGATCTAATAATTCACAGCAGGGCCCATTGCTGCACCCACCAAGAGTAACTCTGAGGGCTTACAGTGTTGTGGCAACGCCACCACCACCACCACCACGAAAGGCCCAATTTTTCAGCCCCTGTTCAAAAGGGGCATGTAATTACAATTCTTGATCTAATAATTCACAGCAGGGCCCATTCCTGCACCCACCAAGAGTAACTCTGAGGGCTTACAGTGTTGTGGCAACGCCACCACCACCACCACCACGAAAGGCCCAATTTTTCAGCCCCTGTTCAAAAGGGGCATGTAATTACAATTCTTGATCTAATAATTCACAGCAGGGCCCATTCCTGCACCCACCAAGAGTAACTCTGAGGGCTTACAGTGTTGTGGCAACGCCACCACCACCACCACCACGAAAGGCCCAATTTTTCAGCCCCTGTTCAAAAGGGGCATGTAATTACAATTCTTGATCTAATAATTCACAGCAGGGCCCATTCCTGCACCCACCAAGAGTAACTCTGAGGGCTTACATTGTTGTGGCAACGCCACCACCACCACCACCACGAAAGGCCCAATTTTTCAGCCCCTGTTCAAAAGGGGCATGTAATTACAATTCTTGATCTAATAATTCACAGCAGGGCCCATTCCTGCACCCACCAAGAGTAACTCTGAGGGCTTACAGTGTTGTGGCAACACCACCACCACCACCACCACCACGAAAGGCCCAATTTTTCAGCCCCTGTTCAACAGGGGCATGCAATTACAATTCTTGATCTAATAATTCACAGCAGGGCCCATTGCTGCACCCACCAAGAGTAACTGTCAGGGCTTACAGTGTTGTGGCACCAGCACCACCATCAAAGGCCCAATTTTTACTACCACTGTTCAACAATTATATGTAATTAAAATTCCTGATATAATAGTTGACAGCAGGGCGTTCCAGCACCAACCAAGAGTAACTGTGAGTGCTTACAGTGTTGTGCCAACACCAACAACTAAGGGGCCTATTTCTGCAGAGTATATACGGCAGGTCCCTACTTTCAAACATCCAACTTACAAACGACTCCTACTTGCAAACGCAAGAAGACAACAGGAAGGGAGAGGAAATCTACCCCTAGGAAGGAAAATTCTCTCCTGTAAGAATTAATATGGGAGAAAGGTGTCTCCTCTGTACTGATGCTTTATCACCAATCCTTGTTTCAAGAAAAACACCACATTTCAAAAACAGTTGTCATTGGGACGGAAAGTGAGGTGAAATGTTCTGAACAGGGGCACAGACAGCAAAACAAATGTTACAGGGGTGATAACCCTTACCTATGTTTTCCAAAAAGTTTAAAAATAGATTTTTGGGCTGGAGCTACACTTAAACAATGTACCTGTTCAAAATTACAAACAGATTATACATAAGAACAAACCTACAGTCCCTGTCTTGTATGCACCGCCTGTATACGGCTGTTCAGAGTATATAGGGCCTTTTTTATTTTATGTGCGGGGTTCCCCTTAATATCCATACAAGACCCAAAGGGGCTGGTAATGGGCTGGGGTAGGGGGGGGGGGGGTCATGGGGTAGCTATGCCATTTTTCTTAAAGATTTTCATCCATATTACCGGGACCAGACATTACATTAAAGCCGCAAGCAGTTTTAAATGGCTTTTTTTCCTTTAGAAGTGTCATTTTGTGCAGGGACAGTTCTAAACACGGGAAACACGTGGCACTTCACAGGCATACTTTAGACACCCCCCAGGTACGATATTTAAAGGAATATTTGACTTATTTTTTTTCACTTTATGCATCATTAAAATGACTGCTCCCGAAAAACGACCGTTTTTAAAACTTCTTTTTGCATTGATACATGTCCCCTGGTGCACAACCCGGGTTCCCAAACCCTTTTTAGGACAATAACATGCATAATAGTTGTTATAATTAGCACTTTAGAATTCGAACGTTCGCATCCATTGTATTTAATAGGGTTCTAATGTTCGTACGAACTTTCGGTCCGTTCGCGGGTTCTGGTGCGAACCGAACCCGGGGGTGTTCGGCTCATCACTAGTCCAAACACAGCATGGGAGGAAGGGGGAAATGACAGCTCCCGACTGCTTCATTCTGTTTGTAAACAGCCAGGGATTCTACTGCCCCCATATGTGAATGAGAAATGCTGGGTGTTCTGATTGACAATGGATTTACATAGTGGGAAATTTGTTTTTATAACAAACTTTTTTTTTTATTGCTTAGGGTCCCCCTAAAATGCATATCAGGCCTGAAGAGGCGAACCCCCATGCCATTCGGCTATTTTCTTTAATTATCCTGTACCCTTTGCTTGCCTGTCAGCGATTGAATGGGGCTGGGGACGTCACTTCTTGTTAAGGACTCGGCAGTGCCTGTACCTGCCAACATCCCTAATAATCATTAACAGTGGGAGGCTGTCATGTATAATAACAGACGTAATACCACTGTTATACATGATGTTCGGCACCCGCCAAAAGGGTAAATGTTCAGGTGTTCCGCTCTTAACAATGCGTACATTATGGTTTTAACACGTGCTTTTGTTTATTTACTGGATCTTTCTCTTCTCTATATATTCAGAAGTCCTGAATTCCACTAAATATCCACCAGCAATGTACTAGTAAAAAGTGAACAGCGGGTTTCCAACTTCTGCATCATTATAAATATTAATAAGAACTGTTAATTAAATCTAGATATATAATAAAGATCAACCAGTTAATCAACTACTCATACTTAAAAACTGGCCATTGTCATTACTTTGGTTTGCTAATGCATGCTTGATCTGACTACCAGACAATTCAATTCTTAGATAGCAGGAAATGAACATATACACTTGTATCACACACTTATGCATTTTAATGCACTGAGCAGATGCTCTTGGAGAAATAATAGCAATCAGCTGGGATAATCCCCCACAGCCAACTGACTTTTCAGCCATAGACTTATGCTGTGATCACAAGGTGTCCACAGGCTTGTCAACATCACCAAAATCAGCAGGATCATGCAACAATCTGGTGTTTTAATAAAACTGATCAGTTTCTCTTCACCGTGGAATATCTAAATGTATTGGTGTCAATGAGGATGAAAAAATGAAGGTGGATTGATGAGCAGAGGTTTCTTTAAATGCCTTTACTGAATGTAATTAAAGCTCTCCTACTATTTCTCAACAGTGTAGTAGTAGAAGGAATTTAAAAGAAAGGAAAATGAAGGTAATGTGATGACTGCACCCTTTAAAGGATTTTGGAGTAAGATGATCAACGCTTGCCCAGCCAGGAATTAAAGTGATCCTAAACACATATCGTTTAATTTACATTATCTCTTCTCTTTACTGTATGTATATGGATGATGGCACTGCACTTATTTTAATACAAAAAAATGTAAGTACATTTTTTCATAATCGATATACAGCTGTCATGTGACCTAGCTCTTTTCCAGACCATCTGCAAGGAAACTCCGGCTGGAGGAGCTTCTAGTCCTCTGCTGCTGGTCATATGTTTAAAAAAAAAAAAGAAACAACAGCCTTTGAATTAAAAAATAAAAAATATATAATTAATGTAGCGCCCTCCTCACTCCCCTCTTTCTCTTCAGCTCGTCTGTCTCTTGTCTAGGGGTATCTTTCAGAGGGGAAGGGAGCGGGGACACCACGCCTGGCCTTTGTCACAGGTGTCAGTGTGATACAAGCAAAGTCCTTTTACCTTCGGGTCAGTGTTGTGCACCTGGAGCCTCCACCGAGAGTTACCTTGAACAATGTCTGTCAGGAAATGAGCCCCACACCATTAAAGTTCAACACTCCTTTATTCTTCTCGAATGAACACAATCAGTTGAACTCTCTTGGTAGAAACAGAACAGAAAAGGAGGTGTGGATGCGAGTAGGCCCAGACACAATGTGTTCTCCACTTTCCTCGCTGAAAGTGGGCTGCGGTCTCCGAGCGAGGGGGGGGATTTCCTTCCAGGCGGTCTCCGATGAGAGACTCACCCGTCACTGGCAATCTGCTGCACCAGGTCTTCGAGTGAAGAGCTCCCCCCGGTCCATTACGCCTTCCGGATTCGAGTACCCACTCCCGGGGTTCCCTAGGATCTCCTTCCCTCGCGGAACTCAGTGTTGGGCACTGAGCTCCAGACCTCCATCTGAGTACCTCACCCCAGGCCAAAGGTGCCTGGGATGGAACACGACCTCCGGCCGTCCTCTAGGCCTAGGCCCGCCTAGAGAACTGAAACAAACCACCGTCCACAGGCTGAAGGTGCCTGGGACTCGACCCCGTGACAAAGATGGCCGGCCCGTTTATACCCTCTCCCAGCAAGCACGGGGGGTTCCCCGCCCCACCATACCGCTGCCGAGGGAGGACAAAAAGGAAGCGCGACACACAGCAATGATTCAACCCCAACCCAGAGCGACAGCGCCACCTGCTGGGCTGCAGGGAATTACACATCACTAATGTCTCTGCCAAGTTCAAATTTACACCCGGGAAAGTACATACCCGCTACACTCTCCCCCTGGTGGTTTGACACTGGTCCCCAGTGTCTGGAGTAAATCATGCCCTCAACGGCTGACATAATCCAATCCAGAGACCGACTAATAATTGTACAAAAATAAAACTTTTAGAAAAAACTACCCAACTAAAACATTGTGTCTGAGCCCTGTAATAAAAAAGGGATACAGAAAGAATAAAAACAACAGCATTAAACCATACTTCGAATCACATATTCACATTTTACTTTTCCCACCCATCCTGACTAAGAACCACCCCATACTCAGTGGTCTTGATGGGATGCTCTCCTGCAGAGGGAAAAGAAAAGGGATTAACACATATAACCCTGACACATGTGTTCGTGTGAGAGAGAAAGAAACTTCTCCTGGAAGAAATCTCTTTTTTCCAAAGAGTGAGTGCGTGAAAAGTGTTCAACATTGTGCAACACTGCCACCTGGTGACAGCACCGCGGTAACTGCACTCGTGGAACTTTCCTCTTCTCTTTGGCCCTATCTACCCAGAGTCCATGATCTCTTGCAGGAAAGTGAAGAACAACAGGAACAGTCCTTCATTCCTCTGGGCACAAAAGCAACGGGCCCCAGAAAGTTAAGCAGCATAACAAGAACGGAGTCTCTTCTCTCCTAAAGGTAAAAACGGGGATGCGGCAGAACAAGTGGCTTCAAGTGTTGATCCATGGTCTCCAGATGATACTCCACATCTTCTCCTTCCTTGCGCCGGATCAACACCTTGTCTGCATGGATGTGCCGTCCCAACATCCACTCTGCCTTGCAGTCTTTAAAACGTTGAGAGGCCTTTGGAGAGCATGCCAGGTACCTGCGGGCGTGGGGAACCTGAAGGTGGGTCCACACAAAGTCATTGTACCAGCACTCCCGGCACACTTCCACCTCATAGAGCAGTTCCTTCGACAAGTATGGATACTCCCATCCGTACTCTACAGCAACCTTCTGGCCAAATAGGCGCTGCAGTCTCGCCAAAGGAGGCATGGTAGCTTTGTCCCCTTCGCCAGGCAAAACTATTGAGTCCGGGTGGCGAGGGACCTTGATCACATCTGATCTGGGCATTGGTGCCCGCAGTAACAGTCTCTTTTCTCCAGTCTTCGGTACAGATGGCACCGGAGATGTAGAGGCAGGCTGGGGGTGGGACCTCTCTTCAGGCGCTGGTGCCTCCACCCGGGGTGTACTTTCCCCTGTAGACATGGGTGGATCCTTGGTCCTCCGGAATGAAGCGAGAGGTACTTTGTCCCAGCCCTTTTCTGCAAACAGTTCATCTATTGCAACATCGTCTCCCATGTCCGAGAGCGACTCTAGGTCAGAGGTGTCACACTCCTCCGCAGGCAGGTACCCTGTAGTGGAGACCGAGCTCTCACCTCTTCCCACACACCAAATCTCTCCGCCTGGCTTACCTCGGCCTTTACTTGAAACGGGACGTCCGGAACTCTTGTCGACGGATCCATCCGGGCCGGGCGTAAGCGGGCGAGACGGTCCACCACAACCGCTGGTCGGGGCTACCATGCCGGTCTTTCTCTTCAGTGGTGGACGCTGCGAGATCGTGGTGACCGAGTTAGCATCCTTGGATTTCTCCCGTTGAGTTTTTACGACCTCCACCGTGGTCGCTGCAGTGTGCGCAGGGATGGCTGTCACAGCAGTGATTCCTCCTCTCTGAGTGGTGTTGCCTGTAGCACGGCCGGGATAGATGGTTCTCGGCTTCCCAACCGCCGGATCCACTTCGAACAGGAACTCCCCACAGGCCTCACATCGCCCGAATGGCTTCAGTTGGCACACCAGTCCTGAACAGCCGGGACAAATCACACCCAGGGCCTCAACGTCCATGCACGAATACAGGGCGAATCGACCCCTTGGCTTTAGCCGGATCCCCGTGTCTGTTACCGGAGCAGCAGCAGTCAATGTCGTGGTGGAAGGGGGAACTGGAATCCACGATGTATGTCCGAACATGGCGACCTGTTGCTGATCCATCGCACACTGCAAAGTTTTTTCGCCAACGTCCCATGTGTAGTCCCTCACACGTATTGGACTCCTCCCCTTTGCTCCAGTTCGCGGGCTTTTCTTCTTTTCTGTTTCTGAGTCACGCCCACGAACTAAGCGATGGGGGTGTGCCTGGTGGCGCAGTGCAATAGAAGCCCCCACGTGTAGTACTTCACACGGCTGAACTTCCCCCTTTTTCCACTCATCTGCGTGGGCCTTTCCCTTCATTGGGTCATGTCCACGACTTCGAACAGGGATGCACTTTGGCCAATGAAGGCCTGCCTACTCGTAACTCTTCCAGCAGACACGTTCATATTCTGTGGTGCACAAACACTATCCCGGACGAGCCCCCACGTGTAGCGCCCTCCTCACTCCCCTCTTTCTCTTCAGCTCGTCTGTCTCTTGTCTAGGGGTATCTTTCAGAGGGGAAGGGAGCGGGGACACCACGCCTGGCCTTCACCACAGGTGTCAGTGTGATACAAGCAAAGTTATTTTACCTTCGGGTCAGTGTTGTGCACCTGAAGCCTCCACCGAGAGTTACCTTGAACAATGTCTGCAAGGAAATGCGCCCCACACCATTAAAGTTCAACACACCCTTATTCTTCTCGAATGAACACAATCAGTTGAACTCCCTTGGTAGAAACAAAACAGAAAAGGAGGTGTGGATGCGAGTAGGCTCAGACACAATGTGTTCTCCACTTTCCTCCCTGAAAGTGGGCTGCGGTCTCCGAGCGAGGGGGGGATTTCCTTCCAGGCGGTCTCCGATGAGAGACTCACCCGTCACTGGCAATCTGCTGCACCAGTTCTTCGAGTGAGGAGCTCCCCCCGGTCCATTACGCCTTCCGGATTCGGGTACCCACTCCCGGGGTTCCCTAGGATCTCCTTCCCTCGCAGAACTCAGTGTTGGGCACTGAGCCCCAGACCTCCATCTGAGTACCTCACCCCAGGCCCAAGGTGCCTGGGATGGAACACGACCTCCGGCTGTCCTCTAGGCCTAGGCCCGCCTAGAGAACCGACATGAACCACCGTCCACAGGCTGAAGGTGCCTGGAACTCGACCCAGTGACAAAGATGGCCGGCCCCTTTATACCCTCTCCCAGCAAGCACGGCGGGTTCCCCGCCCCACCATACCGCTGCCGAGGGAGAACAAAAAGGAAGCGCGACACACAGCAATGATTTAACCCCAACCCAGAGCGACAGCGACACCTGCTGGGCTGCAGGGAATTACACATCACTAATGTCTCTGCCAAGTTCAAATTTACACCCGGGAAAGTACATACCCGCTACATTAATATCAAGCAAATGTTTTAAATTTTCATACAAATATATATTTGAACTTAAATCTTTACTAATTGTTGTGCAAAAACATGGTGTGGGTTATTTAGGGGGAGGTTCTTCCAATCAAAGTCTGTTTTACGCCCCTCCAGCCTGTGTCTATTGTTTGTATGTGCTTAGAATTACAGAGAGAGGTGATGCCATTATCAATGAACATTTAATATCACACATCCATAGCGTAGAGCTGTATAGTGGGCATGGTGGAGGAGGGAGTGTATACACCCACATGTGTCACTGTATAGTCATTCTGGCTACAGATAAAAAAAAAGAGAAACTGAACAGCTTAGAAGGGAACTGAAACTGGAACATTCTCAGTAGTTGTGGCAATGGCTGGTCTACACCAGTGTTTCTCAACCCCAGTCCTCCAGGCGCCCCAACAGGTCATGTTTTCAGGCTTTCCATTATTTTGCACAGGTGATTTGATCAGTTTCACTGCCTTAGTAATTACCACAGCCGTTTCATCTGAGAGAAATCCTGAAAACATGACCTGTTGGGGCGCCTTGAGGACTGGAGTTGAGAAACACTGGTCTACACAATCTCAGGCTGCAGTGAGGATACAGAAAAGCAGGCAGGGACAGTGAATAGCAGAATTACCCAGGATTTTACTCCCATAGTGAGTATGAACAACATGTAAGATAATATGTACTGCACAGTTTTTAAGGATGTGAGTTTAAATATACTTTAAAGTGGAGGCAAACTCCACTTTTGAACTTGTACCCAATGGTAAGCCTATAATAAGACTTACCTGTAGGTACAGTGAATATCTCTTAAACTTGCACAGTTTTTTTACAAGGGAGGCTGCCGGTTATTTCACCGGCGCATGCGTTCTGAAGGGACAGTATACTGTGCCGTACCATTCCTACAGCCGGAGCCCGTGAACCCGGAAAGAAGACCAGGTGAAGGTGACAGCACCAGAGATTCCGTGACAGCGCTGCATGGGAGGGATCTGCTTTACAAGTCTGTCATATTGTGCTAGTATGCTTTGCAGCATGCCCAGTTTATTTTTATTTTAGTGACGGTCTGCTATCGCTTTAAAGCGGAGTTCCACCCAAATTTGGAACGTCCGCTTAATCCACTCCTCGCCCCCTTACATGCCACATTTGGCACGTAATTTTTTTTGGGGGGAGTGAGGGCTTCAGTAGGAGTGGGACTTCCTGTTCCACTTCCTCCTTCTGCCCTGGGGCCACCTAGGCGACACGTCATATCGCCTTTTGGCGGCCCCTCCCTGTAGGCGATCACCTGGGATGTGACAGGTCCCAGGCGATCGCCTGTCCACTCAGAGAATGCTGCGCCGTTCGCGCATGCGCAGTGAGTGCCCGGCCGTGAAGCCGAAAGCTGTCTTGGCCGGGTGCCCACACTATGAATGGAGGCGCCGGCGGAGAAGGGGGGGAGAGGAGCGGAGCTCCGGGCGTCGCGTCGCTGGACAGTGGAACAGGTAAGTGTATGTTTATTAAAAGCCAGCAGCTACACTTTTTGTAGCTGCTGACTTTTAATAAACATAAAAAAAGGCTGGAACTTCCCTTTAAGCTTTCTGTAGTGCATCAACGATGTTACCCAAGATTATTTTAAGGTGAGCACAGTTTTGGCTATCGCGGTTGTTTATCTCCAGAAACTAGTATACTCTTATGCCGCGTACACACGATCGTTTTTAATGTCATTTTCAAAAACGACGTTTTTCTCGACGTGATTTATCTTGTTTCCTCTCAAGCCTGTCTTGCATACACACGTTCATTAAAAAAAACGCTTGAGCAAAGCGCAGTGATGTACAACACGTACGACGGCACTATAAAGGGGAAGTTCCGTTCGAATGGCGCCACCCTTCATGTTAGTAAAGTTTGTGGAGCGACGATTCGCTCTTTTCAGCATCGTGCTTTTCAGTCCGTTACAGCGTGACGAATGTCCTATCTCCATTACGAACGCTAGTTTTACCAGAACGAGCGCTCCCGTCTCATACTTGATTCTGAGCAGGCGCGTTTTTTTTCCCCTCATAAAAGCATACACACTACCGTTTTTCACATCATTAAAAAAAACTACGTGAAAAAATAGAGCAGGTTCTCATTTTTTTAGGCCATTTTTCACGACGTTAAAAATGCTCTGGAGCCTACACACGATCGTTTTAATGCCCAATTTAAAAAATTTAATTTTTAACGACGTGAAAAACGATCGTGTGTACGCGGCAAAAGATGCGCACTGTTTTTTGTTTTCTTTCTGCACCAATAGCTACTTTTTATTTTTAGTCCAAATTAGAAATAAGAAATGCTTCACTGTTTTAAAGATTACTGTGATTGGTTGATTGTTTTCCCCCACTTTTTAGTTGCATTCTAACTACCCTTTCGGTAGTTGTGCTGTCTAGCGGGGCTATATAAATCAGTGTAATGGCTGGACAAAATTACAGTTTTTAGGGTAAGTAATATATTATATTTTTGCATTTCAACACTGTTGGGGTTATTTACGAAAGGCAAATCCACTTTGCACTACAAGTGCAAACTACAAGTGCAAATTGCACTTGAAAGTCCCACTCGTCGAGTTGTAATCCATACAATACAATAGTAGACAATATGAAATCAATTCAACTCCTCAGAAATACCAGGTGATCCTACCAGTTCCATCTCTTTTCTATTTCATTCTGACCACACCAAGCGCAAGAGTAGATCATGCCAGCATGGTCAGTTTGCATATCTCTTTCTTGAATGGAGATACAAGACGATATGCTAGAGTATATCTCTGTAGTCAGTTTGACCACCATGCCCCCACCCAGCCCTGCTGTGTTAATTGACACACAGTGGGAAGGTGCTTCTCCACTGTGTGTGACGTCATCCTCTGCCCACCCACTATACTGACACACCCATTCTATGAGGAAGAACCAAGCAACCGAAACTGTGTGGTCATTCAAAAAAGAAATACAAATGTACAAAATATTTTTTCTCGAATAATAAAATGCACGCATGATAGAAAAATAATACTTCCTTTCTTTCAGTTTCCATTTGCTGTGTTTGTTTACATATACTTCAAACATGTTATTATAATTTTAATAATGTAATTTTCAATAATTCTTTAATCAGCAACACTGAAATGCAGTAAAGTATAAAAATAGGTGGAAACTGTATTTTACTGGAAAAAGGGTACTTGTTTATTATAAGCTTTAACAAAGGGTCATTCAGTTAGGATTTGTATGTACTTAAATATATATTGAATTACTTTTTATTCCTCTTCCCTAATTATTTATAGTGTTGTATATCACCCTGTTTCAACCACTAATCAATTGAGTCTTATGTCGCGTACACACGCTCGGAATTTCCGATGGAAAAAGTCAGACGGAATTTTTTCATCGGATATTCCAACCGTGTGTATGCCCCATCTGACTTTTCCGTCGGAAATCCTGACGGAATTAGATAGAGAACATATTCTCTATTTTTCAGATGAAAAAAACTTATATCGGAATTTCCTTTCGTCTGGATGCAATTCCAACGGAATAAAAACCACGCATGCTCGGAAACAATTCCACGCATGCTCGGAAGTATAGAACTGAATTTTCTCGGGTCGTCCTAGTGTTTTACGTCACCGCGTTCTTGACGGTCGGATTTTAGTGTGACTGTGTGTATGCAAGACAGCTTGAGCGGAATTCTGTTGGAACTCAGTCGGAAAAACCCGTTGGAGTTTATTCCGACGGAAAATCCGCTTGTGTGTACAAGGCATTCTTTTTTTTTTTTTTAAATGGCACAGAGACAATGGCCTTTTTGTTCCAGTGGCATTTTAAAATCCAAGAAGCAAGACTTAATGACTCCTGCGGGTTTCAGCCAACACGTAGGTGGAGCTGCCAGTTGTCAGTGATAGCCAGCATCTGGCACTAAGCTCAGAGGCTGAAACAACCAAAACCTGGGCTTTGGATCTTTCTAGAGAATCTAGACAGCACACCATAGGACATATTGAAAATGTCTTGTTCAACCTCAACCCGAATATCATTCCTAACACACCTACAGTGATTAATTATTGGATGATTATATTCCCCTCCTAAACATATCATGTTGCCAACCTACCAGATTGAAATTTATTGACACAACACCTAAATTTTACTGGCACAGCCAAGTTTTTACTGCCATTTTCCAAAAGTTACAAAATGACAGTTTTAAAATCCTTGTAAAGGTTCCCGTTTAAAAAATAAATAAAATAACAAACATGTCATACTTACCTCCACTGTGCAGTTCGTTTTGCACAGAGTGGCCCCGATCCACCTGTTCTGGGGTCCCATGGTGGCTCTCTCGGCTTCTCCCTGCAATAGATAACCCCCTCTGGGAAGCTCTCTCCCGAGGGGGTTACCTTGTGGGCGCGCTCCCGTGTCATACACTCGGCGTCTATAGCCGCCGAGTGTATACTCGGGCCCCGCCCCCGGCGCCTGCATCATTGGATTTGATTGACAGCAGCGGGAGCCAATGGCTGCGCTGCTATCAATCTATCCAATGAAGAGCCGAGAAGCAGTGGAGAGAGCGACGTGGGATCGCGCCCACGGAAATTCGGGGATTAGGCAAGTACAACGAGGGGGGGGTCTGGGGGGCCAGACACTGCAAGATGTTTTTTCACTTTAATGCATAGGATGCATTAAGGTGAAAAAACACGAAGCTTTACAACCCCTTTATGTGCAAATTAGAATATTTAGGCTACAAACAAATACAATATGCAATTAGCAAAATGTTTAACCACTTGTCTACCGCCCACCGTCAAATGACAGCGGGCGGAAGACTCTCTCGTTCTGACAGGTGCCCGCCGCGCTGCTAGGGACCCGATGCGCATGCCCGGCGGCCGCGATGGCTGCTGGGCACCCGCGATTGCCCAGTAACCGAGCAGGAAAGTGGATCTGTGTGTGTAAACACACAGATCCACGTCCTGTCAGGGAGAGGAGACCGATGGTGTGTCCCTTGTACATAGGGACAACCATCGGTCACCTCCCCCAGTCAGTCCCCTCCCCCCACAGTTAGAACACATCTAGGAAATACATTTAACCCCTTCCTCGCCCCCTAGTGTTAACCTCTTCCCTGCCAGTCACATTTATACAGTAATTAATGCATTTTTATAGCAGGGATCGCTGTATAAATGTAAACGGCCCCAAAAATGTGTCAAAAGTGTCCAATCTGTCCACCGCAATATCGCAGTCACAATAAAAATCACAGATCGCCGCCATTACTAGTAAAAAAAAAAAAAAATGCTATAAATCTATCCCCTATTTTGTAGACGCTATAACTTTTGCACAAACCAATCAATATACGCTTATTGCGATTTTTTTTTACCAAAAATATGTAGAAGAATACGTATCGGCCTAAACTGAGGAAAATTTAAATTTAAAAAAATTTATATTTATTATAGCAGAAAGTAAAAAATATTGTGTTTTTTTTCAAACTGGACGCTCTTTTGTTTATAAATAAAAATCGCAGATACCACCAAAAAAAAAAAAAATCGCAGATACCACCAAAAGAAAGCTCTATTTGTGGGAAAAAAAGGACGCAAATTTCGTTTGGGAGCCACGTCGCACGACCGCGCAATAGTCATTCAAAGTGTGACAGCGCTGAAAGCTGAAAAATGGCTTGGGCAGGAAGGGGGTTTTCGTGCCAGGTAGGCAGGTGGTTAAGGTAGATAATAGTAAGTAAGTAGCTCAGGGACAGGAGACAGGAGGGCAAGAAATTTAAATGGACGGCACACACACATAAAATTGACTCTCACAGTAACACTGACAGCAGTGTGCAGCAGCACAGATGATGGTGAGACCTCACTGACACGACATGTCCCAGTGACAGTCTCTCTCCAAGTCCAGTGGTCCCTCCAGTCCACTCCAGTCTAAACAGCACTGATGGTCCCAGCCTGCATTGCTCCCATACCGCAGACCCGCACACGAGGCTCTAACCGCTACGTCTTAGCTCCATTGCACCATGACATGCTAAGGCACCGCCTCCACCAGAGTCAACCGATCACACTGTAGCAGGCACTCGGATGGTCTCAGCCAGCTCCGGGCCAAGCCAAGCGTCACAGACATATTTTTTACTGGCAACCTTTTACTTTTACTGGCATTTACTGACAGGAGAAAGTTTCCTGTTTTTTACTGGCTGCCAGTAAAAATACTGACGGTTGGCAACACTGACATATCAGGCCACATGTCCTCAGCATTGGGAGGGTGCCATGCAAAGCACCCCCTCCCCTTCATTGTACATTGTCCTCATATGACCCTATATTATGTCACCCAAAATGTCTATGGTGGTCTGTAGGGGAGACTTGTAGACTTTAGAATATAGACTTTAGAAAAAGGGGGCCTCCAAAAATCCACACATGAATCCACACATGAATAAATAAGGGGTGCATAGTATGCCTTGCTACTCATTCCCCCCGAAAATGCAAATAGTAAATAAAATCACCCACACTGTGGCTCGATTATCTTCACCCAACACTACTCTTGTCGCAAACTATTGCTGCCTTCTTCTGTTTGTAAACAAGCTGTTGGGGATCCTGAATCACGCCACTGGCCAAATATCCATGGACCATATTTGGTCAATGATGTCATGCAGGAGCCCCACAGGCCAAAGAGAAGCAGGCGGATACCTGTTATGTCCTCAGCAGCAATAGAGCTACAGCAGCTAAAGACTTCTGACTTCATCAACTAGAGCAGGGGTCCTCAAACTTTTTAAACAGGGGGCCAGTTCACGGTCCCTCAGACTGTTGGGGGCCGGACTATAGTTTGAAAAATATATAAACAAATTCCTTTGCACACTGCACATATTTTTTTTGTAGTGCACAAAAAACTGTTTTAATCAACATAAACTTATTAGTATTTTACAGAATCCCTTCATCACAGAATCTCCCCTCCCCGTCACAGATCCCCCCATCACAGACTCCTCTCCATGAAAGACCCCCCCCCATCACATAATCCTCTCCATCACAGACTCCTCTCTATCACAAATACCTCTCCATCACAGAGCCCCCCATCATAGACTCCTCTCCATCACAGATCCCCCATCACAGACTCCTCTCCATCACAGATCCCCCCATCACAGACTCCTCTCCATCACAGATCCCACTTCACAGATACCTCTCTATGACAGACTCCCCCCATCACAGACTCCTCTCCATCACAGACTCCCCCCATCACAGATCCCCCATCACAGAGCCCCCATCATCACAGAGCCCCCATCACAGATCCCTCCCACCACAGACTCCCCCATTACAAAGCCCCCCATCACAGATCCCCCAATCATAAAGCCCCATCACAGACTCCCCCATTACAAAGCCCCCCATTATAGATCCCCCAATCACAGATTCCCCATCACAGATCCCCCCATCACAAAGCCACCCATCACAGATCCCCCATCACAGACTCCCCCTTATCACAGACCCCACAATTACAAAGCCCCCATCACAGACTCTTCCTATAAAAAAAAACAAATCACAGATCCCCCCATATCACAGAGCTTCCCCATCACAGAGCCCCCATAACAGATCCCTCCAGTGATATTACACTGTCCCTTCCATAAGATCGCATCACTCCCCCCTCCCCTACCTTATTCACACAAGACGCGAAGCATGACAGGTCCAGACAAAGCGCGGGACTTTTCAAGTGAAAGGCAGATGATTGATTGCTGGGACCGCCCCGCTGCCTAGTAACCAATTACCTGCTTCTTAACTCAAAAAGTCCCACCCTTTGTCTGGACCTGTCATGCTTTGCGTCTTGTGTGAATAATGTAGCAGAGGGAAGGGGAAGTGCTGCGGAGGGGAAGTGCTGCGATCTTATGAAAGGCACAGTCCGTGCCATGGGTCGGGTAAATCACCTTGGCGGGCCGTATGCGGCCCGCGGGCCGTAGTTTGAGGACCCCTGAACTAGAGGTTCAGGCAGTCAGGTTAAGTGGGCACAAAGGCAAACTGGACAAATATGGCCAATTTGCCAATTTGCTTGCCTGTTTGTCAAATTGTGAACAAGCTGGGTTTGGGTCAAACTCATGTTCAACCCAAGCTCAATGTTCATCCTTAATCACCACTATAGCAATCTATTACTGGTTGATTGCAACCAGCAGTAGATCACTATTAGAAGTGACCTGTTACTTCTAAAATGCATGGGGAGGAGGGGGTCTTGATCCAGTCTCTACTGACCAGTTCCAGACCACCATAAAGAAAAAAACAGCATAAAAATATATTATGTATTTTTTTTTCCTAAAAATAAAATTAAAGATTATTCCCTCACCAAATGAATCCCAATTTTTTCCTGTGTGCTGTGCAGTGTAGCGTCAAAAGAGGAACAAAGCTCTCTGAAAGTAAAACACAAACATTTATTTTGAACTTTACCATTTTCTTTGTTACACAGAAATCACAGTTATGTGATATAATTTTTATCTGCAGACTTTGACAGTTATTTTGTGAGGTAAATACCTGGGGCTGAATACTTAAATAAACATTGTGTTAAGAAAAATTACAGAAAAATTTACACATTTTCACTTTCTTTCAAAAAATCACAAGAAAAATATATTTACGCAAATTTCTTACCCAAATAAATACCCTATTTGTCCAAAAAAAAAAAAATTACACTAAAAGGCAATATGAGCGAAACTGGTGTTTCTAAAGATGCAAAAAATACTTTGGGATTTAGGGAGATTAAGAAAAAGAAAGGCTCAGGGACGGATTAATGTGAATGAAGAACTGGAAAGTCAATACCTGCCTCACAGCATTTCTTTCACCTTTCTTCATCAGGTAGAGAACATCACACTTACAATGTAAAAACAAAACTCATTCAAATGTATCAATGAGAAACATGAGACAATAAACAATTATTTCATAAATCAATAATCCATTCAATAGATAACAGAAAGTACAAGGAATACATAATCAATGTGAACAGAAATAACATACATTTACTGTGACATTGCTGAACAATAGCAATTAATCCTAATTATCCAGTACAACCAGGCAATTAGCTTGGTGGTATCCAAAACAAAAGCACAGTCCATCCAAAAGTAATATTTTTACTAAAGTTGGAGTCTGGTTGAGTGAGTGACCTATTTAATACTTTATAACAAACCATTAAACAACAGGAGAAACAGAACAATAAACACATTATTTTAAGATGTAGATTGTACTGTATATGGTAAAAAAAAAATTGAAAATGATGTGTAGTCTGTTTTAGTCTGAGAAATGGGGCATATAAGCCTTTTGGCAAATTGTGAGTTAGTTTACTTGTACCAGCAGACTCTGAATTGAGGTAGAATCCAAGCCAATCCCAGAATCTTGTGTAACCCTGGTCTGCACTGATGGCAGAGAAAGGAGCAGCTAGTTGGACCCGACTGCCAGTTACCAGTGTACAATGCTACTTTTGCTCATCTTTGGGGAAAGGCTTCAGAGACAGTTCACAGGCATAACTTCAAGACTGGTCACAAAACACAGAGCAGATAGCGTTAAGCTGTCCTCCATTCACTAGGGGGCGAACTAAGCACATAGACTGCTGGAGACTCTGAGGAGAAATGTGAAGGAATGTGGAAAATGAAGTGCAAAAAATAGACTTAACCTGTAGTATAGTTTGTTCTTGGACTTCAAATCCCAGTTACACTGTGGTGGAGAGAAAGGGGAGCGCTTTAAGTATTTTTGCTGGGATGAGAAAATGAAGAGGGGGCAGGCCTGCTGCTCCCGGGAGATAGAGATAGACACAGCATCAGCCATCCCAGAGTATTGGAGGAAGCCCTGAATGTTAACCATTCCAGAGTATTGGAGGACTCCTTGAATTCTGGTTGAGCCTACTGTTTGATACAGGAGCCAGATGCTGACCAGAGTACATGTAGCTAGTGAGCAGAAGAAGAGCCCTGCTAACACAGAGTGGTGAGAGGCTGCTGGCCAAACCTGAATTACACCTTACTAGAGTGGGACAGAGATGTCTGCAAGAACTTAATTGAACTGTTTTTGTGATGTATCAGTCCTCCCCCCTTCATGATAGGGGGGTAGGTGTAATCCTGGACTCTGATCTATCCTTTCAGCCCCAAATCCATCCGCTGTCCAAATCTTGCAAACTTCAGCTCTGTAACATGTCCAAAATATATGCCCCCTTTTTACCATTGAAACCACTAAGCAACTTATTCACTCCCTTGTTTATCTCTCGCCTGGACTAGTGTAACTCCCCCCTCATTGGCCTACCTCTCTGCAAGCTATCCCCTCTCCAGTCTATCATAAATTCTGCTGACAGACTCCACCTTACCAAGCACTCAGTGTCCGCCACCCCTCTCTGCCAATCCCTCTACTGGCTTCCCATTGCCCAATGAATAAAATTCAAAACACTAACAATAAAATACAAAGCTTTTTACAACTCTGCCCGAGCTACATCACCAATCTTGTCCCCAAATATCACCTATACCATCCTCTCTGCCCCTCTTAAGATCTCCTGCTCTCTAGAGCCCTTGTCTCCTCTTCACATGCTTGTCTCTAGGACTTCTCCAGAGCCTCTCCCATCCTCTGGAACTCACTATTCCAATCTGTTTGGTTATCTCCTACTTTGTCCACTTTTAGGCAATCCCTAAAAACTCATCTCTCAGGAAGGCCTATCCTGTCTTTAGCTAACAACTGAATCTTCTACTTCCCTCATCAGTTCATCCCCCACAGTTACTATCTTTTGTTTCACCAGCCTCTCCATATTAGATTGTAAGCTCGCAGGGGCAGGGCCCTCCTAACCCTCTTGTATTTAATTGTATTGTTGCTGTATTGTCTCCCTTTATATTGTAAATTGCTGCGCAAACTGCATAAATCCTGTATAATAATAATAATATATTTCCCCCTAGCTGATGATTCCCAGTACATGGTTCAGGAAGGGGTTGTGCATTATAACCATTTGGCTTCATGCACATTGGGCATTATAATATCGTTAAAAAAAAAATAGCAGCTTTGCGGTGCATTTTTCAACATTTTTGCAATTGCGGGTTTTTTTGTGTTCGTGTTTTTACTTTTTATTTTTATTTTTTTCAATGGGTTAAAAAAACATTGATTGCTGCTGAACTGCGTTTTGAGCGTTTATCTGTTTTTGGCTGGGGCCTTTTTTGGCTGTAAAAAAACCCCAAAAACTAGTGGGTTCTGAGAGGAGTTCTTCAGCTGTAAAAATGAGCTAACGTAAAAAAATGCCTAAAAGCAAAACCCTCGCACAGAGCAGGTAAGTATAACATATTTGTTATTTAAAAAAAAAATAAACCTTTAGAGCCCATTCACACAGGGGCGTCTTTGGATCCGACTCCAAATCGCCCCAGGTCGTCCCTAGTCGCCTCAGGTCGCGCTGGCTGAAGAAATTAATGTAAGTTAATGGAGCCGTCCTTATGCACACTACTGCAGTCGCTCCGACTTCAAAAAAGGTCCCTGTACTACTTCAATCCGACTCCTAGGCGACCTGTACCCATTCATTTCAATGGGAGTCGCCTCTCACTGTCTTAATAGGAGCGACTCTCCAGGAAGATAACATACATTTATCAGGCAAAGCTCTCCCTCCCCCTCCCTCCCACAGAGCTGATTCTTGTTTGATTGGCCACTGGAATGTCTCCTGTCCTGCAGGCAACTTGGAGTTGCCTTGTAAATAGCACCAGGTCGCGCTGAGTTGCCTCATAAAATCGTGTCTGAGTTGCCTCATAAAATCGCGCTGGAAGTCGAGTTGCCCCTGTGTGAATGGGCTCTTACAATAACTTTAAAAATAAACACAGGACAACAAGTATGGGATAGTTTGTGTTTTAATGATTAATTCTTCACACATCTAGTCCCATATCCCCACCATTTACAATAGTTTTCATGCCTCAAAGATGTATGGATACCAGCTAATGCCCTGTACACACAATCGGAATTTCCGATGGGATAAAATCCGATGGAATTTTCCGTCGGAATTCCGTTCAAGCTGTCTTGCATATACACTGTCAGACCAAATTCCGACCGTCCAAAACGCGGTGACGTAAAACACTACGACGAGCCGAGAAAAATGAAGTTCAATGCTTCTGAGCATGCGTCGACTTGATTCTGAGCATGCGTGGTTTTTTATCCGTCGGAGTTTCACACAGATGATCGGAATTTCCGATAGGATTTTTTTCCATCGGAAAAAAATAAAACATGTTCTATTTCTAAACTGCGACGGAAAAAAGTCAGATGGGGCCCACACACGGTCGGAATATCCGATGAAAAAATTCCGTCAGACTTTTTTCATTGGAAATTCCGATCGTGTGTACAAGGCATAAGAGCTCTTGCTCTAACCTTTCCTCACACTGTTTAAAATGAAACAAAAATGTTTTAGCTAGAGCTGGGTTTTAAAAGTGTGGTGGACTTACAAAACATTTTTTTTTTTTTTTTACAATTCACAACAATGTGCATGGAAAAGGATACAGTTTTATAACTCTAGAAGAGATAAGTCGGGTACATAGACTACATAGTCAACATTTGGTATTTAAAAAACTGGGCTGATTGAAATTGAGCAGATCGCAACTACTGCCCTAACAACCCACAAATCTATTCAGGTCCCCCAGACAACAAACTTTGCACACTTGTAGAGGAGAAATAGGGCTACATGTGTGCCAAGTTTTCCGGTACCAGGTCCCCGAAATCCGGGATATCAGGCGCAAAAAGGTGACTTGAGTATAAGCCGAGGGGGGTATTTTCAGCACAAAAAAAGTGCTGAAAAACTCGGCTTATACTTGAGTATATACGGTAGTAAATGTACAGACATATGCCGTGTACACACGATCGGTTTTACCGATGAAAACGGTCCGATGGACCTTTTTCATCGGACAAACCGATCGTGTATGGGCCCCATTGGTCTTTTTTCCATCGGTGAGAAAAAATAGAACATGTTTTAAATTTATCCGATGTGATAAAAACGATAGCAAATTCCGATCGTCTGTGTGGAACTCCATCGGACAAAAAACCCACGCATGCTCAGAATCAAGTAGACGCATGCTCAGAAGCATTGATCTTAATTTTTCTCGGCTTGTCGGAGTGTTTTACGTCACGGCGTTAGGATGGTCGGATTTTTGACTGATGGTGTGTAGGCAAGACTGATGGAAGTCAGCTTCATCGGATTTCCGATGGAAAAATCTATCGGATTAGAATCCATAGGAAATCCGATCGTGTGTACAGGGCTTTACATTTATTTTTCCAAAGATCCTGATTTACAGAAGACCTGTTGGAGACTGATCATCTGTGCTAAAATCACTTGTCATTTGCCTTGATTCAGGAAGAAAGCATTGCCTGAGATATCTTGTCATACTCTGCATCCTGGGAACATTGTTTGATGAAGAGACTAAATAATGTCTGTGTTAATGGTTTCCCTCAAGATCAAGCAGCTGGAAAGAGGGAAAAATTACAAATCTCTAACCAGAGGGAATGTTGCATTATGTAAGGCTTCTGTTGCAAGGTCTTAGCTTGTTTCTGGATAACAGATAAGACATGTCATTTTAAAATAATGCAAAATCTTTAGCAATCGTTTTAGTACAAGTGTTTTAAACTATAAATGTGCCCATTTAATTATCCTATTCTTTAGATACACACGTGAAAGTAAATAGCTTGCTTTTACTACTGCACCTCAAACTCTTCTTCCTGTTTAGTAGTACTATACAATATGGCATCTTTCTAATCCTCTTATCGCTATTGCAAATCTATAGTGCAATCTTTTCCCAGGACAAGCATGGGAAACATATATGAATGGGAATTTTAAGTTGGATGATCTCTCAAAGAAATAACGTTGCATACAGATGAATAAACTGTAGTCCTTTATTAATGTCCAGCCCTGGACTAACACACGGCTATTGCAAAAAGGCTATAATCACCATAACACGTATAAAAACAAAACAACATATATCATAGTACAAAAAAAAGTAAAATTCATGAATATCATAACCTCTCCCTCCCCCTTCCACCACAGCTGCATATATCGTTACATGCTAGATCAAATCGCACTAAATGGGGTGTCAGAAACATTGACGCATCTCAGCATAGTGCCTACAAGTATGTCAGAATGTTTATACTGAAATATAAAAATAATTATTGCGTTATGGAAATAGGTAAATCTTAATTTTGGAGATTCCCCATTTCCTGCAATATCAAGAAATTCTAAGTTCTTTTATCCATGCTAGTTTGAAGACAAGTAACACAAATGAATATTGCTTAAAATATTATATATATTTATTAACCAAAGTACAGTGCAAATTAATATCAGGTGTAAGTCGTGATAAAACAAATGAATGGATATACTTTTACAATCAGAGATAAATGATGATTAAGGTTCAGATAATATTTACATACATTTCTATGCAAGCTCTATATGACAACTATATGAATATTTCACAGTTGAACACTTAAATGATACTTGTACATAAAGACTTGGTAGCTCTTGAAATGTAACCTTCCGTGACTTCACAGCTTTAGACAAACCAACTTGTTTACATTATGTTATCTTTCTCAAGACAAACAGATCTCCTAATTACACTTCTTGAAAATACGGACAATATGTTGTCCTGTGGACAAGTCTTGGTAATTTAGCCAAGAATGTCTATTTAAACACAAAGCTATCTCTAATGTATTGCTTGTTTAAACAGATCCCAACATCAGGCCATTCACTAAGGTTCACAATAGTACTGTGATATATATAAATATGTATTTATATATGTTTCTTCCTTAATTGCCTCCGTAAGATGTCATACTGCAGTTAGCCATCTCTCAGAACCAATTAACACTTACTAACATAATAGAGTGGCCGCATTTGGTATCTGTTCAAACCATCTATGGCATGTAGGATAAAAGATTATACGTTACCAATAACTGAGAGTTCTGTCTGTTTGAGAAGCGAAGTCCCAAGAGGGACTTCTTTCACCATCGCTACATGTTTGCGTTAAGATCACCCCCTCCAGCTTCAGAGAGTCAGTGCCTTCAGAGATCAACTCTTCTTCAGCTCCCTCCGATCTTCAGCTCAAGGGTCTCCTCTTTCAGTCTCCCCCAAAGTGGGTGTGTATCTTATCACTAGGTAACTTTTTTTTTGAAAGGTTGTCTTAGCAACCACATATACGCCATCTTGAACAATGTCGTTTTTAACCTGTAGGGGCAGTGGTGTATAAGGAATAATTTCTAATGTTATTTTCACGGAGGCCGAAGGTAATTTACGACTACCATTTGACCTAGCTTAGTAAAACACACTTAATTGTCTATGGGTGTCAAAATGTGTCCTGTATACCAGACATTTCGGCAAATGGCTCAGAGTAATGTCTTGGGAAAATATACCCATCTCTCTGCTAATGGGTTGTTAACATTCCTCAAAGCTGAAGTGACTTGGAATAACTTTTAACTTACTTTTGACAAATACAGCTCCTAATATCAATACCGCTAGGATGTCACATTTTGTAATAATATATATATGTAGATTTGGATTTATACATATATATATATCCAATACATAGATATACTATAAAAGATATACAATAAAACAGGAATTTTGAATAAGCCCTACAGTTTTGTAACTTATTCTGAAATACTACTTTAGGTTTTTATACTCCCTTGAAACAAGAGTCCCTTATCTTGTTTATTTTACTGAGTGTCCAAACCTTTGAATTACCACCCGGGGAGGCTGGTATATTTTCTTAAATGTTCAAAGCTTTGAGTTTATGGATTGGGAAAACAATGCCTTCTTGTGAGACAGGAAATAAATTTAAACATAGCGAATGTGGGTTAACCCCTTAAAGAGAAAGTAGAATCTAATGTGTTGTTCATAGCCTCTCGTGAGCTATTTTAAACTTTAGAGACAAGATGGTCTCCCTCTCGTTTATAATATACATGAATATGAACAATATGAAAAATACGTAATATGCATAACATAAAGGCCTATATGTAATTCTTTTTAACCCCAAATGTTCTGACAGGGGGATGATAAAAATGTTATATCCCCTATTTCTGTACCTTGAGTGATCACAAGTCTGGATCCAAAGGATGGGCTGTGGGTGATTTTAGGAAACCCATCACATTTAGCCAGAAGGTTTCTTCAGGGGAGACGTTTTCTATAACAGAGATTGAAAACATGATATATGAAAACATACAATAAGATGCCAGGACAAAACCAATATGTGAGCTGTATGTGCGCTCAAACCAGAAACACAGGATTTCCACTCAAAATGCTGGAGAAAGAAGGGATCATTCACTGAAATGCTTTCTAGTAGGGCCTCCAACATCAACCTGGAGCGCTGATCCCTTCCCCATCAATTCCTATAAGGCCAGAAATAAACATGGAAATAAGTGTTGAATAGAGCCCAAACATGGGGGAAAAATGTTTATATAGTTTAAACCAAGGTAATATTTTATCTACCCTGCTTTATCAACAGGTGTATGGTATCCTTATCTGGGGATCTGTGGCGGACAGACAACTCTAAATGGCCCTGCTCCTCCAATAATCTACAAAAAAACAAAGATAAACAGCATAAAAAAACTTTTAAAAGAAAAACAGGCCCGCAAGGTCACCGGATTGAGATAAAAAGAATATACTGTATACATAAAGAGGGATAGGGCAGGGTCCCAGTCAAAAATGTGCCCTCAATACCGGTTGCAAAGTCTCAATGTGCACAACATTCCCTGTAGCATGGTTCGAGTGGTAATAATGGCTCACAACAGAACATATTTTATACTTACATCTGGTTAAGTTTGGCCCGCTCCCCTAGCGGGCACTTCCCACGAGGGGAACCTAAAGATGTGTAGACATGTAGTTGGCATGTCACTAAGCATGTGCTGGCGCCTCAACATAGATGGCACCACTCATGTCCACATGCAAGCAGTGGAGCCTGCATCAAGCGTACATGCTTCACAGTAGCCACCAATAGGACAGTGGCTGGTGCGCATGCCCAGAACAGTGGGACCTGGTGCCCCAAACCAGGAAAAGATGTATCCCCACCAATCGGGTACACCCAGCCAGCCAGCATAGACCTTAATATTGGGGTGGCGTGTTTCCAGCCTTCCACAAAGCCTGAACCAACATAAGGATAGTATCAGGCATGGGGGGAGGGCACAGTCCAAATTCCACCAAGATCACTGCTCTGAACAAAAAAAATAAGTGGGGAAAGGAAAAAAAAAAGGCCAGGGACCTACCATGCCACAATCTGCAAATATCGCCGTAGAGGCCGAAAAAAAAGAAAATGTCAAAATCCAAGATTCCAATACATACAGTACAGAATCAGTCCGCAATGGGCATGGTTATAATCTTAAATTAATTCAACCAAAACCCACAAACACATCATACACAAAATGCCCTAAGTCCAGAGAGGCCCAACAGACTTGCTGCAGCAGTCAAATCCCAGTGTAACAGCAAAATGATGAAAATTTAACAAACAGGGTAAATCAAATACAATTAAACAATGACATAAAGCAGCTCTCAAAATTGACACTCGCCTGCTCGCATTTAGCAAATGGAAACTAGCTGTGGGCAAGGGTGGAGCAGGAGCAGAGTGGGCCGACAGTTTCCTGGCTGATAGTGCAGCCTTTTTCTCCAGGCATCAGAGCGGCCGGGGGGCAATTGCCTGCACTGATGTTCATTGATGAGGCTGCACTGATGGATACTGATATGCTTTATGTTAATATTGTTAAATTTTGTTGTTGTTAATATTTATTTTTGTAACTTAATTCTGCATAAAACATTTAACAGGGTAATTTTATGAGATGACTTACGAGGGCGTGTTTAAGGGTGGGACTGGGTAGGGGTTGGGTGAGGCAACTGGTGGCGAGTAACTCTTAAGGCCTGACTAGTAGCTCAGGACTTGCAATTTTGAGCCCTGACACAAAGTATATGTCCATACCTTGCTACAAAAACAACACCCCAAATTAAATAACAATACCCACTCAGTGAAAAAATTTGTGAATATAACTAATCCACAATATGTCAATCATTATTACCCCATTGGGGTTCCATAGGGTTAGCCTGGACTCTGCCTACTGTTACAGACCTTTGGTCCAGTTATTGCATGTTAAATTACAAAAAGGATTTAAAAAAAAAGTAATTCATTAAGCCCTGGTTGAAATGTGGCCTTTGGGGTTTGAATCCAGTGGGTCTCCAAATGGAGTAGCTGATTATCGACATTCCCACCTTTAAAAATGGGAGGAACATGTTCCAAAACATAGAAATGGATGTTGTCTGAATCATAATCATGTTATAGGCCCACATGTCTACTGATGGACCCAGGGCGGGCCAGCGTCTTTGGGTCCCACTGTACTGGCCATGTGCACCAGCCACTGCCCTATTGGTGGCTTCTGTGGCACATGCGCACTTGGCCATGTTGATGGTGGCAGTGGGATGCTTGCATGTGGGGGCATCATCTTTGTTGAGGTGCTGGTGCATGTCCAGTGACATGCGAACCATATTGCATCAATCTTTAGGTTGATGCCTGCAATGGGGACAATCAAAACCTAATCAAATATCAGTAAAAAATCAGCTCTGTTGTGAGTTATTACGCTTGACCCACGCTACAGGATTCGTTTGTAGATTACTGGAGGGACACAGCCATTTTTTGATACAGGATTTTCTGTCCTTCACAGATCCCCATATAGGGATACTATAGGGTAGGTAAATTTTTATACAAAAAAGTTTTTACTGCCCCCACCTGTAACTAGTCACTGCAGCAAGGAGCATTGGAAAGGAAACACATATAAAAATAACAAAGAAATTTGCACGCTCAACTTATGACAGGTCAATTCAGTTGGTCGCAGGCTGGTTGGTAATCCTTCTTGCTGCAGTGACCAGTTACAGGTCGGGCAGTAACCACTTTTTTGTACTATGTATTATATTGGCCAGGCAATGCACTGACACCTTGCTGACACACATGCTGTCATGGTGCTATGGGCTGAGTGTTCAATGTGCCCCTGTGCCTTTAAGAAGGGGTGTGCTCCCTTCTTGCTTATCTGCCCTACACCTGTCCATCTAAATGCATGTGCTTTCATTGTTGGAGACTTGCATAAATTAGAGTTCAGTTGACCGCAGGCTCGTCGGTAAGTTGAACGTGGAAATTTATTTTTTATTTTTATAAGTTCATTTTAACCCTGGTTTAAACTATCATACATTATGCCCCCACATTTAGAACCCATTCAGTTCTTATCTCCATGTTTATTTCTGTCCTTATAGGTGTAGCGCCCTGCTCCTGTTGGGTGAACGCTATATGTTAAATTTAGTTGTCTGAGCTGTAGTTCAGCTTGGAAGGAATTATGTAAATTACTGGCTCTGTTTCAGTCTAGCTGGGCTGCGTGTTTTCCACCTGACAGTAGGTGTCACTGCCACCACGGGTCAGGGTTGGAAATGCAGCAGGCTAGGTATATTGGGCATTCCTTTCCCAGAAATGGCTCAGGGGGCGTGGTCAACCCGCTGTGCATTCTGGGAGGGGGCACTTAAGAGGCAGAGACCGCTCTTTCGGGGTTCGTTGCCGGGGATCGCTGCCGGATCCTGACCTGAGGGTTTCTCTAGTATTCTGAGAGGATGCACTTTTTGTTTCCTGACTGGGGTGGTCTCCAGGTGGTCTCCAGTCTGGCTTGCTTTAGGAACCATTGGGACACCGTACAATTATATACTGTAGTGCTGGTAAATCTAAAATTATGGTAATAAATTCTCTTAAGTATTAATATGGATGGTTGTCATTTCTGCCCTTTTGAGTTGAAGTCCTGTGGTTCTGGTATGCATGTGCATACAACTTACAAACTTGTTTTTGTCCTGGCATATAATTGTATGTTTTCTTATATCATGTTTTAAATCTCTGTTATAGAATACCCTTCCCTTAGAAGGGAAAGCCTTCGGGCAAAATGTGATGGGATTCCTAAACTCACCTACAAAGGAGCTGCCTCTCAAGCTCCAGCTGATAGTCGGACAATCTCAGATTCGATTTCAGGTGTCAGACTGACCCCATCAGGATCCTGACCCCATCAGGATAACATTCAATTAGCAGCCCTGAGGAAGGAGGAGTCCATTGTCATCCGAAACACGTTGGCTTTATTCTATCATCCCTACTCTCAATAAAGCGTTTTTTATTCACATCAACTGTACATCGGGCACTCCTTTACATTCACCTCCTTTGATCACTATGGGAGCGACCACCAGGCCGCACCCTGAGGTAGCAACCCGGGCCCACAACAGGGCTCACCATCTCAATAAAAAAAACTGGGCATTAATCTCTGGAAGGAAACCTTTCCTATCTTCCTCATTGACCTTTTACCTACAACCAGTCACCGATCAAGTCAGTCCAGCGTGATCTCCACCCTTAATAAACTCACCTACAGTGCATCCTTTTGGATCCATACTTGTGATCACCCAAGGTACAGAATTAAGGGATATAGCGTTTTCATCATCCCCCATTGGGTGCTATTTGAGCTAGCATGTAACAATATATGCTTTGTTATTATTCATGTTATTGTTATAATAGCTGTGGCTTTGGGGTCAATTCACAAAGCATTACCGCATGTGATAGGGTATCAGGTTACTCATTTGCATAAATTATCGCATACGGTAAATAAAGTCAAATTCACAAAAAAAAAAAAAATGATTATGCAGTATTTACCTAAAAAAAAAAATGTGCTGGTTAATATTGCGAAAAAAGCTCTTAAGTCCAATTCACAAACAGACCAAAGAGTAAAAAAGCATGCAATAAATAACACCAGGGTTTTGCTGGAAATATCACATTTGTATTTGTCAAAAAACAGCCTGGGGGTCAGGGGACTTTGACAAATAGCTGATTGCTAAGGCCTCTCATCAGCTGTCTTGGCTTTCCCGCAGATCCCAGCCCCCCCCTATGTGAATGAGTAGGGTACCCCTACGCACTCTGAGGCTATGTAGATGCCCTCTGGTCAGCACACACCATCCCCACCATAAAACATGGTGGTGGCAGCATCATGTTGTGGGGAAACTTTTATTCAGCAGGGACAGGGAAGCTGGTCAGAGTTGATGGGAAGATGGAGGGAGCCAAATGCAGGGCAATCTTAGAAGAAAACCTGTTAGAGTCTGAAAAGAAGGTTCACCTTCCAGCAGAGGCGTACCTAGTGAAAATGGCGCCTATGGCAAGCACTGAAACTGCGCCCCTGTCAAAACAGTTGAAACTCATCTTTTAGATAATACTGTCAGTATATACAGGTATATAGGGAGAACAGTAGGTTAGTTATTGGTACTTGCCTCACTTGGTTTGAATCTGGGCCAGGAAGCTATCTGCATGTAGTTTGCATGTTCTCTTGGTGTGGGCACACTCCAAAGCCATGTTGGTAGGTGATAGTAGGTGATAGTCCCCTGTCTGTATGAAGTGGCAATGTACATGGGTGATCACATTCTGCATGCCACCCCCCATGTCCGAAAAATTATCCAAGATGAGCGCTGGCCCAAAATCTGCCAAGAGCTGGACAGGACTGAATGGAAGTATACATAGATATGTGTAGGGTCCTCTATGATTGTAGGGTCAGTGTAGAATATGATTAGCCATGTACGCTGCCAGTCTGTACACAGGGTACAATTCACCTACCTGCATGTCTTTGGAGTGGAAGAGGAACCCCACTGGGAGAACATGCTAACTCCATGTAGCTAGTGTCCTGGGCAGGAGTGGAGCCCAGTATATACATATATAATGGGGTAGACATTGGTGGGGTACCTGCTTCTCCATGCTCTCCTTGCCCCCACTGCCCACTATGAGTGGGGGGTACCTCTCGCAGCTGGCACCCTCCAGCATGTGGAGTCTGGAGGGTCGGGTGCTCTGCTCACCCTCAAAGCAGAAGAGGACATTCTGGAAGAGGGAGAACCACTTGATGTGCTACCTGTTGGTCTTAGCCGCCTTTTTGCTGAGTTGCCCCCTCTTGGTGCCCTCCTTGCGGGCAAGGAGAGCCAGGTACAGAGCGTGACCCTTGTTACAGCCCACACTCTTCTGCATGATACCCGAGCAACGGTACGATCAGCGCCATCCATCCCTGCCGATCACTCCGGGACAGTGCTGTGCCACCAATCACTGCACAAGTGGCCCCTGGCTGCAGGTGTGTGGCCCCTGAGTCTCCTGCCGCTGCGCTGTCACTCTGTCTTCTGTGCAACAGTGGTGTCTCTAGCTTTCATATTTAGGGGGGGCACATGGGGGGACAGGAACAAAATTAGGGGGGCCCAACTATAAAAATTATATATATATTATATATATACACACACATACAATGTCTTGAAAAAGTATTCATACCCCTTGAAATTTTCCACATTTTGTCATGTTACAACCAAAAATGTGAATGTATTTTATGTGATAGACCAACACAAAGTGCCAGCTTAGGTGATATACAGTAGTGCCAGGTTAGGGTGGTATAGTGCCAGGTTAGGTGATATAAAGTAGTGCCAGGTTAGGGTGGTAGTGCCATGTTAGGGTTGTATAGTGCCAGGTTAGGTGATAGTGCCAGGTTAGAGTAGTATAGTGCCAGGTTAGGTGATAGTTCCAGGTTAGGATGGTAGTGCCAGGTTAGGGTGGTATAGTGCCAGGTTAGGGGGTATAGTGGCAGGTTAGGGGGGTATAGTGGCAGGTTAGGGTGGTAGTGCCAGGTTAGGGGGTATAGTGCCAGGTTAGGGGGTGTAGTGCCAGGTTAGGGGGTATAGTGCCAGAGTAAATACATGACAACATGAATAGATAAGAAAATGCTGGTCTTGTTCCTCTCTTCCTCTGTCACCTGCTGCACTAAAAGTCTACATGAATTCATGACTGTCCTAGTGTCCCTGCTGCTGCTGCAGAACCTCCTTCACCCCCTCTCTGAAGTAAACTTAAAGAAAGAAAAAAAATTCACATGGAAGTTGAGGACTGATTCTGGCTTCTTCTTCCTGGAACTGAAGTCAAAATGTGGCGGGTGGGAGAGGAAGAGGGAGGGGCTGCAACATGGGCAAAGTATTATTGGCTAACAGTGAGATGAGATGCAAATATCCCCCTCCTCCCTGTGATGGTCGGGAGTCAGGACACTGAAATTATCATCATGCAGCCCTGAATCTTACTGTTGTGCTGTGAACCCTTTTGTCATTATGACAAGCAGGAGCCTCCGACACTGAGGAATGGATGATCAGCACAGCAATTACAGAGCGATTCTCTGTTTCCTTCCCTCCAGCAGCTGAAAGATTACAGGAGGGGGGAAGGGAGACACACACACAGGGAATCGCTCTATAATTGCCGTGACAATCGTTTTAATTTGGTAGGGGCACAGCTGTGCAACAACTCCGCTCTTCGCCCCCACATGCAGTTACTTCCTCCCGCCGCCCACCCGTATACACTGCATGGCCGCAAACCGGAGAGTGAGTGCCCACCCTGCAGGGAGAACATTTGGATGTGCCGGAGGGGGGAGTCACCTGACCCACACACTAAAAACACTTTCCCAGACCTTCCCGGGAGAGGAGAGCACCGACTGTGTGTTCTGCTGGGGGTCATCTGAGCAGCCAGCCACTCACCAGCGCCCCCTTCATGTAGCGCCCATGACACTTGCCATGTCTGCCATACCCTGGATACGCCACTGCCTTCCAGCAGAACAATGACCATAAACATACAAACAAAGCTACAATGGAATGGTTTGCATCAAAGCATATTCATGTGTTAGAATGGCCCAGTCAAAGTCCAGACCTAAATCCAATTGAGATTCTGTGACAAGACATGAAAATTGCTGTTCACAGACGTTCTCTATTCAATCTGACTGAGATTGAGCTATTTTGCAAAGAAAAAGACTTGCAGCTGTAATTACAGTGAAAGGTAGTTCTACAAAGTATTGACTCAGGGGGGCTGAATACAAATGCACGCCACTCTTTTCACATATTTATTTGTAAAAAAAATTGAAAACCATTTATCATTTTCTTTCCACTTCACAGTTATGTGCCACTTTGTGTTGGTCTATCACATACAATCCCAATAAAATACATTAACATTTTTGGTTGTAACATGACAAAATGTGGGACATTTTAAGGGGTATGAATACTTTTTCAAGGCACTGTATGTCAATCTCATGGGAGGTCTAACCTGTCATTTGACTCTTTGCTCCCTAGGTTCAGGTGGTTCAGAGAGATGCTCTGTGACTTCAGAAAACTTTGAAGACGACATCTCCCCTGAGACTCAATTTCCTCAATGTCACGGAACTCTGGGGCACTTTGCTTGAGTGCTTCCGTCAGTATATAGTCTCCTCCAGTCTGAACATCAGATATCAGATATTACAGCCACGTATAGTAACTAAAAACCAGGCGAGACTAGCTCAGTTACACAGCTTGAACATGGAAAGCATTTAATGGACAAACTCACACAAATACATACACCAGGAGGACATTTCCCCGCCCACCCTTCTGATCATATTACCCTAGCAAACTGTAACAGGAAACATGAATTAACATAGCTAATTAACTTATCATTTAAACAGCCTAGGTGACTCAGAGGTATGACCTTTCAGGGCAGACTTGCCGTCTTTTAGCTCAGAAGTCACAACACACATTATCATAAACATAAATACAGGACTCCTTCACATAATAGCAGGAGCTTCCAGTAGCAGACGAACCATTTCCTACATTGTACAGAGGCCAATGTGATCTGCTCTTTCAATTAACACGTAGGGATGAGCCGAACACTCCCTGGTTCGGTTCGCAGCAGAACATGCGAACAGGCAAAAAATTCATTCGAACTCTCGAACACCGTTAAAGTATATGGGACACGAACATGCAAAATCAAAAGTACTAATTTTAAAGGTTAATATGCAAGTTTTTGTCATAAAAAGTGTTTAGGGACCCAGGTCCTGCCCCAGGAGACATGTATCAATGCAAATTTTTTCTTTTTTAAACTGACGTTTTTTCAGGAGCAGTGATTTTAATAATGCTTAAAGTGAAACAATAAAAGAGAAATATTCCTTTAAATTTCATACCTGGGGGGTGTCTATAGTATGCCTGTAAAGTAGCGCATGTTTCCTGTGCTTAGAAAAGTCCCTGCTTAAAATGAAATTTCTAAAGGAGAAAAAGTCATTTAAAACTGATCGCGGCTATAATGAATTGTCGGGTCCTGGCAACACAGATAAAAGTAATTGAAAAAAGACAGCTGAATGGTCTGATATGGAATTTGGGGGGGACCCCCAGGCTTTTTTTTTTTAATTTTGGTTTGGGGTTCCCCTTAATATTCATACCAGACCCAAAAGATCTGGTAATGGACTAAGGGGGAACCCATGCTGTTTTTTTACAATGACTTTTATCTGTATTGCCGGGACCCGGCAATTCATTATAGCCGTGAGTAGTTTTAAATGACTTTTTTTCCTTTAGAAATTTCATTTTGTGCAGGGACTTTTCTAAGCACGGGAAACATGTGCTACTTTACAGGAATACTATAGACAACCCACAGGTACGAAATTTAAAGGAATATTTCACTTTTATTTTTAAGCTTTAAGCATTATTGAGATCGCTGCTCCCGAAAAAACGTCTGTTTTTTAAAACTTTTTTTGCATTGATACATGTCCCCTGGGGCAGGCGCCAGGTCCCCAAACACTTTTTATGACAATAACTTGCATATTAACCTTTAAAATTAGCACTTTTGGTTTCTCCCATAGACTTTAAAAGGGTGTTCGGCAGCTTTTCGAATTTGCTGCGAACATCCCAAATTGTTCGCTGTTCGGCGAACGGGCGAACAGGCAATGTTCGACTCGAACTCATGTTCAACTCGAACAGATAGCCCATCCTTATTAACACGTATAGTTCAGAATCAAATAAACCAGGAATAGTCTTTGTATATTTCCTGGGAGATAAGGTGGATAAATATTACTGTTTCATTTTAAGTAATCCAAGCCACGTTTTCTTGGTCACCCTGTGCCCCTAATAGACACAGGGTAACTTAGATATAAGAGGTGCATGGGGAGCTGAAGCAAGGGTTTCCCAACCTCTCCAAGGAATTCTAGGTTCCACCAGCCCCCAGCCCAAAGTGACTCCTGTCAAATGTGCCACTTTGTGTTGGTCTATCACATAAAATCCCAATAAAATACATTGATGTTTTAGGTTGTAACATGACAAAATGTGGAAAATTTTAAGGGATACTTTTTCAAGGCACTGTATGTCAATCTCATGGGAGGTCAAACCCAGGTAGTTCACTCCTCCTATAATCCCCTCCTATCTGATCACAGCAACCTCCTCCTGAAGAGGCAGATTAAGATGACTGAGAAGAGAATTTAGAGGTAGGTTGGTTGCAGCAGCCCGATCCCACTATTGTCGCTTCATCTGCTGTTGAAAATCACTTTGGAACATTTTTGTGAACTTTGTGAACTGACGAGCCAGACTTCATATCACTGTTTTGAGATGAGGAAGAGCTGAAAAAGGTGCCCTCTGAACCTGAAGAGGAAATTGAGTCTAAGGCCTCGTACACACGACCGATTTTCTCGTCGTAAAAAACACGTCGTTTTTTTCGACGAGATTCTTGTTAAGCTTGTCGATTTTCTCGTCAAGCTTTCCATGCGTACACACTGACAATTTCCAATTTCCTCGTTGTTCTCCGCGGTCACGTCCAGCACGTACGACGGCACTATAAAGGGGAAGATCTTTTTTCTTGGCGCCACCCCTTGGGCTGCTTTTGCTGATCTCGTGTTACCGCGTGTGAAGTAAAAGTTTGGGAAGAGACGATTCGCGCTTTTCAGTCTTCGTACTTTTCAGATCGTTTTCTGCTGTTCAGTTTGTGCTTGTGGGTTCGTATCTTGACTTTTAGGGCGTCTAGGCAGGTCGTATCTGTTTTACAGTGCGTTGTTGCCTGTTCGTTTCTGATTTTCAGTTTGTTATTCATAGGCCTTGCTGTTCTAAAGTGCGTTCTGTTCTGTACGTTCTGATAAGACGACCGTTTCTTAGCCATGTCGCCTGGACGTTCTCGTCGTCGAGTTCGTGCTGTGCGTGCGCTTGGTGTTGGTCTGCTTGTTTAGGACCAAGAATTGGTTGCTCCAGCGGGACCAATTCTGCCATATGCCTCTGCTGCGGGAGATCGTCGAGAATAATCCTGAGGACTACAGGAATTTTCTGCAGATGTCTGACCCCGTTTTTCAGGAACTGTTGGCTTTGGTGTCCCCCTATATTACCAGGAAGGACACCGTTATGCGGGAAGCCATCAGTGCTGAGCAGAGGCTCATCGCCACGTTGCGTTACCTGGCGACAGGGAGAAGTCTTCAGGACTTGAAGTTCACCACAGGCATCTCCCCCCAGGCTCTGGGCCTCATAATCCCAGACACCTGTTCTGCCATTATACAAGTCCTGCAGGAGGACTATATTAGGGTAAGTTTTCTCCCTTAACATCACATTTTATGTATTACATGTATGCTAATGTATTGTATTTCTTTCATCCTTCCCTAATTACCATGATTGTAATATGCTGAGAATGTCCCCTTTGTCCCCATGCATGCTGGAAGCTTTAGATTGCCCCTTTTTTTCTCCTCCATAAATATTTCCCTTCACTAACTTTTCCAGCAGGGGCGCCTGTTGCTCCAAATGTTTGGGGGTCCCACTCCAATTTATGAACTAAACTTCCTCCTTTTTTGCTCAGGTGCCTATTAAACGCCCCCAGTTGTCCCCTCTAATGCAGCCATTTTGTTCCCTCCAATGCAGCCATTTAGTTACCTCTAATGCAGCCAGTTTCCCCCCAGCCCTGCACTTACCTTCTTGTGGTCAGCGCCATCCTTCTTCTGTCCTTGATGTCTTCTCCTTCCCTTGATGTTGCATCAGCCAATCATGTTACCATTAAACAGACTTGGTGAACATGATTGGCAGAGCAGCCTGCCAGTGTTTCCCCAAGGAATGCCCCCCCCCTGCGTCCCCTATTTTACTTTTAGGAAGCCAATTACATCCCTCAGGTTGTAATGTGCAAGACTATTTTACTACCTGTTTCTGCTATGCAATTTGAACCCCTTAAATGCCGCAATTATTCATATGTCGGTCGCTTTACAAGAGGCCATCCACCTGAATAGTGGGCGGCATAGACAATACATAGGTTCATGCAACGCATGAACCTATGTATTGTTCTGAGTGATGGGCACAGGAGAGAGGGGGCAGTGCTCCAGCGCCCATTCTGGACGCACCGCCACTGCAATGCTATCCTGTGGCCAAACACATCTCCCCCCCCCCAAAATAAATTAGTAATGGCCCATCAGAGGGGGTGATGAATATGATAAATGAGCCTTCCATTATACTTATTTTAAACACCTTAATAAACCTAGAATTTGATTGATGTTGGCCTCTAATGTTTTTTTAGAGATTTTCCTTGTAATGTATGATTTTCATATTTTTTTATATTATTTCATCTTGTTTCACTCCACAGCTTCCTTCCCCGCCACAGGAATGGCAGACTGTGGCATCGGAGTTTGCCACGCGGTGGGACTTCCCCAACTGCGGTGGTGCTATAGACGGGAAGCACGTCTGCATCGTGCCGCCACCCCATTCTGGGTCCTACTACTACAACTACAAGGGGTTTCATAGCATTGTGCTGATGGCGGTGGTGTCAGCACGGTATGAATTCCTCTATGTTGATGTAGGGAAGAATGGCCGGATGTCCGATGGGGGATCCTTCATCCAGACGGAGTTTGCCCTCCGTCTCCAGAGTGACGACCTTGTATTGCCACCGGATGCAGGGAATATTGAAGGACTCCCCTTTGTTTTTTTGGCTGATGAAGCCTTCGGACTCGGACGGCATCTTATGAGGCCATTTCCTCAGAGGACCCTGACCCCAGACAAGAGGGTGTTCAATTACCGGCTGGCCAGGGGCCGAAGAGTTGTCGAAAATGCCTTTGGCATAATGGCCAGCCGGTTCCGCCTTTTTATGACTTCAATACACTTGGCGGACTACAAAATAAACTATGTCGTATTATGCTGCTGTGTGCTACACAACTTTCTGAGCCAAAAATCTAATTCCTATATGGCCTCAGTTTTGCCAGAGGCTGGACTTTCCCCTGCAAATCCCCTGCCGGGCCTGGAATCTGCCTGTCCTGGCTTGCCCTCCCAAAATGCCCGTGAGGTTCGGGACAAATACATGGAGTATTTCACGGGTAGGGGGGCAATTCCTATGCCAGCCTATGTCTAAGGATCCAAATAAAAAGCTTGTTTAAACCTTTAATTATTTGTTCTTTCCTGTCTCCTAGTTTGTCTTAGTGCATTTGTAGTGCCAAGTGTATTTTACTTTAGTAACTAACAACCATTTCACTATGTAACCTTACAAAATAACCAAATAAGCTTAGAGGGTATTATAAAAAGAAGCTACACGTTGTTTGTGGCCAAATATTTTACTCTGTGCACATTCACACCATTTTTAGTTTTTTCTGTTTTTTTGGGTTGGCCTGGCCACAAACCGGCAATTTTTTGCTTATGAAAATACAAAAATAACAGTTGCATTCCAAAAATTACAACATTGGATACCTCTGAGCAATCTGAGACATTCACTTACACAAACTATGTCTCTATGTGCCCGTCCTAATATGGGGTCCTGCCACCCCTTGCCCAGCCAAAAATTGAATATGCACACATTTGGGATTTTTTTCATCTAGGAAGTTTACAATCCTGATCCCTATTGTCAACATGTGCTATCTGCCATCAGGGGTGATCAATGGACATGTTTTGGGGGTGCAACCCCTTCCTCAGTTCACCGACTTTAGATACGAGGAAGGGGTTGCACCCCCAAAAGACGTACATGGATATCCCCTGATGGCAGATAGCACATGTTGACACACTGTGTGCAGATTCAATTTTTGGCTGGTTTGATTGTCAAAAATATTCTAAAATGTGCAATAACAAACATGTAAAAACAAATGTGTTTGGATGGCTTATTGAATTCTCCCCAAAACATCGAGAATGTCTTTAAATGTTTGTTCCATCACATGGATTCTTTGTTTAATTAGGTCCAGTTCCGTGCTACATTCCATCACTTGCTGGATGAGGCGGAGGGCACTGTCAGCAGAGAACCGTGTACTATCCTTCACAACATTTATATCCCCTAAAAACAAAAAACAAAAGGTATTATAACTCTGCAGGCCTACATCTCTTACCTGAAGCTGTGGTGACAGATACTGACCTGTTGTGGTGACCAGATCCACAACATCATCCACCTCTCCTTCCTGCACTTCTCCTTCCTCCACCTCAACTTCCTGCACATCTTTCGGTTGTGGGTCTTTGGGAGTTTGGGGTTGCTTGGAAGTTGTGGGGTGCATGTGCTCCCTGGAGTGTTCTCCTCCCAGTCTTCTCTCCCCTATGAGAATCAAACAAAAGGTCTATTTATCACACTGTAAATCTCAATGTTAAAATAAAAACAGGCTAAATTGCTTGGAAGTGTGGTACAAGTGTGTGTTTGGGCGGAATTTAAAGAAGAATGCATTATTTATGACCAAGAATATGTTTAGTATTCACCTTTGGATGTAATTTATTTGACATGGAGGCACCACAAAAATTCACTGATGCACCTGTGTGGGACACCCAAAAAAGGCGGGTCTGGTGGCCCACACTATAGTGCTCCAAAGTACAGATGTGGAAGCAGCTGCTGAGTGTCCTCTCCTTTACACTGACAAAAGTTTGCATTTCATTCTCTTTACAAACACATCATCTAGCCTAAAAATTTCGCCACAATATTTGACTAAAAAATGTCAGGTGTCTAATTACTTTTGTGGCTATAAAATAAGCCAAAACTGTGGATAGTGGCTGAACGAAGTGTCTGTAACGTAACGAACGATTACTGTGCTCAACCAAGTTCAAAATATTACATTTTGGATGGGAGTCCAATATGAGAAACCAAAATATAGAGCAACATGTAAGTTTAGAAAAAGATTAATAGCAGAAAAGTCTACATTTTACTTACTTTTAGCGAGCATTCTCTTTATGCTCCTCAACTGCTCTGGCTCCCTCAGTTTGAGGTCTGACCACCTCTTTCTGAGCTGCTCATTTGATCGTTTCACCCCGAAATTCGTCTTCAGACTCTTCACGACTTTAGTGAGGATTTTGGCCTTCCTTCTATTTGGTTTGCTATACGGCCCATGCTTTGCATCATAATCAGACTTGAGCAAGATGTCCACCATCTCCGCCATCTCCGCCAAAGACATATTCGATGCCTTGAATCTCCTCCTTGATCGTGACGTTTCCTCGGTCTCCGGGCTTGTCTCCTCCTCGTTAGTTGCGGAATTATCAGACACCTGCTGTAACTCCGCCATATCTGTCTGCGTGCCAAAAGAGAAGGGGCGGGGAAAAGATGTTAGTTAGAACGTCATGGGCGGGCGACGTGTGCGGAGCGACGTGTTCGAAATTTGACGCATGCGTGGTGTGTATATAGCAAACACACATGTGACTATAGTACGTTCGGTGTGCGGAGAGAGGAGTTCAAGTGACGGACGTGCGAATGAAGGTATGTGATTTTGTGACTTGTACAAATTGTTGGCCTATACTGTCTTGAGAATGTTGGAGGATGTATATGGTGACTAGGATGTTAAGGAGGTTAAACTGTTTGCCTCACATTAGTTATATATAATTTATTTAACTTGCAGATACAATATGAATGTCTTTATAAGCGACAAGGATTTCCTGGCGGAATTTATTGACCGGGTAAGGGAGCTGCCCGCTCTGTGGGAGACGAAAAACCCCATCCATAAAAAAAGAGGGGTGAGAAAAGCAGCGCTGGAGAAGCTGCTCCCATTTGTGCATACCAAGGTGCCCACAGCCACAGCAAAACAAGTGGACACTAAAATTGGCAGCTTGAGAGGTACCTACAGGACTGAACGCTCTAAGGTGCTGGCTTCTCAGAGGTCAGGAGCAGCAGCAGGTGATGTTTATGTCCCGATTTTGTGGTACTACAACAGGATGTCCTTCCTGGATGACCACATTGAGACAAGGCCATCACTCTCCACTCTTCCCCCCAGACTTCCCTGCAGCCAACCTGAGCCTTCTCTGGAGCAAGAGGAGGCAGCCATCCTGGATGATCCTGATTTGGCCATCTGGAGCCAGGTATAGTATTAACTGAAAATGTATTGGGCTAAACTCAATGTTTGACAAATATGTCAAGATGACAAACATAAAATATTTTGGATTCCACAAGTGAAATCAAGATCTGTAGACATTAGTCTGCACTTAATTGGGTGCTGAATAGTCAATCTGATGTAGTGGTAAATTTAGAGCAAGGATTTATGGATTTACATTCTAATTGCTTCAATCAGGATTACAAAGTTTGATGCAAAGATTAAACCAACATATTAAACTATGTCCCTTTTTCATACACAGGATGAAATCAGCCAGGAGGAGGGTCTGGAAACTGTCAGGCAGGAGGTGGCAGGGCCCAGTGGCAGCCAGGAGGTGGCAGGGCCCAGTGGCAGCCAGGAGGTGGCAGGGCCCAGTGGCAGACAGGAGGTGGCAGGGCCCAGTGGCAGACAGGAGGTGGCAGGGCCCAGTGGCAGCAAGGAGGTGGCAGGGCCCAGTGGCAGACAGGAGGTGGCAGGGCCCAGTGGCAGCCAGGAGGTGGCAGGGCCCAGTGGCAGACAGGAGGTGGCAGGGCCCAGTGGCAGCCAGTAGGTGGCAGGGCCCAGTGGCAGACAGGAGGTGGCAGGGTCCAGTGGCAGCCAGGAGGTGGCAGGGCCCAGTGGCAGACAGGAGGTGGCAGGGCCCAGTGGCAGACAGGAGGTGGCAGGGCAAGGGAGAAGCACCAGATCCCAGGTGCCTCCCATCCGGCTTCCCAAAAGAGGCAGGAGGGACAGGAGCACGAGTGAGGCAGCAATGGCCCTTATTCGTGAGGCCCATGCCACCCTCCAGGAGCCCACATCCCCTGAAGAGGCCATTGCCGGCCTAGTGGAGGCTAAGTTCAAGGTGATGAGCATGGAGCAACGCCTCCTATGCGAGCCCCTGCTCATCACCTTGCTCAACAAGGGGGTGATGGAGAAAATTACCCCCAATACCGCCATATGTGAGGTGGCACAACTGACCCAACCTCAACCTCCACCTCCCCCTTCTTCTTCTGCCCCACCCCCTTCTGCTACACCTCCCCTTCTTCTTCTGCCCCACCCCCTTCTGCTACACCTCCACCTTCTTCTTCTGCCCCACCACCTTCTGCTACACCTCCCCCTTCTTTTTCTGCCCCACCCCCTTCTGCTACACCTCCCCCTTCTTCTTCTGCCCCACCCCCTTCTGCTACACCTCCACCTTCTTCTTCTGCCCCACCCCCTTCTGCTACACCTCCCCCTTCTTCATCTGCCCCACCCCCTTCTGCTACACCTGCACCTTCTTCTTCTGCCCCACCCCCTTCTGCTACACCTCCACCTTCTTCTTCTGCCCCACCCCCTTCTGCTACACCTCCACCTTGTTCTTCTGCCCCACCCCCTTCTGCTACATCTCCTCCTCCTCCTCCTGACAGGAGTACCCCTCCAGTGGCCCAGCCTCCAGCCAAACGAAGAAGGAAGGCTGCAGGGAAGGCTTCAGGGAAGGTTGCAGGGAAGGTTGCCAGGAAGAAGAGGAAGTGATGGGCTTGCTTCATTGTGGTCGGACAGAAGGCAGCCTGTTGTAGTACCACACACTTGGGACATATATATCACCTGCTGCTGTTCCTGACCTCTGGGAGGCCATCATCAGATTGTGTTCAGAAATGTTGGCCTTCTCAAGCTCCCAATTTTAGGGTCCACACAGGGTTGCTGTGTGCTCTGGGGTCCCTGGGATGCAAAAATGGCAGCAGGTTCTCCAGCGCTGCCTTCTCTTTATTTTATTTCGAAACATGAATAAATGTGATTTTTGTTTAAGTTCATACTTGACTATGTGTATTTGTAAAAATTAAAAATCTAGCTTTGGAGTAAGCAGATACATTTGACTGACAAAAAAAGGGACAGATAACAACCCCCCAAAAGAATAACTAAATCTGATTTGCAAAAAAAGATGGTGGAAAATTTAACTAATATAGATTCCAAAATTAAATGGGAGATCACTATCAAAACATTGCGAAATTATAATTAACATCATTTTGAAAAATATAACAATTTAAATTATTCCGAAAAACTTGCACGATATAATACACATAAATCTTCTTAAGAGCAGCATGAAAAAGGTTAAAAAAAATAGTCATAACTCGGTGTGAATATCAGCAGCAAAAGAAGGTCACTCGTTTTGATTAATGTAACATTCTAACGAAGATTTCAATGCAGAACATTTAAACGATGCAATAATTTGGAGCGTGACGAATGTGCTCTCTCCATTACGAAGGCTTGTTTTACCAGAAGATGCGCTCCCGTCTCATAGTTGCTTGTGAGCATGCGCGCTTTTGGAAGAGTCGTAAAAGCATACACATGAACCATTTTCTCGTCACAAAACAGGCCGACGAGAAACACGACGAGGAAATCTGGAATCCTGACGAGAAAATAGAGAGCAGGTTCTCTATTTTCTCGTCGAGATTCTCGGCAATTTTCTCGTCGTAAAACCATACACACGAACGTTTTTCTCGACAAAAAAGCTCTTGCGGCACTTTTCTTGACGGTTTTGGACGAGAAAATCGGTCGTGTGTACGAGGCTTCAGGGAAAATGTATTTTCTGAAGTCACAAAGCATCTTTCTGAAGCACCTGAAACTAGGGAGCAAAGAGTCAAATAACAGGTTCTAGGAGGAGTGAACTACCTGGAGTTTACTTGACCCTATGTTGAGTACGTGATTTGAAAATTTGACAGGAAAATTTGCTCTTCAGCGGAATATGTTCTTGTCAATCAGAAAAAATGTAAAGGTGAACTAATACCAGACCCCCTACCCAACGCCCTAGTCCCACCATACTTACCTCCAGGGTTACCAAGCTGTCAGCACCTTCACAGCCGGTCCAACAGTTGTGGGATTTGAAATCCCCACTCCTCACCTTCCTCTGGTCCATTATATAAGTGCTAAAAGAAAAGAGGGAGAAGAGATTTCAATTCCTGCAACTACTAGACCCGCTGAGGAGGGGCTGACAACTCTGCAACCCTGGAGGTAAGTACAATAGTAACCATGGGGTGGGGAGGGTGCCCAGTGTTCACCTGTACATTTTGTTCTGTAAAAGTCGAAATAACACTTTAAGCTTGAGTAATGTGAACAATTTAAAATGCAAACCGATAGTACCAAATAATGCATTTGTGCTCATTCCTTTTTTTGTTTTGTTTTGTTGTTATCTGATTTTTTCTCAAAAGCAGTAAAAAAGGAAAAAAAATGTATTCTTTTTACTGTCATTTTATTGGGAATCGTTTGGGAGCTCATGCCGGATTGGGACACTCAACACAGGTGTAGGACTTCTGGGTCATCCATCCTCTTTGGGAATTTGTTAGTTTTTATCTTCACCCTTCAAGTCTCTCCTTTGGAGTGGAACCATTAGTAGCCCCCGGAGGGGTACTTGGGGAAAATTGACCAGGACCCTTTTATGGGGTTCTTTGGATAAATGCATTTGATTGATAGGAGAACATACACCCAAGTCCCATTATTCGCACGAGCTCCCACTGTGTTCATATCATTTAAAGATAGGATTGAGGCACTCCAAGAAGTTCCTATTTTTGTGTGTTATACACTACATCCCTCCCTACGGGAGATCTGGCAATTCTTGGATGAAGTTGAGTGAAGAGATTGTGCAATGTTCTGGGAGGAGTTATCTCAGTGTATCAATCTCCATGCTTTACACTGAGTTGGATAATTATTATTTCTACAAATACAATAAAAGTGCCTTTCACGTCCAGTCCTGAAGAAGCCTTATAGGCGAAACTGTTCAAAATATGGACGCCACACCAAACTGTATATGAATATAGTAGTTCATCGTCACTTGTTAGGTAGTACGTGTACACCTACGAATGTTGTTATCAATAAATACTTTTCTACTTTTTTTATATATCTTCTTTTGAGTGAGTTTTCGTATTTAGCACCTTTAAAATCCCATATCCTGTACTTTACTTATATGTCATTTTTATAACTGTGTTTTGTTTTTCTCATTTCCTTAAAAAAAAGGGGGAAAAAACAGGACCAAGAAAAAAGGAGCAGTTCCAGTGCTCACTATATATATATATATATATACACACACTGTGCCTGGTAAATAACAGACGCACAGTGTGACATTTAATGGCGGACTCACCAAGTAAGGTGCGGTCTCTGTGGCCTGAAAACAAATATATAGAAAAGCCCACCAGGGAGAGACTAAAGAAATTGGACTCCCCCTGGATAAAGAAGCCACAGGTGGACCACGCCGCTTATGAAAAAAAAAGACTTTTATTAGTACAAAAAATTGAAAAATCAATACACAATTTACTGATGCTCAGAAAACCTATACCAGCACCCACAGACAATTAAAATTAATATGATGACGTCATCAATATTAAAACCACAAACTACTAAGTGCGGACGCATGCATGCAGTCTAACAGGATGACCAACTGGAAAGAAAATCCAGGTGATATCCCTGTATGTAATAGGGTCGGCCAATGGGGCTAGACCAGTTCCAAAAGAACATAGAAAATGCAAAAATGGCTGTGCGGTAAAAAACTGGAACTAAGATGAAAAGAGGTGACACCATGCAAAAATACAGTTCTAACCAAATAAATCGGTATGGGAGAGCAATGGTAAATGGTTGGATAGGTCACATTGAGTCAATCTGTTCACTGGTTAAAGCAAGCAAATAGCAAAAAAGCAAAAGCCAAAGACGCAGGGTCCCCTCACCCAGCCTGGGAATTGAAGATAATCATCCTATGTTGCAGGGTCTATCCTCTCCGTTTCAATAGGAAGTATTCACAGCAGATGATATGGCCGTGATTGGCATATTAGCCCCGTGCGGGGGTCAAAGGTGCTGTTTCTCCTAGATAGGAGGGATATAAGTGCCCTGTATAAATCTTCCAGGCATCAGTCGTCAAGGATATTCTCCAGGGTGGGGGCTCGGGTAAAGAGCTGAAAGTCCCGCTCTTCCGGTCGTTCAAACCGGCATATAGAGAGCCTGCTACACAGCGTGATGCTACAGCTCAGTCCAGTCTAAGCACAGAGCGCATGCGTCCGTACAGCGTAGACCCTTGGTCCAAGCAATATCACTCTATTCAGGTTTCTGTCTATGCTGCTGTTTATGCCTAGCCATCCTGATGATTACAGCTGCCTGTCTTATCTACACCAATGTGGTTTTCCTTGTCTGCTGCTATCTTGTTACCCTGCACATGACCTGCGTTTTTTGCTTTTGCTTTTTTGCTATTTGCTTGCTTTAACCAGTGAACAGATTGACTCAATGTGACCTATCCAACCATTTACCATTGCTCTACCATACCGATTTATTTGGTTAGAACTGTATTTTTGCATGGTGTCACCTCTTTTCATCTTAGTTCCAGTTTTTTACTGCACAGCCATTTTTGCATTTTCTATGTTCTTTTGGAACTGATCTAGCCCACTTGGCTGACCCTATTACATACAGGGATATCACCTGGATTTTCTTTCCAGTTGGTCACCCTGTTAAACTGCATGCATGCGTCCGCACTTAGTAGTTTGTGGTTTTAATATTGATGACGTCATCATATTAATTTTAATTGTCTGTGGGTGCTGGTATAGGTTTTCTGAGCATCAGTAAATTGTGTATTGATTTTTCAATTTTTTGTACTAATAAAAGTCATTTTTTTCATAAGCGGCGTGGTCCACCTGTGGCTTCTTTATCCAGGGGGAGTCCAATTTCTTTAGTCTCCCCTGGTGGGCTTTTCTATGGAAAAAACAGGACCACTTTACAAAACAACATGGGGGTTTTCCTTAGAGCTGAATGAAATTTTTCCATTGTTGTACATCCTGTGCTTTGTGGTGCTCTGCGCTATGTGCTATGCAAAATGTACTTTTTTGTCCATTCTGGTGCATTGGCAGCCCTTGCAAAATGAATCGACTGTCTTAATATAATGTATGTTACTGTGGGTGCAGTAATGCAACACACAAGAAAGTCAAGGCATGAATAGACCATAAAGTTATTTTTTAGCAAATTTCACTTAAGCAAAACGGTAAAATTTGCGGGTAATTTTGCCTATATTTTGACAAGCCATAATTGGTAATTTCACAGTGACAGTTTGCTAAAATCACTCCTTTCATCCCTAGTGACTGTATTTCTTACAAGCCAAATTACACTGCAGGTGCACTTGATTTCTAAACAGGTGAAAGGCAATTGAAATACATCAGACTAGGACACAGCAGCATTTTACAGAAGCAACATGTGAAGCATACCAATTGCAGCCATAACTGCACTGCTCAAAAAAAATCCACCAGCAATGGGCTAGTTCTTGGGAAGAGATATACAAATATAAAAATGTCTTAATGAAGAGTGGATGTCAGCCTGAAGGTGTGGGCATTACTTGGTAGGCTGTATTTGCATGCAGACTGCCCTGGGTAACACCTACTTTTGATTCTGACGCTCCATAATTGAAATAACTGCCATTTTTTTTTTAAAGTCATCAGCTACAAACACTGTAGCTGCTGACTTTTAATAAGGACACTTACCTGCCCGCGATGTCAGCCCCCCCGAGGCCGATCCCTCGATCCTGGCAGCTCCTGGCGCCGCCATCCTCATTAAGGCTTCACTGCCAGTTTTCTACTGCGCATGCACGATCCGTGCGGCGCTTTGTGAATGGGCCGGCTGCTCTCTGGGATACACACAGTTCCCAGAAGGCAGCGCGCCCCATTCACCAGAAGACACCACGAGTAGGACGGAGGAAGCTGACCAGAAGATGAAGAGGCAGATTAGGGACTTCTGCATAGCAACCACTATTTCTGGTAAGTAAAAGTTTTTATTTTTTTTCTATTTTTTTTTCGGATTTTTGGGCAAAACATTTTTTCAGGGTGGAACTCCACTTTTAATCCAATGAATAAAATGCATTGAACGTGGACCTTAACCACTTCAGCCCTGGAAGATTTTACCCCCTTAATGACAAGAGCATTTTTTGCACTGCGTCGCTTTAACTGACAATTGCACAATTGCTACGTTGTACCCAAACAAAATTGACATCCTCTTTTCCCCACAAATAGAGCTTTCCTTTGGGGGTAATTGATCACCGCTGCGGTTTTTATTTTTTTCGCTATAAACAAAGAAAGACTGACAATTTTGAAAAAAAAGCAATATTTTTTCCTTTTTGCTATAATAAATATCCCCAAAAAATATATAAAAAATGAATTTCTTTCTCAGTTTAGGCCATTATGTATTATTCTACATATTTTTGGTAAAAAAAGAAAATCGCAATAAGTGTATATTGATTGGTTTGCGCAAAAGTTATAGCGTCTACAAAATAGAGGATAGATTTTTGTCATTTTTATTATTATAGATTTTTTATTAGTAATGGCGGTGATCTGCAATTTTTATCGGAACTGCGACATTGGGGTGGACAGATCGGTCACTTTTGACACTATTTTGGGACCATTGACATTTATACAGCGAGTCAAGCTAAAAATAGCCACTGATTACTGTGTAAATGTCACTGACAGGGAAGGGGTTAAACACTAGGGGGCGATCAAGAGGTTAAATGTGTTCCCTCAGTGTGTTCTAACTGTAGGGGGGGTGGGCTACCTAGGACATGGCAGAGATCACTGGTCCCGATGACAGGGAGCAGTAGATCCCTGTCATCTCACTAGGCAGAACAGGGAAATGCCTTCTTTACATAGGTATTTCCCCGTTCTGCCTCTCCTCGTCATGATCGCGGGCCACCAGCGGACCTTGAGCCTGTGGGATACGCAGGCACGCTCGCGTGTGCACACCAGTTAGCCTGGGATTACAAGGAGACATACGGGTGTGAAGAAAGATCACCGCTCTGAAGCCTCTGAATCCATGTAATGCTTCCGCCCCACTCCAAGTACACACAGGTGCTGGCTCTGCACAAAATTAGGTGAGGAAAGAAAAAATTCTGGATGGCTGCACTCTGCAAAGGATGCTGGTTTATTAATAAAATCCACAAATACAGCAAAGGCACTCAAAAGTGAACACAGAGATAGGCTAACGCGTTTCACATCGTGAGATGCTTACTCATAGCTGACATACGGGTGTACGCCCTTTTGCGCCCCGTGCTATTCTGCCGATGTACATCGGCTTGCGGCGGCGGGAAGCGGTTAAAGAGTAATTCCACCTTTGTTGAAAAAAATTTAATAAATCCTCCCTGTGTGATCTATGTACATTGCAAAGATTTAAACAAACTTTGTTGCAGATTCCTACTTTTTGTTATCTGACGAAATCCCTGTGTGTTTCTCAGTGTCCATGTGGGAAAGTGAGTAAAATGGGAGTGGTTTCATAATTATCAATCAGCTGCAGCCCCTGCAGGGCACTAATGAGGAAAGCTGCTGGGCCTGCATCCCTTTACATGTGATTTCCTATCGGGAGTATCACACCAAAAATGTCATTTTTGGTGCAGGGCATGTCTGAAATCTGACTTGTATCTTAGTGCATACTTCTGAGAAAATTGGTAAGCCAATCACACAAGTAAGAAACTATGTTTCTAGGGAGCGTTCTGTGCACATTCTGTATACAGAACACCTCCAGGGAGCGATATTGCATTGAATTTTCAGAAAATTACAGAGCTGCAGATTGAAAAGGAAAGGTAATTTTTAACAACATTCAATTACAATATGACTTGTGTCTCAATTGTATACACTATATTATTTGTTCTTTATTTGCTATTTTTTTCCCCACGGATGTGTAGTCACCCTTTGATGCTGGGGAGGAAAGGGCCAGCCAGGAAAAAAAAGTGGTCTCTGTCTGACTTGCTGCAGCTTGTAATGTACACTGTAATAAGCTCACAGTGCGCATCAGAGTATGTAATTTCAGTACAGGAGAGGAGCTTGTACAACTGTGGAAGACTGAAGGCAAAAATGGAGTTTAGCTTTAAGGAATTTTCAGTTTTGTGTTTAAAAATTTGGAATTTTCCAATCTGGCCCTTCATTAATCAAGGTTACTGCACATGCTATAATGTTTAAATTACATGAGCATACCCCCTTCTCCATTTCCATTTAAGCTTGACTTACAAAGAGCTGGATAGGGAAAACATTTATTTGCATCATGGGTGATATTTTTATTACTGGTTTAAACATCTATCCTGATCATATCAGTAAAGGTAGGCCCAACCTCTTGGTAATCTTTGGCCCCACAAGAACATCCAATCAGATTGATGGCCCTATATAGCAGTCACAGTGTTTCTTAATGTGCAGTAATTCTCTCTCTAATCAAGTTATTCTTTGACTCTGATATAGATGAAAGATAATTTGATTGGTGGGTGATAAGTCCTTCTTCCAATGCCCATAAGTATATTGTACCCCACTGCTCTCCAGCATACTTCAGTAAGAAGTTTCCTTACAACCTAGCTAAAATTAGTGATAGCATCCAAAAATTAGCCAAAAAGACAATCTAAAGCAAAATTAAAACTTGAAAATAAATAACTGCAAGTTATGATATGAAAACAGGTGATAGACTGGTACATGATAGTGAATCAATCCTCAACCTCAAATAGATGTTTAAAAATTATTGTTGGTTTTCAAACTATTAAAATAGTAAATATGTAGTCCATATAAACAAATAAAGACACAGTTCATAAAGTGATGAGAGGACACTCTGCAATTATTGCAGCCCAGATGTCTTGAAAAATAGGTGAGATGTGCAGTCAGAATCGTCACCCGGGAGTGCTTTCAACTTTTGGATCATGAAGGGAGAATTAAATACTCTTACCAGCAGGCGTGGACCCAACTAACCTTACGGTTGTGGGTCAATCAGGCTTGTATCCACCGGTAGTGGAACCCAGAATGTGAGTCCTCCAGAGATCTCCTCCTTCTGCTGCCAATGTCTCCAAAGGGACTAGTAACTCCAAGGAACAAGGGAAAGCTGGATACTGAACACTCCAATGACCAGACCGTGACTTCACCACAGGTTGGATAATGAAAAAGAAAAAAGGAGAGAGAACCTCCGCATAGTGTAAATCCCAATGGTGATTTTGGATATGTATTGAAAAATTTAAAAATATTCAAACAACTGAATATATTTTAAAAAAGGGATTGCAATCAAATGTAAGAAGCACAGTGTGGAGCAGCTTAGGCTAGCATGTAGACCCGACGGCGTTTCGTCTACAAAGACTTTGACTGGGGTACAAGCCAGCCCACCGCCCCCTGCGCTTATATAAAACAGTAATTGAAATAATAATAAGCATGTGTATCCTGTCACGAATCCCGCTTCCGGTGTCTGGTAACACGTGAAAGGCATATGCCCAGGCTGAGACAAGGATCAAGTTGGGAGATACTTTAAACACACATCCTCCCCAGGCAAAAGCTCAGGAGGTGAGGGAACCCTTTGGAAAGGTGACCCAAATGTTTATCAGCTCCCAACCATACCTCTGAGCTAAGCATTGATCTTGCTGTCAAAAATTGTAATGATATGCACCTGTCAAACAGGTGCTGAAAGATTGTTCTTTGGATGTCGGTGGTGCCTTCACACCGTAACCGTATAGAGGTACTCTGGATGAAAGCAAGTATTGGCCTTGCTGTAAAAAACTTTAATGATATGCACCTGTCAAACAGATGAGGAAAGATTGTTCTTTGGGTGTCAGTGGCACCTTTACACCGTAACCCTATAGACGTACTCTTGATGAAAGCAAGAATTGGCCTTTCTGTCAAATTGTAATGATATTCAACTGTCAAACGGGTGCGAAAAAACTGGTCTTTGGGTGTTAATTATGCCCATGAAACTTACACCAAAAATATTCTTCCAGCTGAAATTAACACCTACAACACTAGGCAGCCTAGAAGTCCTGCAGAGATTCCACATCCTAAAAATCAGGAATGTCATAGCTGCTGGTAATCCAGGACTGATTCATTTTGATAAAAGACAGATGGTCCACCAAGCCTGTAGACAGAAGCATTCTATGATCAGTAACAAAACCTCCAGCAGCACTAAATGCCCGTTCAGAAAGCACGCTGGATGCAGGGCAGCCCAGCAGCTGGAAAGCCCGATGTTGGAGTCTAACGCCCCATAATTAACGGCGAGATCGCAATGCATTGACGGATGATGATTGGCCAAAGCATGCACCTGACCTGCATGCTTTGGCCAATCACATCACGCTCTGCTGTGAGAGCCATGATTGGCCAAAGGCACGGTACCTTTGGCCAATTATGGCTCAGGGGGCTGAGTCCACGCCCCACACTATGTAAGGCTGCTTACACGGCAGCCATACATAGCTTTATAAATGAGGGCAGCAAAATTATATTTCTAATTGCGGACGATACTAAGCTAAGCAGGGCAACAACTTCTCCGCAGGATGTGGAAACCTTGCAAGAAGATCCGAACAAATAATGGGATGGACAACTACATGGCAAATCAGGTTTAATGTAGAAAAATGTAAAATAATGCATTTCGGTGGCAAAAATATTAATGCAATCTACTCATTAGGGGGAGAACCTCTAGGGGAATAAAGGATGGAAAAGGACCTGGGGGTCCTAGTAGATGATAGGCTCAGCAATGTCAGGCAATGCCAAGCTGCTGCTAACAAAGCAAGCAGAATATTGGCATGCATTAAAAAGGGATTAACTCCAGAGATAAAGCGATAATTCTCCCACTCTACAAGACTCTGGTCTGGCCTCATCTGGAGTATGCAGTCCAGTTCTGGGCACCAGTCCTCAGGAAGGATGATCTGGAAATGAAGTGAGGACAGAGAAGGGCAACAAAGCCATTAAAAGGTCTGGAGGATATTAGTTATGAATAGGGATGAGCTTTATGTTCGGGTCGAACATAAGTTTAACTCAAACATTGGCTGTTCGCCCGTTCGCTAAATAGCGAACAATTTGGGGTGTTCGCGGCAAATTCAAAAGCCCTTTAAAAGTCTATGGGAGAAATCAAAAGTGCTAATTTTAAAGGTTAATATGCACGTTATTGTCATAAAAAGTGTTTGGGGACCTGGGTCCTGCCCCAGGGGACATGTATCAATGCAATTTTTTTTTGAAGTTTTTTTGGGAGCAGTGATTTTAATAATGCTTAAAGTGAAACAATAAAAATGAAATATTCCTTTAAATTTTGTACCTGGGGGGTGTCTATAGTATGCCTGTAAAGTAGCACATGTTTCCCATGTTTAGAACAGTCCCTGCACAAAATGACATTTCTAAAGAAAAAAAAGTAATTTAAAACTACTCGTGGCTATAATGAATTGTCGGGTCGCGGCAATACAGATAAATGTCATTGAAAAAAAGGGGGCTTCCAGATTCCAATAAGCCCCCCGCCTGCAGACCCCCACAACCACCGGGCAAGGGTTGTGGGGATGAGGCTCTTGTCCCCATCAACATGGGGACATCCTCCCTATGTTGAGGGCATGTGGCCTGGTACGGTTCAGGAGGGGGGGGCGCTCTCTCGTCCCCCCCTCTTTTCCTGCGGCCTGCCAGGTTGCGTGCTCGGATAAGGGTCTGGTATGGATTTTTGGGGGGAATCCCACGCCATTTTTTTTTTATTTTGGCATGGGGTTCCCCTTAAAATCCATACCAGACCTGGAGGGTCTGGTATGGATTTTGAGGGGGACCCCTATGCCATTTTTAAAAAGAAAATTGGTGCAGGGTTCCCCTTAATATCCATACCAGACCTGAAGGCTCTGGTATGAAATTTGGGAGGACCCCCACGCATTCTTTTTTTAAATTTTGGTTAGGGGTTCCCCCTAATATTCATACCAGACCCAAAGGGCCTGGTAATGGACTGAGGGGAACCTATGCCGTTTTTTTCAATGACTTTATCTGTATTGCCAGGACCCGACAATTCATTATAGCCGCGAGTAGTTTTAAATGACTTTTTTTCCTTTAGAAATTTCATTTTGTGCAGGGACTGTTCTAAACACGGGAAAAATGCGCTACTTTACAGGCATACTATAGACACCCCCCAGGTACGAAATTTAAAGGAATATTTTACTTTTTTTGTTTCACTTTAAGCATTATTAAAATCACTACTCCCGAAAAAACTGCAGTTTTTAAAACTTTTTTTGCATTGATAGGGCAGGACCCGGGTCCCCAAACACTTTTTATGACAATAACTTGCATATTAACCTTTAAAATTAGCACTTTTTTTTCTCCCATAGACTTTTAAAGGGTGTTCCGCGGCTTTCGAATTTGCCGCGAACACCCCAAATTGTTCGCTATTCAGCGAACAGCCAATGTTCGAGTCGAACTCATGTTCGACCCGAACATAAAGCTCATCCCTAATCACTACCAGTTGTCTCTGTCTGTTTCTGGTATCAATCCACAGCCAGGATACCATATTGGTAATTTCTTTACTTGCATTCCTAAAAGTGTTTGCAGTAATTTCATATCTAACCAGGTGTGCCAGAGGGGCTGAGGCATTCTTGGAGATGAGGCACAGAACAGAGAACCCAAACACACTAAACAGCTCCTATGGGGGTGGTGCTACATACAATATTACCGCAAAGTTATGAGAAACACGACATTTCAGTACAAAAATATACTAGAGTAAATTTTAGGATGCACAAACTCAATTAATTACCCATTTTTTTGGTAAAATATAAAAGATGAGTAAATAGATACCCAAAATGTCAAACCCTAAATTTGCATGCGCACATGAAATGGCAACAGACTTCAGTACCCTATATTTTTTACAGCGACGCTTCAAAAGCCTCCCTCAGGTCATCAGTTTAGCACTATGGAGGAGGTCTGGTGCTAGAAATATTGCTCTCAGTCCACCTTGAGTGGCAAAATGTAACGTGTATCGCAATCAAAAATGTTGTGTTTAGGCACCCCTGACACATGTGTTTACATTTGTATGTGTGAGTATATGGGTGTGGTGGGGGTGTAAAAAAAATTTGGGGGGAGAATTTTATGTGCTTAGGTGTAACTTACATTTTTTTGTAATAAAAAAAAATACTTTTAAAAATGTACACCAGACCTTTTTCTTTAATGGGGTACCCCATGCAAAAAAAATTATGCAAGGTTCCTCCCAAAAATATCCCTCATTCTGGTTTCAAACTGGGATGTTGGAGGGTTTTTTTTGGGGAGGGGGGGGTAATGCTCCCAAACCCTACCCCAGGGAAATTAGTTTAGGGTACGAAATTTCAAAAATACATAATAATAATAAAAGGGCCCCCACACCATGACAGAGTATTTTATTGCAAAATAAAATGTATATAATGTCCCACAAGGGAAACCCAATGTTATTCGCAGTGACCCCCCACCCAATAATTTTGCGTTGTACTCCATAAAGATCTGCCATTACACAAAGTTGTCCAGCCACAGTACAAAATTACAGATCCCGAACTTGCTGCTGGGATTCCATCTTTGATCACATATGGCCATGACCGTATTTGATCAATGATGTCACCAGGATGCCTGGTTGGTTTGTTTACAAACAGCAACTGGGGATCTGACATTTACTGCACTACCGCATGCTAAAATGACAGATCCCCAAATTCTGTTTGTAGACAATTCTAAAAATGTACCCTGTACTCATTCCTCTAGGGAAAAAAGAGAGCTTTCAGATTCTGGAGTCTCCCTTCCCGCAAACCGCTATATATATCTTTTGGGGGGCAGGATGAGGGGATGAGGCCCTTGTCCCTCAACATGGGGACAAGATGCCTTGCTGGGGGAGGATTTGCACATAATGCTAATGTAGCGAGGTCCTAAATTTAGGGGAAGTGTTTGAGTGGTAGTTGTGCTCAAACACCCCAATTGTCAGGATTCTGTCAACCATTTTGTCTGCAGGGAGAGTATTGGTGTGTAGTTCCCTGTGGCCTGCAGGTGGCGCTGCCATGGTAGGCTAGGGTTGAACTGCTGATACAGTGCTGTGCCTTGTGTGTCCCCTCTCAGCAGCCGTACTGTGCATGCTGGGAGAGGATATAAAAGGGGCAGACGCTGCCTGTTCGGGGTTCTGTCTGTTCTGTCGTGGTCGGGGGTCCTACCCCAGGAGAGTGTTCCTGTCCGCCCTGGGCACCTTTGGCCCAGGGGCGGAGGTCGGTGAATCAGTCCCAGGCACCTTTAGCCCTGGGACTGCAGCAAAGGCCTGGGACCCAGCACCTTCGGTTGGGGCCCATCAAGGATCGAGGTATCCCAGGGTGCCGCCTTGCGAGGGGACCCATATCTTGGACGAGGAGGCCGGGGGAGGAACTGTTCCGAGGGACCGGTGAGAAGTCACGGTGAAGGAAGGGTCCCGGTAGCTCTCTGGAGGGATGTCTTCTCCTTACATAGAGGCCAAGTTTTGAAGCACCAAGTTCACCAGGTCTGTGGCAGAGACCAAGTTCAACCAGTTTGTGGCAGAGACTGTGCAGTTAAGTTAGAGTACCATTTGGCTGCTAGTCCCTTCCTAGGGAGGCTATCCATCTGGGCTGAGTCTGCTTGAGAAGCCGAGCAGTGAAGTGACTGTGTTTGTGCTTGGACCTCTCCCACACCTTATGCTGTCCTGTCTTTTACTCCAACCTTTTCCTATCAGAGACTGTTATTTTGCAAAGAGAAAATAAACTCTGCGTTGGAGTTGCAGCTGGTGTGGACATTCAAGTTACTGGGGAGAACAAGGACTTATCTCTGTTTATTGTAGAGGTGAGAATCATTCTCTGGAGGATTCCGGTTTCTGGCCGTGGAGACCCACTAACAACACCGCTCAACCTCTTTACACAGGAGGGTACAGGCTTGTGGCGTGGTGTGCCTTCTCTACCTGCGAGGAGCCAAAGGCAGGTAAAGGGGGTTGAGGTCGCTACACTAATATGTTAGTTTTTAAAATAAACCTTTTTACTGTGTGATTTACGTATTTCTGAAAAAAAAAATCGAACTAATTATTCATATTGGTTGGTATTTGAAACTCTAATTTTAATAAATTGAACTGTAATTCAGAAAGGTCACTACTGCAATCATATATTAGCGGTAATTGTTGAATTCATAGATTACAAGATTACAGACTCCTACTGTGTAAAAACGTAAACTGACAGATTTTGCAAAATGAAGGTAAAAAAGGTTAAATTTGCAAGCGTTTTTATAAAATTATTTAGTGCATGCACTACTGTATGTAATTCGTTTAAACACTGTCTATCAGCTTGTGGCTTTTATTGTAAATTTCCCCATCTAGTGGTCAGAAGTATTGTTGCACTGCTTTAAATAATGCAACTGATCGTGTCCAAGATGTTCACAATAGTATATCATACCTCCCAACATTTTGAGATGGGAATGAGGGACACCTACCAGCAAACGTATGTAGGCATAGGACACGCCCCCTGTCACACCCCCTTAAAGGAGAATTAACCCCAAAGAAAGGTTAATTAAATCCACAAGGGCTTTTTTTTTTACCTCTACTATTCCTTTATATTGGCTTTTAAAATGTACAAATGCAGCAATCTAGAATTTGGATGAAAGGTTTAGCACTGGGAAACACTTTTTGAAAGATAACAAGTTCATTTTATATACAGCTATATGGACCAGACCACAATGAGGGAGAAAGAGGGACAGAGGGACATTGCTTCAAATCAGGGACAGTCCCTCAAAATCAGGGACAGTTGGGAGCTATGGTATATTTACAATACAAAAAAAAAAAATACTATAGCTGGGGCACTGTTACAAATAAATACATTTTCAATTTCCTTTAACATTGTTTAATGGGGAGCAACCCCAAACCCCACCCACTCCCCAACTAATTATTATGTTAGTAAAAAAATAAAATACATTTGAATCCCCTTTTACATTCCTAGATCCATGTAACTAGCCAAGTCCTATGCTGGTCTGGACTGCAGAGTGTGAGGGACCTATTCAGGTGCCCACATTGCTGCCTGGGTGAAATGGAAACTTTCCATTGACTATCCATTGGCAGGATGCTCAGAAGCTCCATTGGCTTGTAGCGTCACATTGAAGGTACTGGTTTGTGGTGGGCACAGACTGCAGAGCTAAATCATTGGTTTCCACTTCCAGAAAAGGCCTCCAGCAAGGGAAACATAGTTGCATATTTAGGTAAATAAAAACAGGGTCTCAGTTTTCTTTAAGGCTCCATTCACACCTAAGCGTAGTGCAGGGACACCTTTTTTATAGCTTTTTTGTGTGTTTTTGTGGCGCGTTTTTGGAGCGGCACCATTCATTAGAATGGGCATCCCACCACTCCAAAAATGCTCCAAAGAAGCTCATGTACCAAATTTTGGCGCGGCCAGGAGCGTTTGGCAGTGCGATTGTTTGCTGTGATTTTAGCGCATTTTTTTACTCGACATTTGCAAAAATAATGGCATCACAAACGCCTTCCGTGTTTTTCCGATTCCACCCACGATTCCAGTATGCTCAGGTGTGAATGGAGCCTAAAAAAAATGAAAAATCAAACCTTTCTTCTTAGATCATTTTTATGCCTTCTGAAGGTTTGTGCTCAGTTTGTAATGCTGAAATGCAGCCAACTGGATTTCAGCTTTCAGAATCTAAAGATTATTACTGGACTTTGTGAATTGCCCTGTGCCTTATTAAAGTGATTCTAAAGGGGGACAAGAGGACAAGGGGGCACTCTTTACGTCTAGAGGAAAAGAGATTTCATCTCCAAATTTGGAAAGGTTTCTTCACAGTAAGAGCTGTGAAAATGTGGAATAGACTCCCTCCAGATGTGGTTCTGGGCAGCTCAGTATTGCTTTATTGCCTGGATTCTTTCCTAAATGTACATAATATAACTGGGTACTAACATTTATAGGTAAAGTTGATCCAGGGAAAATACAATTGCCTCTCGGGGGATCAGGAAGGAATTTTTTCCCCTGCTGTAGCAAATTGGATCATGTTTTGCTGGGGTTTTTTGTCTTCCTTAGGATCAACTGTGGGTATAAGATTGTGTATATGGGATTGTATGTTTTTTTTTTTTGTTTTGTTTTTTATTGCTTGAACTAAATGGACTTTTTTCAACCTGATTAACTAAATGTAACTATATATGTAACTATGTAAAGGTATTATTTAAAAAAGTAACAAACATGTCATACTTACCTATTCTATGATTTTGCAGCGAGCAGACCAGATCCTTCTTTTCTGGGGTTCTCCCGTCGGCATTCCTGGCTCCTCCTCCCATCACAGTGCCCCCAAAGCAAGTGGCTTTGCTGCGGGGGCACTTGTGCGGGATCGATCCTGAGCCAAGCTCTGTGTGTCCATTGATACACACAGCATGACTCGTCCTTGCCCCGCCCCCCACTCCCTTCTCACAGGCAGCGATTGACAGGATCAGGAGCCAATGGCTCCCGCTGCTGCCTCGATGTCCAGTGAGGAGAGAGAGAGATGCTGCTCTCAGGCACAACGCTGGATCAAGATCAGGCTCAGGTAAGTATAGGGGGGCTGGAAGGGGAGCTGAACTCAGAAGGTTTTTTACCTTAATGTATAAAATTGCATTAAGGTAAAAAAAAACAAAAAAAATCTATCTAGGACCACTTTAAATACATTTAATAGTAAACAGCTATAGAATTACTAATGCTAAAAGCACAGTTAATACCCATCTTGCTGAAATCACGTTACTATAAACCTTTATTTTTTAAAGATATGATTGGACTCTGTGGACAGGAGATAATATTAGGATCATAATAATGGAAGTTATACTTTGCCAGCAATGACAGCTAATTCGCTTTAGCCAAACTTACCTAAATGTGACAGCTAACAATGAGTGTGTAAAAATCAATTTCAGGCATGGTTGTTGCACAAAGACTACACCATCTCCTCTTTCTCCTGCAATTATAGAGCTCTTCTCATATTCAGTAACTTCCTCTGTGACTTTTTGCTAGTTTTCTTGTGTGCTCTGACAAGCAGGGCTAAAATCCAACATTCTATTATCATTTGCTGTATTAGGTATTCTTCTAGCACGTCAAGGAAACAATCAAATTCCAATCAATTCTTATCTGTGGTTTGTCTGAATTCTCCCAGTAGTCCATTCTAGAAGAGCCCAAAGGGCGAAACATGTACCTAATAATGTCTGATCATCATAAACAAGCAGACAGGGTTCTGTGCATTTGAAGGCAGTCGTTTTTGTTTTCATTTTAAGCAATTCTGAACATATGGTTTATTTATTTGTGAGGCTTCTTGTTTGAAGTGTAACAAACAGCAGTCAATTTATTACAATTTAGCATTTGGAACAAATGTTTTACAAGGTTATATATTATACCTCACAGCTAAAAATTAAATAAAAAGAAAAAAAAAAAGAAAGAAAGAAAAAAAGAAAAATTTATTTTTGGCAGGTAATAGAACATTATTTTGAAAAAAGGTATATCCATTCCTTTAGTATTTCTATTAAAAATATTTCTGTAATCTCCATTGATATATAACTGGTAACATAATCTCAGTGCATTTTAAAGCTGAAGTCCAGTATCAACCATCATTACCCCACAAATTTCCCTCCTCCTGTGTACAGAATTTTTTCATGAAGGTCAATTCTTTAAACATTTGATATCAGTATATTCCCTTTACTGTGCAACAGGGATGTCAACTATCAGTAAATTTACGAACAGTTAGTAAAATCCTTAATTTTTACATGTCCGTTACGGGCTTACAGTCTACATGTCCGTAACAGGCATTGATGGACAGATGCAAAGATTACGGATTTTATGAACTGTTTGCAAATTTACTGACAGTTGGCAACCCTGATGTGCAATGAACTCTGAGTGCTTGATCTACATCAGTCAGCACTAATATAAGGACATCAGTACTGCCTTCTAAGAACTAAGAAGGAGAGAGCAACATTCACTGGGCATTTCTGGCCTACAGTCAGTGGCATCTCTACAGGGGGGCAACTGCCCTCCCCCAGGTTATTCCTTGCCCCTCCCCCCAAGTTCCCCCCTGCTAAATTAGGTTGCCTCTGCCTGGGTCCCGGCACAGCAACTGCCTGAAGTTCTGTGGTGCTTTGGGAAGCAGCTTCAGTCCCTGCCCTGCCTGTCAGACGTGTCGGACAGATCTGAGACCTCTGAAACTCTTCCTCGGCTCTGTGCTACATTTCTGATAGGTGGAGACTGCACTGTGTCGGCTGCACTGCTCTGAAGCTTTTGTAAAGAGGAGAGTTGAGAAAGAGCAGTGAAAAAGTAAGGAAGGGAGAACAGTTATGAAGATAGGCAGCTGGCTGTATTAATGCATGTATTAATGCATGGGCACCCTCGTGCACTGCCCAGGGGCCCTCGTGCATGGGGGGCCCCTGCAGTTCTCCCTGCCCTATCACTGTAGAAGCAGCACTACAGCAGGAAGGATTCAGCAGCCTCAAACTGTATAGGAATGGCTGCTGACCAGCCAGCAGGACAAGGAGTGAGAAACTAAAGAGTTAACTGTCTAGCTACAGCTGGTCTGCCTCCAGGTGCCTACTGAGCCAATGGGCACTGGTGTTTCCACCCCCTTCCCAAGCCCGCCACCTTTGATTGGGAACAGAATATCAGAGCTGAGCTGGAGAAAGAACCGAGCTGCCTGGTGGAAGGGGAGAAGCAGAGCTGGGCAGGAGAAACAGAGCCATCGATTTAGGAGAAGGTAATCTGGAGAATCTGCACAAGAAAGAGGTACTTACTGTGAGGGGCTCCTCTTCCTCTCTCTTCTCTTACCTCTCTGTACTCTCTTCTGCCACTCCTTCTCTCTATCTCTCTCTTTCTCCCTCCCTCTCACTCTTACCCCTCTTTCTCCTTCTCCCCTCTTTCTCTCTCTCTCTCTTTCCCCTCTTTCTCTTCCCACACTCTCTCTCCCTCCACCCCCTCTCTCTCCACCTCTTTCCTCTCTCTCTCTCTCCACCTCTCTCCTCTCTCTCTCTCCACCCCTCTCCTCTCTCTCTCCCTTTCTCTCTTTCTCCCCCTCTTTCTCTCTCTCTTTCCCCTCTCTCTCCACTAGGGATGAGCTTCGAGTTCGAGTCGAACTCATGTTCGACTCAAACATTGCCTTTTCGCCCATTCGTCAAACAGCGAATAATTTGGGGTGTTTGCGGCAAATTCGAAAAGCCATGGAACACCCTGTAAAAGTCTATGGGAGAAATCTAAAGTGCTAATTTTAAAGACTTATATGCAAGTTATTGTCATAAAAAGTGTTTGTGGACCCGGGTCCTGTCCCAGGGGACATGTATCAATGCAAAGAAAAGTTTTAAAAACGTCAGTTTTTTCGGGAGCAGTGATTTTAATAATGCTTAAAGTGAAACAATAAAAATATTCCTTTAAATTTCGTACCTAGGGGATGTGTATAGTATGCCTGTAAAGTAGCGCTTGTTTCATGTGCTTAGAACTGTCCCTGATCAAAGTGTAATTTCTGAAGGAAAAAAAGTAATTTAAAAGTACTCGCAGCTATAATGAATTGTCGGCTCCCGGCAATACAGAGAAAAGTCATTGAAAGTCATTGATCAAAAAAAAAAAAAAAAAATGCGTGGGGGTCCCCCCAAATTCAATTACCAGGCCCTTCAGGTCTGGTATGGATATTAAGGGGAACCTTGCGTCAAATAAAAAAAAAAATGGGGATCCCCTCAAATATCCCTTCAGGTCTGGTATGGATTTTAAGGGGAACTGCACCCCAAATGTAAAAAAAAAAAAGCGTGGAGTTCCCCCCAAAAATCCATACCAGACCCTTTATCCGAGCACGCAACCTGGCAGGCCACAGGAAAAGAGGGGGGGAAACAATCGCTACTTTACAGGCATACTATACACACACCCTAGGTACAAAATTTAAAGGAATACTTTTATTGTTTCACTTTAAGCATTATTAAAATCACTGCTCCCGAAAAAACGCCTGTTTAAAAAAAAAAAAATTGCATTGATACATGTCCCCTGGGGCAGGACCCGGGTCCCCAAACACTTTTTATGACAATAACTTGCATATAAGCCTTTAAAATTAGCACTTTAGATTTTTCATGTTCGAGTCCCATAGACTTTAACGGTGTTTGGATGTTCGAACTAATTTATTGCCTGTTTGCATGTTCTGATTCGAACCGAACTGGAGGGTGTTCGGCTCATCCCTACTCTCCACCTCTTTTCTCTCTCTTTCTCCCTCTCTACACCTCTCTCCTCTTTCTCTCTCTCTTACCCCCTCTCTCTCCCTCCCTCTCTCTCCTCTCTCTCTCAGGTCTGAAGCAATACCTGAGAAATAAAAGAAAACTCTTGAAAGCTTGTCTTTTAAGTGTTAGGTTAGTACAATAAAATGGTACTGTATTATTGCATACCGCATTACTCTCGTATCTTGTAATTAATACTTTTTTTTTTTTTTCGGTGGTATGACTTAGTGGTGAAAAATTATTAGTGTACCTCCTCCCCAGTTTTGACAGTGGTATCGTATGTGCCCCCCCCCCCCACCCCCTATATATTGTTCCTTGAGACGCCTACAGTGCAAATTTGCCATTTTTAAAGACTGCATTTTGGTTAAATTTCTTAATGAAAAATAAAAAAGGACTCAAAAAAGGGAAATTATTAGTTCTATGATACCTTTAGCGTCTTGTTTGCTTTTTTTTTTCTTTCTTTCTTGCTTGTTTGGCAGTAGTTTTTAAGAAAACTTAGAAACTTTGACAGAAGTAAAATAACTTTTTATGTGAACCACACACAAGTACCAATGAAATAATTAGAAGTGTACCTATCCACCTCAGCATGACATTAGTGTGGATGGTAGGGATGGACACAAGCACAACACACCTTCCAGTGATGCCCAAAATTGTAGGAGGCCCATCTCAAGGCAAGAAAGGAGATAATTTGATCACAAATTTAGACAAGTAAAAAAGGGGCATTTTGATAGGATTTAAAATTGTATTATGGCAGCAATTAATTAGAGAGGGTGAAAGAAAGTGAAAGTGATTACCAAAATTAAACGGGCAGTCACTGGGAATTGCAGGAACTTGGAGCCATCTGTAAAATTTTCCACATTTTGTCATGTTACAACCACAAACTTTTTTTATTGGGATTTTATGTGATAGACCAACGCAAAGCTGCACATAATTGTGAAGTGGAAGGAAAATTATAAATGGTTTTCATTTTTTTTTACTAATAAATATGTAAAAAGTGTGGCGTGCATTTGTATTCGGCCCCCCGAGTCAATAACTTGTAGAACCACCTTTCACTGCAATTACAGCTGCAAGTCTTTTGAGGGATGTCTCTACCAACTTTGCACATCTAGAGAGTGAACAGCAATTTTCAAGTCTTGCCACAGATTCTCAACTGGATTTAGGTCTGGACTTTGACTGGGCCATTCTAACACATGAATATGCTTTGATGTAAACCATTCCATTGTAGGTGAACCTCCGACACAGTCTCAAGTCTTTTGCAGACTCTTATGCCTTGTACACACGATCGGATTTCCGATGGAATTTTCAGTCGGAATTGCGATGAAGCTGACTTCCATCAATCTTGCATACACACTGTCAGACTAAATTCCGACCGTCCAAAATGCGCTGATGTAAAACACTCCGAAGAGCCGAGAAAAATTAAGTTCAATGCTTCAGAGCATGCGTCGACTTGATTCTGAGCATGCGTGGATTTTTCTCCGATGGAATTCCACACAGACGATCGGAAAAATGTAAAACATGTTCTATTTTTTTACTCCGATGGAAAAAAGTCAGATGGGGCCCACACACGATCGGAATTTCCGATGAAACAAGTCCATTCGGATTTATTTCCATTGGAAATCCGATTGTGTGTACAATGCATAACAGGTTTTCTTCTAAGATTGCCCTGTATTTGGCTCCCTCCATATTCCCATCAACTCTGACCAGCTTCCCTGTCCCTGCTGAAGAAAAGTATTGCCACTAGGGATGAGCCGAACACCCCCGGGTTCGGTTCGCACCAGAACCTTCGAACGGACCGAAAGTTCGCGCAAATTTTCGAACCCTATTCGTTATAATGGACGCGAACGTTCGAAATCAAAATTGCTAATTACAACGGCCAATATGCATGTTAATGTCATAAAACAGGTTTGGGGACCCGGGTCCTGCCCCAGGGGACATATATCAATGCAAAAAGAAATTTTAAAAACTAAAGTTTTTTCGGGAGCAGTCATTTTAATGATGCATAAAGTGAAAAAAAAAAAAGTGAAATTTTCCTTTAAATATGGTACCTGGGGGGTGTCTAAAGTATGCCTGTGAAGTGGCATGTGTTTCCCGTGTTTAGAACTGTCCTTGCACAAAATGACATTTGTAAAGGAAAAAAAGAAGCCATTTAAAACCACTTGCGGCTTTAATGTCATGTCTTGTCCTGGCCGCCATATGGCTGAAAATCCTTGAGAAAAATGGCATGGCTACCCCATCACCCCCCCCCCCCACCCCAGCCCCTTTGGGTCTTGTATGGATACTAAGGGGGACCCCGCACCCAAAATAAAACCCTATACCTACAACCCTATATACTCTGAACAGCAGTATATAGGTGGTGCAAACAAGACATGGACTGTAGGTTTGTTCTTAAGTAGAATCTGAACAGGTACATTATGAAGTGTAGCTACATCCCAAAAAAATCAATTTTTAAGCTTTTTGGAGAACATAGGGAGGGGTTATCACCCCTGTAACATTTGCTGTCTTTGCACATCTGTTCAGAACATGTCACCTCACTTTCCGTCCCAATGACAAATGTTTTTGGAAAAGTGGGGTTTTAATTGAAACAAGGATTGGTGATAAAGCATCAGTAGAGAGGAGATACCTTTTTCCCAAATTAAATCTAACAGGATAGAATTTTCCTTCCTAGGGGTAGATTTCCTCTCACTTCCTGTTTTCTCTTGCCGTTTGCAAGTAGGAGTCGTTTGTAAGTTGGATGTTTGAAAGTAGGGGCCTGCCGTATATACTCTGCAGAAATTTGCCCTATTAGATGTTGGTGTAGCCACAAGACTGGTGGGCACAGGAATGGGCCCTGCTGTGAGTTAATAGATCAAGATTTGTACTTGCATGCACCTGTTGAACCGGGCAGAAAAATTGGGCCTTTGGTGGTGGTGGTGGTGGTGGTGGACGGTGTTGCCACAAGACTGTAAGCCCTCACAGTTACTCTTGGTGGGTGCAGGAATGGGCCCTGCTGTGAGTTATTAGATCAAGATTTGTAATTGCATGCACCTGTTGAACAGGGCAGAAAAATTGGGCCTTTGGTGGTGGTGGTGGACGGTGTTGCCACAAGACTGTAGGCCCTCATAGTTACTCTTGGTGGGCGCAGGAATGGGCCCTGCTGTGAACTATTAGATCAAGATTTGTAATTACACGCCCCTGTTAAACAGGGGCTGAAAAATTGTGCCTTAGGCATTGGTGCTGGTGCCACAACACTGCAACCCCTCACAGATACTGTACTTGGAGCACAGCAGTCACACCTGTTGCGAAGCATCTTTTTAAAAAATTGTAATTACACGCCCCTGTTATACAGGGGCTGAAAAATTGTGCCTTAGGCACTGGTGCTGGTGCCACAACACTGCAACCCCTCACAGATACTGTACTCTGAGCACAGCAATGAGACCTGTTGCAAAGCATTGCCTAAAAATTGTAATTACACGCCCCAACAGGGGCTGAAAAATTGTGCCTTAGGCACTGGTGCTGGTGCCACAACACTGCAACCCCTCACAGATACTGTACTCTGAGCACAGCAGTCAGACCTGTTGCGAAGCATCTTTTTAAAAAATTGTAATTACACGCCCCTGTCATACAGGGGCTGAAAAATTGTGCCTTAGGCACTGGTGTGGTGGCATGGATCATTGAGGAGGAGGAAGAGGATAGTCAGTGAACATAACAGGACAGTCACTCAGCATCAGCATAGGCAGTCTTGAAGGGATGTGACATTATAAATTATTCCGTTATATCCGCTTCAGGTGTCTGGTAGCTGGTGGTGATCCAAGACTGATTCATTTTTATGAAGGTCAGTCGATCAACCGAGTCGGTGGACAGGCGCACCCTATGATCGGTGACAAATCCTCCAGCAGCACTGAATGTGCGTTCGGAAAGAACGCTGGATGCAGGACAGGCCAGTAGCTCAATTGCATACTGTGCAAGCTCTGGCCAGTGATCCATCCTCAGGACCCAGTAAGCCAGAGGATTTTCGGTGGGAAAGGTGTCCAAGTCTGACCTTGCCCCTAGGTATTCCTGCACCATGTATATCAGACGCTGGCGATGGTTGCTGGAACCGATCATACCTTGGGGCTGCGGACTAAAAAATTGTCTGAACGCATCGGTCAGACGTCCACCTTCCCCACCGCTCCTTCTGCTACTGACCGAAGCCTCAGCAACTCGGCGTCCAGGACCAGGAGTTTGTAACCTCCCAGTTTCTGGGAACGCGTTGCACAGACCTTTCTGCAAGGCCTCCCTGAGATGTCTCATCCTCTGCTCCCTCTGCGACGGCAAGATAAGGTCCGCAACCTTACCCTTGTACCGTGGATCAAGGAGAGTGGCCAGCCAGTAATGGTCACTCTCCTTGATCCGAAGAACACGAGGATCCTTCCGCAGGCTTTGCAGGATCAGGGAGGCCATGCAGCGTAGGTTAGCTGAGGCATTCGGTCCGGAGTCTTCTGGGTCACTGAGGATGACATGATCGCCAGCCACCTCCTCCCAGCCACGTACAAGTCCACTGGTTTGTTGGGACTGTACATCATCCCTAAAAGACTGCTGCTGCTGATGCTGAGTGCCAGGCTCCACCTCCATGCTCACACAATCCTCCTCCTCCTCCTCCTCCTCCTCCTCTTCCTGTGTGATGGGTGGGACAGAAGGAACATTGTCTGGATAAAGGGGGCCTTGAGAGACAAGGAAGTCCTCCTCTTCCTGCCTCTGTTCTGCCTCAAGTGCCCTGTCCATTATCCCACGCAGCGTATGCTCCAACAGGTGGACAAGAGGTACAGTGTCACTGATGCATGCACTGTCACTGCTCACCATCCTCGTGGCCTCCTCAAATGGTGAGAGGACAGTGCATGCATCCCTGATCATGCTCCACTGGCGTGGGGAAAAAAAGCCAAGCTCCCCTGACCCTGTCCTGGTGCCGTAGTCGCAAAGGTACTCATTGATGGCCCTCTGCTGCGTGTGCAGTCGCTGCAGCATGGCCAACGTTGAGTTCCACCTGGTGGGCATGTCACATATTAGGCGGTTCTTGGGCAGGTTCAGCTCCTTTTGCAGCTCAGTCAGCCGAGCACTGGCATTATAAGATCGGCGGAAATGCACACAGACTTTCCTGGCCTGCCTCAGGACATCCTGTAAGCCTGGGAACCTGCCCAAGAACCGCTGCACCACCAGGTTGAGGACGTGAGCCATACAGGGCACATGGGTGAGCTGCCCCTGTCGCAGGGCGGAGAGGAGGTTGGTGCCATTATCAGAAACGACCATTCCTGGCTTAAGCTGGCGTGGCGTCAACCACCTCTCGGCCTGCCCCTGCAGAGCTGCCAGAACCTCTGGCCCAGTGTGGCTCCTGTCCCCCAAACACACCAGCGCAAGCACGGCATGGCATCTTTTTGCCTGCGTACTCGCGTAGCCCCTTGTACGCCTACGGAGCACCGCTGGTTCCGAGGACAGAGCACTCGAAGAGGACATGGAGGAAGAAGAAGAGGAGGGGGTGGAGGAGAGAGGTGTGTCACAACCAGTAGTAGCATTTTGGAGGCGTGGTGGCGGAACAACCTCCAACACTACTGCACCTTGTCCTGCATCCCTCCCAGCTGCCAATAGAGTGACCCAATGGGCCGTGAAAGAAAGATAACGTCCCTGTCCATGCCTGCTGGACCATGAGTCAGCGGTAATATGCACCTTACCGCTGACCGCCCTGTCCAGCGAGGCATGGACATTGCCTTCCACATGCCAGTAGAGAGACGGAATCGCCTTCCGTGAGAAAAAGTGGCGTTTGGGAACCTGCCACTGAGGAACCGCACATTGAACAAACTCACGGAAGGGGGCCGAGTCTATCAACTGAAAAGGCAGCAGTTGAAGTGCTAGCAATTTAGCCAAGCTAGCATTCAACCGCTGGGCATGTGGATGGCTGGGAGTATACTTCTTTCGACGGTCCAGCAGCTGGGGCAGGGAAATTTGCCTGCTACAATCGGACGTCGGTGTACTGCAAGTACTTGGTTGTGACACACCTAATTCTACACCTTCAGTCCTCTCAGAGCAGCTTTCAGAGAGGACTGAAGATATAGTGGGGATGGAGATCCCAGCTGATGAGGAGCAAGGAGAGGTCCGCTTTGTTCTTTGGTGTGGGTCTTTTATGTGTGCTTGCCAACGAGCTGCATGGCAGGTCGACATATGTCTGCTCATGCTTGTGGTGCCCAAGCGGCTGATGTTTTGGCCACGCGAGATACGCTTGAGACAAATATTGCAAATAGCAGTGGTGCGATCTGATGCACTCGTCTCAAAAAAGGCCCACACCAAAGAACTTTTGTGATAACGTGCAGAGGCAGCGCCCTGCACAGGCAGAGCTCTGCGGTGTGGTACAGTTGCTGTGCTGGCCTCTAGCTGGCCTCCAGGGGGCATCCTGCCTCGTTGGACATGTGACGCTGCATCCTCCTCCTCCTCCTCCTCTCTCCCTTCAGGCACCCACGTGGAGTCAGTGACCTCATCATCCCCTCCCTCTTCACCACTAGAGCAAACCTGGCAGTAAGCTGCAGCTGGTGGAACACTACTGCCAGATTGCTGTCCTTCAGCATCCCCTCTCTCTGCACGCACACTACTGACTTCCTCAAGCTGGGTATCATCATCCGAGCCTTCGAATCGTTGGGCATCCTCCTGGAGCATGTACCCAACACTGTGCTCAAACAGTTCGGGGGACTCCTCAGGAGGACATGGTGGGTCTAGGGAAGGGGTGGCTGATGATGCCATTGAGTACGCGTTGGCAGCTGCTCTGCCAGTACCCTGAGCCTGGGTGAGAGAGGATGAGGAGGATGAGGAGGGCTTGGTCATCCATTCTACCAAGCCTTCGGCATGATGCGGCTCCACATGTCCAGCTGCCGAAAACAAAGACAAGCGTGTCCCATGGCCACGTGCTGATGACGATGCACGACCACGTCCACGGCCAGCACTGTTGTCTCTAGAAACAGAGCCTGCCTGCCCTGTGTTCTTGCCTCGGCACGCTCTGCCTCTCCTTGGCGGTCTTCCAGCCATTGTAGTCGGTAGTGTATATAGTATAAAAAATAGAACTCCTATGTGTGCTCACAACACACTGTAGGTCCTATGGGTGCTGACACTAACACACTATAGGTACTATGTGTGCTGCTGACAAGAAAATATAGGAGCTCTGTTTGCTGCCACTAACACACTAGAAGTCCTATTGGTGCTTCTGAGATGAAAATATAGGAGCTCTGTGTGATGCCACTAACACACTAGAAGTCCTATGGGTGCTGCTGAGAAGAAAATATAGGAGCTCTGTGTGATGCCACTAACACACTAGAAGTCCTATGGGTGCTTCTGAGATGAAAATATAGGAACTCTGTGTGATACCACTAACACACTAGAAGTCCTATGGGTGCTTCTGAGAAGAAAATATAGGAGCTCTGTTTGCTGCCACTAACACACTAGAAGTCCTATGGGTGCTGCTGAGAAGAAAATATAGGAGCTCTGTGTGATGCCACTAACACACTAGAAGTCCTATGGGTGCTTCTGAGATGAAAATATAGGAGCTCTGTGTGATGCCACTAACACACTAGAAGTCCTATTGGTGCTGCTGAGAAGAAAATATAGGAGCTATGTGTGATGCCACTAACACACTAGAAGTCCTATGGGTGCTTCTGAGATGAAAATATAGGAGCTCTGTGTGATGCCACTAACACACTAGAAGTCCTATGGGTGCTGCTGAGAAGAAAATATAGGAGCTCTGTTTGCTGCCACTAACACACTAGAAGTCCTATGGGTGCTGCTGAGAAGAAAATATAGGAGCTCTGTGTGATGCCACTAACACACTAGAAGTCCTATGGGTGCTTCTGAGATGAAAATATAGGAGCTCTGTGTGATGCCACTAACACACTAGAAGTCCTATGGGTGCTGCTGAGAAGAAAATATAGGAGCTCTGTGTGATGCCACTAACACACTAGAAGTCCTATGGGTGCTTCTGAGATGAAAATATAGGAACTCTGTGTGATGCCACTAACACACTAGAAGTCCTATGGGTGCTGCTGAGAAGAAAATATAGGAGCTCTGTTTGCTGCCACTAACACACTAGAAGTCCTATGGGTGCTGCTGAGAAGAAAATATAGGAGCTCTGTGTGATGCCACTAACACACTAGAAGTCCTATGGGTGCTTCTGAGATGAAAATATAGGAGCTCTGTGTGATGCCACTAACACACTAGAAGTCCTATGGGTGCTGCTGAGAAGAAAATATAGGAGCTATGTGTGATGCCACTAACACACTAGAAGTCCTATGGGTGCTTCTGAGATGAAAATATAGGAGCTCTGTGTGATGCCACTAACACACTAGAAGTCCTATGGGTGCTGCTGAGAAGAAAATATAGGAGCTCTGTTTGCTGCCACTAACACACTAGAAGTCCTATGGGTGCTGCTGAGAAGAAAATATAGGAGCTCTGTGTGATGCCACTAACACACTAGAAGTCCTATGGGTGCTTCTGAGATGAAAATATAGGAGCTCTGTGTGATGCCACTAACACACTAGAAGTCCTATGGGTGCTGCTGAGAAGAAAATATAGGAGCTCTGTGTGATGCCACTAACACACTAGAAGTCCTATGGGTGCTTCTGAGATGAAAATATAGGAACTCTGTGTGATGCCACTAACACACTAGAAGTCCTATGGGTGCTGCTGAGAAGAAAATATAGGAGCTCTGTTTGCTGCCACTAACACACTAGAAGTCCTATGGGTGCTGCTGAGAAGAAAATATAGGAGCTCTGTGTGATGCCACTAACACACTAGAAGTCCTATGGGTGCTTCTGAGATGAAAATATAGGAGCTCTGTGTGATGCCACTAACACACTAGAAGTCCTATGGGTGCTGCTGAGAAGAAAATATAGGAGCTATGTGTGATGCCACTAACACACTAGAAGTCCTATGGGTGCTTCTGAGATGAAAATATAGGAGCTCTGTGTGATGCCACTAACACACTAGAAGTCCTATGGGTGCTTCTGAGATGAAAATATAGGAGCTCTGTTTGCTGCCACTAACACACTAGAAGTCCTATGGGTGCTGCTGAGAAGAAAATATAGGAGCTCTGTGTGATGCCACTAACACACTAGAAGTCCTATGGGTGCTTCTGAGATGAAAATATAGGAGCTCTGTGTGATGCCACTAACACACTAGAAGTCCTATGGGTGCTGCTGAGAAGAAAATATAGGAGCTCTGTTTGCTGCCACTAACACACTAGAAGTCCTATGGGTGCTGCTGAGAAGAAAATATAGGAGCTCTGTGTGATGCCACTAACACACTAGAAGTCCTATGGGTGCTGCTGAGAAGAAAATATAGGAGCTCTGTTTGCTGCCACTAACACACTAGAAGTCCTATGGGTGCTGCTGAGAAGAAAATATAGGAGCTCTGTGTGATGCCACTAACACACTAGAAGTCCTATGGGTGCTTCTGAGATGAAAATATAGGAGCTCTGTGTGATGCCACTAACACACTAGAAGTCCTATGGGTGCTGCTGAGAAGAAAATATAGGAGCTCTGTGTGATGCCACTAACACACTAGAAGTCCTATGGGTGCTTCTGAGATGAAAATATAGGAACTCTGTGTGATGCCACTAACACACTAGAAGTCCTATGGGTGCTTCTGAGAAGAAAATATAGGAGCTCTGTGTGATGCCACTAACACACTAGAAGTCCTATGGGTGCTTCTGAGATGAAAATATAGGAACTCTGTGTGATGCCACTAACACATTAGAAGTCCTATGGGTGCTGCTAAGAAGAAAATATAGGAGCTCTGTTTGCTGCCACTAACACACTAGAAGTCCTATGGGTGCTTCTGAGAAGAAAATATAGGAGCTCTGTGTGATGCCACTAACACACTAGAAGTCCTATGGGTGCTTCTGAGATGAAAATATAGGAACTCTGTGTGATGCCACTAACACATTAGAAGTCCTATGGGTGCTGCTGAGAAGAAAATATAGGAGCTCTGTTTGCTGCCACTAACACACTAGAAGTCCTATGGGTGCTGCTGAGAAGAAAATATAGGAGCTCTGTGTGATGCCACTAACACACTAGAAGTCCTATGGGTGCTGCTGAGAAGAAAATATAGGAGCTCTGTTTGCTGCCACTAACACACTAGAAGTCCTATGGGTGCTTCTGAGATGAAAATATAGGAGCTCTGTGTGATGCCACTAACACACTAGAAGTCCTATGGGTGCTGCTGAGAAGAAAATATAGGAGCTCTGTTTGCTGCCACTAACACACTAGAAGTCCTATGGGTGCTGCTGAGAAGAAAATATAGGAGCTCTGTGTGATGCCACTAACACACTAGAAGTCCTATGGGTGCTGCTGAGAAGAAAATATAGGAGCTCTGTTTGCTGCCACTAACACACTAGAAGTCCTATGGGTGCTGCTGAGAAGAAAATATAGGAGCTCTGTGTGATGCCACTAACACACTAGAAGTCCTATGGGTGCTTCTGAGATGAAAATATAGGAGCTCTGTGTGATGCCACTAACACACTAGAAGTCCTATGGGTGCTGCTGAGAAGAAAATATAGGAGCTCTGTGTGATGCCACTAACACACTAGAAGTCCTATGGGTGCTTCTGAGATGAAAATATAGGAACTCTGTGTGATGCCACTAACACACTAGAAGTCCTATGGGTGCTGCTGAGAAGAAAATATAGGAGCTCTGTTTGCTGCCACTAACACACTAGAAGTCCGATGGGTGCTTCTGAGAAGAAAATATAGGAGCTCTGTGTGATGCCACTAACACACTAGAAGTCCTATGGGTGCTTCTGAGATGAAAATATAGGAACTCTGTGTGATGCCACTAACACATTAGAAGTCCTATGGGTGCTGCTAAGAAGAAAATATAGGAGCTCTGTTTGCTGCCACTAACACACTAGAAGTCCTATGGGTGCTTCTGAGAAGAAAATATAGGAGCTCTGTGTGATGCCACTAACACACTAGAAGTCCTATGGGTGCTTCTGAGATGAAAATATAGGAACTCTGTGTGATGCCACTAACACATTAGAAGTCCTATGGGTGCTGCTGAGAAGAAAATATAGGAGCTCTGTTTGCTGCCACTAACACACTAGAAGTCCTATGGGTGCTGCTGAGAAGAAAATATAGGAGCTCTGTGTGATGCCACTAACACACTAGAAGTCCTATGGGTGCTGCTGAGAAGAAAATATAGGAGCTCTGTTTGCTGCCACTAACACACTAGAAGTCCTATGGGTGCTGCTGAGAAGAAAATATAGGAGCTCTGTTTGCTGCCACTAACACACTAGAAGTCCTATGGGTGCTGCTGAGATGAAAATATAGGAACTCTGTGTGATGCCACTAACACACTAGAAGTCCTATGGGTGCTGCTGAGAAGAAAATATAGGAGCTCTGTTTGCTGCCACTAACACACTAGAAGTCCTATGGGTGCTGCTGAGAAGAAAATATAGGAGCTCTGTTTGCTGCCACTAACACACTAGAAGTCCTATGGGTGCTGTTGGGGTGCAATGCTGTGCTAACAGCACTGCGGTTGGTACTACTGCAATACTGTACTAACAGTAAGCACACACCAGACTAATCCCCAGCAGCAGCTAATAACACGCTAACTGTGCAATCAGCAGCAATGAACGATCAATGACTTAGGTAGCAATGGTTTAGCAAAGAAATAGCCAATGGTTTAGCAAAGAAGAGCAAATCTTTCAGTATCAAGCAAAGACAGAATCAGCAGACTGATCTCTCCTAAAGCCGGAACTCATGTGACCGGGGCCGATGGCGTGGCGGCCTTTTAAATGGTGGGGCATGTACTAAAGCCCCTGAGCTGTAATTGGCTACAGGCGTCCTGCCTGTAGCCAATTATTGCTCTCCGAGTTTCGGGCGCTGTGATTGGCCAAGCATGCGGGGTCACAGTGCATGCTTGGCCAATCATCAGCCAGCAATGCACTGCGCCGGCCGCGCCGGCCGCAATGCATTGCGGGGCCGCTCGCATCACACGAATGTGATGCGAACGGCCCAAATAGTTCTGGGCTCGACGAGCGAGCGAACGCCCGGTGCTCGATTCGAACATGGGTTCGAATCGAGCACCGGGCCCATCCCTAATTGCCACAACATGATGCTTCCAATACCATGTTTCACAGTGGGGATGGTGTGTTCAGGGTAATGTGCAGTGTTAGTTTTCTGCCACCCATAGGTAGCTTAAATTACCAATACTAATGCATATGTAGAGGGGGAGAAGGAAGGCCAGCAACTAAGTAAGCATGTTTTGATCCTGCACTGGTTTTGAAACCCACAATAGATAATATGCAAGCTCTTCATTTGTGTTGAAACCTGCTACACACATCAACAAAAGCTTTATGTTTATTAGAGACCAATGCAGCAATATTGCTTATTAAAGTAAATTTGTAGAGAGACATGCATATAGCTGCTGTTAGCTATGTTCTTCCCTATGTCCCTGGTTCCTTTGTCTCTAACCCTTTTGATATTTACGGTAACTCACATTACTCCATTACTCTTTTTTAAAGCAAACCTGTGTCAATCTATCTTGAGAAAAGTATTCATATAGCTCCCTAATTTCTCTTACAGCTGTCTCTTACCCTACCTAAAAGCTTTTTTTATCTTGTGGTCCACCAACCAATTGTTTCACTAAAGGGTTTGTATTTTAAAATATTTTCTGTATGGAAGTGAATTCCATGGGTAAGACAATAATACACTCCGGTTTTAGGTTGATTGGTCATTGTTTCTGATGATATGCACTTTCAACAGTACTTTTTTTTACATATTTTAGAATGTTATTTAATTTTACTCTAAATAATCATCTGTATCAATAAAATTTGTTGAAGATAAATAGGAAACTAATTAGGACTACTTAACCACTTAACGACCGCTCACTGTATATATACGTCGGCAGAATGGCACCGACAGGCAAAGTCACGTACCTGTACGTGACTGCCTTTGTTTAGTTGGGGGGTCCAGTGGGACCCCCCTTCTATACAGTGAGCGGTCGTTAGTTGTTCGGGAGCGATCCGTGATGAGGGGGCGGCCGTTCGTTTCCGGCCACCCCCTCGCGATCGCTCCCGGCGAATGAGAATCTTCCTCTGCTGTGTAAATGTAAACACAGGCAGAGGAAGTGATGTCATCTCCCCTCGTGGCAGTCTTTTCGTCCGCAGCGACGAGGAGAGAAGACGCAGGTTAGTGCACCAACAGCCCACTGACACGTAGGCACACATAGGCACACATTTCACCCCCCAGACACCCCCAGATCACCCCCCAGGTCACCCCCCAGCCCCCAGGCACAGTGTCACTGATTGCAGTGATCATTTATTTTACTGATCACTGCATTTAGTGTCATCTGTGACAGTAAAAAGTTGCAGGGCAGTTAGGTTTAGGCCCCTTTAGGTCCAGGGTAGCCCCCTAACCCCCCTAATAAAGGTTTAACCCCTTGATCGCCCCCCAGGTAACCCTTTCACCCCCTAACTCCAGCGTCACTAAGCAATCGTTTTTCCGATCGCTGTATTCGTGTCGCTGGTGCCCTAGATAGTCAGTTATTTATTTTTAGGTTTGCCGCAGGTTTTTATAGCGTCAGGTACCCCCATATATTATTGTAACCCCCTGATTGCCCCTAGAGTTAACCCTTTCACCAGTGATCACCGTATAAGCGTCACTGGTGACACTGGTTAGCCAGTTAGTTATTTCGTTATTTAGGTTACCCGTCAGGTTTTTATATAGCGTCAGGTACCCCCATATTAAACATAATAAAGGTTTTAACCCCCTGATTGCCCCTAGTTAACCCTTTCACCAGTGTTCACCATATAAAGGTTACGGGTGACGCTGGTTGGTTAGTTTGCTTTTTATAGCATCAGGGCACCCGCCGTATATAACCCAATAAAGGTTTAACCCCCTGATCGCCCGGCGGGCGATATCAATTAGGTTTTAGCGCCAGAGAGGGTCTGCGTCGCCCCAGGCAGCGTTAGGTTACTGCCAGTAACGCTAACACCCACGCGCATACACCTCCCTTAGTGGTATAGTATCTGAACAGATCAATATCTGATCTGATCAGATCTATACTAGCGTCCCCAGCGGTTTAGGGTTCCCAAAAACGCAGTGTTAGCGGGATCAGCCCAGATACCTGCTAGAACCTGCGTTTAGCCCCTCCGCCCAGCCCAGCCCAGCCCAGCCCACCCAAGTGCAGTATCGATCGATCACTGTCACTTACCAAACACAAAACACATAACTGCAGCGTTCGCAGAGACAGTCCTGATTCCCGCGATCGCTAACAGTTTTTTTTTTAAGCGTTTGATACATTTACTGACAGTCAGGTGCTTTTTTACCTGTGAATCTTACTAGTGTACCCCTAAATTTAGAGCCCAAAATGGCAAATCGAAGGTACACTAGTAAAGAGGCCTACGAGATTCTGAGCATGACAGATAGTGAAGAGGAGGTCACGGATCTGTCAGATTCAGGCTCAGAATATCTTCCCGTAGAAGATAGTGAAGTCAGCGGCTCCACGCCAGATAGCTCTGACAACGAAGGTGAGGTCCCTGCTAAGGTCAGGTGTACCCGATTCCGATCTTCTGCTGTTGTTGAGGAGCAGGGCTCTCGTATCATGGAGCAGAGTAGTACTAGTGCCGCTATTCCTTCTGGTGAATTGGCAAGCACCAGCGGCCTAGTACAGCCTGGGCGTACATCCAGCACTGCAGTATCACGTGGTGATGTGGCGAGTCCCATAAGTGCAGTTCAAGCTGGCAAGATGGCAAGCACAAGTAGTGTCCCGCTGCCACCAAGAAGAAGACAAAGGCAGGCCCGTCGTGCCCATAGTGCCCTTCCTGCAGAATTTGCCTATCCTGATTGGGTCCCCACCACTTCTGCAGAACTCGTACTTCCCCCATTCACTGCCCAACCCGGTATTCAGGTGGAAACAGCTGATTTTAAGCCAATTGATTTTTATTCGCTGTTTTTCACGGAAGATCTCTATAGATCTATTGTGGACCAGAGTAATTTATATGCTGGTAAATTCATCGCCGCTAGTCCCCAGTTGCCTTCCATTGCCAAAGATTGGAAACCAATTACGGTTTCCGAATTTAAAACCTTTCTGGGCCTTTCCCTCAACACGGGCACACATAAATTCCCGTCATTGCGTGTTTATTGGTCCACACACCCAATTGACCACATGCCCGTGTTCTCTGCCTCCATGCCCAGGACACGATACGAGCAGATTTTGCGGTTCATGCACTTCAACGACAATGAACTTTGTCGTCCATGTGGAGACCCTGAATACGACCGGCTCTACAAAATTCGGCCCCTCATAAACCACTTCAACGAACGTTTTGCAGCCTTGTTTATTCCCAATCAAGTTGTCTGTGTTGATGAGTCCCTGATTACATTTTCTGGCCGCTTGTCTTTCAAGCAGTACCTTCCCAGCAAGCGTGCCAGATACAGGGTCAAGCTCTATAAGTTCTGTGACAGGGCAACAGGCTATGTATGGAGCTTTATGGTTTATGAGGGAAAAGACAGTCAGGTTGAGCCGGTCAACTGCCCGGATTACATAGGGAGCGCTGGCAAGATAGTGTGGAAATTGGTGTCAACCTTATTCGGAAAGGGGTACCACTTGTATGTGGACAATTATTACACGAGCGTGCCACTGTTTAGTCACTTGTTTGATCATCAGATTGGAGCATGTGGCACCGCGCGACCTAATCGGCGGGGCTTTCCCCAGCGGCTTGTAGATGCCCGTCTTAGGCTGGGGGAGAGAGCCTGCGTGAAGTGTAATAACTTGCTCACTATGAAGTGGAGGGATAATAAGAATGTTTTCCTTCTTACCTCCCTTCATGCAGACACGACAGTCCAAATTCCTACGGTGACTGGTGTTGTGGAGAAACCCCTCTGTGTCCACAAGTATAACCAAAATATGGGAGGGGTGGACCTCAACGACCAGTTGTTGGTGCCGTATCTAATTGACCGTAAGGCGAGACGCTGGTACAAAAAAGTGTCTCTATCCTTATTCCAATTGGCTTTGCTGAACGCTCATGTGCTATACAGAGTTTCAGGTGGGACGTTATCTCTTCTAAAATTCCAGAATGAGATAGTCACAGAACTCCTGTATCCAGGCGGTTCTGCACCTCACCATCCCCTACCAAATGCAGTAAGCTGGCTGCATGAGAGGCATTATCCGTATGTCCTTGAGAGTACCCCTACCCAACGAGCCCCCCAAAAAAGATGTTGTGTCTGTAGCAAGCGCGGATTTAGGCGTGACACCCATTATTTTTGTCCACTCTGTCCTGACAATCCTGGTCTTTGCATTGGTGAATGTTTTGAACGCCTCCACTCAAAAGTGAAGTTTTAGCGTAGGGTACAGCATTTCACAGACTAGGACACACTTACACAGGGTCTCCCAAGATGCCATCGCATTTTGAGAGACCCGAACCATTACAGTTGTTAAAGTTACAAAAAAAGTGTTAAAAAAAATAAAAAACATAAAAAACAAAACACAAAAAATATATAAAATTAAAAAACCAAAAATAGTTGTCGTTTTATTGTTCTCTCTCTCTCTCTCTCTCTCTATTTTCTCTATATTGTTCTGCTCTTTTTTACTGTATTCTATTCTGCAATGTTTTATCATGCTTGCTTTTCAGGTATGTAATTTTTTGTTTTCAGGTGCGCCATTCAACTGCAGCGCGGAATTATTTATCTTGACAGCAACAGCGTTTGCTCCCACGATACATAAAGCCGTGACTCCAGTGCTGTAGGAGGTGATTTCACAACCACAATTAAAAAAAAAGAGCATAAATGCCGAAGCATGGGGGCTGGAGGGGCGGAGGAGCAATTTTGCTCCTAATGCCGCGTATATATACGGTCGAAATTCCGATGGAGGCTTGCCCGTGGAAAAGTCTGACCGTGTGTACGCAGCATAACCTTTTATGCCACGTACATACGGTCGAAATTCCTGACGGAGGCTTGCCCGTGGAAAAGTCAGACCGTGTGTATGCGGCATAACTTTTTTGCGGGAGGATGCCCCCATGCTTCGGCATATATATATTTTAGGCACAGGTTGCGTTAAAAAAATGTTTTATTTTATAATAGTTTTTTTTTTTGGTATTTGCTTTGCAGGTATGGTAGGGTAAGGTCTTACTGTTATACTGTAATGTTACTTTGTTTTAATGTTAACCATCATTTGCTCAGCAGGTACGCCATCCAGTTGCAGTGCGGATTTTTTTATCTTGACAGCAACAGCGTTTGCTCCCACGATACATAAAGCCGTGACTCCAACGCTGTAGGAGGTGATTTCACCACCACAGTTAAAAAAAAAGAGCATATATGCCAAAGCATGGGGGCAGCAGGGGCGGAGGTGCGATTTTGCTCCTAATGCCGCGGACATACGGTTGAAATTACGACGGAGGCTTGCCCATGGAAAAGTCTGACCGTGTGTACGCGGCATAACTTTTTTGCGGGAGGGTGCCCCCATGCTTCGGCATATATAAATGGTGCATGTATGCCCATCATTAGAAGTGGGTGGATGAAGGGAGGTATTCTAATGGTGGGCATACCCACCGATCAATCTCTTTTTTTCGTTCAGCCAACAGGCTGCATGAAATAAAAGATTACAATACATGTCCAACAAGGACCAGCAACGTACTGGTATGTTGCTGGACTTTGAATGGTTATACCAGAATGATGCCTGCAGGTTTAGGTATCATCTTGGTATCATTATTTTTAGCCAGTGGCGGGCTTTCATGTAAAAGCAATTCTAGCAGATAATTAGCCTCTAGACTGCTTTTACAAGCAGTGGGAGGGAATATCCCCCCCCCGGATATAAACAGCGCCATTGGGAAATTGGGAAAGCATTTTATCACACCGATCTTGGTGTGGTCAGATGCTTTGAGGGCAGAGGAAAGATCTAGGGTCTAACCCCCCATTTTTTTTCAAAAAAAGAGTACCTGTCACTACCTATTGCTATCATAGGGGATATTAACATTCCCTGAGATAACAATAAAAATGGTAAAAAAAAAAAAAAAAAAAAAATATGGAAGGAACAGTTTAAAAAAAAAAAAAAAAAAAAGCAAAATAAATAATAAAAAAAAAAAAGCACCGCTATCCCCCCCTGCTCTTGCGCAAAGGCGAACGCAAGCGTCGGTCTAGCATCATATGTAAACAGAAATTGCACCATGCATGTGAGGTATCACCGCGAAGGTCAGATTGAGGGCAGTAATTTTAGCAGTAGACCTCCTCTGTAAATCTAACGTGGTAACCTGTAAAGGCTTTTAAAGGCTTTTAAAAATGAATGTAGTTTGTCGCCGTTGCGCGTTTGTGCGCAATTTTAAAGCATGTCGTGTTTGGTATCTATGTACTCGGCCTAAGATCATCATTTTTATTTCATCAAACATTTGGGCAATACAGGAATACCCCACTTTTAAGTACACAATGGGGATTATTTACTATCGCTGGAGAGTGCAAAATCAGGCTCACTTCTGCATATAAACCAATGAGCTTCTAACCCCAGCTTGTTCAATTAAGCCTGGTGATAAAACCTGGAAGCTCATTGGTTTCTATGCAGAAGTGAGCCTGATTTTGCACTCTCCAGCGATAGTAAATAAACCCCATTGTGTACTTAAAAGTGGGGTATGCCTGGGTAGTGTGTTTTAGTGCATTAAAAATAAAAAAAGTGTGTTTTTTCCACAAAAAATGCGTTTGAAAAATTGCTGCGCAAATACTGTGTGGGAAAAAAAATGCAACACCCACTATTTTAATCTGTAGGGCCTTTACTTTAAAAAAATATATAATGTTTGGGGTTTCAACATAATTTTCTTGCAAAAAAAATTTTTTTTTCATGTAAACAAAAAGTGTCAGAAAGGGCTTTGGCTTCAAGTGGTTAGAGGAGTGGATGATGTGTGACATAAGCTTCCTAATGTTGTGCATAAAATGCCAGGACAGTTCAAAACCCCCCCAAATGACCCCATTTTGGAAAGTAGACACCTCAAGCTATTTGCTGAGAGGCATGTTGAGCCCATTGAATATTTTTTTTTTTTTGTCCCAAGTGATTGAATAATGACAAAAAGAAAAAAAAAATGTACAAAAAGTTGTCACTAAATGATATATTTCTCAAACATGCCATTGTTATATGTGGAATTGCAGCCCAAAATACATTCTGTTGCTTCTCCTGAGTACGGGGATACCACATGTGTGAGACATTTTGGGAGCCTAGCCGTGTACAGGACCCCGAAAACCGCCTTCAGGATTTCTATGGGTGTAAATTTTTGATTTCACTCCTCACTGCCTATCACAGATTCGGAGGCCATGGAATTCCCAGATGGCACAAAACCCCCCCAAATGACCCAATTTTGGAAAGTAGACACCCCAAGCTATTTGCTGAGAGGTATGTTGAGTATTTTGCAGATCTCGCTTTTTGTCACAAAGTTTTGAAAATTGAAAAAAGAAAAAAAAATGTCTTTCTTCATTTTCAAAAACAAATGAGAGCTTTAAAATACTCACCATGCCTCTCAACAAATAGCTTGGGGTGTCTACTTTCCAAAATGGGGTCATTTGTGGGGGTTTTGTGCTATCTTGGCATTTTATGGCCTTCAAAACTGTGATAGGTAGTGAGGAGTGAAATCAAAAATTTGTGCCCTTAGAAATCCTGAAGGCAGTGCTTGGTTTTCGGGTCCCGTACGTGGCTAGGCTCTCAAAAAGTCCCACACATGTGGTATCCCCGTACTCAGGAGAAGCAGCAGAATGTATTTTGGGGTGTAATTCCACATATAACCATGGCATGTTTGAGCAATATATCATTTAGTGACAACTTTTTGTACATTTTTTTTTCTTTTTGTCATTATTCAATCACTTGGGACAAAAAAAATATATTCAATGGGCTCAACATGCCTCTCATCAATTTCCTTGGGGTGTCTACTTTCCAAAATGGGGTCATTTTGGGGGGTTTTGTGTTATCTTGGCATTTTATGGCCTTCAAAACTGTGATAGGTAGTGAGGAGTGAAATCAAAAATTTATGCCCTTAGAAACCTTGAAGGCGGTGCTTGGTTTTTGAGGTCCCGTACGCGGCTAGGCTCCCAAAAAGTCCCACACATGTGGTATCCCCGTACTCAGGAGAAGCAGCAGAATGTATTTTTTTGGGGTGTAATTTCACATATGCCCATGGCATGTGTGAGCAATATATCATTTAGTGACAACTTTGTGCAAAAAAAAAAAAAGTTTTGTCATATTCCCGCAACTTGTGGCAAAATATAAAATATTCCATTGACCCAACATGCCTCTCAGTAAATAGCTTGGGGTGTCTACTTTCCAAAATGGGGTCATTTGGGGGGGGGGGGTTTGTGCTATTTTGGCATTTTATGGCCTTCGAAACTGTGATAGGTAGTGATAGGTAGTGAGGAGTGAAATCAAAAATTTGCGCCCTTAGAAATCCTGAAGGCGGTGCTTGGTTTTTGGGGTCCCGTACGCGGCTAGGCTCCCAAAAAGTCCCACACATGTGGTATCCCCGTACTCAGGAGAAGCAGCAGAATGTATTTTGGGTTGCAATTCCACATATAACCATGGCATGTGTGAGCAATATATCATTTAGTGACAACTTTTTGTACATTTTTTTTTTCTTTTTGTCATTATTCAATCATTTGGGACAAAAAAAAAAATATTCAATGGGCTCAACATGCCTCTCAGCAAATAGCTTGGGGTGTCTACTTTCCAAAATGGGGTCATTTGGGGGGGTTTGTGCAATCTTGGCATTTTATGGCCTTCAAAACTGTGATAGGTAGTGATAGGTAGTGAGGAGTGAAATCAAAAATGTATGCCCTTAGAAATCTTGAAGGCGGTGCTTGGTTTTTGGGTCCCGTACGCGGCTAGGCTCCCAAAAAGTCCCACACATGTGGTATCCCCGTACTCAGGAGAAGCAGCAGAATGTATTTTGGGATGTAATTTCACATATGCCCATGGCATGTGTGAGCAATATATCATTTAGTGACAACTTTGTGCAAAAAAAAAAAAGTTTGTCATATTCCCGCAACTTGTGGCAAAATATAAAATATTCCATGGACTCAACATGCCTCTCAGTAAATAGCTTGGGGTGTCTACTTTCAAAAATGGGGTCATTTGGGGGGGTTTGGTGCTATTTTGGCATTTTATGGCCTTCGAAACTGTGATAGGTAGTGAGGAGTGAAATCAAAAATTTGCGCCCTTAGAAATCCTGAAGGCGGTGCTTGGTTTCCGGGGTCCGGTACGTGGCTAGGCTCCTAAAAAGTCCCACACATGTGGTATCCCCGTACTCAGGAGAAGCAGCAGAATGTATTTTGGGGTGCAATTCCACATATAACCATGGCATGTGTGAGCAATATATCATTTAGTGACAACTTTTTGTAATTTTGTTTTTTTGTCATTATTCAATCCCTTGGGACAAAAAAAAAAATATTCAATGGGTTCAACATGCCTCTCAGCAATTTCCTTGGGGTGTCTACTTTCCAAAATGGGGTCATTTGGGGGGGGGGGTTGTACTGCCCTGCCATTTTAGCACCTCAAGAAATGAGATAGGCAGTCATAAATGTAAAGCTGTTTAAATTCCAGAAAATGTACCCTAGTTTGTAAACACTATAACTTTTGCGCAAACCAATAAATATACGCTTATTGACATTTTTTTTACTAAAGACATGTGGCTGAATACATTTTGGCCTAAATGTATGACTAAAATTGAGTTTATTCGATTTTTCTTATAACAAAAAGTAGAAAATATCATTTTTTCGGTCTTTTTCCGTTTATATCGCAAAAAATAAAAATCGCAGAGGCAATCAAATACCATTAACAGAAAGCTCTATTTGTGGGAAGAAAAGGACGCAAATTTCGTTTGGGTACAACATTGCATGTCCGCACAATTTACAGTTAAAGCAGCGCAGTGCAAAATTCTGAAAACACCTCTGTTCCTTTAGCTACAAAATGGTCCGGGGCTTAAGTGGTTAATAGCATTGCTATCCATCATCCTGATAGAACAGAGCCTAGGTTACAAGCTGAACATGGTCAGTTTGGTGTTTATTACTAGAGAGTTTTTTTTTTTTTGTGACAGTACATGTGATCAGCACAGGGCCAATTAGCACTGTCCAGACAGAGGGTAAGGGGTCCTGCAGCCTCATAGGATAGTCAGAGCAGAATGAAAACTTCTCCTATGAGCTTTAACCAGACACTGATAGAAATCACAAGACTGCTGATGAGAAAAGGTATTTAGTAGTTTATATTTACTAAAATAATTGCATTTCCATGTCCTGTGCACTGTGGGAGAACATATATAATGAATGCAGGGTCCTGGGTTTAGTAACACTTTAAGAATAAAAAAAAGGTCTAGTATCACCAGTAACACACCTCCATCCCTAATAATACAATAGAAACAAGGATGTCGTCCTTGGGACTTTAAATGAGGTGTGCACAATTGGCCGATATAATTGACAAATGTAAATGCAGTAAAATATTTATTACAGATATAGTCACACATGAGAAACATAAACAAAAGCCGATACAAAATTGCACATGGTTAGAGATTTTATTGCATTTAAAGTACGTGAGTATACATGACATCTATCGTACCCGATGCGCTTCGCGAGATGTGGCTCGCTCTTCAGGGGTGGATGCATGTGGGATATATCTGGAAATAAATGATCAAAAAGTAATGTATCACATGAATAAATGATGGACAAATGGTAAGAGGGGCCTCACAGAAAAAACCCATACACATGACTGGGATTTTTCATTTCACTCTTTCACCTCACATGGGACAGTTTATTCTGCTGCTGCAAGCTATTGATTCTACACAGGTACACATCTTTATCTTCCACATTGAGAACTTCTCTGTGCTTGGTCATGTTTAGTGTTGAGCGAACCCGAACTGCAAAGTTCGGGTCCGTACTGAACTTTAGCTTTTTCCCGAACCCGAACCCGAACCCGGACTTTGCCCAAAAGTCCGGGTTCGGGTTCGGCAATCTAATAACGCATTTAGAAATGCTTCAGGGGCCAGCCAATCACCTTTTGATTAGCTGGTGTGCCCTTAGAGGCCATCATAGCCATGCCTACTAATGGCATGGCTGTGATTGGTCAGTGCAACATGTGACCCAGCTTCTATATAAGCTAGAGGCACACAGCACACATGACACTCTGCTTCAGAATAGATAGGGAGAGGATCTAGTCTGCTGCTGCTGCTTTTAGGGAGAGATAGAAAGATAGATGAGGTAGTCCTGATTCTACAATCTGAGGGAAAAGATAGAGAGATAGTGTAGTGTAGGGCCAGGTTCCTGTGTTGGTGCTTTCAGGGAGAGAGAATATTATATAGGAGTCCAGATTCAGAGATTAAAATCAGCGATCTGCATAGGTCTACCTATTTGTGTTGCAGTGCAGTCTTTTTACACTGCCATGAGCCCAGTGTCAGAGAAAATCTAACTTTTAGGGGAAAAAAAAAAGGCACTTTATTGTTCTCTTTTCCAAAAGACCCATAGGGCAAAAAAAAAAAGCATTTTATTTTGCTCGTGCAAAAAAAGACCCGTTTAGGGCAAAAAAAAAAAAAAATTTGCGCTTTAATGTACGCTTGCAAAAAACGCCGTTTAGGGGCACAAAAAAAGTTTGCAGTGTGTTATACATATTTTGAGGTGTTTGAAATTTTCAATTTCTTTATAGTTTTCTCCTACGTTGCTATACTAAAAAAACAACATTTTTTTGAATAGCATTTTCTGCAGTTCTGCAGCTGTGCGATTCAGCGGTTATGTACTGTGGGTGTGTTCTGCTCTTCCAAAAAACGCCGTTTAGTGGCACAAAAAAAGTTTGCAGTGTGTTATACATATTTTGAGGTGTGTGAAATAAACAATTTCTATATAGTTTTCTCCTACTGTGCTATACTAAAAAAACAACATTTTTTTGAATAGCATTTTCTGCAGTTCTGTAGCTGTGCGATTCAGCGGTTACGTACTGTGGGTGTGTTCTGCTCTTCCAAAAAACGCCGTTTAGTGGCACAAAAAAAAGTTTGCAGTGTGTTATACATATTTTGAGGTGTTTGAAATAAACAATTTCTTTATAGTTTTCTCCTACGTTGCTATGCTAAAAAAACAACATTTTTTTTGAATAGCATTTTCTGCAGTTCTGTAGCTGTGCGATTCAGCGGTTACGTACTGTGGGTGTGTTATGCTCTTCCAAAAAACGCCGTTTAGTGGCACAAAAAAAAGTTTGCAGTGTGTTATACATATTTTGAGGTGTGTGAAATAAACAATTTCTATATAGTTTTCTCCTACTGTGCTATACTAAAAAAACAACATTTTTTTTGAATAGCATTTTCTGCAGTTCTGTAGCTGTGCGATTCAGCGGTTACGTACTGTGGGTGTGTTCTGCGCTTCCAAAAAACACCCATTTAGGGCAAGATCCTAAATTTTGAAAATATGAGGAGAAGGTCAAAGGAACGTGGTGGCCCCGGTCGTGGTGCTGCTGGTGGAGCTCCTGTTGCAGGGAGAGGACGTGGTGGATCAGTGCCAGATACACGCACAAGTGAAACACCTTCCTCAGGTGCGAGTAGGCGACCGAGCCTGCGGCGGTATTTTGTCGCGCCTAATGAGGCTGTACGAATGTTTAGGCCAGGACAAGTACAGGCGATAGTAGATTGGGTTGCTGGCAGTGCCTCGGGTTCCTTCACATTGTCTCCCATCCACTCTTCTGATGAAAGAACAGAGTTGGCACCTGAAACCCATGTCCATCAGTCTTTCACCTCACCCCCTTGCAAATCAGCCAAGCAGTCTGAGCCCCAAATCATGCAGCAGTCTCTTCTGCTTTTCGATGACTCTGTTAGCAGGGTTTCCCAGGGCCATCCACCTAGCCCTGCCCCAGAAGTGGAAGAGATTGAGTGCACCGATGCCCAACCACTTATGTTTCATGATGAGTACATGGGAGGACCATCGCAGTACGTCTCGGATGATGACGAAACACAGGTGCCAACTGCTGCTGCTTTCGCAATTGTGCAGACAGACAAGGAGGGCAGGGGTGAAGACTGGGTGGAAGATGATGTGGAGGACGATGAGGTCCTCGACCCCACATGGAATCAACGTTATGCAGGTGACCAGTGTAGTTTGGAGGAAGAGGCGGTGGTCGCACAGAGCCACCAGCACAGCAGAAGAGGGAGCAGGGTGCAAAAGCGGAGCGTCTGTCAGCTAGACAGTATGTCTGCTACTGCCCAACGCAGCAAGGGACCGAGCACACCAAAGCCAGGTCCAAGGAGTTCCCCAGCGTGGCAGTTCTTCACACAATGTGCTGATGACAAGACACGAGTGGTTTGCACGCTGTGCAATCAGAGCCTGAAGCGAGGCATAAACGTTCTCAACCTGAGCACAACCTGCATGACCAGGCATCTAAGTGCAAAGCACGAGCTGCAGTGGAGTAGACACCTCAAAAACCAAGAAAGGTCTCTGGCTCCTCCTGCTTCCTCTTCTGCTGCAGTCTCGGCCTCTTCATCCACCTCTGTAGTGACAGTGGCACCTGCCACCCCGCAAACAGAGCATCTGCCAGCAACACTACCACCTGGGTCACCAACCATCTCCACAATGTCCCATGGAAGCGTTCAGCTCTCTATCTCCCAAACATTGGAGCGGAAGAGGAAGTACCCCCCTAGCCACCCGCGATCCCTGGCCCTGAATGCCAGCATTTCAAAACTCCTGGCCTTTGAAATGCTGTCATTCCGTCTGGTGGAGACGCAGAGTTTTAAAAGCCTGATGGCATTGGCTGTCCCACAGTACGTCGTGCCCAGCCGCCACTATTTTTCCAGGCGAGCCATCCCTTCCCTGCACAACCAAGTGGGGGACAAAATCAGGTGTGCACTGTGCAACGCCATCTGTGGCAAGGTCCACCTAACTACGGATGCGTGGACCAGTAACCACGGTCAGGGACGTTATATCTCCCTAACAGCACACTGGGTAAATGCAGTGGCGGCTGGGCCTGAGGCAGATAGCAGTTTGGCGCATGTCCTTCCACCACCGAGGATTGCAGGGCGCTTCAGCTTGCCTCCTGTTGCTAACTCCTCCTACTCCGCTTCCTCATCCTCTACCGCCTCCTCATCCGGTCAGCGTAACACCTTCACCACCAACTTCAGCACAGCCAGGGGTAAACGACAGCAGGCAGTTTTAAAACTTTCCTGTTTGGGGGAAAAACCCCACACCGCGCAGGAGTTGTGGAGGGACATGGAACAACAGACCAATGAGTGGTTGCTGTCAGTGAGCCTCAAGCCCGGCCTGGTGGTGTGCGATAATGGCCGAAATCTCGTAGCAGCTCTGGGCCTAGCCGGTTTGACGCACATCCCTTGCCTGGCGCATGTGCTGAACTTGGTGGTCCAGAGGTTCCTTAAAAATTACCCCAATATGCCAGAGCTGCTGCAGAAAGTGCGGGCTGTGTGTGCACACTTTCGGCGTTCTCACCCTGCTGCTGCTCGCCTGTCAGCGCTGCAGCGTAACTTCGGCCTTCCCGCTCACCGCCTCATATGTGACGTGCCCACAAGGTGGAACTCCACCTTGCACATGCTGGCCAGACTGTGCGAGCAGCAGCAGGCGATAGTGGAGTTTCAGCTGCAGCAATCACGCGTGAGTCGCTCTGCGGAACAGCACCACTTCACCACCAATAAATGGGCCTCCATGCGAGACCTGTGTGCCTTGTTGCGCTGTTTCGAGTACTCCACCAACATGTCCAGTGCCAATGACGCCATTCTTAGCGTTACTATCCCAGTTCTATGCCTCCTTGAAAAAACGCTTCAGGCGATGATGGAAGAGGATGTGGCACAGGAGGATGAGGAGGAGGAGGAGGAAGCGGGATCATTTCAAAGGCTTTCAGGGCAGTCTTTCACAAGTGGCTACGAGGGTGGGTTCCTGCACCAACAAACGCCAGGTACACAATTGTCCGGCAGAAAGGGAACAGTTCTGGAGGATGACGAGGTGGAGGAGGAGATGGAGGAGGAGGAGGAGGCATTTTCACAGCAGGGTGGCACCCAGACCAGCTCGTAGCCATCACTGGTGCGTGGCTGGGGGGATACAGAGGACACAGACGATACACCTCCCACAGAGGACAGCTTTTCTTTGCCTCTGGGCAGCCTGGCACACATGAGCGATTACATGCTGCAGTGTTTCCGCAATGACCGCCGAGTTGCCCACATTTTAACTGGTGCTGATTACTGGGTGGCCACCCTGCTGGATCCCCGTTACAAGGACAACGTACCGTCCTTAATTCCCTCACTGGAGCGGGATCGTAAGATGCGCAAGTACAAGCGCACGCTGGTAGACGCGCTGCTGGTGGCATTCCCACCTGACAGCGGGCGTACGGTGGAAGCACAAGGCGAAGGCAGAGGAGGAGGAAGAGGTCGCCAACGCAGCCGGGGCACCGGCAGCACCTCAGAAGGCAGGGTTAGCATGGCTGAAATGTGGAAAAGCTTTGTCAGCACGCCACAACAACCAGCACCACCAGCTGAGATGGAACGTATTAGCAGGAGGCAGCATTTCACCAACATGGTTGAGCAGTATGTGTCCACAGGCCTACACGTACTGGATGACGGGTCTGCCCCCTTTAACTTCTGGGTCTCCAAATTGGGCACATGGCCTGAGCTTGCCCTTTATGCCTTGGAGGTTCTGGCCTGCCCTGCAGCCAGTGTATTATCTGAACGTGTATTTAGCACGGCAGGGGGCGTTATCACAGACAAGCGCAGCCGCCTGTCCAGAGCCAATGTGGACAAGCTCACGTTCATTAAAATGAACCAGGCATGGATCCCACAGGACTTGTCCGTACCTTGTGCAGAATAGACATGTATACCGGTGTTGTGACAAAAACTGTCCGGCCATCGGATTGTGTCCGGCCCATACTGCGAAGGCGCAGCGCTTGCGCAGTACAGAGGACAAGGAGATTCACAAAATCTCCGAAGATGAACGGCGCCTGCGCTGTGAGTGCAGGTTCAAGCCCCACCATCCAAGTGGACATACGGTAGCACATAGTAACAGGGCCCCTCACGGGCTCGGTTCGATCGCCACGCTTCGGGCACGGCCTCACTTGGCTCGTCTTGAACCACGGATGGTGTGGCCTTCACCTGAACTCACCACGCAGGCGCCGTTCGTCTTGGGAGATTTTAGAAATCCCCTTGTCCTACATACTGAGCAAGCGCAGTACAGGGTGGACACTATTTGACGGGGGACAGAATTCGACACATCACCGGCATTACACAGCCATTGTTGTATTTTTGAATCAGTGTTGGCTACCTCGTCCTCCTCCACCGCCGCTTCCACCTACACAGCCACATCCACCGCCACTTCAACCTCCTACTCCATATGGACCTCGTCCTCCTAGGTCAAGATTATTATTTTTTATTTTTATTTTTTTTATGTTATTTTAAGTTATTTCCCTATCCACATTTGTTTGCAGAGCACTTGCCATGCTCTTAACAACATTTTGCTGCAATTTGCAGCCCTCTAGCCCTTTCCATTACCTTTTTAGAGCCTTTTTAGTCCTTAGAAATCCGGGTCCCCATTGACTTCAATGGGGTTCGGGTTCGGGTCCGGGTTCGGGTTAAAGTTCGGTCCCGAACCCGAACTTTTTTCCGAAGTTCGGCCGAACCCGTCGAACCCGAACATCCAGGTGTCCGCTCAACTCTAGTCATGTTTTCTATGTTTCTTACATTCACACTCTTTCATGTTTCCCTTTTTTTTTTCTTTTTAGGGATTGCCTTTTCCACACATCTGCAGTATTTCACACATTTCTCCTTGGCCTTATCTGTTTTACCATCACAACAGGTTGTTTTATACATGCATTTATGCATTCTATCATATACTTTGTTACTACCGGTATTTTGCTAATTTAGCAATGTTTGATTATATACATATCGCATTATATTTTAGCTGACACCTGAACGGATTATTTCGGATTTCCAAGGTCACTCATTTCTATCCATGTCATGTCTGCCTTCCCATTGTCCCTTGGCCTGGAGTTTTTCCTCAGCTCCCTTCCCAAGCATATATTGCTGCCATCCTCTGTGAACATAGGCACCTAGGCTTTGCCGATTGGTGAGTATGGGGTCTTTCTCTATTCTGTGAGGCCCATTTTACCATTTGTCCATCATCTATTCATGTGTTACATTACTTTTTGATCATTCATTTCCAGATATATCCCACATGCATCCACCCCTAAAGAACGAGCCACATCTCGTGAAACGCGTCGGGTGCTATCGATGTCATGTATACTCATGTACTTTAAATGCAATGCAATCTCTAACCATGTGCAATATTATATCGGCTTTGCCTTTTGTTTATGTTACTTTCTCATGTGTGACTATTTCTGTAATAAATATTTTACTGCATTTACATTTGTCAATTTTATCGACCATTTGTGCACACCTCATTTAAAGTCCCAAGGGCTACATCCATGTTTATAGTAACACTTTAAGTGTGCCAATGCCTAGTGTCTTCCCAGAAAGGGAGGCATCTAAGTTCTAATCCTGTACAGTTGCCTTATAGGACCTCCCAAAATATAAACATTTTAACATATTCACTTAAGAATTTGCACAAACACCACATAAAACCATCACAAGAGACATTATTTATTTGATTTTGGAGCAGCTTATCAGCTGTTTCTTATACTCTGAATGAAATGCTCTGCTGGAGAATATTAGAAGACTCACTGGGGCTGATTTAAGAAAATGTTGGCGGGCAGGAATAATTATTGCGACATGGCGCATGCTGTCGACTTGCGCCGGATTCGCAGAATCGTTGCGCGTACGGGCGCATACACATTCTTAAATATGAAACAGACATCGGGCACTTGCTCATTGTAATGCTGATCATGTTAATGAGCTTTTCCTTATCACATGGAGAATATTACTTCCACTTTTATTCCTTTCATTCATTTCTTTTTGAAACAACTCAATATTCATTCATCTTCCTCCTATCAACAACTGTGCAGATGTTTACTGGACTTGTAATTGTGCATTTTATGGTGATAGTCTATAATCATTGGTGGAGCCAAAACTTCCATGAAAACATCTTCTCAACACATGTCTGTGTATTGTGCATTCTGGACAATTCTTTCCCCATACACTGTCCAATCTGATTGGATGACATTTACATCCACTCATTTCTCTGAACAATTCATTTTCCCATACACTGTGCAATCTGATTGCACAGTGTATGGGGAAAGAATTGTCCAGAATGCACAATACACAGACATGTGTTGAGAAGATGTTTTCATGGAAGTTTTGGCTCCACCAATGATTATAGACTATCACCATAAAATGCACAATTACAAGTCCAGTAAACATCTGCACAGTTGTTGAGAAGTAGGAAGTTCTCTAGAATGATTATTGAAAGGAATAAAAGTGGAAGCAATATTCTCCATGCGATAAGGAAAAGCTCATTAACATGATCAGCATTACAATGAGCACAAGCTCAATGTATAAGCAGTTGTGCACTCTGGAGAACGCAGATGCGCCCGTGTGCAACACACATATTTAACAAGCTAAAGCATGTGCGCCCTGTCAGGCGAGCATAAAATGGTGTGCTTTGTCAATGCACATGTGCAGTTGAGTAAGCTGGAAGAAGGGTGTAAAAAGGCTTGATTAGTTGTAAGACAGATCTACATGTTCCGGACAGAATTTGTGCATTTAAACAATATTATATACATACTTTTTAGCCTGGAAACAGAAGATGGTAAACTAGTAAAGTTATCTACAGTATTCAGACAAAAATGTTGAAGATTACATTGGCTGCGCTTGCTAATGGTAGGCGCGAAAGATTGCGCGAGTGCGCAACAGCGCTTCCTATGTAAATATGGTTTGGTGCATATAAGTGCACCATAATTTTTGATAAATGTTTTGAGTCCCGTTTTTTGTGCAATTGCTCCAATTTCTCCACTGCACCACAGGCGCAGGTCTTTAGTAAATCACCCTCATTGTCTCTCCACACTGCACAAAAGATCATTCCAAGGATGGGGAACAAGAACTTGCAAAATCATTATAGCAAGTCAACCTGATATATTAATGTAACATTACCATATACATACCTGATAATGCCATTACAGTAAATCATTAGTAAAACGTATAATAAATCATTTTCTTTATCAGAACAGTGTTGGAATTAGGAATACATGAATGTGTCTGTATTTGGTTCATGGTACATTCATCAAACCTGTCAGAAAATTGCTAACTTAAATCTGAACCCATTGAAGTCTATGTGGAAATTTTGTAAACAAAATGTGGCCATATTCAAGACCAATAGGCAAGAAATTGTCAAACAAAGAATATGGGGAATGAGCATTGCCATGGGGAACATACACCAAACAAAAAAATGTTTTTGTTTTTAGTGTTAGGGTCCTTTAACACAGGACGGATCTGTGATGATCCGCCCCGTGAACATCCGCTTGCTCAGTGGGAATCGCTCCGTTAATCCCCGCTGAGTCAGCGGATGACAGGGCGGTCCCTGCACACTGTGCAGGGACCGCCCTGTCAGATCTCTGCTCTCCCCTTTGGGGGGATCGGATGAACATGGACCGTCTGTCCGTGTTCATCCGATCCGCTCTGCAGACGGATAGAAAAATAGGATTTTCCTCCGTCTGCAGAATAGGACCATAGCGGAGACGGATGATATTGGGTGTCAGCGGATGTTCATCCGCTGATATCTGCTATCCCATAGGGATGCATGTATGTCTGTATTTCATCCGAAAACGGATGGATGAAATATGGACATACTGTCCGCACGTGTGAAAGAGGCCTTATCATTTTTATTAATTTTCGAGGTTTAACAGATATTAAAAGTCACTGTTACAAAAGCAAGAATGGAATAATAAACTGGTAACAAAACAATAGACATGTTTAAAGACACAAAGGTGTTCCAAGATATATTATATTATTCATTACATCAAATATTCAATGAGTAAGTAATTTTTTTTTATAAAGAAGGAATGAGTGCAGCTGGAAGTGGCATTGTTTATGTGTGCATGCTCTTAGTGTCGTTGAATTTGTAGCCACGGTTCCCATGAAAGACTAAATTTCTTAAGTGAGTCAGATTGTATGGCTTTGTTATATTCATATTCCTTAATCATGTTGACATGTGCTTTTATGTCGATTATGTTTGGAACAATAGATTGTCTCCATTTTTGCATGATCATTAGTCTGGCAGCGAAAAGAATGTGTAGGACTATGGTCCTTAGCTGGGATGGTAAGGAGGTGATGCTTAAGCTGAGGATTGCAAGCGGTAAAGGGGGTTTAGTAAGTATACTGGTAATCTCGATTATGCACATAAATACTTTTTTTTCAAATAGATTGTGTGTTAATGAGCCTTTTTGGGAACAGCCTCGCCAACAATACTTGTCGTCCAGATTCGCGAATATTTGTGCATTTGGACAGGGGTTAGATACCATCTCAGGTGGAGTTTTTGAGACAGCTCCCAGTGGTTAATGCTTTTGGAGGCTGTTTGGTTATGGTGGATGGCTTGTCGTCATTGCACATTAGAGAAGGATTCTTTCTTGTCTCTTTCCCACCTGAGTGTTGCTAAGTTCTTAGCAAATGTACCTTTGTCGTGTAAATGGCTATAGATCAATTAGATACCTTTTAGTTTTAACAAGCCTGAGGATAAGAAGGCCCATACTTTCCCCGGTAGATGAATGATCGGGGTGAGTTTTTTCTCTAGGTATGAGGCCAGTTCCCTATATGTAAATAGGCTTTGTCGTAGTACGTTATGTTTAGTTTGGAGAGAGAGAGAGAATATGCACACACATTGTGTTTAAGCTTTGGGGTGCACACAAAATAGAGTATAATATTTCAAAAAAATTGTCAGAAATAGTGTATAGTAGTTATACAGTATATAAGCACCACTATTAGGTTGGAAGGTAAAGTGCAATTTAAACAAGTACTATGAAGAGACACCCAACATCACGAGATTGCTGGACCTCACTGCAAATACATAATTGATAATAAATCAATATCATGGACATTTTGTTTTTATAAATGATTTGTCAAAAACGATGTAATTGTTTTTAATTAATGTTTACTTTTATGTTGTGAATGATTAGGGGTACATACTTATTTGTATACACTGGAGGAGAGGGCGGTATCTTATTGTTAAAGAGGGCTTTCAGATTCTGATAAGCCCACTGTCAGCAGACCTCCACAACCACTGGGCCAGGATTGTGGGGAAGAGGTCCTTGTCCTCATCAAAATGGGGATAAGGTGCTTTGCCAGCAGAGTCCACTCTGAAAAGTTTCCCTCCTTTGTTAAGGACAAAAGGCTTGGTATGGATCAGAAGGTGAGGGAAGGCTGACCCCACTCCTTCCTGGCCAGCTAGACTGAATGCTTGGATAAGGATCTGGTGTCCCAAATGGTGGGACCCCATGTTTTTTGTTTCTAGATTCTTGCATGGGGTTACCCCCTTAAAATCCATACCAGAGGTGATATCCAAACCAGGTCCTCATCAGGGAAAAGGGTATGATGTGTATTTTTAGTAGAACCCCCTGCTATTGTTTTTTTTAATAACATCTATACCAGATCTAGAATAAGGGTATGTTATAGATGAAGGGAGCCCACACTTTGTTTACAAACAGAACTAAAGCAGATGATGTTGTAGTAGGTTGTACATCTCATACAGATGTGCCACTTTACAGGCAGGTAAGGGGCATCTCCCAGGTAAGTAATTTAAAGTTTTAAAGTTTTTTTGCATTATAAAGTTTCACTTTAAATATTATTAAAATCACTCCTCCCTGCCAAACAGAATTTTTGGTTTTACTATTTTTTCCCAGTGCCCAGCATATGTTTGAACTTCCATTGTTTGATAGCCTAAAAAATAGCTAGAACTGAGTTTCAATACTTGGCTTCCATTGACTTCAGGCACTCAAACTCCTGTCATATTTGCTGAACCTGCCTCAAATTAAATTTGGTTATCTTTGTGTCATCCATAGTGGCAGGCCAAGAGAGGTTGCATGAGTTGGTAATGTCGACAGGCCAGGAAAGGTAGCAGAATCTGGAAAGGGAGGCAGGAGATAATAATGGTAGCAGTTCAAGTGTTAGCAGAAGCTGATAATGGTGACAGTTTAGCAGAGGTGGCAAATAATGGTAATAATGGCAGGCCAGGAGAGATGGCAAGAGCTGATAATGATAGAAGGCCAGCAGAGGTGGCAGGAGATGGTATTTGTGGCAGGCAAGGAAAGGTGGCAGATGCTGACAATAGTGACAGTTCAGCAGAGGTGGCAGGAGCTTGTAATGATTGCAGGTCAGGAGAGGTGTCAAGAGCTGGTAATGTTGACAGACTGGACAAGTGGAAGGAGCTGGTAATGAAGGCAGTATAGAACAAGAAACAGGAGCTGCCAATGATGGCAGGAGCTTATACTGTATGTGTGGCAGCCCAAGAGGGGTGGCAGGAGCTGGTCATGATGTCAGGTCAGGAGGGGTGGCAGAAGTTGGTAATGTTAATGTCTGCAGGCCAGGAAACTTTGCAACAACTGGTATTTGTCACAGCTGTAGACCAGTAAACATGACAGGAGCTGCTAATGTTGACAGTCCAGGAGAGGTGGCAGGAGCTGGTAAGTGTGACATGCCAGGGGAGGTGTCAGCTGCTGGTGGTGTTGGCAGGCTAGGAGAGGCAGTAGGAGCTGGTAATAATGATAGGAGCTTGCAATAGCAGCAGCTCAGGAAAGGTGGCAGAAGCTGATAATGGTGGTAAGCCAGCAGAGATGACAGCACCTAATAATAACAGATGCAAACAAAAAACAAATAAATGGGTGGTCTAGGATGGCTTACTGGTAATGGATAGAAACTACAAATTTTAAAAAACATAATTTATTATAAACATAGTATATAAATAAATAGGTATAAAAGACAAAAGTCATCACATAAAAAAGGGAAAATTCCTTATTTTATATACAAATGTCATATATTACATGGTCAACATGTTTTGCGGTCACAAACCCCTTCTTCAGGACGCTGTATGTATATATTACATATTTCTTGCAAGACTTTGTCTCAAGTCTAGGAATTAGAAAAAAGATCATAAAAAAAGAATACAATAGCAAATAGCATAAAGGCGAGCATATACATAACATGCCTTATCTATCAACATCATAAATCAGTCCTGACCATCAAGACAAAGAGGCAAATGACAAATATAAGAGAAAAAAAGGTGGGGGGAGAAGGGAAGGAGATCATTGTGTAATTCATGGCTGTAGGGAGGTTAATAGGGAGCCAGACAGGGCTGACATATACAATGCTGTGAAAAAGTATTTGCCCCCTTTCTGATTTTTTTGCATATTTGTCACACTTAAATGACTCAGATCATCAAACAAATTTAATTAATACAGAAAGATAACCCGAGTAAATACAAAATGACGTTTTTAAATTATGGTTTCATTTATTAAGGCAAAAAAGCTGTCCAAACCTGCCTGGCTTTATGTGAAAAGTAATTGCACCCCAAACCTAATAAATGGTTGTGCCACCCTTGGCGACAACAACTGCAATCAAGCATTTGCGATAACTGGCAATGAATCTTTCACATTGCTGTGGAACAATTTTGGCCCACTCTTCTTTGTAGAATTGTTTTAATTCAGCCACATTGGATGGACATTCTCCTTTAGGATTTTCTGGTAGAGCTCAGAATTCATGGTTCCATCAATTATGGTAAGTCGTCCAGGTCCTGAAGCTGCAAAGCAGACCCAGACCATCACGCTACCCCCACCATATCTGACTGTTGGTATGATGTTCTTGTTATGAAATGCTGTATTCGTTTTATGCCAGATGTAACGGGAAGCACACCTTCCAAAAAGTTAAATTGTTGTCTCATCAGTCCACAGAATATTTGCCTAAATGTCTTGGGGATAATCAAGATGTTTTTTGGTAAATGTGAGATGGGCCTTTGTGTTCTTTTTGGTCAGCAGTGGCTTTGGCCTTGGAACTCTCCCATGGATGCCATTTTTGCCCAGTCTCTTTCTTATTGTTGAATCATGAACACTCATCATACCTAAGGCAAGTAAGGCCTGCAGTTCTTTAGATGTTGTTCTGGGTTCTTTTATAACCTCTTGGATGAGTCATTGTCAAGCTCTTGGAATAAATTTTGTAGGCCGGCCACTCCTGGGAAGGTTCACCACTGTTTCAAGTTATCTTCATTTGTGGATAATGGCTCTCCCCGTGGTTCACTGTAGTTCTAAAGCCTTAGAAACTACTTTGAAACCCTTCCCAGACTGATACATGTTTACATGTTTGTTTCTAATCTGTTCTTGAATTTAGATTGTGACATGATGTGTGGCTTTTTGTGATCTGTTAGCGTGCTTTACTTTGTCAGACATCTTCTATGTATGTGATTCAACAGGTCTGGCAGTAATCAGGCCTGAAGCCTCGTACACACGACCGAGTTTCTCGTCCAAAACCGGCAAGAAAAGTGCCGCGTGAGCTTTTTTGTCGAGAAAACCGTTCGTGTGTATGGTTTTACGACGAGAAAATTGCCGTGAATCTCGACGAGAAAATAGAGAACCTGCTCTCTATTTTCTCGTCAGGATTCCAGATTTCCTCGTCGTGTTTCTCGTCGGCCTGTTTTGTGACGAGAAAATGGTTCGTGTGTATGCTTTTACGACTCTTCCAAAAGCGCGCATGCTCACAAGCAACTATGAGACGGGAGCGCATCTTCTGGTAAAACAAGCCTTCATAATGGAGATAGCACATTCGTCACGCTCAAATTTTTTGCATCGTTTAAATGTTGTGCATTGAAATCTTCGTTAGAATGTGACATTAATCCAAACTAATGAACTTCTTTTGCTGCTGATATTCACACAGAGTTATGACTATCTTTTTTTAACCTTTTTCATGCTGCTCTTAAGAAGATTTATGTGTATTATATCGTGCAAGTTTTTAGGAATATTTAAAAATTCGTTATTTTTCTAACTGATGTTAATTGTAATTTCGCAATGTTTTGGTAGTGATCTCCCATTGAATCTTTTAATATATATGATTTAAATTTTACACACTTTTTTGGGAAACACGATTTAGTTATTTTTTTGGGGGGTTGTTATCTGTCCCTTTTTTTGTCAGTCAAATGTATCTGCTTACTCCAAAGCTAGATTTTACATTTTTACAAATACACATAGTCAAGTATGAACTTAAAGAAAAATAACATTTATTCATGTTTGAACTAAAATAAAGAGAAGGCAGCGCTGGAGAAGCTGCAGCCATTTGTGCATCCCAGGGACCCCAGAGCACACAGCAACCCTGTGTGGACACTAAAATTGGGAGCTTGAGAAGGCCAACATTTCTGAACACAATCGGATGCTAGCCTCCCAGAGGTCAGGAACAGCAGCAGGTGATATATATGTCCCAAGTGTGTGGTACTACAACAGGCTGCCTTCTGTCCGACCACAATGAAGCAAGACCATCACTTCCTCGTCTTCCTGGCAACCTTTCCTGCAACCTTTCCTGAAGCCTTCCCTGCAGCCTTCCTTCTTCGTTTGGCTGGAGGCTGGGCCACTGGAGGGGTACTCCTGTCAGGAGGAGGAGGAGGTGGAGGAGAAGGGGGTGGCACAGAAGAACAAGGTGGAGGTGGAGGAGAAGGGGGTGGGGCGGAAGAACAAGGTGGAGGTGGAGGAGAAGGGGGTGGGGCGGAAGAACAAGGTGGAGGTGGAGGAGAAGGGGGTGGGGCGGAAGAAGAATGTGGAGGTGGAGGAGGAGGTTGAGGTTGGGACAGTTTTGCCACCTCACAAATGGCGGTATTGGGGGTAATTTTTCCATCACCCCCTTGTTGAGCAAGGTGATGAGCAGGGGCTCGCATAGGAGGCGTTGCTCCATGCTCATCACCTTGAACTTTGCCTCCACTAGGCCGGCAATGGCCTCTTCAGGGGATGTGGGCTCTTTGAGGGTGGCATGGGCCTCTTTAATAAGGGCCATTGCTGCCTCACTGGTGGTCCTGTCCCTCCTGCCTCTTTTGGGAAGCCGGATGGGAGGCACCTGGGATCTGGTGCTTCTCCTTTGCCCTGCCACCTCCTGGCTGCCACTGGGCCCTGCCACCTCCTGGCTGCCACTGGGCCCTGCCACCTCCTGGCTGCCACTGGGCCCTTCCTCCTCCTGCCTGACAGTTTCCAGACCCTCCTCCTGGCTGATTTCATCCTGTGTATGAAAAAGGGACATAGTTTAATATGTTGTTTTAATCTTTGCATCAAACTTTATAAACATGATTGAAGCAATTAGAATGTAAATCCAGAAATCATTTTTTATAATTTACACCTACATCAGATTGACTATTTAGCACCCAATTAAGTGCAGACTATTGTCTCGAGATCTTGATTTCACTTGTAGAACCCAAAATATTGTATGTTTCTCATCTTGACATATTTGTCAAACATTAATTTTATCCCAATACATTTTCATTTAATACTATACCTGGCTCCAGATGGCCAAATCAGGATCATCCAGGATGGCTGCCTCCTCTTGCTCCAGAGAAGGCTCAGGTTGGCTGCAGGGAAGTCTGGGGGGAAGAGTGGAGAGTGATGGCCTTGCCTCAATGTGGTCATCCAGGAAGGACATCCTGCTGTAGTACCACAAAATCGGGACATACACATCATCTGCTGCTGCTCCTGACCTCTGAGAAGCCAGGACCTTAGAGCGTTCAGTCCTGTAGGTGCCTCTCAAGCTCCCAATTTTAGTGTCCACTTGTTTTGCTGTGGCTGTGAGCACCTTGGTCTGCACAAATGGGAGCAGCTTCTCCAGCGCTGCTTTTCTCACCCCTCTTTTTTTATGGATGGGGTTTTTCGTCTCCCACAGAGCGGGCAGCTCCCTTACCCGGTCAATAAATTCCGCCAGGAACTCTTTGTCACTAATAAAGACATTCATATTGTATCTGCAAGTTTAAGAAATAATATATAACTAATGTGAGGCAAACAGTCTAACCTCCTTAACATCGTAGTCACCATATATATCCTACAACATTCTCAAAACAGTATAGGCCAACAATTTGTACAAGTCACAAAATCACATACCTTCGTTCGTACGTCCGTCACTTGAACTCCTCTCTCCGCACACCGAACGTACTATAGTCACATGTGTGTTTGCTATATACACACCACGCATGCGTCAAAATTCGAACACGTCGCTCCACACACGTCGCCCGCCCATGACGTTCTAACTAACATCTTTTCCCCGCCCCTTCTCTTTCGGCGCGCAGACAGATATGGCGGAGTTACAGCAGGTGTCTGATAATTCCGCAACTAATGAGGAGGAGACAAGCCCGGAGACCGAGGAAACGTCACGATCAAGGAGGAGATTCAAGCCATCGAATATGTCTTTTGCAGAGATGGCGGAGATGGTGGACATCTTGCTCAAGTCTGATTATGACGCAAAGCATGGGCCGTATAGCAAACCAAATAGAAGGAAGGCCAAAATCCTCACTAAAGTCGTGAAGAGTCTGAAGACGAATTTCGGGGTGAAACGCTCAAATGAGCAGCTCAGAAAGAGGTGGTCAGACCTCAAACTGAGGGAGCCAGAGCAGTTAAGGAGCATTAAGAGAATGCTCGCTAAAAGTAAGTAAAATGTACACTTTTATGCTATTAATCCTTTTCTAAACTGACATGTTGCTGGTTTTTTTTGTTTTTCTTATTGGACTCCCTTCCAAAATGTTATATTTTGAACTTGGTTGGGCACAGTAATCGTTCGTTACGTTACAGACACTTCGTTCGGCCACTATCCGCTGTTTTGGATTATTTTACAGCCACAAAAGTAATTAGACATCTGCCATTTTTTCGCAAATTTGGGGCACAAAGTTTTAGGCTAGATGATGTGTTTGTAAAGAGAATGAAATGCAAACTTTTGTCAGTGTAAAGGAGAGGACACTCAGCAGCTGCTTCCACATCTGTACTTTGGAGCACTATAGTGTGGGCCACCAGACCCGCCTTTTTTGGGTGTCCCACACAGGTGCTTCAGAGAATTTTTGTGTTGCCTACATGTCTAAAAAATGACAGACAAAGGTGAATACTAAGCATATTCTTGGTCAGAAATAATGCATTCATCTTTATCTTCCGCCCAAACACACACTTGTACCCCACTTCCAAGCAATTTAGCCTGTTTTTTTTGTTTAACATAGAGAATTTCTGTGTGATAACTCTACCTTTTGTTTGATTCTCATAGGGGAGAGAAGACTGGGAGGAGGACACTCCAGGGAGCACGAGAACCCCACAGCTTCACAACAACCCCAAACTCCCAAAGACCCACAAACGAAGGATGTAGAGGAAGTTGAGGTGGAGGAAGGAGAAGTGCAGGAAGGAGAGGTGGATGACGTTGTGCAACTGGTCACCACAACAGGTCAGTATCTGTCACCACAGCTTCAGGTAAGAGAGGTAGGCCTGCAGAGTTATAATACCTTTTTATTTTGTTTTTAGGGGATGTGAATGTTGGGGTGAAGGATAGTACAGGTTTCTCTGCTGACAGTGCCCTCCGCCTCATCCAGCAAGTGATGGAATGTAGCACGGAACTGGACAAAATTAAAGAAAGAATACATGTGATGGATCAAACATTTAAAGACATTCTCGATGTTTTGGGGAGAATTCAATAAGGCATCCCAACCCCCTTTTTTCTCATGTTTGTTCTTCAACTTTTAAAAAACTTTTTGACAATCAAACCAGCCAAAAATTGAATCTGCACACAGTGTGTTAACATGTGCTATCTGCCATCAGGGGATATCCATGTACGTCTTTTGGGGGTGCAACCCCTTCCTCGTATCTAAAGTAGGTGAACTGAGGAAGGGGTTGCACCCCCAAAACACGTCCATTGATCACCCCTGATGGCAGATAGCACATGTTGACAATAGGGATCAGGAGTCTAAAATCCCTATAGGAAAATAATCCCAATTGTGTGCATATTCAATTTTTGGCTGGGCAAGGGGTGGCAGGACCCCATATTAGGACGGGCACATAAAGACATATAGTTTGTGTAAGTGAATGTCTCAGATTGCTCCGAGGTATCCAATTTTGTAATTTTTGGAATGCAACTGTTGTTTTTGTATTTTCCTAAGAAAACAATTGCCGGTTTGTGGCCAGGCAAACAAAAAATGTAAAAAAAAAAAAGTGTGTGAATTCGCACATAGTAAAAGATTTGAACACAAACAACGTGTAGCTTCTTTTTCTAATATGCTCTAACCTTATTTGGTAAAATTTTTAAGGTTACATTGTGAAATGGTTGGTATTTACTAAAGGAAAATACACTTGGCACTACAAATGCACTAAGACAAACTAGGAGACAGGAAACCAAGAAAAGTTAGAAGTTTAAACAAGATTTTTATTTGGATCGTTAGACAGCAATCTTTAGACATAGCCTGGCATAGGAATTGCCCCCGTAACCGTGAAATAGTCCATGTATTTGTCCCGAACCTCACGGGCATTTTGGGGGGGCAAGCCAGCACGGGCAGATTCCAGGCCCGGCAGGGGATTATCAGGAGAAAGTCCAGCCTCAGGCAAAACTGAGGCCATATATGAATTCGATTTGCGGCAAAGAAAATTGTGTAGCACACAGCAGCATAACACTACATAGTTTATTTTGTAGTCCGCCAAGTGGATGGGAGTCCTAAAAAGGCGGAACCGGCTGGCCATTATGCCGAAGGCATTTTCAACGACTCTTCGGCCCCTGGCCAGCCGGTAATTGAACACCCTCTTCTCTGGGGTCAGGGTCCTCTGAGGAAATGGCCTCATAAGATGTGGTCCGAGCCCGAAGGCTTCATCAGCCAAAAAAACAAAGGGGAGTCCTTCAATATTCCCTGCATCCGGTGGCAATGCAAGGTCGTCACTCTGGAGACGGAGGGCAAACTCCGTCTGGATGAAGGATCCCCCATCGGACATCCGGCCATTCTTCCCTACATCAACATAGAGGAATTCATACCGTGCTGACACCACCGCCATCAGCACAATGCTATGAAACCCCTTGCAATTGAAGTAGTAGGACCCAGAACGGGGTGGCGGCACGATGCAGACGTGCTTCCCGTCTATAGCACCACCGCAGTTGGGGAAGTCCCACCGCGTGGCAAACTCCGATGCCACAGTCTGCCATTCCTGTGGCGTGGAAGGAAGCTGTGGAGTCAAACAAGATGAAAAAATATTAGAATACACAAATCAAACATTACAAGTATATTCTAAGAAAATACATTAGAGGCCAACATCAAGCAAAGTCTACGTTTATTAAGGTGTTTTAAATAAGTATAATGGAAGGCTCATGTATCATATTCATCACCCCCTATGATGGTCCATTAATAAATTATAATGGGGAGGGGGGGGAGATGTGTTTGGCCACAGGATAGCATTGCAGTGGCGGTGCGTCCAGAGTGGGCGCTGGAGCACTGCCCCCTCTCTCCTGTGCCCGTCACTCAGAACAATACATAGGTTTATGCCTTGCATTAACCTATGTATTGTCTATGCCGCCCACTATTCAGGTGGATGGCCCCCTGTTAAGCGACCGACATATGAAGAACTGCGGCATTTATGGGCTTAAAATTGCATAGCAGAAACAGTAAGGAAAATTGTCTTGCACATTACAGCCTGAGGGATGTAATTGGCTGCAGAAAAGTTAAATAGGGGACGCAGGGGGGGGGGCATTCCTTGGGTAAACACTGACAGACTGCTCTGCCAATCATGTTCACCAAGTCTGTTTAATGGTAACATGATTGGCTGATGCAACATCAAGGGAAGGAGAAGACATCAAGGACAGAAGAAGGATGGCGCTGACCACAAGAAGGTAAGTGCAGGGCTGGGGGGGAACTGGCTGCATTGGAGGGGACAAAATGGCTGCATTAGAGGGAACAAAATGGCTGCATTGGAGGGGACAAAATGGCTGCATTGGAGGGAACAAATGGGGGCGTTTAATAGGCACCAGAGCAAAAAAGGAGGAAGCTTATTTCCTAAATTGGGGTTTGAACCCCCAAACATTTGGAGCAACAGGCGCCCCTGCTGGAAAGGTTAGTGAAGGGAATATGCATGGAGGAGGAAAAAGGGGCAATCTAAAGCTTCAGGCATACATGAGGACAAAGGGGACATTCTCAGCATATTACAATCATGGTAATTAGGGAAGGATGAAAGAAATACAATACATTAGCATACATGAAATACATAAAATGTGATGTTAAAGGAGAAAACTTACCCTAATATAGTCCTCCTGCAGGACTTGTATAATGGCAGAACAGGTGTCTGGGATTATGAGGCCCAGAGCCTGGGGGGAGATGCCTGTCGTGAACTTCAAGTCCTGAAGACTTCTCCCTGTCGCCAGGTACCGTAAGGTGGCGATGAGCCTCTGCTCAGCACTGATGGCTTCCCGCATAACGGTGTCCTTCCTGGTAATATAGGGGGACACCAAAGCCAACAGTTCCTGAAAAACGGGGTCAGACATCCGCAGAAAATTCCTGTAGTCCTCAGGATTATTCTCGACGATCTCCCGCAGCAGAGGCATGTGGCAGAATTGGTCCCGCTGGAGCAACCAATTCTTGGTCCATGAACTCCTCCTCACACCATTCATGGACTGGTCTTGGTCCAAAACAAGCAGACCAACACCAAGCGCACGCACAGCACGAACTCGACGACGAGAACGTCCAGGCGACATGGCTAGGAAACGGTCGTCTTATCAGAACGTACAGAACAGAACGCACTTTAGAACAGCAAGGCCTATGAATAACGAACTGAAAAACAGAAACGAACAGGCAAGAACGCACTGTAAAACAGATACGACCTGCCTAGATGCCCTGAAAGTCAAGATACGAACCCACAAGCACAAACTGAACCGCAGAAAACGATCTGAAAAGTACGAAGACTGAAAAGCGCGAATCGTCTCTTCCCAAACTTTTACTTCACACGCGGTAACACGAGATCAGCAAAAGCAGCCCAAGGGGTGGCGCCAAGAAAAAAGATCTTCCCCTTTATAGTGCCGTTGTACGTGATGGACGTGACCGCGGAGAACAACGAGGAAATTGGGAAATGTCAGTGTGTACGCATGGAAAGCTTGACGAGAAAATCGACAAGCTTAACAAGAATCTCGTCGAAAAAAACGACGTGTTTTTTACGACGAGAAACTCGGTCGTGTGTACGAGGCTTGAGTGTGGCAAGTGAAATTTAACTCAGCTTTCCAAAAAATTGTGGGTAATCACAGTTCATTCATGATTCAGCATGGAAGGGGAAAATTACTTTTCACAGCACTGTAGATGCATGTTTAAAACTCACATGTAGTACCTAGGTAGAATAAGTCAAAATCCTCCAAATGCAAGAAATTTTCTTGTTATATATTCAAAGCCAGAAACCAAATGTCTGTGAAGATCTATCCTTTAGCACTCTCCAGTAGACATGTGCACTGCCGAAAAAATATTTTTTTTTAGTTTTAGTTTCATTAGTCTTTTTGCTTTTTTTGGAAATTCAGAAATTAGGAAATTTGGGAAATTCGAAAATTCGTAATTCGAAAATTCGGAATTCCGAGTTTCCGAATTCCGAATTTCCGGAAATGCGAAAATTCGGAAATTCAGAAATTCGAAATTTCGGGAATTCGGAAATTCGGAAATCCGAAAATCTGAAAATTCGGAAATTGAAAAATTCGGAAATTCGGAAATTCGAAATTTCAGAAATTCGGAAATTCGAAATTCGGAAATTCGAAATTTTAGAAATCCGAAAATCCGAAAATTCGGAAATTTAAAAATTCGGAGATTCGGAAATTGAAAAATTCGGAAATTTCGGAATTAACTAATTTGTAAAAATTTGTTACAAAACTAATTCGGAACTAAACGAATTGCACACGTCTACTCTCCAGATAAATCATCCAGGTTAACAAGCTCCTATGATACAAAATTGGGTGTATTCCTGTGCTACTATGGAGAGGGCTAGCTAGTGATATAAAACTGCTGCAAGCACCAGGGGGGTCAGATCATACCCACGGAAATTAAGTGTATAAAGAGGGGGTGGTGCTGCGCTGTTTAGTGAAATAAATTAAGTGAAATTCTTCTAAAACTTTGTGTAAGATAATAAAACAAATGCAAATAAACAATTATTGCAAAACGCACATAAAATAGCAAGATCTTCCAAGATGTGAAAAACGCACAATAAATAATCTTCAAGTGGTGACCATAAAATACTATCTTCTAAAATAGTAAACAATGTGCAACAGGTCTAAACACTGTGTCAAGAAATCAAGATTGTGCAAAACGCTAAATAAATAATGAACTGTGACAGTAAATCATAGACAATGAAATCAAAAATGTGAAATGCAAAGCATACGTGCAACCAGTGCAAAAGATGCATAAACGCATAAATCAATCCGAGGGGATGTTGCACTTTAAAAAGTGCACGGTGTGACAGGTCTCACCTCACCTCTCCTCACGAGCTAGGATAACCAGGTGAATTGTAACATGCGTCTTTAAATTATAAATGTTGCAGGGCGATCGCACAGAAAATTGCAAAGCGATCGCACAAAAATTGCAGTATATGCGACTAGTGATGAGCCGAACACCCCCGGGTTCGGTTCGCACCAGAACCCGCGAACGGACCGAAAGTTCGAACGAACATTAGAACCCTATTAAATACAATGGATGCGAACGTTCGAATTCTAAAGTGCTAATTATAACAACTATTATGCATGTTATTGTCCTAAAAAGGGTTTGGGAACCCGGGTTCTGCACCAGGGGACATGTATCAATGCAAAAAGAAGTTTTAAAAACGGTCGTTTTTCGGGAGCAGTCATTTTAATGATGCATAAAGTGAAAAAAAAAAGTCAAATATTCCTTTAAATATCGTACCTGGGGGGTGTCTAAAGTATGCCTGTGAAGTGCCACGTGTTTCCCGTGTTTATAACTGTCCCTGCACAAAATGACACTTCTAAAGGAAAAAAAAGCCATTTAAAACTGCTTGCGGCTTTAATGTAATGTCTGGTCCCGGTAATATGGATGAAATTCTTTAAGAAAAATGGCATAGCTACCCCATGACCCCCCCCCTACCCCAGCCCATTACCAGCCCCTTTGGGTCTTGTATGGATATTAAGGGGAACCCCGCACATAAAATAAAAAAGGCCCTATATACTCTGAACAGCCCTATACAGGCGGTGCATACAAGACAGGGACTGTAGGTTTGTTCTTATGTAGAATCTGTTTGTAATTTTGAACAGGTACATTGTTGAAGTGTAGCTCCAGACCAAAAATCTATTTTTAAACTTTTTGGAAAACATAGGTAAGGGTTATCACCCCTGTAACATTTGTTTTGCTGTCTGTGCCCCTGTTCAGAACATTTCACCTCACTTTCCGTCCCAATGACAGCTGTTTTTGAAATGTGGTGTTTTTCTTGAAACAAGGATTGCTGATAAAGCATCAGTACAGAGGAGACACCTTTCTCCCATATTTATTCTTACAGGAGAGAATTTTCCTTCCTAGTGGTAGATTTCCTCTCACTTCCTGTTGTCTTCTTGCGTTTGCAAGTAGGAGTCGTTTGTAAGTTGGATGTTTGAAAGTACGGACCTGCCGTATATACTCTGCAGAAATAGGCCCCTTAGTTGTTGGTGTTGGCACAACACTGTAAGCACTCACAGTTACTCTTGGTTGGTGCTGGAACGCCCTGCTGTCAACTATTATATCAGGAATTTTAATTACATATAATTGTTGAACAGTGGTAGTAAAAATTGGGCCTTTGATGGTGGTGCTGGTGCCACAACACTGTAAGCCCTGACAGTTACTCTTGGTGGGTGCAGCAATGGGCCCTGCTGTGAATTATTAGATCAAGAATTGTAATTACATGCCCCTGTTGAACAGGGGCTGAAAAATTGGGCCTTAGGCACTGGTGGCACAACACTGCAACCCCTCACAGATACTGTACTTGGAGCACAGCAATGAGCCCTGTTGCAAAGTATTGCTTCAAAAATTGTAATGACACGCCCCTGTTAAACAGGGGCTGAAAAATTGGGCCTTAGGCACTGGTGGCACAACACTGCAACTCCTCACAGATACTGTACTTGGAGCACAGCAATGAGCCCTGTTGCAAAGTATTGCTTCAAAAATTGTAATGACACGCCCCTGTTAAACAGGGGCTGAAAAATTGGGCCTTAGGCACTGGTGGCACAACACTGCAACTCCTCACAGATACTGTACTTGGAGCACAGCAATGAGCCCTGTTGCAAAGTATTGCTTCAAAAATTGTAATGACACGCCCCTGTTAAACAGGGGCTGAAAAATTGGGCCTTAGGCACTGGTGGCACAACACTGCAACTCCTCACAGATACTGTACTTGGAGCACAGCAATGAGCCCTGTTGCAAAGTATTGCTTCAAAAATTGTAATTACACGCCCCTGTTAAACAGGGGCTGAAAAATTGGGCGTTAGGCACTGGTGGCGGCACCCATAAACAAAAATGATCTTACAAGCTATCATCATCAATCGTATCATTGAGGACTCGGAGGAGGAGGATAGCCAGTCAACATAACAGCACAGGCACTCAGCATCAGCATCAGTCTTGAAGGGATGTGACATGTTAAAATCAATTAGTCTGTTATATCAGCATCAGGTGTGTGGTAGCTGGTGGTGATCCAAGACTGGTTCATCTTGATGAAAGTCAGTCGATCAACCGAGTCGGTGGACAGGCGCACCCTGTGATCCGTGACAAATCCTCCAGCAGCACTGAATGTGCGTTCCGAAAGAACGCTGGATGCAGGACAGGCCAGTAGCTCAATTGCATACTGTGCAAGCTCTGGCCAGTGATCCATCCTCAAGACCCAGTAAGCCAGAGGATTTTCGGTGGGGAAGGTGTCCAAGTCTGACCTTGCCCCTAGATATTCCTGCACCATGTTTATCAGACGCTGGCGATGGTTGCTGGAACCGATCATACTTTGGGGCTGCGGACTAAAGAATTGTCTGAACGCATCGGTCAGACGGCCACCTTCCCCACCGCTCCTTCTTTGACTGGCCGAAGCCTCAGCAACTCGTTGTCCAGGACCAGGAGTTTGCAACCTCCCAGTCTCTGGGAACGCGTTGCACAGACCTTTCTGCAAGGCCTCCCGGAGTTGTCTCATCCTCTGCTCCCTCTGCGACGGTAACATAAGGTCCGCAACCTTACCCTTGTACCGTGGATCAAGGAGAGTGGCCAGCCAGTAATGGTCCCTCTCCTTGATCCGAAGAATACGAGGATCCTTCCGCAGACTTTGCAGGATCAGGGAGGCCATGCAGCGTAGGTTTGCTGAGGCATTCGCTCCGGAGTCCTCTGGGTCACTAAGGACGACATGATCCGCAGCCACCTCCTCCCAGCCACGTACAAGTCCACTGGTTTCTTGGGACTGTAAATCATCCCTAAAAGACTGCTGCTGATGATGCTGAGTGCCAGCCTCCACCTCCATGCTGACACAATCCTCCTCCTCCTCCTCCTCCTCCTCTTCCTGTGCGATGGGTGGGACAGAAGGAACACTGTCTGGGTAAAGGGGGCCTTGAGAGGCAAGGAAGTCCTCCTCTTCCTGCCTCTGTTCTGCCTCAAGTGCCCTGTCCATTATTCCACGCAGCGTGTGCTCCAACAGGTGGACAAGAGGTACAGTGTCACTGATGCATGCACTGTCACTGCTCACCATCCTCGTGGCCTCCTCAAATGGTGCCAGGACAGTGCATGCATCCCTGATCATGCCCCACTGGCGTGGAGAAAAAAAACCAAGCTCCCCTGACCCTGTCCTGGTGCCGTAGTCGCACAGGTACTCATTGATGGCCCTCTGCTGCGTGTGCAGCCGCTGCAGCATGGCCAACGTTGAGTTCCACCTGGTGGGCATGTCACATATAAGGCGGTTCTTGGGCAGGTTCAACTCCTTTTGCAGCTCAGCCAGGCGAGCACTGGCATTATAAGATCTGCGGAAATGCACACAGACTTTCCTGGCCTGCCTCAGGACATCCTGTAAGCCCGGGTACCTGCCCAAGAAGCGCTGCACCACCAGGTTAAGGACGTGAGCCACACAGGGCACATGGGTCAGTTGTCCCTGTCGGAGGGCGGAGAGGAGGTTGGTGCCATTGTCGCAAACCACCATTCCTGGCTTAAGCTGGCGTGGCGTCAACCACCTCTCGGCCTGGCCCTGCAGAGCAGACAGGACCTCTGCCCCAGTGTGGCTTCTGTCCCCCAAACACACCAGCGCAAGCACGGCATGGCATCTTTTTGCCTGCGTACTTGCGTAGCCCCGTGAACGGCTACGGAGCACCGCTGGTTCATAGGACAAACCACAGGAAGAGGCCATGGAGGAAGAAGAAGAGGAGGGGGTGGAGGAGAGAGGTGTGTCACAACCAGTAGTAGCATTTTGGAGGCGTGGCGGTGGGACAACCTCCAACACTACTGCACCTTGTCCTGAATCCTTCCCAGCTGCCAAAAGAGTGACCCAATGGGCCGTGAAAGAAAGGTAACGTCCCTGTCCATGCCTGCTGGACCATGAGTCAGCGGTAATATGCACCTTACCGCTGACCGCCCTGTCCAGCGAGGCCAAGACATTGCCTTCCACATGCCGGTAGAGAGCCGGAATAGCCTTCCGTGAGAAAAAGTGGCGTTTGGGAACCTGCCACTGAGGAACCGCACATTGCACAAACTCACGGAAGGGGGCCGAGTCTACCAACTGAAAAGGCAGCAGTTGAAGCGCTAGCAATTTAGCCAAGCTAGCATTCAACCGCTGGGCATGTGGATGGCTGGGAGTGAACTTCTTTCGACGGTCCAGCAGCTGGGGCAGGGAAATTTGCCTGCTAGAATCGGACGTCGGTGTACTGCTAGCAGAGTGGGCGCAAGTACTTGGCTGTGACACACCTAATTCTACACCTTCATTCCTCTCAGTGCATGTTTCAGAGAGGACTGAAGTTATAGTGGGGTTGGAGATCCCAGCTGATGCGGTGCAAGGAGAGGTCCGCTTTGTTCTTTGGTGTGGGTCTTTGAGGTAGGCTTGCCAACGAGCTGCATGGCAGGTCAACATATGTCTGGTCAGGCATGTGGTACCCAAGCGGCTGATGTTTTGGCCACGCGATATACGCTTGAGACATATGTTGCAAACAGCAGCTGTGCGATCTGATGCACTAGCCTCAAAAAAGGCCCACACCAAAGAACTTTTTGAATGACGGGCAGAGGCAGCGCCCTGCACAGGCGGAGCTCTGCGGTGTGATTCCGTCGGTGTACTGCCCTTACGCTGGCCACCAAAGGGCATCCTGCCTCGTTGGAGATGTGCCTCCTCCTCATCCTCCTCCTCCTCCTCTCTCCTATTAGGCACCCACGTGGAGTCAGTGACCTCATCATCCCCTCCCTCCTCATCACTGGAGCCAATCTGGCAGTATGCTGCAGCTGCTGGAACATGACTGCCAGATTGGTGTCCTTCTTGAGCATCCCCTCTGTCTGCTCTCACGCTACTGCCTTCCTCTAGCTGGGTTTCATCATCAGACCCTTCGAAACGCTGGGCATCCTCCTGGAGCATGTACCCAACACTGTGCTGAAACAGTTCGGGGGACTCCTCAGGAGGAGGACATGGTGGGTCTAGGGAAGGAGTGACTGATGATTTGTCTGACATTGATACCAGGGAAGACGACGCTTTGGCAGCTGCTTTTCCAGTACCCTGAGCCTGGGTGAGAGAGGATGAGGAGGAGGAGGAGGGCTTGGTCATCCACTCTACCAAGTCTTCGGCATGATGTGGCTCAACATGTCCAGCTGCCGAAAAGAAGGACAAGCGTGTCCCATGGCCATGTGCTGATGACAATGCACCGCGTCCACGACCAGCACTGTTGCCCCCAGACACAGAGCCTGCTTGCCCTCTTTTATTGCCTCCTGACTGTCTGCCTCTCCTTGTTTGCCTTCCAGACATTCTAATAGATGGCCTGCAGGGAGATGGGAAAAAAGCAATAAGGGCTACCTTCAGGTGTCCTTCTCTGTCCCTTGAAACAAGGACTTTCACAGTGAAAGAAACTGACACTCTCCCTACCTACAGTTTTCTGTCCCTAGAAAAAATATTTTTTTTAAGCACAATATAGCACAAGGACAATTCACTCACTGTCCTTACAGGTCCCTGGAAACAAGGACTTGCAGAGTGAAAGAAAAAAAACACTCTCCCTACCTACAGTTTTCTGTCCCTAGAATAAATGTTTTTTTTAAGCACAATATAGCACAAGGACAATTCACTCACTGTCCTTACAGGTCCCTGGAAACAAGGACTTGCAGAGTGAAAGAAAAAAAACACTCTCCCTACCTACAGTTTTCTGTCCCTAGAAAAAATGTTTTTTTTTAATCACAATATAGCACAAGGACAATTCACTCACTGTCCTTACAGGTCCCTGGAAACAAGGACTTGCAGAGTGAAATAAACTGACACTCTCCCTACCTACAGTTTTCTGTCCCTAGAATAAATGTTTTTTTAAGCACAATATAGCACAAGGACAATTCACTCACTGTCCTTACAGGTCCCTGGAAACAAGGACTTGCAGAGTGAAAGAAAAAAAACACTCTCCCTACCTACAGTTTTCTGTCCCTAGAAAAAATGTTTTTTTTAATCACAATATAGCACAAGAACAATTCACTCACTGTCCTTACAGGTCCCTGGAAACAAGGACTTGCAGAGTGAAAGAAAAAAAACACTCTCCCTACCTACAGTTTTCTGTCCCTAGAAAAAATGTTTTTTTTAATCACAATATAGCACAAGGACAATTCACTCACTGTCCTTACAGGTCCCTGGAAACAAGGACTTGCAGAGTGAAAGAAAAAAAACACTCTCCCTACCTACAGTTTTCTGTCCCTAGAATAAATGTTTTTTTTAAGCACAATATAGCACAAGGACAATTCACTCACTGTCCTTACAGGTCCCTGGAAACAAGGACTTGCAGAGTGAAAGAAAAAAAACACTCTCCCTACCTACAGTTTTCTGTCCCTAGAAAAAATGTTTTTTTTAATCACAATATAGCACAAGAACAATTCACTCACTGTCCTTACAGGTCCCTGGAAACAAGGACTTGCAGAGTGAAAGAAAAAAAACACTCTCCCTACCTACAGTTTTCTGTCCCTAGAAAAAATGTTTTTTTTAATCACAATATAGCACAAGGACAATTCACTCACTGTCCTTACAGGTCCCTGGAAACAAGGACTTGCAGAGTGAAAGAAAAAAAACACTCTCCCTACCTACAGTTTTCTGTCCCTAGAATAAATGTTTTTTTTAAGCACAATATAGCACAAGGACAATTCACTCACTGTCCTTACAGGTCCCTGGAAACAAGGACTTGCAGAGTGAAAGAAAAAAAACACTCTCCCTACCTACAGTTTTCTGTCCCTAGAATAAAATTTTTTTTAAGCACAATATAGCACAAGGACAATTCACTCACTGTCCTTACAGGTCCCTGGAAACAAGGACTTGCAGAGTGAAAGAAAAAAAACACTCTCCCTACCTACAGTTTTCTGTCCCTAGAAAAAATGTTTTTTTTAATCACAATATAGCACAAGGACAATTCACTCACTGTCCTTACAGGTCCCTGGAAACAAGGACTTGCAGAGTGAAATAAACTGACACTCTCCCTACCTACAGTTTTCTGTCCCTAGAATAAATGTTTTTTTAAGCACAATATAGCACAAGGACAATTCACTCACTGTCCTTACAGGTCCCTGGAAACAAGGACTTGCAGAGTGAAAGAAAAAAAACACTCTCCCTACCTACAGTTTTCTGTCCCTAGAAAAAATGTTTTTTTTAATCACAATATAGCACAAGGACAATTCACTCACTGTCCTTACAGGTCCCTGGAAACAAGGACTTGCAGAGTGAAATAAACTGACACTCTCCCTACCTACAGTTTTCTGTCCCTAGAATAAATGTTTTTTTTAAGCACAATATAGCACAAGGACAATTCACTCACTGTCCTTACAGGTCCCTGGAAACAAGGACTTGCAGAGTGAAAGAAAAAAAACACTCTCCCTACCTACAGTTTTCTGTCCCTAGAAAAAATGTTTTTTTTAATCACAATATAGAACAAGGACAATTCACTCACTGTCCTTACAGGTCCCTGGAAACAAGGACTTGCAGAGTGAAATAAACTGACACTCTCCCTACCTACAGTTTTCTGTCCCTAGAATAAATGTTTTTTTTAAGCACAATATAGCACAAGGACAATTCACTCACTGTCCTTACAGGTCCCTGGAAACAAGGACTTGCAGAGTGAAAGAAAAAAAACACTCTCCCTACCTACAGTTTTCTGTCCCTAGAAAAAATGTTTTTTTTAATCACAATATAGCACAAGGACAATTCACTCACTGTCCTTACAGGTCCCTGGAAACAAGGACTTGCAGAGTGAAATAAACTGACACTCTCCCTACCTACAGTTTTCTGTCCCTAGAATAAATGTTTTTTTTAAGCACAATATAGCACAAGGACAATTCACTCACTGTCCTTACAGGTCCCTGGAAACAAGGACTTGCAGAGTGAAAGAAAAAAAACACTCTCCCTACCTACAGTTTTCTGTCCCTAGAAAAAATGTTTTTTTTAATCACAATATAGCACAAGGACAATTCACTCACTGTCCTTACAGGTCCCTGGAAACAAGGACTTGCAGAGTGAAATAAACTGACACTCTCCCTACCTACAGTTTTCTGTCCCTAGAATAAATGTTTTTTTTAAGCACAATATAGCACAAGGACAATTCACTCACTGTCCTTACAGGTCCCTGGAAACAAGGACTTGCAGAGTGAAAGAAAAAAAACACTCTCCCTACCTACAGTTTTCTGTCCCTAGAAAAAATGTTTTTTTTAATCACAATATAGCACAAGGACAATTCACTCACTGTCCTTACAGGTCCCTGGAAACAAGGACTTGCAGAGTGAAATAAACTGACACTCTCCCTACCTACAGTTTTCTGTCCCTAGAATAAATGTTTTTTTTAAGCACAATATAGCACAAGGAGAATTCACTCACTGTCCTTCCAGGTCCCTGGAAACAAGGACTTGCAGAGTGAAAGAAAAAAAACACTCTCCCTACCTACAGTTTTCTGTCCCTAGAAAAAATGTTTTTTTTTAATCACAATATAGCACAAGGACAATTCACTCACTGTCCTTACAGGTCCCTGGAAACAAGGACTTGCAGAGTGAAATAAACTGACACTCTCCCTACCTACAGTTTTCTGTCCCTAGAATAAATGTTTTTTTTAAGCACAATATAGCACAAGGACAATTCACTCACTGTCCTTACAGGTCCCTGGAAACAAGGACTTGCAGAGTGAAAGAAAAAAAACACTCTCCCTACCTACAGTTTTCTGTCCCTAGAAAAAATGTTTTTTTTAATCACAATATAGCACAAGGACAATTCACTCACTGTCCTTACAGGTCCCTGGAAACAAGGACTTGCAGAGTGAAAGAAAAAAAACACTCTCCCTACCTACAGTTTTCTGTCCCTAGAAAAAATGTTTTTTTTAATCACAATATAGCACAAGGACAATTCACTCACTGTCCTTCCAGGTCCCTGGAAACAAGGACTTGCAGAGTGAAATAAACTGACACTCTCCCTACCTACAGTTTTCTGTCCCTAGAATAAATGTTTTTTTTAAGCACAATATAGCACAAGGACAATTCACTCACTGTCCTTAGAGGTCCCTGGAAACAAGGACTTGCAGAGTGAAAGAAAAAAAACACTCTCCCTACCTACAGTTTTCTGTCCCTAGAAAAAATGTTTTTTTTTAAGCACAATATAGCACAAGGACAATTCACTCACTGTCCTTCCAGGTCCCTGGAAACAAGGACTTGCAGAGTGAAAGAAAAAAAACACTCTCCCTACCTACAGTTTTCTGTCCCTAGAAAAAATGTTTTTTTTAAGCACAATATAGCACAAGTCAATTCACTCACTGTCCTTCCAGGTCCCTGGAAACAAGGACTTGCAGAGTGAAAGAAAAAAAACACTCTCCCTACCTACAGTTTTCTGTCCCTAGAAAAAATGTTTTTTTTAATCACAATATAGCACAAGGACAATTCACTCACTGTCCTTACAGGTCCCTGGAAACAAGGACTTGCAGAGTGAAAGAAACTGACACTCTCCCTACCTACAGTTTTCTGTCCCTAGAATAAATGTTTTTTTAAGCACAATATAGCACAAGGACAATTCACTCACTGTCCTTCCAGGTCCCTGGAAACAAGGACTTGCAGAGTGAAAGAAACTGACACTGTCCCTACCTACAGTTTTCTGTCCCTAGAATAAATGTTTTTTTTAAGCACACTATAGCACAAGCACAAAACACACTGACACTCTCCCTACCTATCCTTCTCTTTCCCTAAACTAAAGGAATCCAGGTTAAGCAAGAAAGAAATAACAGTCACTGTCCCTGCCTATGCTGCTCTATCCCTGCTCCGGAACACACTACACTAGGCCGCCGTGCTGGCGGCCTTTTATAGTGTGGGGCGTGTACTAAACACCCTCAGCAATAATTGGCCACAGGCATCCTGCCTGTGGCCAATCATTGCTCTCCTCGCTGCCGGCGCTGTGATTGGCCAAGCATGCGGGGTCACAGTGCATGCTTGGCCAATCACAGCGCCTGGATGACACTGCGATGGCGTAGTGCATTGTGGGCCGTTCGCGTCACTCGAATTTGGCGCGAACGGCCCAAATCGTTCGATCTTCGTCGAACGATCGAACAGCCGATGTTCGAGTCGAACGTATGTTCGACTCGAACACGAAGCTCATCCCTATATGCGACTATATCAAGATACTATATGGTGTATGGAGATCTCCTGATGAAGTCACGTGACCGTGATGCCACGCGTAGAGACGAATCTAGGAACTAGAAGTGACTCTCAGCAGACGAGCTCGCAGCTCGTGGAGTCTTTTACATTGTGTTACTGCCAAATGTGAGTACCACTGCTTTTAACGTGTTGAACAATAAATGTTTTAAAAACGTACTACACCATATAGTATCTTCCCTCTTCATTTCTACTTATACAATGGCTGGCATATGAGTGCATACTCCAGAGGGAAACCCCAATTACCCCAGCATCCAGCTATTAGGAGACAACCATCCCAAACAACACACGGATCCCTATAGGAACCAGGCAAGAGGAACACAGAGCATCTTGTTTGCTACATGCTGTTACCTCTCTACCTACAGGTAAGAGGCCACCTTTACCAAAAAAGTCACCACCACCAGAGTGCACCAGCACAGGAAGAGGAATACGATATTCCCATCACACAACCACCCCCCCCCCTCCTCTCCCTCGGCCCTCCTGCGTTCCATGCATCACTGCACTTCCTGCACAGGATAAATGAGCTGCTTTCTTTTTTCACTTTTCACGATTGACCAAATGAACTCTACCTGCACTTGATATAGTCGCATATACTGCAATTTTTGTGCGATCGCTTTGCAATTTTCTGTGCGATCGCCCTGCAACATTTATAATCTGTTCCTCTTTTTGGGCTGATGACCCATGAGTAAAGCTCTAAGTTCCTTCCACAACTATAATTGTACAAAATCAGAAACTAATATTAGTGGCAGTCAATCAGAGATTACAGTAGCTGATATAGGTGACTGTGGAATGCCGGCAGAGGCAGTAGAAGCTAATTATGATGGCAGTCCAGCAGACGTGGCAGGAACTGCAATGGTCACAGTCAAGCAAATGTGGCCGTAGGTGGTATTGGTAGCAGTTCAGCAGAGTTAGCAAGAGCTGGTAATGATGGCAGGCCAGCAGAGGTGGCAGGAACTAATATTGGTGGCCAACCAGAAGGGGAGGAAGGAGCTTTAAATGAAGGAAGCCCAGCAGAAGCAGCAGGAACTGGTAATGGTGGTTGGAGTTGGTAATGGTGGCAGTCTAGACAAGACAGCAGCAACTGATAATGTTGACGGGTCAGCAAGGGGTAATAAAAGCTAATAATACTGGAGTTCCAACAGAAACTGATAATGATGACAGTGGCAGGCCAGCAGAGGTGGCAAAATCTAACAATGGTGCCAGTCCATGAGAAGTGTCAGGAATGGGTTATGGTGGCAGTCAAGGAGATGTAGGAGGAGGTGGTACTGGTGGCAGTCCAGCAGAGGTAGCAGGAGGTGGTTAGGGTTGTAGGCCAGAAAAGCTTGCAGGTGCTAGTACTGGGGACAATCCAGGAAAGGTGGCAGGAACTGGTATTTGTTCCAGACCAACAGAGGTTGCTGGAGCCGGCATTGGTGGCAGTCCAGCAGATGTGGCAGGAGCTGGTAATGGTGGCCGTCCGGCAGAGGTGGCAGGAACTGGTAATGGTGGCAGACCAGGAAAGGTGGCACAAGCTAGTATTTTTGGCAGGCCAGTAGAGGTGGCAGAAGCTAGCAATGATTGCACGCCAGGAGAGGTGGCAATAGCTGATAATGGTGGCAGGGCAGGAGGGGTGGCAAGAGCTGCTAATATTGGCAGGTTCAAAGAGGTGGCAGGAGCTGGTAATGGAGGAAATCCAGAGGCAGAGGAAATCCAGAGGCAGCAGAAGCTGGTAAAGGAGACAGAAATTGGTAATGGTACCAGTCCCAGAAAAGGTTGAAGAAGCTGATAATGGTGGCAGGTTAGAAAAGATGCAGATAGCAAGCAAGCAGGGATGGCAGGAACTGACAATGTTGGCAGACAAGAAGAGGTGGCAAGAGCTGGTAATGGTGACAGGACAGGAGATGTGGAAGAACCTGGTAATAGTGGGAGGACAGAAGAGATAGCAGGAACTGGTAATGGTGGCAAGCCAAAAGAGGTGGCAGAAAAATGGTAATGGTGGCAGACCAGGTGAGGTGGAAGGAGCTGATAATGGTGGCAGGCTGGGAGAGGTGGTAAGAGCTGGTAATGGTTGCAGCTGTTGATCAGGAAAGGTGTGTATCTAGGTGCTTAGTTGGCAAAACATAGAGCAACTGCAGACATTGTGCTGCAGCCACCTTTTGCTGGCTTCAGCACCGTTGCAGTAGGGGGAGCTATAATGACAGAAAGGACTAAAATGACTATGATACAGCTGGCTCATGGGAGCTGTAGTTTGTGGGAAGTATTGTGCTGTGGAAGTGGATGAGGCTGCAAACTACAATGCCCTCAAAAACCTGTTAACCTCCCTGGCGGTATGATTCTGTCTGGAATTATGTACCAAAAGCGGTACAATTATTTTGCATGGAAATTTGATGTTATGTATTGTAGGCCTGCAATTCTTAGTAATTACTTACCGTACTTAAACCTGACCAAACAAGAGTCTAGTAGACATCCCGGGTATGATAACGTTTGAAACACAAAATCATAAATTATAATATAATAAATAACTATAAATAATTATAACAAATAGTAATGTAACTATAATAAAAATTATTCAATAATGTAATCAAATCAAAAACACTGACATTTGCTCAGTTGCAGAATTGTCGCTGTCATTAGATTTAGTGTTTGATGACGAATTTCCCCACAAATCGCTATCGCTCAATTCTGCAAGTGATTCTAATTTATTATGGCTGTTTTCTAGCCAGTCTAAAACCACTTTTGACATAAAGGGACACTTTTTGGTTGCTTTGGACAATCTCCAGTTTCCAGGCAGAAAGAACAGTTTTTATAATATAAAACTGCATGCAAGACACTGGACAGACCACTAGGGACAAAGGGTGTGTGTAATTATTTGATACAGTACTGTAATCTGTAAGATTACAATATACTGTATCTATACTGTGTTTTTCACTTTTTGAATTTGGCACCGAACTCCGTCCCTGTGCGCCGCAACGTCGCAGGGAACGGAGCTCGGCACTCGGCAGTGTGGATCGAGCGAGAGACAGCTCACACACACTGCGGGAGGACATTGCAGGATCCAGGGAACAAGGTAAGTAACTTCCCTGTATCCTTCAATGCAATCCCGAGTCTGGCTCTTAGCATGAAAAACTCACCCCGAGCCTCGGGATTACCGCCAGGGAGGTTAAGTGGGAAGACACAGGGAGAGTTTCTTGGGTTTGTGATATAGAGAGCACTCTCTTGCTGGAGCTGTACACACCTGTGTGCTGTGTGTGTATGCAGAGACCAGAGACAGCCACTGGGGACCAGAGTGCTGGGAATTGAGCTACTGAGGATCAGAGTGCTGAGACTGAGTCTTTGAGGCCCAGATTGATAAGGACTGAGCCACTGAGGAATGGGTTCCTGATAGAGATAGACAAGTGTCCAAGACCAGGTTTGCTGGGTGCCAAGACTGGTGAGCTGTTGTGGCTGTACTAACTTGACCACAGTTTAGCAGATCAGGGTAGTATGAAACTGCTTATTTGCCTAGTAGCCCTAAAAACTTATCAAAGCATGCAAAATTAAAGGGACTGTAATTAAGTGCACCACTGTACAGACTGGGTCCCACCTTTTAGCTGGCTCAAGTTTGCAGGTCAGGGGCCAGATACTGAACAATTGCCCCTCTCATATACAGTTCTGTGCAAAAGTTTTAGGCAGGTGTGAAGAAATGCTGCATACAGTTTTTGAAGTAACTCGGCAGGAAGGTTGTTCAAAACATCTTGGAGAACTAACCACAGCTATTCTGTGAATGTAGGCTGCTTCAAATCCTTCTGTCTCTTCATGTTTTCCCAGACAGACTCAGTGATGTTGAGATCAGGGCTCTGTGGGGGTCAAACCATCACTTTCAGAACTCTGCTCTTCTTAACTTCAGTTAGCTTACTGCGTGCACACAGATTTTTTTTACCTGTTCATTGATATTTGTGCATTGAAATTTACTTTGCATTGTGACAATATACTTACTTTATTTAACAATTAAGTAGTCTGGTGCCTATTTCCTATAAGCTAATATAGTTGTAAGCAGAATGATAATACTTGAGCTCACGTAGGTGTTGGCAGCATCTCATTACTTAACCAGGTGTGTCAGAGTATACAAAGCAGTTTTTAGAGTCGTGGCAAAGAAAAGAGAACCCACCATACAAATTGGCTCATTGGGGTAATTACTACAGGTGGCAGGAGCTGGTAAGGGTTGAATTTACAATTTTGTTTTGGAGGCTAGATTACAAAGAACATTTAGGGTCCAGATAGGCAGCTGAATAATGGCAGAACCTCTGGCAGAAAAGGCTTCATAAAAAAATGCTCACAGTGGCTCATATTGCACAAGCGTGTATGTGAGTTTATGGGCATTTGCTTCTGGAAGTGTTTTTTTTTAAAAACATTATCCCTTCTCAATTTTCCCTATAATCAATGTACACTTGAAAATGCTGAACATTCATAGATGACGTATTTAGACGCATTTAGGCGTGCTTATGGGTGGCAACGATTTTTTATGCCTGAAAGCTCATCTCAAATATGCACTCGTAATGGGGTTTTTTTTTCAGCCTGAAAACGCTCCTCTGAAAATACCTGTATGTCTGTAAATGCCCAAACGTACATGGATAATTAGGCTAACATAGAGTTGCTTATACAAGCTGAAGAAAAAAAAGCCTGTATCAGCAGCATTTTTTATGCCCTGTGTGCCTGTCGGTCACATCAGCTTCTGGGGGTTTTAATTCTGATACAGGAATGGTTCATTCTGATAATAGTAAGCCAGTACAGTGTCAGGAGACACAAAAATAGCAGATGCACTCAAGGCCCTTTTGAGATAGCACACTGGCCACAGGGCAAGCCAGAACCATATGTTGTGCAAGCTCTGGTCAGAGTTCAGCCTGGACAGCCAAAAGTTCATGGGGTCCCCACTTTGAAGAGTGTCTTCATCAGTTCTGGACCCCAAGCAGTCTGCTATCATATACCTATTTTTATTTCCAAGTCCTATCTCCTTAAAATCCAAACAGAATTTATAAATTTTATCTGGAAAGGTAAATCTCCAAGGTTTGCCAGGGCAGTTTTATATCGTTCCATAGATCAGGAGGTTTGGGAGCCCCTCAAATATGATTATATTATATTGCAAGTAGATTCTCGCAATTATGCCAATGGAATATTATAGACCCTCATGTCCCCTGGCTCAGGTTTGAACAGGCCTCTATCTCTCCATACTCCCTTCTGGTTTTATTATGGCCCTCTAAATTCCCAATATCAGACATATTGAGCCGTAATATAGTGGTTGCCCAATCATTGAAATTATGGGATCTATATAGACACAATTTATCACTTATCTCCAAAGCTCCCCCTGGGCTTCGCTATTAGGTGATCGCAGGCTTTCTGTAGCCTTTGAGGATCCAAATGCATTTCAATGGAGGATACACTGAGGCCTGACTATGGTAATGGGTCTTCAGTTTGAATCAAGGTTTATACCCTTTTCTCAGCTGCAGACCCCAAAAAAATTCTCTTCTCGGGAATGATATCATTATTTACAAATATGTAATTTTTTCTAACTCATTATTCCCTGGTCCCTGCAGATACCTATACCTCATTTGAATTCATTTGTACAAATGCTCCTAGACAAAAAGGTTTATTTTCCGGTCTCTATAAATCTATGGCTACCATAGATGATGAGTTGACTCCAAATTACTGTATATGTCTAACTGGGAATGGGAGTTGGGTACGGAGTATTATATACAGGAGTGGGATACTAATTGGCTTAATATGCTGGTATTATACTCTCTCACGCCTACATACTATTTACCCTCAAGTCTCCCCCTCCTGTTTTTGTGGCTGCGCTCTTCCTGGTTTCTTCTTACACATATTTTGGGAGTGTGATAGACAACCTACAAAGAGTTATTCACCCTGATTGACATGTTGGCGGGAAGACATCTTGCACTGAACACAAACATTGCCTTCTGTTTGGTAAAATCCCTAATGTCCCCTAACATCTGTTGAGACTTGTACATACCACATGTGTAGCTATGCAATTGGCAATTTCCCTATACTGGAAGTCGAATGTGGTACCTTTTTCTCGAGTAATTTCATGTATTGACCAAATTATGTTGATGGAAAAAGAAAAATCATACATTACATGATTCCAAATCCTTTTGATGCAAAATGGTACCCGTGGTTCAATTACCACCACTCAGATTGAGTTGATTTTAGCGACTATGGGCTCCATGACATTTGGCCCTGATAGGGAAACCCCAGAACTCAAGGGTTTCCAATAACATGTTGACTGCTAAACCACATTCAAAAAGATGTATTTAATATTCAATCATGTAGCTATCCACAAGCAGGGAGAACAATACAGTACATGGTGAAATAATTGTTCTGAGTAGCTAGGTAAAGCAATACAATTTATATGTTTTACAAAAAGGGTGGGAACTAGCTAGCCAAAGTGTCTTTGAAGTCAAATCTTGATTGAAATGCAAAATACATGTTTACATAGTTGTCAATTCCAAGGCTCGTTGACTGACCAGGCCTGCAAATGACGGTGTAAATATAGCTTTTGAACACATTTAAGACAATTGTTACACAATATGACTTTTAACAGAATATACAAACAATATATATATATATATATATATATATATATATATATACCAAATCAGAAATACATGTTTTGATAATCATGAATAAATGTTTGATAAATAAAATGGCTATTCCATTTACCCGATCAGTCCTCATGTAATGGATTTATGCTTTAATTTGTTATATTTTTTCTCTTGCGGATGGTGTTTTCTTTTTGGTTTTCTAGGTTGTTTTCCTTTGAGACTTTTTAGTCTTTATACGATACACATTCTTTGTCCATTTACAGATTGTAGTATACCCCTTTGGCTTTTGATTTGTTTGCCAATGGACATTCCTTGTTTGGTGATCCAGTTTCTTTGACAGTTATATTGAACATCTCAGTATACATACATCACCTTAGTACAATCTTACTGTATTGTTTTATATCCCTGTGTCATCTGTGTGGCATTTGTCTCTTCTTGTATACTGTTATTTTATACTTTTTTCCAACAAAAAGTTTGTAAACAAAAAAGAAATGTGTGGGGTTTGCCCAAATTCCTTTTAAGAGGAACCCCCATGCAAAAATATATTTAAAAAAAGTGACGTCCCCCCAAAAAAACACATCCTAGTGTGGAGCCTGACAAGCAAAAAAAGGGGTGATCATGCGACCCTCCCTCCTGAACCATATCTGGCAACATGCCCTCAACATAGGGGGGTACCTTACCAGGTGGGACTTCCTTGGCAAAGCACCTTGTACCAATGTTGATGGGGACAAGCACCTCTTCCCCACAACACTAGCTTGGTGATTGTGGGAGTCTGTGGGCAGGGAGCTTATCAGAATCTGGAACCCACCTTTAACAATACAGGGGCATCCAGGAACCGTCCCGTGTGTGAATGTGACCATGGTGTACATTTATTATCAGTCATGCCATCCATTAATGCAGATCCACATAAATCACAATGCCCATCATTCTGCAGAGAGATAAAAAACCTGTTGACTGCCAACACACATCTGTTTCTGTCACCAACACAGGTCCAGTGGATGACAGCTGTAATAAACAGAGGGTCTAATAGACCCCTGATGTCTCTAAAAGGAGAACCTGTTACTGCCCAAAGTTATCACAAGGGGCTTGTTCACCCCTTATGATAGCAAAACTTTAAATGAAAAAAAGTGTAGAAACTTTTTTTTTATAAAACAATAAAAATAGTAAAAAAATTAAAAGCATACCTATTCCTCCGTGCTAATTCACAAATGCACATGCATTAGTAGGTCTGACTTGCATATGTGAAACAAGATTGCACCACACATGTTAAGTATTGCTAAGAAATGTCAGAGAGAAATAATTCTAGTGATGTAGATCATGTTTAACTGTATACCGATAACCTGTAAGGGCATTTAAAATGTTGCCTATAGACAATTTTAGGTATCATGCTTTTTGCCATTTTACAGGCTTGCGCAATTTAAAATTTGACATGTTTGGTATCTATTTACTCATTTCATATATCACGGCCTCCCGTGGTCATGCCCACTGCAGGGCATGGGTGGCTCGCTCTGTGATCACAGTCTCGTTCGGATACTGCTGATAACAGATTGAGGTAAAGAGACAATCAGCGGCTCTTTACCACGTGATCAGCTGTGTCCAATCACAGCTAATCTAGAATATCAACAGAAGACGGTTATCATCACTCTTTTCCTCATGCTGACAGCATGAGGAGAGGAGAAGAAAGCCGATAACTGGCTTATGTAAAAGGGACATGTACACTGATTATTAGTGCAGTCCCAAAAGTGCCCACCAGTGCTACCAATCTGTGCCCACTAGTGCTGCCAATCAGTGCCCATCAATGCCTCTTCATCAGTGTCACATATCAGTGCTGCCTACCAGTGCCCATTAGTGTCACCACTCAGTGCCCATCGGTGCAACCTATTAGTGCCCATCAGTGCCGCCCATTTGTGCCACCTATCATTGCTGTCTATCAGTGCCCATCAGTGGCACCTATCAGTGCCCATCAGTGCTGCCTATCAGTGCAGCCTCATCAGCGCCTCCTCATCAGTGCCCACCGGTGCCACCTGATCAATGCCCGTCAGTGCCCATCAATGCCCCCTCATCAGTGCCCATCAGTGCAGCCTATCAGTGCCCATCAGTGCAGCCTCATCAGCACACATCAATGAAGGAGAAAAATTACTTGTTTGCAAATTTTTCTAAAAGAAACTAAGAAAACCTTTTTTTTTTTTTACAAATTTTTTGCCTTTTTTCAATTGTTTAGCAAAAAATAAAAAACCTAGTGGTGATTAAATACCACCATAAGAAAGCTCTACCTGTTTAAAAAAAAATGATAAAAATTTTGTTTGGGTAAAGTGTTGCATTACCGCGCTAATGTCATTCAAAATGCGACAGCTCTGTAAGCTGAAAATTGGCCTGGGCAAGAAGGGGGTAAAAGTGCCCAGTAGGCAAGTGGTTAAACATTACTAAACTACCTGCTCCTCATCATACTGAAACATTTTTTTACCTTGCTATATGTCTCCCAGGGCAATGCCCATCCCCCTATTTCATTAGTTTGACAATCTCCAGCATTTTAGCCCACAAACTGGGCATTACTTTTTTTCATTGCAGCAACCACTGACTTCGATGGGTTTCATGTTCGTCACACAAACTTCAGTCGTGTTTGCGGAAACTGCCCAGATCTAAACACGGGTATGTTCAGTTCATCACTAGTTCACAGTTTTAGGAGTCTATTTAAGGCTAGATTGGATGGTAAGGGGTAAGTTATGGTTAGACAGTAGGGAGGGAAAATGTGGAAAGGAAAAAAGAAAGGAAAGAAAGAAGGAAGGGAGGAAGGAAGGAAGGAAGGAAGGAAGGAAGGAAGGAAGGAAGGAAGGAAGGAAGGAAGGAAGGAAAATGTAAATAGAGAATGGTTGGGGAAGAGGGCAAGTAAGGCAGTAAGCAAAGATAAAGGGTATGGAAAGGAGAAAAGGTAAAATTTGAGGGGGTAGAGGAAAGGAGTAAGAAGGAAAGAAAGAAAACGGATAGGAATGAGGAATGGAAATGCAAAAGGAAAATAAATAAAAGCAAAGGAAAAGTAGGGGAGGAGAGGAAAGGTGGGAGAAGTAAGGAAAAGGAACGATAAGAAGGAGGAAGGAAGGAAATATATAAATGAGGGAGAAAGGTAGAAAAGGTAAAAAGAAAGAATAATTGGATATTAGGGAGGGAAGGAAGTCAGTAATGTTGCGTACACACGATCGGAAAATCCGACAAGAAAACAGTGGATTTTTTTCTGACGAATCTTGGCTCAAACTTGTCTTGCATACACACGGTCACACCAAATTCCGACCGTCAAGAACGCGGTGACGTACAACACTACGACGAGCCGAGAAAAATTAAGTTCAATGCTTCCGAACATGCGTCAACTTGATTCCGAGCATGCATGGTTTTTGGTGCGTCGGAATTGCATACAGCCGATCGGAAATTTCCTCCAAGAACTTTTCTTGTCGGAAAATTTGAGAACCAGCTCTCAAATTTTTCTTGGTGTAAATTCCGACAGAAAATCTCACATGGAGCCTACACACGGTCAGAATTTCCGACCAAAAGCTCACATCGGACTTTTCTTGTCTGAATTTCCGATCGAGTGTACACGGCATAAGAAGGAAGTAAAGGGAGTAAAGGGAGAAAAGGTAAAGGTGTAGGGAAAGGAAGATGAAAGGGAAGAGGAAGGAAGGAAGAGTGAGAAGAAAGAATGGTTGGGGAAGAGGGAGGAAAGAAAGACAGCAAGAAGGAAATAAAGGAAATAAAAGGAGAAAAGGTAAATGTGGAGGGGAGGGAGGAAAAGAAAAGTAGAGAGGAGGAAAAGGTGTAAAGGAAAAGATGAAAGGGAAAAAAGTTAATGAAAGAATGAAATAATTCATGAAGGGGAAAGGAAGGAAGGAAAGAAGCAAGGGAGGAAAGAAAAGTAAAATGAATGAAAGGAAAGGTTGGGGGAAAGGAAATAAGAAAGGAAACAAAAGTTCCAAAGAACGAAATGAGGAAAAGAAAGAGGGATGGGAGGGAGGAATAGAAAGGTATAGGGGAGAAAGGGGGTAGGGAATAAAATAAAATAAAATATAATGGATGGTGGGAGGAGGAAAGAGGAAACAAGGCATAAAGGAAGAAAGGGGCATGGAAAGGTAAGGTGGGAGGAGGGAGAAATATTGGGGGAGGGATGATTGAGAGTATGTAGAAGTTAAGTGAATGAAAACAATTGATGATGATAGATAGATAGATAGATAGATAGATAGATAGATAGATAGATAGATAGATAGATAGATAGATAGATATCTTATTTTAAAATAATAAAGTACCCTCCTATTGAAAGAGAGTTTTTGTTGCATGCAAGCATCATCAACAAATCCAAATAAATTTGACCTATTCATAGATCTACTGGACTGCCAGAGATAACCTGTAAACAGCATTACATTTCAGGTAAAGAATGTGGTTGTAATTTTTCAGCCAATGCCCCGTTGTTCACAATGGTATATACTGTATAATTGTCATGAAAAAAAAAATACCTTTTGACACACTGATCATTTTGAAACAAAATGAATTGAAAATATTGCATATTCATTTTTATATTTTGATAATGTGCCATTTTAAATATGATTGAAACCAAATCACACCAGCAGTCAGGTGTAAAAAAAATGAAAACAAAATAAAAATATTAAAAATAAAAACACAAAAAAGCCCACACGCAGAAAGGTTGATGATTCTTTTTTCTTTTCATTTGTAAAACCAATAGAAGGCTTTCTGCAGGCAAAAAGAAAATGAAATATGTGTGTGAATTTTCATGTATGACGATGAAAGTGAGTGTATCCATTATTCAGCTCAGGTCCTGTTCATTTACTCTGGAGAAGCAGAGAGTAGCAGATGACATAGAGGGAGAGGTGTGTCTAAATGTTGATGTGGAGGTTGAGACTGTGCTGAATTGGGGCTGTGCTGTGCTGATGTGCTGCTGTGAACAGCTGAATATCTACTCCGAGCAGCAGAAATGATCAAAAAATGAGCCTTGGCTGGACAGACACATCCATATCAGGTAGGAGTTCTTTTACAATCAATGGGGAAAAAAAAGTTTGCATTTAAAGAAAAAAACATCATTTCTATACAGTGTGTTTATATTAAATGTGTTTCACCCAGCTTTATGCTGGGGAAATTTATTTACATTTATAGTGACTGTAGCAGGATTTATGAGATAAGACAGGTATGAATATTGAAGACAGTCTCAAAAACATTTACATGCTTTTCGTCTTGCATGACAATCTAATTTCTTTCTCCCAGCTGGGCATTGCATGTGAGGATTTAATTCAGTGTAGATAGCTTGAAAAATTGAAAGTGTATGAGATTGAAAGTGTACAGACGTGATAGGTGCGCTGTTCTCCCTTTGCAGGTGTTCAAATCCTGGCTGAGACTGTGTTAGTAGGGAATCCAGGTTGGCAGGGTGACATTCTAATGTTTTAAAGTTAACACATCCAGGATATTTTGGAAAATTTAAATGTTAGAATGTCACCCTTTACATAGATGTATATGAATGCAAACTAACTTCACTGCTCATGTATTACACACATTTTTGTTTACCTAACTTCAAAATCATGCACTCTAATTAATTAAAAAAAATAACAGTTAAATTTTTTTTTATTACAACCGTATTTAAAATAACCAGATTAAAACTGCTGTTGACACAACCAAATAGTGTCTATATTTATTTTGATTAATTATGTACGTGTTTCCTTTTAATTTTTAGTTTTTTTTGTAATTCTGTATAGAAGAACACAGTTTGACACGCATAATAATATAGCTACAGTGAATGCATACATGTTATGGTGACATTAAATATTTTAGGTAAAATAAATTCAGTTTGTGCTGAATCGTAAGCAAAAAATAACAAAATTTCCTATGCGGTATAAAGTCAGTGCTTTTCTATATGGTCAGTATTATTAGAAGAAAGTAGCGTCCAAGGAAGAGACAATATTCAAGTCTTTAATATTTTACAAGGGTTGCGAGTGCAAGCATTACCATCACCAAGTTATGGATGTAAGTGATTAGGTCTGTGCTAGTTGTTCTCTGTCTGTTGTGATTGCGCTGTTTGTCTTGCTCATTTTAATACAGTGGAACAGAGACTGGTTTGGCTGAGCTCTGTGCGGAGTACTGAAGGTATTGGCATGTATCTTCAATACACCATGCATTTTTTATTTCACGAAAACATTGAAAAATCCAGAAGAGCTTTTAATCATCGTTAAATTCATTTAACGACGGCCACGTTTAGAAAAGGCTTTTATTTTAGGGGATTAATGTTTGAATTTTTAGAAATTTATCAGCTTCAATTAATGTATGCAAATGTATATGACAGCTTGCAGAAGCAAGGTTTCCTTGCTGTTATTATTATATTGCATTTAAGGTATGCATATGTATCTACTTTAACTTCATGGACCATCAGTCTATGCTTGCTTTAAAAGAAACTGGGTCAGTTATTGCTTCTGACATGTATCCCTTTCTACAAAAAGCCCAAGGTCATCAATGCTTTGCTTCTCATCGTCAAGGACATGGAATGGGGGTCTTCTTTGTTTTGGGATGACATTGAAGCAAATCGGAATATAGTACTGAAACATCAAACTTTATTTTGAACGTTAAGCTTTTCTTGTTGAAGTATCCCCTAGGTTTGGTGAACCAATGTCTTGAACTCATTGATATTAGGATTTTTGGATTTTTCCATTGGTTCTTGAAAATGTCTGCCAATTAGATATTCAGCGTCAGACACCTTGGATGGTGTTATTTGGCTTTTAGTAAGGTTGTGTCTTGTATTTATGTTTCAGTTGGAAGGGTATGTGTTATCATCATTGAAGCTAGCCTAGTACACCTGTAGCTTCATAGATTTGTCCACCATATTGTCTTTATACCCGATCATTTGTTAATCTATATATGTTTCATACCTATACTGTAGGCATCTGCTAATTTGAATGATTGAATTCAGCTGTTTGCACAAAATTTACAGCAACGAAAATTATGTATGCAAAAGAAAATGATACCTTTATTGACTCATTTTTTATTTGCATTCTAAATAGCACCAGATAGGAAAATGAAAGCCTGTGTTCCCTTTCTTGCTCTGTAAAACATAATCAAATCTTAATTAAAAAAAGATAATTTATTATATTTATTTGCAAAATGTCTGCAATTTATTGTACCACACGTTGCACCTGCTGCTGGTTTACCATTGCATGCTTTTTAAAGAACATCTTTAATGGTTCACATATCAGTTAAAACTGTTGATTGTTCCCATTTCTAAAGCAGCTGTTGAAAGAACTTACATCTGTACATAAAACAGTTTTTTCACCCCTTTGTGCAGCAGAGATAATCAGTGTAGGAGGAAAAAAAGGTATTGGGTATAAAATTAAAGGGTTCAGTTGACTTGTAGCTATGAGAAACACCTCCATTATGCCTTCTTCCTATACACATTTGCTTCAATGAATAGAATGTCTTAAGTCCCATACACACTATCAGATTTTCTGCTGATTTTTATATTCAGGTTTACCAAAACCATGTAGTGCAAGGGCCTGCCTGATTGCATACAAATTGAAACTCTTAAGGTTTGACCTCATATTAGATGGTTTTGGTAAATCTGATGACAAAAATCAGCAGAAAATCTGATAGTGTGTATGGGGCTTAAGGGTTCTCTATAGCTACTCAGAGATTGTGTTGTCATTTTGTGTAATGTACTGTATTTTCCGGCGTATAAGACGACCTTTTATACTTAAAAATATGCCTCAAAACTCGGAGGTTGACTTTTACGCCGGTACCTGTATGCAGAGTCTCAGTCAGACTGCGGCCGTCCATTGTTTAAAAGCCACGCCTCCTCCTTGTGCTGTTCCGTGATAGGCGGAACACTCAGTTTCCCAGCAGAGCCTCTGTTCAGTGTTCCACCTATCACGAATGCCCTCTCGTCCTCGGCCTCGGAGGGCATGCAATGACACAGTGAGGCATGCAATGGCACAGTGAGGTGAGGCATGTAATGGCACAGTGAGGTGAGGCATGAAATGGCACAGTGAGGTGAGGCATGACTAGTCGGAAGGGGGTCGTCTTATACGGCGAGTATATCCTAAAACCAACATTTTAGCTGGAAAATTAGGGGGTCGTCTTATACGCCCAGTCGCCTTATACGCCGGCAAATATGGTATGTGCTCTATAAAATCATATAATATTCAGGTCCACAGTTTACACATTTGATGGATTGAGTAGGAATGGATAAAGCACATTCTTTCCAAGTGAATTGCTGTGCTATATTTATTGACTTGTTGTTTCCATTGAATATGTATGTAGATTTGCGTAATCCATGGTGATCTGGCAATTAATAAATACCAGAACCCAGAATTTATTATTTGTTTATTTCAATCAAAATTGGCGTGTGAGTTTTGCCATGAAAGAATTGCTATTCTCCTGGAAAATATCTCATCTACGCCTAAATTATTATAAAAAAAATCTGCAATCCTATTTTCATAACTCGATGATTGTACATAGCATTAAGTTTGCTATACATAGAGAGGGACACTTGCATAATCCAGATGTTTTGAGCTCAACCAAGCAAAAAACTTCCTCTGGAAGGTTCACTAACAACCATAGTTGGGACTGACCGGAACTGTCAATGCACTCAGAGAGGGTTTAGTGGCTAGGAAGTTGTAGTACAGTTTGCTAGTGTTTCCTATTTGCTCATTGGAAATTAGTATACTTGTCTGCACTAGGGAGCTCACCCTGTGTGCCCTGAACAATGACTAATACTAATGACCTAAATGATTAAGGGTCATTTTAGAATTGTCAATTATTGCCTACAAATATTATACTTTCCCAACAATGGCTTCACTAATGCCAACTTAAAACATTTGGAGATTATTCTGCCTTTTTTGGAGCTCCAAGCCTTATCTATTGGCCATTCTTGCACAGAAAGGGCTGTCATGGCCTAAGCCAGTAACTTGCTTAGATAATGTAAACATACAGGCATACCCCACTTTTAAGTACACAATGGGGTTTATTTACTATCGCTGGAGAGTGCAAAATCAGGCTCACTTCTGCATAGAAACCAATGAGCTTCTAACCCCAGCTTGTTCAATTAAGCCTGGTAATAAAACCTGGAAGCTCATTGGTTTCTATGTAGAAGTGAGCCTGATTTTGCATTCTCCAGCGATAGTAAATAAACCCCATTGTGTACTTAAAAGTGGGGCATGCCTGTATATCAATATGTGAAAAAGTAACTCAGCAGGATGATAAAAAGTTAAAGACATTTAAAGAAAACCATCCTAGATGTAATTAAAGGGTTGGGGTAAGTTGTTGACCAGCTTTTATTCTTTAACTGAAGAGTAGTCTGCATGGAGGTCAGCCCGGTGGTGCTTACTCTCATTACAAGACTGAAGACAGTAATGGATGTTTAAGGGCTAAGTATTGAGGTTATGGACTTAAGGTGAGGGTTAAAGCTTAAAGTGGAACTCCAACCTCTATTATTTCACTTATCTAGGCTTTCAGTAGGTAAGGGGACTTCTATCCTTCATTTACTCCTCACTGTCTTTGTCTTTTGCCCTACTACTGATGCTGCTAAATTGTCTCTACATCAATGACTGCAATAGAATTTCCAGCTGTGTGACAGGAAGCATCGTTCAGCATTTCCTGTATGCTGTCATCTACACACTCCCCCCCGCCCCTTCCCCCATAGTTCTTGAGGCTATATGGGTGATGTAACAATTATCCTGAGACTGCAAGTGGGTGTTAGAAGTGGCTAAGTTATGTTGTTAGTTTGCCACCACTACCAAGAGGTTTCTGGATGAGTACTGTATAGTGATGTAGGCGGAGATGCAGGAGTAAGCATTGGACAGTAAAATAAATAAAGTAATAAATAATTTTATTGAGGATGAGGTTCAGGGGTTAGGTTGAGATTTAAAGTTAAGGCTTATAGGGGTTAGGTTAAGGGTACATTTCTTTGTTTTAGGCCTTTGGAAAGACTGGAACACCCAAATCCCCTAGATATACACTAAAGCCAAATATATATCATCAATACAATAACTCTAGTTTATTGGCGCTGGAACTTCATGTGCTAAAGACCAATCCATACTTTCAAACTTGCCTATGTTGTCTCATACCAAAAAACAAATGCACCAGCTTTCAAAAGATGATTATAAACACATTTTGCAATTGTAACTGAAATCTTGCCTGGTTTGTTATCTATGCAGCCAGAGTCTGTTAGGTGAATGTGACATCTATCAGAAAGGTTTAGGGACAATAGGCTCATTGAATTGCACTGTAATACGTGACTTTCTTATTACTGCAATATGTTATCTCCTTCTGCCACAGCATGCACCTACTTATTGATGGATTCACTATAGTAATTGTAATTGATCTTTGTGACTGACAGCATGATGTGAAATATGTATGACAAATAGAAAAGCTGGACATTATCCAAACACTTTCCAGCCCTAAAGTCCCCTTAAACATTTCTAGCTGCAGGGATCTATTGTTTTTTTTAAGGCTCTAAACCTGCAACTATGAAGGCGAGTAAAATCATTTGACGAGAGGTTGCAGTGCCAGCAAAGGCACTGCAAAAAACGTTCTAAATATGTCTGGCTGTACATTGTGTAGTACAACTCAGATGAAGGATATAAGACCATTCTGACTTCAGTACAGTTGTAATACTTCCTATAAAGCATTAGCAGTTCTCTCACTGCCATTACTGAATACATACCTAAATACGCTCTGTAGTTATTGCCTGTTTGACACACACTGGCTAGTGATTGATTAGACTTTAATTAGCATGGAAAGTATTGCAAGGTTTGTATTGTCCAGGGGTCTTCAAACTACGGCCCAGGTGTTTAGGAACTACAATTGCCATCATGCCTAGTCATGTCTGTGAATGTCAGAGTTTTTCAATGCCTCATGGGATTTGTAGTTCCGCAACAACTGGAGGGCCGTAGTTTGAGGATCCCTGGTATAGTCTGTTGCTTCTTATGATATTTTAAGATGTTTATAAATTTGTTGGCACACTAAATATGTCTCCATGAGTCTGAATAGATTGTAGAGATCCTACCACCTTAAAAAGAACATGTCACCTTTAGAATCCCTAAATGGCTTACAATTACAAACACATTTTCAGAAATTTGCTTCTGTGATTGTAACTATTTTATATTAACCAGTTGTTCCAATTACTGCAAATACAACAGTGTTTGTGGGATATATCATTTTTTTTTTATATAGACTTGGGAGGAACAGGGTAGATGAGTTAATTTATTGGTGTATGAATGAAGCATTCGTTTTTTTAAAGGTTTGTTTCAGTAAAATGAAAAAATAAGCCTTGAAATTCATTCTACCTGGTTATGACTTCCCTTCTGTTCATCTAGGGATGGCAAAGTCTTGGGCCACACTCTGATGTTGTCAGTTTTAAAAAAAACTTTATTCAGGCAAAGCACGCTGGAAGTCCCCACCCAAGAATCACTCCTCCCTGATGTGTTTCACCCTTATAGGCTTAATTGTAGAGATTTGTGATACCATTAAGAGTGGGGCCCTTGGTTTGTTACAGTGACAGCGCATGGAGTGGTGATGGTCTCCTTTGGCCAGCAAATGATACCCAGGGCTGGAGGGGATGACTGGAGCCTTGGAGTAGTGCTGCCTTTCTTGATTCTACTAACAGTAGGCATTGCTATAGTCAAAGCTGGATTTCTAAGCAGTCAACATAGGCTGTGGCCCAATGCAGTATGGCTGCTAGGTGCAGTACACAACCATCCATGCAACATGTTTCTGCTTGATAGCAACACATTCTTGTACATAATAAAAAAGGTTTCAGATTGCTGCCCTGTTTGGAAGAATAATCTATCTGGGTCCTTATTAAATAGAGTTACTTAATCACAGGCATCAGTCAGAGTCAAACCTGCATTGTTAGTTTGAAATGTACTTATTACACAACTAAAAAAGAGAGAAAGTTGTACATAACAGACTCAGGAAGTAGACCTACCCATCCGCCATGTGAGAAGCTCTCTAATCTGGCTTCAATGGGTTACTGAGAATGTAGATTAAAGGGGTTGTAAAGGTTTGTTTTTTATTTTCTAAATAGGTTATTTTAAGCTAGTGCAATGTTGGTTCACTTACCTTTTCCTTTGATTTTCCTTCTAAATGTTTTTTTTCTTTGTTTTCTTTGTCTGAATTTCTCACTTCCTGTTTCTCCTCAGTAAGCTGTTCAGTAAGCTGTTCTGGCTGACTAACCACCGCTCGGATGATGGGGGCAAGCTTACTGAGGAGAAACAGGAAGTGAGAAATTCAGACAAAGAAAAAAAACATTTAGAAGGGAAATCGAAGGAAAAGGTAAGTGAACCAACAATGCACTGGCTTAAAGGAACCTATTTAGAAAATAAAAAACAAACCTTTACAACCCCTTTAAGGTAAATTGAGTGTACATTTTGACTTAAGTACAGATAAATATTTCCAGCACAGAATTGTCATTTCACTTGTCACCTGTAATTGCTCCTTAACTTTCAATCAAAGTGCTAAAAACAACCTGTCAATAATTAGTACTAATGGCAGGGTAAGAAGATTAAGGATAGTGTTCCCAGTTTTCCAAGGACAGGGTTGTTTTTCACTGTATTAACATATTCCACATGATTTAAATGTAGCCTGTCATGAAAAAATATGGAGGCTACTAATGCAGCCCTACTCTTGAAAATGCTAGGTACCTAGCTTCATACCTTTCTAGGTACTTTTCTAGCCCTCTCGAGACATTGAGGTGTTTCAAATAGTGCTTTGGTCCAGTAACAATAGCGCAGGCTGCTTTGGGGTCTGGGGGCATGGAAAAAAGGTTGTGGGGCTCAGTAGCTAAGGAAAACAAAGTTTAAGTTTCTAGTAAAGAGAACATGGAGTCAAACCTCAGGGCCATTGCTAATCATAGATCTTTTGTCTCTAAGAAGCATTTGCTTATCTGTCCTAGTAGTGTAGATGTATTGCCCTTTTAACTTCTGCTTCAAACTGAAATTAACCCTGCTTGCTAAATACAGTTAAAAAATCTTAGAGCTCCTCCTCAGCTAAAACTTTGTAGGACCTTTGATAACAGTAAGGTTGTTGTTATTATTATTATTCGTATTGCTACTACAATTATAACTTTTATCTACAACATCAGCCCCTTGAAGTGTACTAAGTTGACTATGCTAACAGCTATTGTTGCCTGACCTTTATGTAGACACACTTTCAGTGGCGGCTCATCCATAGAGGGCGCACGGGTGCCGCCTCCCCTATCCATGTGTCTGGCCCCCTGATCTACATATCAGTGGCGCCAGACCATGGATTCCAATGCAGGTGGGTGTTTTTTTAAAGCACCTGATCAGAACCAGAGGCTCTAATAGGCTTCAAAAAAGGGTGGGCTTGGAGAGAAGAGGATTGCGCTCCAAGCCCACCCAGTTATGTGACCATAGCAAATGAATTCTTCGCTATTATCACACTAAAGTTCCTCCCCGTCAATCAGGGGGTAGGTACCATTTGGCCAAAGCATCAGGCAATCCTATTGTATGCTTAGCGCTTTGGCGGAGGAGGAGACACATGACAGAGGAAGCTGGAGGGGTGGACACTGGAGCCACCGTTGCCCACACACCAGCAGAGGACACCACAGCCCCGCCACACAAGCGGGTAAGTGCCAGACCGCCTGCGCGCACGGGGGGGGGGTGCTATTTCAGTGCCGTACCACTCCGCCAGCAGGGGAGTGTTGTTTGTTTGCCTCCCCCCCCCAAAAGAAGAAACAACCAGCCGCCACTGCATACTTTATGTAACACTTACCATTATTGTTATTATACAGGATTTACATAGCGTCAACAGTTTGCGCACACTTTACAAAATGTGGGCAGACAGTATAGTTACAATACAATTCAATACAAGAGGATTCAGAGGGCTGCGCTCGTTAGAGCTTACAATCTAAGATGTGCAGCACTGAGAACAGCCCTGAAAGCTATAAATGTCAAATCATTTAACTTACGTTCTGCATGACATTGTCAGGATAGTAAGGAGGCCTGCTTAGCCTACTATGTCTATGATCAAAGGTGTAAAAATGTGCAACTGGCATACTGCTACCTCTTTCTTATCAGGGGGTACAATAGTACACTGACACATAGACCACAGTCTAAAAATGTTTCTTTTCTGCTATTTAAGTGATTAATTTGTAATATGAATGTCACATTGTGCTGCTATCTTAAAGGCTTGCAACGTCTGGCCCATGGGACTATAAAGTCAAACAAGCCATAATTATGCAGCAGTTACATTTTTACTAGAATCATTTGTACAATGCAAATATGAAGGCACAGCTCTTGTTTTCTTGCGGAATATTTCTAGATCAGACAGTGTTCTCTCATTGGAATTGTGTGCAATTATTATATACATTAACCACTTATATCAATTATACATTATAACTTTTCTCCCCTGATCCCCCCCTCCTTTATGGATTGCTCTCTTTTGTTAGTGGTGCTCAACACTCTCTTGGCTAGATCATTTCAAGCAGAATTGCCACCTAACCACTCATAGTACTTAGAGCAGTCACAGTACACCCTTTTGACCAAATGATGGCAATAAAGTGTCAAGCATATTTTAGTCGGATATGTTTCTGTTTTACAATAAATGCATATTCGGAACATTTCTACAGTCGTTAGACAAAATAAACACAAAGATAGAATATATAAAATAAGCAGAGTAAGGGTTTTACATGCAAGAGCTTAGCACAGCTTTAGTGAATTAGAAGGTTACTTCTGGAGAGGACTAGGTGACATCTTTAATGCTGAAATTGGTAAAAATTGACTGCCTAGCCCTTAGGCACACTAAAGCCCTGTACACACGATCAGATTTCCTATGGATTCTAATCCGATGGATTTTTCCATCGGAAATCCGATGAAGCTGACTTCCATCAGTCATGCCTACACACCATCAGTCAAAAATCAGACCGTCCCAAACACGGTGACGTAAAACACTCCGACAAGCCGTGAAAAATGAAGTTCAATGCTTCTGAGCATGCGTCGACTTGATTCTGAGCATGCGTGGGTTTTTTGTCCGATGGAGTTCCACACAGATGATCGGAATTTGCTATCGTTTTTTTTCCCATCGGATAAATTTAAAACATGTTCTATTTTTTCTCACTGATGGAAAAAAGACCGATGGGGCCCATGCACAATTGATTTGTCCGATGAGAACAGTCCATCGGACTGTTTTCATCGGTAAAACCGATCGTGTGTACACGGCATGAGCGTTTAGCCCCTATGCCTCAGATATTTTGTGCGGGCGGAAGGCACAGCTCTGCGTTCCAGGCATTTGCCCTAAATGTTAGTACCACTCAGTACAGCTTCTAGTCTATCCAGCTGCCTACTTTGTGAGCCTTTCATAGACTTTCACAGAATACCTGTAGCAGGGCTAAATGGTGCATCTGTGCCTTCCACCCCCACAAAAACATGCATAGTGGGCATTTAGCCCCTGGGGCACAGGGGCTAAATGCCCACTATGCATAAGGCCTTAATAAGAAGTAGATAACTGTCATTGCTGACCTCTGTATAAGAATCCGTGTTTCCTTGCAGTCTCTGGCTGCAATATTTCTCAGTTAATTAAGTAAATTCAAAAGACCAAAATACTTATTTAAAGTAAGAACCTCAGAATATTGAAGCAATAGGATCACCAAAAAAGCCAGGTGACTAAAATTTTCAGAAAGAGAGGCCAACAATGACAGCCTCCATAGTCTTGCTTTTCATCTAATATATATGAATATCCATGTCTAGCAGATAATAATAACTAAAGATTATTTGGATAACTCTTATGCCCTGTAAACACGATCGGAATTTCCGATGAAAAGAGTCTGATGGACTTGTGTGTGGGCCCCATCGGACTTTTTTCCATTGGTGTAAAAAAATAGAACATGTTTTAAATTTTTATGATGGAAAAAAAAAAACGATAGGAAATTCCGATCGTCTGTGTGGAACTCCATCGGAGAAAAATCTACGCATGCTCAGACTAAATTAGGAGACGGGAGCGCTCGTTCTGGTACAACTAGCGTTCGTAATGGAGAGAGCACATTCGTCATGCTGCAAATTATTGCATCGTTAAATGTAGCGTGCTTTTTTCTTCTTTCTAATGCTAGAACAATTATTTTTTTTCGCTGCGGATATTCACACCGAGTTCTGACAAACGTATTTCTTTGTTTCTTGTGATCTCATGAATCTTCGTATTTTATTTTAAAGCCAGGTCTCCAAAAAACGTAATATTTATTTTAAGTGCGAAACGGCTAACACCAAACTTTTACTAACACGTGGTAACACAAAATCAGCAAAAGCAGCCCAAAGGGTGGCGCCGTTGGATTTGAACTTCCCCTTTATAGTGACGTTGTACGTGTTGTATGTCACCGCGTTTTGGACGGTCGGAATTTGGTCTGATGGTGTGTATGCAAGACAGCTTTGAACGGAATTCTGACGAAAAATTCTATCGGATTTTAGCCCATCGGAATTCCGATCGTGTGTACAGGGCATTACAGTGTTACGTTATATATTTATTAGCCTTCCTTTACTTTGTGGCTGCTTCAGATTATTCAAGTTCAGTCCCTATTTTTTCCATCACATTTTTTGTTGCATATCCTTTATTTCTGGCTCCCTTTCTCTCATAACTTGGGACTTTCACAGGGCTAAGGACTTCCTCCCCACTCCCATGTGACAAGGCTTTGTGCCTGAACATCCAGTTACCAAGCCAAAGCAATGTCACATGGGAAAAGAGGGGGCTAGTCACATGCCCTATACCCGTGAGTACTGGGAAGGGTGTCACTTAAAGCGGTATTAAATTCAAAAGCAAACATTTATTTTATTGCAGATTACCAATTCTTAGATGTGGTGGCTGCATTATGTTTTGGGCTCTCTTTTCTTTATTTTAATTCAGCCAGTAAGTTTGTAGTTTTTCAACAGAACAAGCTCCTATTCAGATGCATCAGTTAAGAGTGTTGAGACAAACCATTTACCACTGACAGGGGTGCGTACAATGATCATATTTTTATTATTCATGTGAAACCTTTATCCCAAAAGAAAAAAAGAACTGTTGCTGTAACTGCTTGTGTAACTGCAGTGTGAGCTGGAGTCTGGCTTCAATTTGTTAGTGTATCTAAATCAACTAGTACATCTACAGGAGGTGTGTTGCTGGCCAGATCATAAGGTGAAGACAGAGGGGAAAAAAGGGGAAAAAAGCCTACAAAAAAGAAAACCAATGTAGCCATCCTAGCTAAGGATTGCAATATTTTATGTTTGGTTTTGGGTTTAATACAGCTTTAAGTGAACCTGTTGCTTTGCCCTGCATGGGCAAAGTGAAGTGTAGCGATACCCCCAGACTAAGGGAGCCGCTGGTTTGCTTTTGGGCCCTGTACACAGCACAGCCAACCCCCAGCAATCTACCCAGCCCTTCTCTGGCACAGCTAGTCTAGGGGTGGTATTTCTATATAGCTCTATAACAGGTTATGCACAATCCTACAATACATCTCTTCTAGTGATAAGATCTATGTACATACATATATATATATATATATATATATATATATATATATATATATATATAGACTCCAATACCAGGTTTGAGAAAGTGTAAAAGGTTTACTTGTAGGTAAAAAAGGGTTAACAATCAATATTCCATATAACGCATGCATGCAGAGCCCTGCAGTAATACTAACAGTAGTTAATTATAGTGCGCGATTAGTTCTAACACACACTAACATATAGCTTGAGTCCCCGTTAGCAATATGGCGCCCAACAGTACTATCAACTCCCAGTCAGGTCTGACTCAAGTAAAACTCAGTCTCTAGAGAAGGAATCTTCGCATGCCAGATGATCGATGGTGCACATACAGGAACAACATTTGTAATCCAACAAGGTAAAAGGTAGTAGAACAACTCCCCGGAGACTATATGACTCAGTCCTCCAACTAGTCTCCTGACAGGAAGAGGGAAATATAACCCGATGGGCCAAGGCAGTCTATAGGCCTAATAAGGTACTTGATTAAAGCTGTGAGCAGGTGCTCTCTCACCCCTCCGGACTCAATCCCAGTCCGGAACTCCCACCGCTGTGTCTTCACACACACACAGGATCTGCCACCGCCTGATCTCCGGTTCACTGACGTCCCTGAAGCAGGTAGATGTCTGTCACCGCACAGGCTCCGCAGCGAGGTGGAAGGCTCTCTGGAAGCGTGCAATGCCCAGGCCTCGGGCCTTGCACTCGCAGCAGGTCCACACAGGAAGTCCTCTTGCCAGCCGCGCGGTGTCCAAAGAGACCGGGCTTAGCCTCGCCCTCCCCTTTTATACCCCACCCATGAGTCTCTGCGGTAGCCCAATGCACCCTGGGTGCCAAACGGGGTTCTGGATAACGTAGTCCATGGGGCCTCAACAGAGACCCCGCTACACAAGCCTTACCTAATTTACGAAGCTTTGGAGCAACTGCACTTGCAGAGGGCAACTGTACATTGCAAAGTTCACAGTCTATTTGCCTTTAGTAAATCAACCCCAGAGGGTGGCAGAAAAGCATGGAGATGGGCTGCACAGCATTTTAGAAGCTGGAATCAGGGCCAGGGCAAGGGGTGGGCAGGAGGGATGGCTGTGGAATCATGTGAGGTGGGGGGGGGGCGCTCTGAGGAGATTGGGGGAGATTTGTGCTGGGAGGGAAAATATGGGGGGCGGCAGGTGGCAATAATTGTTCTAGGAGGGGAAATGTGGTTGGAAGTGCTGGGTGTGGTGATTTAGGGGGATTTGTGTTGGAATGGTGGGTGGGAGATGAGGATTTGTGCTAGGAGGGGAGATATGGAGGGGTTGTTCTAGAAGAGGTGATATGGTGGGGGGATTTTTTTGGGGAGGGGGATTTTTTTAGGAGGGTGAATTGTGCCAGTAAGTATGATTTAAGATTATTTGTGCTCAGTAGGGAATTATTTTGCAGAGGGGAGTATATGTGCTGGGAGGGGGAAATTTGGAGTAAGGGGGGGAAATTTGAGGGTTAGAAGATTTGTGCTAGGGATTTGCTTGTGTTAAGGGATTTGGGGGATGAGGGGCAACGATTTCTGCTGGTAGGGGGGATTTAAGCAGGAGGGGTGGATTTGTTATGGGAATAAGGGGGATTTATGCTTAGGGGGTAAGCATGCAGAATTGTGTTAAAAAATAAAATTTGGGGGGGATCTTTGCTGACACATAATGCTCATACATCTTGGGGGGTGCAGTTTGACATGTTTGCCCTGGGCTCTAGATGAACTTGTCCCGGCACTGGCTGGAATGATCTATATAAAATTTACATTAAAGTAAATTACGTTTTTGTACATTATACATGTCGCTGCTCTTGAAGACTTCGAAGAAATAGACTTGCAACAGTCAGATTTTAAGGAAAATAAAGGTTCTAAAGTTAAGAATTCAACTTGCAATAGCTAACGCTTGGAAATATAAGCGATATCTCAAAGAGCCTCCTTGGATATGCAGGGATGATTGAAGGGGAAGAAAATCAATATCCAATAAATAAGAGAGAATAGCACATTATCTGCCCATTAAAACTCAGGGTGAAAATGTCGAAGGTTGCCTTAGAAGCCATATACTGCTGTCTCTTTAGCAAATCAATCCTATCACATTCTACATTTAGCCTCCACTGATTTTCTGACCATCCATAGATAAAGCTCTCCTCACTCCATTTAATCAACAACCTCTGTTGTTCTGTATGCCAAACCAGCTACCATATGAGCTCCCATGTTCAGCTATACAGGGAACAAATTGTGAGAAGAATGCACATTTGCTGAAATAAATGTTTGTCTATTTATACTGCTAAATGAAGATATAATAGATATCGTATAAAGTACGATTTTTCAAGTAACCTTGTACTGTCATTACTGTCTCTAAAAATGCTGCAGTAGTTGGCTGCCGGTCATGGTGATCCAATGGATTCATTACTTTTTAAAGACCTGACCAAGAACAAATTTAGAGGCTTGGACAATTATAATTTGTCCATATCTGATCAGAGAAATGTAAAGAGTAGAGTGTTAAGCCCTGTACACACGACCGAGAATCCCGTCGTAAAAAAATGCTGGTTTTCTCGACAAGATTCTTGTCAAGCTTGACGGGATTCTTGCCAAGCTTTCCTTGCATACACACTGTCAATCAAAAATCTTGTCATTGTAAAGCACGGTGACGTACAACACGTACGACGACAGTATAAAGGGGAAGTTCGATTCCAATGGCGCCACCCCTTGGGCTGCTTTTGCTGATCTCCTGTTATCGAGTGTTAGTAAAAAGTTTGGTGAGAGACGATTCGCGCTTTTCAGCCTCGTGCTTTTCAGTCCGTTACAGCATGATGAATGTGCTATCTCCATTACGAACGCTAGTTTTACCAGAAGGAGTGCTCCCGTCTTATATTTGATTCTGAGCATGCGCGTTTTTTTAAGACTCGGAAAAGCATACACACGACCGGTTTTCTCATTGGGAAACAGGCCGACGAGAATCCCGACGAGAAAAACGAAAATCCTGACGAGAAAATAGAGAGCAGGTTCTCTATTTTTCTCGTTGAGATTCCCGGCAGTTTTCTCGTCAAAAAACCATACAGACGAAGGGTTTTCTCGGCAAAAAAATCTGCCAGCAGTTTTGTCGTTTCTTGCCAAGAAAACCGGTCGTGTGTACGAGGCTTTAGACTGTCAAAAGCCCATGTATCCTGGTGTTCTTCGAACTCATATTTATATGAATCGACCATGGTTCTTTTTTTCCTTTTTTTTTGTCACTTACAAGCAGTGACTCTGTAGAATAAAATGGTGGCAGTTGCAATTTTGTATGTCACACGATATTAGCACAACTGTTTATCAAACCCATATTTCCATACACTAAAATTAGTATTAATGCACACAAACACAATATGATACCCATTGTTTTTGTAAAATGTTAGAATACCAAACATGTCAAGCCATAAATTTGCGTGCTTCCATAAAACAGCAAAAAAATAACAGTACCCAAATTTGTCCATAATGGTCTTTAAAAGCCTTTACAATTTGGAGCGATTAGTAAATGATGACCATAAAATGATTGCGCTCACTCTGGTCTGTATGCTGTGATACCTAACATCTGTGACACAATTGTCATTTAAAGCGGTAGTTAACCACAGCCTTTTTAAAAATAAAAATAAACCTGCAAGATAATTGCATAATGTGCTAGTATGCATCTCAGGATTGATCAATTTTCAAATATATATATATATATATATATATATTATATATATATATATATATATATACACACATACACACTGCTCAAAAAAATTTAAGGAACACTTTGAAAACACATCAGATCTCAACGGGGCAAAATCTCATGCTGGATATCTATACTGATATGGACTGGGTAATGTGTTAGGAATGAAAGGATGGCACATCATTTGATGGAAATGAAAATTATCCACCTGACGAGGGCTGAATTCAAAGACACCCCGAAAATCAAAGTGAAAAAAATATGCAGCAAGCTAGTCCATTTTGCTGAAATTTCATTGCACCAACTCAAAATGGTCCTCAGTAGTTTGTATGGCCCCCAAGTGCTTGTATGCATGCCTGACAACATCAGGGCATGCTTCTAATGAGACAACGAATGGTGCCCTGGGGTATTTCCTCCCAGATCTGGACCAGAGCATCACTGAGCTCCTGAACAGACTGAGGTGCAACCTGGTGGCACAGGATGGACCAAAACATAATGTCCCAGAGGTGTTCATTTGGATTTAGGTCAGGTAAGTGTGGGGCCATTCAATGGTATCACTTTCTTCATCCTCCAGGAACTGGCTGCATGCTCTCGCCACATGAGGCCGGGCATTGTCGTGCACCAGGAGAAACCCAGGACCCACTGCACCAGCGTAGAGTCTGACAATGGGTCCAAGGATTTCATCCCGATACCTAATGGCAGTCAGGGTGCCATTGTGTAGCCTGTAGAGGTCTGTGCGTCCCTCCATGGATATGCCTCCCCAGACCATCACTGACCCACCACCATACTGGTCATGCAGAACGATGTTACAGGCAACATAAAGTTCTCTGCGGCTTCTCCAGACCCTTTCACGTCTGTCACATATGCTCAGGGTGAACCTGCTCTCATTTGTGAAAAGCATGGGGCACCAGTGGCAGACCTGCCAATTCTGGTGTTCAATGGAAAATGCTAATCGAGCTCCACGGTGTCCGGCAGTGAGCACAGAGCACACTAGAGGATGTCGGGCCCTCAGGCCACCCCCATGAAGTCTGTTTCTGATTGTTTGGTCAGAGACATTCACACCAGTGGCCTACTGGAGGTCATTCTGTAGGGCTCTGGCAGTGCTCATCCTGTTCCTCCTTGCACAAAGGATCAGATACCGGTCCTGCTGATGGGTTAAGGACCTTCTACGGCTCTGTCCAGCTCTCCTAGAGTAACTGCCTGTCTCTTGGAATCTTCTCCATGCTCTTGAGACTGTGCTGGGAGACACGGCAAACCTTCTGGCAATGACACGTATTGATGTGCCATCCTGGAGGATTTGGACTGCCTGTGCAACCTCTATAGGGCCCAGGTATCGCCTCATGCTACCAGTAGTGACACTGACCCTAGCCAAATGAAAAATGGGTGATAAACAGTCAATAAGTAGGGAAAAAAAAAACACCTCCACCTGAAAAACCATTCCCGTTTTGGAGGTTGTCTCATTGTTGCCCATCTAGTGCACTTGTTGTTAATTTCAATTAACAGCAAAGCAGCTGAAACTGATTAACAACCCCCTCTGCTACTTAACTGACCAGATCAATATCCCAGGAGTTCCCAGGAGTTCTGATTCAAAAGTGTTCCTATAATTTTTTTGAGCAGTGTATATACCATAGATTATAGATTCTATAACTTTCACGCAGAGTGAATAATATACAGTGCACTAATTTGGGTTATTTTTACCAAACAAATATAACAGAATACATTTTGGCCTAAATTCATGAAGAAAGATTATTTATTTGCAAAACTTTATAACAGAAACTAAGAAAAAAAATTGTTCATGGTATTTTTTAGTTTATATAGCAAAAAAATTAAAAGATCCAGTGGTAATTAAATACCACCAAAAGAGAGCCCTGCTGAAACCTTGTTTTTCTTGTTCTTTTTTCTAAAATAATAAAAAGAGATTTCTAAAAAAAAAAATACCACCAAAAGAAAGCTCTATCTGTCTCCAATTTTTTTTTTTTATTATTATTATTAATTTGGGTACAGTGTTTCATAAATGACTTACTGCCATTCAAAATGTAATAGTGATGAGAGATGAAAATTGGCCTGGGCAAGGGGTGAAAGTTTTCGGTATTAAAATGGTTAAAAAATACATTTAATGATGTATTAATGATTACAGAGCTGTATTAATTTGTGTATATCTTCCTAGAATCCAACTTTAAGTGATAATCAGTTTTCAGTTTATGGGATTAACGTGATTTTACATTTCATTGGCCAGATTGAAAAAAAAATGCTTCAGATGCCTTCATAAGATGCAATTTGGTTCAAATATAAGAAGCGTTTTTTCTTTATAAATAAGGTTTAGGACTACTAAGACTCACAAGTGCAATTTGGATATTGGGGGTTTGGATATTCTTCAGCATTAAAAGTCAAGTATTTTGCTAAGTTTCCATAAAATATGGTGACTGCTAGTTGAGGACTGTTTTAAACTCGATGTGGAACTAAATTGTATTGGAGCACCACAAACTGAAAATGCTGTTTAATTCATTTTTATTATTCATAGCAAGCTCACTCATCCATTCATGTCTTCATGCTTTATTTTGCTGAGAAATCGCTGTGAACCCCCCTAGCATTTCCAGCTGTGGCCATCTTGAGTAAGGCAGATGATTCTTGTAGTATCTTCTTCCTGGAATCCATCTGCTTGTAGCTCAGGCAGACAGGCAGGAGGGTGAGCTTAGCTGAGAAAACCCTCCCCCTCTCCTCCAGATGAATGGAAAAAATGCCTATGAAGACTCCTGTAATGTATGACACCATTTGGCCTAGGCAAGAAACCAGGAAGCAACTAAAGAAATGTAAAAAAAAAAGTTTAAAAAAAGTAAATTTAATATACCTTTTTATCTATTTACTAAGGCTAGTAACCTAAGGATTAACCACTTCCAAAAGATTTACCCCCCTTCATGACCAGGCCATTTTCTTTGCAATACAGAACTGTGTTATTTTAACTGACAATTACCGTATATACTCGAGTATAAGCCGACCCGAATATAAGCCAAAAGCACCTAATTTTACCACAAAAAAAATGCAAAAACGTATTGACTCGAGTATAAGCCTAGGGTGTCCATCGGCACTCCTCACTGTGCCTCACTGTGTCCATGTGCATGCCTCACTGTGTCCATGACTCACTGTTTCCATGACTCACTGTGCCCATGCCTCACTGTGCCCATGCCTCACTGTGCCCATGACTAGACTGATGTTTAACATGGGAGTCTATGGAAGGGGTGCCCGGCTTTAAAAAAAATCGGTGCTCCCCGGCCGTAGGTTCCCCAGACAAAAAACTTTGGATACATTTTAGAGGAGAAATAAGGCTACATGTGTGCCAATTTTGGGGTCCAGGAGACCTACGACCAGCCGGTACCGGGTCCCCAAAATCACCAGAAAAATTACTGTTTAACATGGGAGTCTATGAAAAATCGGTGCTCCCCGGCTGTAAATCCCCTGGACAAAAAACTTTGCACACTTGTAGAGGAAGAGTGGGGCTACATGTGTGCCAAGTTTGGGATCCAGGGGACCTACGGCCGGCTGGTACCGGGTCCCCAAATTCCGGGAGATCAGGCGCAAAAAGGTGACTCGAGTATAAGCCGAGGGGGGGCATTTTCAGCACAAAAAAATGTGCTGAAAAACTCGGCTTATACTCAAGTATATACGGTATGTGGTTATTCAAGGCAGTACCTAAATAAAATGTATGTCATGTTTTTCCCACAAATAGAGCTTTATTTTGGTGGTATTTGATTACCACTTCATTTTTTATTTGTTGCGCTATAAACAAAAAAAGACTGAAAATTTTTGAAAAAAAATACAATATTTTTTACTTTCTGCTATAAAACATTTCCAATAAATGAAATAAAATTTCTTCATAAACTTAGGCCAATATGCATTGTGCTACTTATTTTTGGTAAACAAAAATCTCAATGAGGGTATATTGATTGGTTTGTACAAAAGTTATAGCGTCTACAATCTATGGTGTATATATACTGTATACTGGAATTTTTATTTATACTAGTAATGGTGGCGATTAGCGACTTATATTGTGGCGGACATTCTGACACTAACTGACACTTTTGACACTTTGTGGAAACCAGTGACACTAATACAGTGATCAGTGCTAAAAATATGCACTGTCACTGTACTAATGACACTCGCTGGGAAGGGGTTAAACATCTAGGGCGATAAAAGGATTAAATGTGTGCCTAGCTAGTGTTTTTGTGTACTGTGTTTGGTATTTTTACTAAGGGAAGTGATGGATTTTTTTGCAGGGAAAGAAATCCATCACTTAACAACTGTCAGAATCAAGCTCTGCCTTGTTTAGTTTTAGCAGAGCTCCATCCTGTGTCTCTTCCACATGATCAGCGGGTGCCGGCAGACATCCCTTGGCAGGAACCCATTGATAGAAAGGCACGGAGCAATGCCGCAGGCGTCAGTGGAGGGGCGGCATAACAGGGGTTAGCGGGGCGGAGCCTCTAGGACGCTGGGTCAACGTGGGGTTGGGAGAGCAAAGGGGGAGGAGGAGGCTTAGCTTAGATAGAGGAAAAGGAAGGGGAGGGGCCAGTCGCCACAAGGAGTGCAGGGTAAGAAGCTTCCCACCCTCCCGCCCTGTTTGTAGGGGTCTTTATTTACAGGTATGGAGGTTTTGTATGGCCGCGAGTGGCGGCGGGGTGCAAGGTCCTTGCTAGGTCAGATGGGTACCTAGAAGGCATGGTTAGGGACCCGTCTGAGGTACGGTCTCCCAGTTGGTATATGGGTACCTGCTAGTTATCTCTGAGTAAGAGGTTTTTAGCGGCTGGAGGCCTAGAAGTGACTAGCAGGTACAGTGATGGGTTATGCCGATTGGACCTTGTGCCCCAGGGTGGTGAAAATACTGGAAGTTTATAAATAAAAGGTTAATGTGTTATTATGTTTATTATTGAGAGTTATATATACGGTATATATATATATATATATATATATATATATATATTGTGAGGGGGTTAGCTCGGCAGCGGGTGTGTGTGACCCCCGGGATGGGCTCCCCACACAAAAACAGGCCCAGCAAACGGAGGTTGTGGTTTTCAAAATCAAAAAGGTGCGGTTTATTTTCTATTTACAGTGACAAAACACAGCAAAGCAAAATAAACATAAACAAAATAAATCCTGGTCAACTTGACCTCTGACTAAACATACAGGTTTCCTAACTAACAACTGGGATCAGCCTAGTGCTGTCCTAGTCCCTAAGTCCCTGGTTTTAAATGTCCAAGCAAATAGCCACACAGGCTTTGTCTCACCGCACAGGGGTTCACTCTCCCTAGACAGTCCACACAGGTCTGGTTCCAGGCATGAGCTAACATCTAATGAAGCTGGGAGTTCTTATAGAGGCCTAAATGAGCTGACAAGCTTCAGCTGGTCTCATCAACTCCCTGTCTGCACGACGCCCCACACTCTCCCTAGAGGTATGAGTCATCCATGAGCCCACTAGCCCCAGCTGGGCTTATACAACTCTCCACCTAGTTGTATAAGTCGGCGTAAAGCCTGAATCTGGGCGAAATATATCTACCCCCCTGGATGCAACCAGGTGACTTTACCTTCCTGCTGTCACATACCCCCCCCTCTTGTTTTAACCTCGGGGTTGGAACACCAGCAATCAGGCATTCATGAACTCGAGACAAAGCATCCACATTCCCCATTTGAACGCCAGGGCGATGCTTTACTGTGAAGTTGAATTCCTGGAGGGCCAGGAACCACCTATTCACTCTTCTATTTGTTTCCTTGTTTTGAGCCATCCACTTTAACGGAGCGTGATCCGTAACCAAGTCAAAGTGCCTACCTAGCAGGTAGTACCGAAGGGAATCTAGAGCCCACTTCACCGCTAAACACTCCTTTTCAACGGTGGCGTAATTTACCTCATGGGACTTCAACTTCCTGCTGAGGTAAATGACTGGGTGCTCTTCCCCGTTCCAGACCTGGGACAATACTGCTCCTAACCCCACATCTGACGCATCACTTTGTACGACAAAGTCTTTAGAGAAGTCGGGTGAGTACAACACTGGCTGGCTACATAAGGCTTGTTTCAAGAATTGGAATGCTGCCTCAGCCTCGGGGGTCCATTTAATCATGACCGACCCTTTCCCCTTCGTCAGGTTGGTTAGGGGCACAGCCTTAGAAGCAAAGTGGGGAATGAATCGCCGATAATACCCAGCGATTCCCAGAAAGGCTCGTACCTGCTTCTTGCTGTTGGGACGTGGCCAACTCTGGATGGCCTCGACTTTGTTGAGTTGGGGTTTTATTACTCCCCTCCCAATGGTGTACCCAAGATATTTGGCCTCTTCCTGCCCAATGGTACACTTCTTGGGGTTAGCCATAAACCCCGCTTCCCGAACAGAGTCCAGGACTGCTTGCACTTTTGGCAGATGTGAGGCCCAATCTGTGCTATGGACAATTACGTCATCCAGGTAAGCCGCAGCATACTTCCGATGGGGCCTCAGCATCTGGTCCATTTTCCGCTGGAATGTGGCCGGCGCATTCTGTAACCCGAACGGCATTCTTTTATATTGGAACGCCCCGTCTGGGGTTACAAATGCGGTTTTCTCTTTGGCCGACTTGGCCAGGGGGATTTGCCAATACCCTTTTGTGAGGTCAAGAGTCGTCATGTATCGGGCTGTTCCCAGCCGGTCGATCAACTCATCTATACGTGGCATGGGGTAGGTGTCAAATTTTGTAACTTTGTTCAACTGACGAAAATCGTTACAAAATCGCCAGCTCCCATCCGGTTTAGGCACCAACACAATGGGACTAGACCAATCACTTTGGGACTCCTCTATCACCCCTAAGTTCAGCATTTTCTGTACTTCCTCCCGTATTGCCTCCCGTCGGGCCTCTGGGATCCGATAGGGTTTTAACTTCACCCTTTCACCGGGCGGGGTAATGATGTCATGCTCTACCCCAGATGTTTGTCCCGGCAGCTCAGAGAATACCTCCTTGTTGCGAAGCACAAACTCCTTAACCTCCTGTTGTTGGGGTTGTGACAAGGTGGCTGCTATTCCAACCTCAGGAATCACGCAACCAGTTTGAGCTGGTGACCAAGTGTCTGCGACTAGGGACTCTCTATCCCTCCAGGCTTTCAACAGATTAACGTGATAGATCTGTTCGGGCTTTCGCCTTCCTGGTTGTCTGACCTTGTAATTCACTTCGCTCACTTTTTCCATTATCTCGTAGGGGCCTTGCCATTTGGCAAGGAATTTACTTTCAACCGTAGGGACAAGTACCAGTATCCTATCCCCCGGGGAAAAGGTACGGGTCTTGGCTCCACGGTTGTACACTCTCTGCTGTGCTAACTGCGCTTGGGCCAAATGTTCCTTCACGATGGGCATTACCTGTGCAATTCGGTCTTGCATCAGGGCGACATGCTCAATCACACTCCTGTGGGGAGAACTCTCACTTTCCCAAGTTTCCTTGGCAATATCCAACAGCCCTCTTGGGTGTCTCCCATACAGTAACTCAAAGGGGGAGAATCCCGTAGAGGATTGGGGCACCTCCCTAATAGCAAACATCAGATAAGGAAGTAGACAGTCCCAATCCTTTCCATCTCTATCCACCACTTTCTTCAACATTTGTTTTAGGGTTTTGTTGAATCTTTCAACCAGCCCATCGGTTTGGGGGTGATACACAGATGTACGTAATTGCGTCACTTTGAACAATTTACACAGCTCCTTCATAACCCGGGACATAAAGGGTGTACCTTGGTCCGTAAGCAGTTCTTTACAAATACCCACCTGGCTAAACACAAGAGATAGCTCTTTGGCTATGGTTTTGGCCGAGGTATTTCGGAGAGGGATCGCTTCTGGATAACGGGTGGCATAGTCCATTATAACTAATATGTACTGGTGCCCCCTAGCGGACTTGATTATAGGACCTACCAAATCCATGGCGATCCTCTCAAACGGGACCTCAATGATGGGTAGAGGGACCAGCGGGCTACGGAAATGTGGCATCGGGGCCGACCTCTGACACACAGGGCAGGAGGAACAATAATTTTCTATGTCCTTCATCACCCCCGGCCAATAGAATCTCTGTAATACCCTCTCTCGGGTTTTCTCTGTCCCCAGATGACCTCCAAGAATGTGCCCATGGGCCAACTCCAACACCAACTTCCTGTAAGGTTTGGGCACCACAAGCTGCTCAACGGTTTCTTCTGCCCTTTTTGCCACCCGATACAGTAGGTCCTTCTCTACGCTGAAGTATGGGTAAGTGCAGGTATTATCTGGGTTCACTAACTCGCCATCTATTTTCACTACGTTTTCCCGTGCCTTTATTAGGGCGGGGTCTTTCAACTGTTCTGTGGCAAAGTTTTCCCTGTGAACCTCAAGATCAGAAAACTCCACAGACGGTAGGTTTTCGTCTGAGGAGGTGGGCTCCTCTCCAGTTTCTTGAGTCTCCCCTGCCAATACTGATAAGGGAAATTCCGGAGAGTCCTCACCACTCTCAGGGGAGTTCTGGCTATCACATTCCTGGTACATAGGGGCACCAGTGGGGGGCTCAGGATCATCCCACAGTTCCCAGAACTTCGGAAAATCCCTTCCCACAATGGCTTCATGCGGTAACTGAGATACTAAGCCCACTGGATGAGAGAGGGTACCTTTGGGGGTCTCGAAACACACTGTAGTCACTGGATACTCTCGGGTGTCCCCATGCACACAAATAACAGCTACCTTGCTATTCCCAGAGACCTCTGTTTTAACTAACTCAGCCTTTATCAGGGTCACAAGGCTACCTGAATCCAGCAATACCACAACATTTCTACCATTAACACACATTTTGCATAAATGTTTCTCAGTTCCTCGAATGGCAGTGCATGCGACTGTCGCACACAGCGACTGACGTCTGCCCGTCAGAAAGTCACACTGCATGGGTTCCTCCACAACCGGGCAATTGGCTGCAATATGTCCCGCTTGCCGGCAGCGGTAGCAAACGATCCTTCTTGCCGCCTCTTGAGCCGCTGATTTCCCAGGCTGTTCTCGCCAAACTTGGGGTAGAGCTCCCACCCTCTCACTCTCTCCACCCTCACCCCTTGGAATCCTCTTATCCGCCCCTGGGGATGGTCTGGTCTTAGGGTGGAAAATCCGAGTGTCTCTGGAAGAGGCCGTCAGGTTCTCTGTAGCCAAGTATTTCTCCACACGATCCACAAGACCATCGGCCGTCTCTGGGTCTCCATGGCTTACCCACTTTTGGATGGCAGTAGGAAGAGCTCTCAAAAACCGATCCATTACAACACGTTCCACAATCTTTGGTGCGGACAAAGTCTCTGGCTGTAGCCACTTTCTGCTCAGGTGAATGAGATCATACATTTGAGACCTGGGGGGTTTTCCAAGCTGGAAAGTCCAGTTATGCACACGCTGAGCCCGGACAGCCAGGGTGACACCCAGCCTTGCCAATATTTCAGCTTTTAGCATCACATAGTCTTTTGCTTGGTTAGGCTCTAGGTCATAGTAAGCTTTCTGCGATTCACCAGTTAACAGAGGAGCCACCAGTCCAGCCCACTGCTCCTCAGGCCACTTTTCTCTTTCAGCGGTCCTTTCAAATGTGGTCAAAAATACCTCTGGATCATCCTCTCCAGTCATTTTTGTCAATAAACGACTCACCCCAAAGGACGCGGTATTAGTGGGACGGCTTTCCTCACTGGTCTGCGGACGTTGCTGCATTACTGCTTCCATCTGTTGTTGTAGTCTCTGCTCTTGCTTCTGCAACAGGTCTATGAAGCGGGCCTCAGATTGCTGCTGGGCTTGTTGCTGAGCCTCCAGACTCTGTTGCAAAGTTGCGTTTGTCTGCTGCTGGGCTGCAAGGCTCTGTTGATGAGCTTGCTGCTGGGCTGCAAGGCTCTGTTGATGAGCTTGCTGCTGGGCTGCGAAGTTCTGTTGTTGAGCTGCAAGGCTCTGTTGATGAGCTGCAAGGCTCTTTTGCAAACCTGCATTTGTCTGCTGTTGATTGGCATTTGCTAGAGCCAGCTGTTTCAGTATCTCCTCCATGCTGGCTTAAAAAAAAACTGCCACTGGTTCTCCACCAACTGTGAGGGGGTTAGCTCGGCAGCGGGTGTGTGTGACCCCCGGGATGGGCTCCCCACACAAAAACAGGCCCAGCAAACGGAGGTTGTGGTTTTCAAAATCAAAAAGGTGCGGTTTATTTTCTATTTACAGTGACAAAACACAGCAAAGCAAAAGAAACATAAACAAAATAAATCCTGGTCAACTTGACCTCTGACTAAACATACAGGTTTCCTAACTAACAACTGGGATCAGCCTAGTGCTGTCCTAGTCCCTAAGTCCCTGGTTTTAAATGTCCAAGCAAATAGCCACACAGGCTCTGTCTCACCGCACAGGGGTTCACTCTCCCTAGTCCCTAGACAGTCCACACAGGTCTGGTTCCAGGCATGAGCTAACATCTAATGAAGCTGGGAGTTCTTATAGAGGCCTAAATGAGCTGACAAGCTTCAGCTGGTCTCATCAACTCCCTGTCTGCACGACGCCCCACACTCTCCCTAGAGGTATGAGTCATCCATGAGCCCACTAGCCCCAGCTGGGCTTATACAACTCTCCACCTAGTTGTATAAGTCGGCGTAAAGCCTGAATCTGGGCGAAATATATCTACCCCCCTGGATGCAACCAGGTGACTTTACCTTCCTGCTGTCACAATATATATATATTTGGGTTAATAAAATGTCCGCTTTGGCCAATTTACCCCATTCAAGTCTTGTGTGGTTATTAGGGGAAGGGATGGGGTTATTGTTTTATAGCTAAAGCCGTTTTAATACCATAGTCATGGTTTCTGCCCGTATATATACGTGATTCTGCACAGCGAGGCTGCCCTGTTGCAATAAATCTGCTATGGGAAGCTCGGCAAGTGGTTAAAAATAGCGTGGAACACACTAAAAAAACATTCTTCCCTCTATCCCTCACATTTGGATATTATTATTATTTTCTTTAACTTCGTTAGGTTTGTATACATGCAATGCAGCACAAGAGAGAATAAAGTCCCCCTACAGATTCTAAGCATGTGCAGATGTGGCACAGGGCTTTGGGGTTAGGTAGAGCCCTGGAGACCATCTGCCCACATGCAGGTTACCATGCATGTGCAAAGACGGCATGGGGTATGGAAGTTCCCAACCTCACCAGTTTTGTACATGCATGGAAAATCGACTCCCCCCCCCCCCCATTGCCCATTCCAGATGTGTCGCTGGGCTCTGCCAGGACCTGAAAGACGGGCAGCAGGGCCCTTCGTTACTTCTGAGAAGGTGCCAGACTAACAAAGATTGGGTGAGCAGGGCAGGCAGGGCCAAGGGTAAAGGAGATTGAAGTTCCTCTGTAGGATATACTGTACCTAAATAACACCTTCTGTTGTCCCTTCTTCTAAACAGCCTTCCCTTCATATGTTCCTCTCACACATCCTGTGTATTTAGAAAACACAAGTGGTATGAGGTGCTAAGTAGGGATTAAACAATTTAATGACTCCTGTAACTTTCCACTCAGCATCCTGAGAAATTTGTTAATCTATTTTGTTGTAGAAAAGCAAAACTATACTGTAAAGGAGTCATCAAACATTCATCCTAAACTAGAATGTAAGGTTGTGCCATTTGACCATGGTTCTCACCTACAGTATATATGTGATTTGTTGACTGTACTGGTAGGAGGAGTGTAAACATTTGAATAGATATGTATTATTTTTTTGTGCAGGAATTTATATAATTTATGCAGTGCTTTACATCCTGTAAATTCACATTAGTCCTTGCCCTCTAGAAACTTACAGTGTAAGGTCCCTAACTCACATACATACTGTATATACACACTAGGGCCAATTTAGACAGGAACCAATTGACTACTTGGCATCCAGATTAATTCTAACATTTCTCTCATAATTGTAAAAATCTGCATTTTTTGCTAAAACATTACTTGGAATCACCAAACATAACATATTTTCTGAAAGCAAAGGCCCTGGAGAATAAAATGAGGGCTGTTGCAATTTTTTATGTTGCACAATATATGCACAGCCATATATCAAATGCAAATTTTCAGGAAAATAAAATTGAATGAATTTTAGTGCACATAACATATTTGATGTTATGCTGAGTAAATGGATACCTCACATGTCACACTTTGAAACTGCTCACACTCTTGGAATGCTGACAAACTATGTTACCTAAAAATCTCCATAGGTGGTTTGCGATAATACCTCACCTGTGGTGCAATCAATTTACATATGCATGTGGAATCTAAGTGCACAATTGCATTTGTGCATTAGCTGTGGGGCGGGGGCACTTTATTTATTTTTATTTTATTATTAATTTTATTTACGCTTATTTTTTACACCGTTTCTTTCTTCTTCTTTTTTTTGGATCACATTTATTGTTATCACATGTGAGGAAAAACATCCCTTGTGATACCATGAGCTGTGACAGGTACGCTTTACTGAGAGATCTGGGGTCTATTAGACTTCAGATCTCTCCTCCTGAAAAGCACACTTTACAAGCTGGTAACCACTTGAAAGGAACAAATCGTGCCACTTCCGGTTTTGATTTGTTGTGTACAAGCAGTTACCTGGAGGTAAAGCATATGATCAAATCAATCTTACTTTAAACAGATGCTTTTGAGGTCAGAGGAGAGATCTGGGGTCTTATAGACCCCAGATTTGTCAGTAAGAATTAACTGTCACTGCTCATGCTATCAGCTCATGCTTTCAGCAATAAAGCTGTTTCAAAAAAACAAAAAGTTGACAAAAACAATGTAAAAATAACGTGTTGATTTAGTCCAGACAGGGGTGAAACACTAAAGCAATAGGCACTAGACATGTGCATTCGTTTTCGTCAGAATGCATTTTCGTCCGAATTTCAAGTATTTTCGTTATCGTTTTAACAAACGAAAACAAAAGCACAGAATCCGAAAACCGAAAGGTCCGACATAAACAAATGCTTTATTTTCATTTTCGTTGCGACAACAGTTCGATATAGATACAGTAGGTGCCGCCGATATTGTGTTTCTATCGCGCTCCCATCGCCGAGATTCTCGGCAACAGGAGTGCCGAGATGTCGGCAGCAGGGTGGCGACACGTGTCGCGCTCGCTGCAATGGCGAGGAGACGCGACACTGTATTGAGCGGGGATCCGACGCGGATTCCCGCCAATACCAGGCACTGCGTTTGGTATGAATCCTGAGCGGGAACTCCACGCCAATTTTTAAAGAAAAAACCGGCATGGGTTCCCCCTCCAGGGGCATACCAGGCCCTTGGGTCTGGTCTGGATTTCGAGGGGAACCCTACGCCGAAAAAACGGCGTGGGGTCCCCCTCAAGATCCAAACCAGACCCTTATCTGAGCACGCAACCTGGCAGGCCGCAGGGGAAGAGGGGGGGACGAGAGCGGCCCCCCCTCCCTCCTGAACCGTACCAGGCCACATGCCCTCAACATGGGGGGTTTTGTGCTCTGGGGCAGGGGGGCGACCTGCGGCCCCCCCACCCCAGAGCACCCTGCCCCCATGTTGATGAGGACAGGGCCTCTTCCCGACAACCCTGGCCGTTGGTTGTCGGGGTCTGCGGGCGGGGGGCTTATCGGAATCCGGGAGCCCCCTTTAATAAGGGGGCCCCCAGATACCGGCCCCCCCACCCTATGTGAATGAGTATGGGGTACATTGTACCCCTACCCATTCACCTGGTGGAAAATAAATGGAAATAAAAACACAACACAGTTTTTAAAAGTATTTTATTGCATCGCTCCGGAGGTCTTCTTCCGACTTCGGGGGTCTCCGGTGTCGTCACCGCGTTCTCCGGTTCTTTCTTCTGCCGGGCCTCCGCTAACTTCTTTTTAGCTCTTTTGCTAACGGAGGCCCGGTCTTCTCCGTCGTCTTCTTCTTCTCCCGCTCTCCGGTGTCGTCGCCGCGTTCTCCGGTTCTTTCTTCTGCCGGGCCTCCGCTAACTTCTTTTTAGCTCTTTTGCTAATGGAGGCCCGGTCTTCTCCGTCGTCGCCGTCGGCGTCTTCTTCCCTCTTCTCCTCCTCGATGTTGACTCGTCGCTTCTCCGTCGTCTTCTTCTTCTTCTCCCGCTCTCTGGTTCTTCTCCCGCTCTCCGGTGTCGTCGCCGCGTTCTCCGGTTCTTTCTTCCGCCGGGCCTCCGCTAACTTCTTTTTAGCTCTTTTGCTAGCAGAGGCCCGGTCTTCTCCGTCGTCGCCGTCGGCGTCTTCTTCCCTCTTCTCCTCCTCGATGTTGACTCGTCGCTTCCTCTCGCAGTAATGGTAAATCTTCGGTCCGCAGAGATTAATCTATTCTTCACATGACGTCACAGTCACATGCTCCGGGGCACATGTGCCCTGGAGCATGTGACTGACGTCATGTGCACATGTGCCCTGGAGCATGTGACTGTGACGTCATGTGCACATGTGCCCCGGAGCATGTGACTGTGACGTCATGTGAAGAATAGATTAATCTCTGCGGACCGAAGATTTACCATTACTGCAAGAGGAAGCGACGAGTCAACATCGAGGAGGAGAAGAGGGAAGAAGACGCCGTCGGCGACGACGGAGAAGACCGGGCCTCTGCTAGCAAAAGAGCTAATAAGAAGTTAGCGGAGGCCCGGCGGAAGAAAGAACCGGAGAACACGGCGACGACACCGGAGAGCGGGAGAAGAACCGGAGAGCGGGAGAAGAAGAAGAAGACGACGGAGAAGACCGGGCCTCCGTTGGCAAAAGAGCTAAAAAGAAGTTAGCGGAGGCCCGGCAGAAGAAAGAACCGGAGAACGCGCCGACGACACCGGAGACCCCCGAAGTCGGAAGAAGACCTCCGGAGCGGTGCAATAAAATACTTTTAAAAACTGTGTTGTGTTTTTATTTCCATTTATTTTCCACCAGGTGAATGGGTAGGGGTACGATGTACCCCATACTCATTCACATAGGGTGGGGGGGCTGGTATCTGGGGGCCCCCTTATTAAAGGGGGCTCCCGGATTCCGATAAGCCCCCCGCCTGCAGACCCCGACAACCAACGGCCAGGGTTGTCGGGAAGAGGCCCTGTCCTCATCAACATGGGGGCAGGGTGCTCTGGGGTGGGGGGGCCGCAGGTCGCCCCCCTGCCCCAGAGCACCAAACCCCCCATGTTGAGGGCATGTGGCCTGGTACGGTTCAGGAGGGAGGGGGGGCCGCTATCGTCCCCCCTCTTCCCCTGCGGCCTGCCAGGTTGCGTGCTCGGATAAGGGTCTGGTTTGGATCTTGAGGGGGAACCCACGCGGGTTTTTTCTTTAAAAATTGGCTTGGAGTTCCCGCTCAGGATTCATACCAAACGCAGTGCCTGGTATTGGCGGGAATCCGCGTCGGATCCCCGCCTATCGGCAATGCGTGTCGCTCATCGTGAAAGGAACATTTTTTCCTTTCCCGATGACGAGACAGCTCGGCTCTGGCTCTCGCGACGGAGCTCATAGGGTGTCAATATCGGCGGCACCTACTGTAGGAGATTCGACGTGACGCTGACAATAACAATCTGTGTCTATCGAACCTGTGGTCGAATGTGCCTAACCTTAACTCTATTAGTCCAAGATTATTCTACATAGATAGAAAAGATTCGACATAGAGAGAAAAGATTTGACATTATAGAGTGAAAAGATTTGACATAGAGAGAAAAGATCGCTGCTGGAATTGGGTGGGGGAAGTAAAATAAAAATAATGATGATGATGAATGTTATTGGCTGATTGTAACCAAAGAGGAGGAGCAGTAAAATAGCTAGAACTAACTTGACAATTCAACATGAACGACGAAGATTCGACAAAGCATCGAAAAACATACAAACGTCGAATCTGTCATTGAAGGCTTATTGTGTCTGTCAAAAGTTAGAAGATTTGACGGTGCAGCTAAACTGTACGACGCTGCAATCGTACATTTCCGGTCAATTGCATCCGCCCATAGGCAATAGAAGAATTCTAATGTTGGTTGACTAGTAATAGTAATTAATAAATATAATTATTACTAGTTATACAACATTAGAATTCTACTATACAGTAGGTGCCGCCGATATTGTGTCAATCTCGCCTCTTCTAGCGGCGAGATTGACACCCTACGAGCCCCGTCGCGAGAGCCAGCGCCGAGCTGTCTCGTCATCGGGAAAGGAAAAATTTTGTTTTTCCTTTCGCAATGAGCGACACGCTTTGCCGGTAGACGGAGATCTGACGTGGATTCCCGCCAATACCAGGCACTGTGTTTGGTATGAATCCTGAGCGGGAACTCCACGCCAATTTTTAAATAAAAAACCGGCATGGGTTCCTCCTTCAGGAGCATACCAGGCCCTTGGGTCTGGTTTGGATTTGAAGGGGACTCCCCTAAGCCGAAAAATCGGCGTGGGGGTCCCCCTCAAAATCCAAACCAGACCCTTATCCGAGCACGCAACCTGGCAGGCCACAGGGGAAGAGGGGGGGATGAGAGAGAGCGGCCCCCCTCCCTCCTGAACCGTACCAGGCCGCATGCCCTCAACATGGGGGGTTTGGTGCTCTGGGGCAGGGGGGGCGACCTGCGGCCCCCCACCCCAAAGCACCCTGTCCCCATGTTGATGAGGACAGGGCCTCTTCCCGACAACCCTGGCCGTTGGTTGTCGGGGTCTGCGGGCGGGGGCTGATCGGAATCCGGGAGCCCCCTTTAATAAGGGGCCCCCCAGATGCCGGCCCACCATCCTATGTGAATGAGTATGGGGTACATCGTACCCCTACCCATTCACCTGGTGGAAAAAAATGGCAATAAAAAAACACACACAGCTTTTTAAAGTAATTTATTACACAGCTCCAGGGGTCTTCTTCTGACTCCGGGGGTCTCTTCCCACTTTAGGGGTCTCCGGTGTAGTCGCAGCGCTCTCCGGTTCTTTCTTCCTTCTACCGGGCCACCGCTATCTTCTTCCAGCTCTTTTGCTAGCGGGGCCCGGTCTTCCCCGTCATCTCGTCGTCTCGTCTGGCTCTCCGTTGTCCTTCTGCCGGCCCCTCCACTATCTTCTTCCAGCTCTTTTGCTAGTGGAGGGGCCCGGTCTTCCCGTCGCTGTCGGCGTCTTCTTCCCTCTCCTCCTCCTCGATGTTTACTCGTCGCTTCCTCCCGCTGTAATGCTGGCTGTTCGGTCCGCATCGATTTATATAGGCTTCTCATGACGTCACAGTCACATGTTCCTATGACGTCCCAGTCACATGCTCCGGGGCCACCCGGAGCATGTGACTGTGACGTCATGAGAAGCTTATATAAATCGCTGCGGACCGAACAGCCAGCATTACAGCGGGAGGAAGCGACGAGTCAACATCGAGGAGGAGGAGGAGAGGGAAGAAGACGGGAAGACCGGCCCCTCCACTAGCAAAAGAGCTGGAAGAAGATAGTGGAGGGGCCGGCAGAAGGACAACAGAGAGCCGGACGAGACGACGGGGAAGACCGGGCCTCCGCTAGCAAAAAAGCTGGAAGAAGATAGCGGAGGCCCGGCAGAAGGAAGAAAGAACCGGAGAGGAGAAGAGGGAAGAAGACGACGGAGAAGACTGTGCTCCGCTAGCAATAGAGCTGGAAGAAGATAGCGGTGGCCCGGCAGAAGGAAGAAAGAACCGGAGAGACCCCTGAAGTCGGAAGAGACCCCCGCAGTCAGAAGAAGACCCCCGGAGCTGTGTAATAAATTGCTTTAAAAAGCTGTGTGTGTTTTTTTATTGCCATTTTTTTCCACCAGGTGAATGGGTAGGGGTACGATGTACCCCATACTCATTCACATAGGGTGGTGGGCCAGCATCTGGGGGCCCCCTTATTAAAGGGGGCTCCCGGATTCCGATCAGCCCCCGCCCGCAGACCCCGACAACCAATGGCCAGGGTTGTCTGGAAGAGGCCCTTGTCCCCATCGACAGGGTGCTTTGAGGTGGGGGGGCCGCAGGTCGCCCCCCTGCCCCAGAGCACCAAACCCCCCCATGTTGAGGGCATGCGGCCTGGTACGGTTCAGGAGGGAGGGGGGCGCTCTCTTCCCCTGCGGTCTGCCAGGTTGCGTGCTCGGATAAGGGTCTGGTTTACATTTTGAGGGGGACCCCCACACCGATTTTTCGGCTTAGGGGATTCCCCTTCAAATCCATACCAGACTGAAGGGCCTGGTATGCTCCTGAAGGGGGAACCCATGCCGTTTTTTTATTTAAAAATTGGCTTGGAGTTCCCGTTCAGAATTTATACCAAACAGAGTGCCTGGTATTGGCGGGAATCCACGTCGGATCCCATTCAATACAGTGCCGCGTCTCCTCGCTATTGCAGCGAGCGCGAGATGTGTCGCCACCCTGTCGCAGAGAATCTCCGCGATGGGATCGCGATGAATATACAATATCGGCGGCACCTACTGTAGCTTGTAGGCGGAACATTCGACCGGAAATGTATGATTGCAGCTTCGTACAGTTTCGCTGCTCCGTCGAATCTTCTTTGAACATTCGACAAACACCATAAGCCTTCAATGACAGATTCGACCGTAATTAATTCAGATTTTCGTACGAATGCAATTTCTAACGAAAAACAAAATAAATAAAAACGAATTTCCGAAACGAAATATTTCAGTGTGCACATGTCTGCTAGGCACCACATCCCATATATAAGTCATTTAGATTAGAAGGGGGAAAGAAAAATGGGATTTTGACGGTGCAGTAGTAAACCAAGTAGTGATGAGAAGGAAATAATCTTGATACACAATTGTATTTTTACATTTTATTTAGATAGTCTATCTAAATAAAATTTAAAAATACAATTGTGTATCAAGATTATATCCTTCTCATCACTACTTGGTTTACTACTGCACCGTCAAAATCCAAATTTTCTTTCCCCCTTCTAGTGTAAAAAGAAATTTTCATTCATCACAGAACTGTGGATGGCATGGATGTAGCTCCCTTTCCTTTGTGTTGAGGCAGCTCAATGGAGAGCAGCGGTATCAGGCTCCCTGATCACACCAGAGAGCCTGGGAATGGCAGCGAGAGAGTTCCGTGTTCTGTTAAATTAATTTAGCAGTTTTTGAGCTGCTTGGATCACGTTTACAGGAAAGCCCATTGCTGTTTCATTGCTACCCATGATCCTGGTATCACTGCGTGTTCATGGGGACATACAGGTATGTCCTAAGGACAGGAAGCGGTTACCCTATCAGAAAGGAGTACCCAAAGGAAACCCCCAAGCTCAGGGAGTACATGCAAAAAAATGCGCTGTGATTATCCAAAGCATGCAGGTCAGATGCATGCTTTGGCCAATCATCAGACATCAATGCACTGCGATCTCGCAGTGTATTACGCCCCATTCCTCGGCGCTCAAATTTGCCGCCAACGCCCCATAATGTTCGGTATAACTTATGTTGGACTCGAACATGGGGACCATCCCTAACGCCATACAGCAGGCTGGGATTCAAACCAATGTTGCAGGGTAGAAGTGCTAACCACTAAGCCAATGTCCTTAAATTTAGTTTTTTCCAAGGGTCTCTTCTGCAAATGTGCCATTTTAGTATTAGTGAAGTTACACTTTAAGAGTCAGTCTGATTTCAGTATATGCTGTGTATAGTGGCTAGCTAACATCTACAAACATATAAAAGGAGGAAAATAGGGACTATGGGATTATTGCGGTGCCAAAAATGAATGTTTACAACAAATATAATAAAAAATATATTTTATTTCTACAAAAAATGAATAACAATCAAGAAACAATATGCGTTAGTCACTGAATGTACATAATTAATGGTTCAACCCAACATGTTTCACCAAAACATTGGCTTCATCAGGGGTAATTGATTGTACAGTCTGGCTTTAGGAGAAAATCTATAAAATAAAATATATGTATAATATAAACAATATCATACAAACAACCATATCACAAAAGGGGAAACGAAATTGGGTGCCCAAAGATAGAAACAACAAGGCCTAAGGGTAGTGGAAAGAGTAATGTTGTGCAGAAACTGCCATACCCACCAATCTCCAAGGACAACGCAGCCAACAGCCACCAAAGGCTGACCAGAGAGCCAGACAATGTGACTGCAGGGGACTATTAAGAGAAAAAAATGGAAAATGCATAAATCCTGGGGTGTATAGGAATGGCTAGTGTGGCAGAATAAATCGCCACAATCAATTAGACAGCCTAATATATGGACTAACATAGTCTCTTGTACATACCGAAAATTGTATTGAAAAATAAAACAATGTCGGGGCGCTGAATGAGGTGTTTGTACAAAGTCCACTCACAGAAAAAAGGACATCAGAATTTGGCTGAAACAAAGATAATCGAAAACACTCAATCATCTTGAAATATTAAAATGTCTACAAGTTTGTTGAAATGAAAAGGAGGGGAGCTTATCTGCGATTTAGAAAACCAGATGGAAACAAAAAATCACTCAAGTATATAGCCGTTCAAAAGCCGGAACCCAATGGACATGGGTATAACAAGCAAAGGGAGATGTCCCAAACAGAGCACGTTCCCAACAGCAATCTTGCTTAGTAATGATGGTAAAACTAGGAGTGATCATAAAAGGCAGTAGTGGAACAACCTAAAGAGCCCATATATATTTAAACCATCACAGACAGCTCGTCTAGCTGTCTGTTGGTGCAGGGCGCTGCTGCTATGTATTGCTTTGATATCAGGTAACTTGGATAACACTCTTACTTGGATAGCTTCTCTTGGTGTGACATGCATTTTGGTATATTACCTATGTTCATTGCTTGGCTGGTCTGATGCAAACATCTTTCTTTATATGGGCTCTTTAGGTTGTTCCACTACTGCCTTTTATGATCACTCCTAGTTTTACCATCATTACTAAGCAAGATTGCTGTTGGGAACATGCTCTGTTTGGGACATCTCCCTTTGCTTGTTATACCTATGTCCATTGGGTTCCGGCTTTTGAACGGCTATATACAGTACTTGAGTGATTTTTTGTTTCCATCTGGTTTTCTAAATCGCAGGTAAGCTCCCCTCCTTTTCATTTCAACAAACTTGTAGACATTTTAATTATTCTAGAGGATTGAGTGTTTTCGATTATCTTCGTTTCAGCCAAATTCTGATGTTCTTTTTTCTGTGATTGGACTTTGTCCAAACACCTCATTCAGTGCCCTGACATTGTTTTATTTTTCAATACAGTTTTCGGTATGTACAAGAGACTATGTTAGTCCATATATTAGGCTGTGTAATTGATTGTGGCGATTTATTCTGCCACACTAGCCATTCCTATACACCCCAGGATTTATGCATTTTCCTATTTTTTCTCTTAATAGACCCCTGCAGTTACATTGTCTGGCTCTCTGGTCGGCCTTTGGTGGCTGTTGGCTGCGTTGTCCTTGGAGATTGGTGGGTATGGCAGTTTCTGCACAACATTACTCTTTCCACTACCCTTAGGCCTTGTTGTTTCTATCTTTGGGCACCCAATTTCGTTTCCCCTTTTGTGATATGCTTGTTTGTATGATATCGTTTGTTTATATTATACATATTTTTTATTTTATAGATTTTCTCCTAAAGCCAGACTGTACAATCAATTACCCCTGATGAAGCCAATGTTTTGGTGAAACATGTTGGGTTGAACCATTAATTATGTACATTCAGTGACTAACGCATATTGTTTCTTGATTGTTATTAATTTTTTGTAGAAATAAAATATATTTTTTATTATATTTGTTGTAAACATTCATTTTTGGCACCGCAATAATCCCATAGTCCCTATTTTCCTCCTTTTATATTATTTAGGGATGAGGTGCCGTATCTCCAAGAGGACACACCAACCACTTACTATTCATCTACAAACATATATTAATATATATTGGTACAAACTCTGTAAAACTGTCTGAATGCGTATACAGTATATCTTAGAAGTCTTTTTTTTTTTTATAACTTAATCTCTCCTTCAGAAGTTAGAGAAATATGTGTAAGCAATTAGTTCATGATAATTTTATAATACCACAAATCCATCAGAGGTGCTGAGTTACAAAGTTTTGACTTAAAACTGACTTTTTGGAGTTTAGAGAAGTTCATTGGAATATGGAAATTTCCTAATCTGTAGAGTATCGACTTGACTGAAATATTTCATTGTGGAAGTGTCAGTACTATTGCCAGTTGTCGGTCAGAATATTTAGCAGTGCGATGCGTATTTAAAGTTGAGGTGGATTTTCTTTGCATCAAACGAGTCTTTAATTCTAAATCTTCTTTAATATCAGATTTTGTGCTTTTGTGCTTAGCACCGCTAGGACTTTTACTTCTGTTTATATAATACTGTAAATTCCATCTGACACAGCACGTGCCTTTTGAGATATCCTCAACAGGTACACGTCATTAAACTTTCTTAAAGTGACTCTGACACTAAAAAGTAATCGGTCAACAACAATTCCTTATGGGTCATATTACTTCTCCAAAGTTTGCTTTCTTCCTAAGTCTAAGGTATACCCTGTATTCCTGAGACATTAAAGTTGGCCATGCATGGCTAGTTTTCTTTCTTTTGGCCAGCCGGCTGAACAAAAAAAACAAAAAACAAATTCCTCCATCCACAAAAATGAAATGGATGGAGGAATCCCCCTGTCGTGATATTGTATTCTGATTCGTCACCCACTGCTGTTAGAATACATTGATCAACAACAACTGCTAATCAAGCTAAATTTTCCAACATTTCCCTTCAACAGAAGTTTATCAAACATTTTTACTGAGTGCCAGTAGCATAGCTGTCGCTGTACTTCCAGCGCTCCAAGACTGGATCTTCAGGTCTCAGCTCCTGCAGCTGGGGAGTTGTGTGCAGCCACTCTCTATTCTCCTCTTGCTCAGTCACTGAGCACTTTGTATTGTGTAAACCCGATAAACAAAATACAAAGCCTCCTGTGAATAGACAGTGGAAGGGAGAGGTGGGCAGAGCAGCTGCTGTATAAGAAAGCAGCATCCCTCCTGTTAGAGCACTGGGAGTATAGTGAAAGCTGTACTCCAGGCGCTCAGTAAAACTGTCAATTTTAATACAAGAGATAATTCCGCAAGGTGGCATGCACCTGCTTGAACTTAACCTCCTGTTTAGTAAGCCAGCACATTTTAGAAAATTACTGAATTCCTGGAGTTCATCTTTAAAGCTGAACTCCAGACAGATATAAAAGAACCAAATTAACTCTGTAATCTTTAATACATTTGTAATATATTTTTTAATTTTAATAGAGTAGCTACCTTAATTTGACCCAGTATAAGCCTCTCGCAATTGACCTTATAGCAAAGCTCAGACTGGTAAAAGTAGAAACAGTGCACCATGCAAAGGCAGTGTCCATGCACAGGCTGGGCAAGGGCAAGCCTTTAAGTGTTAATGAAAAAGGAGTTCCAGTCGTTTTTGTGTTTATTAAAAGTCAGTAGCTATGTGTAGCTGCTGATTTTTAATAAACACACTCACCTGTCCCACGGTAAGCGAAGTGATGTGTCCCAGAAGATTTCAGGGAGGGAGAGGGAAAAGAGAACTTCTGCTCAAGTCGCCTAGGCAACCCGAGCAGAAGTGGGAGTGGGTCAAAACTGTCAAAACTGTCAAAACTAGGTACCTGCCCCCCCCCCCCCCCAAAAAAATGGCATGGAAGGGGTTGAGAAGTGCTTAAAGCGGAACTTCCACTTTTAGGTGGAACTCCTCTTTAACTGTAAGTGTTAATTAAATACAGCAGAGAAAATGCAAGTATCCGTTCCTTTCCGACAGTGCTGTGTAAATGTCATAACCTGATGAACAGAAATGCAACCCTTTTGGAAGATAAAATGTTACTTTGTATGTACAATATTTCATATGTGCATTGCGTTGTTTGCATGGAGTTCAGCTTTAAACCTATGTCATATTATAAAATCACTCTATGTAATGCAAAATGGGCAAACAAGAGTCTAATGACCTAATTCTTGATTTAACGATGCAAGTATTGATTGTGCTGGCAATAACAGAGCATTACACTTCAATGTAATCTCCACCTTTATTAACTGCCAAGAACTTGTACTGTAATCTAAGCCTTTCCTCACTTATACCCCAACCTCAAAATGACATACTTTTGTGTAGGGTATTACAAAAACAAATTTGTCATTGGCCATTCACACTCTTATAATGAAAATGGAAATTTTACTAAAGATACTATATAAATTTTAAATACTCATAATATATTTACCTCAGGCATTCATTAAGGCTCATTATTTCAAAGTTCTTATCCTTCGTAGATGGTCTAAGATCTCTCATGTACTGTAATCTAAGCCTTTCTTCACCTATACCCCAGCCTCACAATTACATACCTTTATGTAGGTTGTGAAAGGGGCCTAAAGGCTTTGTTTGATTCACAAGTCACCCTGACTCATGTTTCAGGAATCTATGAAATACTTACTACTTTAGGGGAACCTAGAACATCGCCATATCTGAATAAATGGGAACAAAAATTCAATGTAGCTCTTCAAAAGAGACAGGGAGTAAAAATACTGCATCTGACAGACACCTCCACTACAGACTTAAAGTGGAGTTCCACCCTGAAAAAAAAATTTTGACCAAAAATCCTAAAAAAAAAATAAAAAAAAAATTATTGAAAAAAAAAAAAAAGTTACTTACCAGAAATAGCGGTTGCTATGTGGAAGTTCCTAATCTGCCTCTTCATCGTCCGCGTCTGGTCAGCTTCCTCCGTCCTACTCGCTGTGTCTTCTGGTGAATGGGGCGCCCTGCCTTCTGGGAACTGTGTGTATCCCAGAGAGCAGCCGGCCCATTCACAAAGTGCTGCGCGGATCGCGCATGCGCAGTAGGAAACTGGCAGTGAAGCCGCACGGCTTCACTGCCTGTTTCCCTTACTGAGGATGGCAGCGCCGGGAGCTGCCAGGATCGGGGGGATCGGCCTCGGAGGGGCTGACATCGCAGGCGAGTAGGACAGTTAAGTGTCCTTATTAAAAGTCAGCAGCTACAGTGTTTGTAGCTGCTGACTTAAAAAAAAAAAAAAAAAGATTTGCGGGAGGAATACCCCTTTAAAAACTGCTGAATTTAATTTTAAACTCTTATGAAGATGGTATGTAAACCCCTGTAAAAGCACATATGCTTCAGCCGGAAGCATCACCTCTCTGTTGGAAAGGATGTAAATCTCATGGAACTTTTGCACACATTTGGTGGAACTGCCCTTTAAAAATGGAAACTAATGCAGCTACCACATCTAAGGATTGGTAAACTGCAATATATTTCATTTTAGTTTGGAGCTTAGATAAACTTTAAAGGCTTTTCCATAGCTAGCCAATTTAGTACCCTGACATTCTCAATAGTACATACAGATTAAAGGTTCTCCAAAATAATATCTAAAATTGTTTATGCACCAATTTTTGGGGAGAATTTATGTAGATGTAGCATCCAAAGCCTGTATGGAGGCTGCATGCACTGTTTATGATACTGGATTTTAGTGGGCATTTTTAATGCCCCGTAAACTTTTTTTTCCCTGTGATGTTTGGGGGTTGTTCAGCTCAAGTAGTGCTCTGCAAACTTCTGGCTGCTCCCATGCGACCACACAGTCTCCTCTGGAGGATGGAGCCCAGAACCTAAGTTCCAACTCCACAAAAAACCCAGCTCACACCTGAACAATCAGTGTGCCGGTTGTTCTCAAAACCAGGATCCAGGATTGGAGATTTCATCCCACACAAGTCTCTAGGAAATCTCCAGGCTCCAGATCCCAAACCTGAAAGAACAGTTTCCCCCCCCTCACGTCTACCCCAACACAGGTGGCAAGACACTATAGCTGGCTTCTGTGTTCTTCACCTATAGCAGCCCCCTTTCCCATAAGGCAAGCAGGATTACCAGTACTCGGTTGCCCCCAGGTCTTATACACAATGCTATAGTGCCTGGTCACCATGCCAGAGCAGGCATGAACTGAGCAAAGCAAACAGGTACTTGCGGTTGGCAGACAGGCAGAGTGGTTCTATGAAAGTCCAGGTAAAAGGCAGGCTGAGTTCAGGGAATAGTCCATTATCCAGTCCAAGGTCATGCACAGGGAATTCCAAACTATCAAAGCAGGGCAGATGGACAGGGGGCTTGATCAGGAAGGACTTTATCACAAGCAGACTGAATATAATAGGTTTGGTTTCCACACAGATACTGACCACATCAATCACCTTGCAGGTGGACAAAGACAGGGAGAATGCCATAGCCAAAACCAGGATGCTAGACGTTCCTGACACCTCCACGTGAGACAAGCACCCTGGAGCCCCTCAACCTGCCTGGCTGCGAATCCTGCATGATATAAAAGCCTTTTAACAACATGACAGGGCACCATACTGTCAATATATATTTCTTTATTGATAATTCCAACTATATCTGATCTGTTTGACTGAGTAAAACATTCATCATTTTGCTAGGAGAAAAAGAAAAGGAGAATTCAACATCTGTTATACGTTTTCTTTACAATCTGATTGATGATTTGTAGGGAAACAAAATGATTAGTCTTTGTCAGCTTGTTTTGCAAGATCATTTGTCATGTTGTGTATGAGAGATGACACAAGGAGGTGACAACTGTATTCAGCACAAAGACTACATTTGGAACTATGAATTACAAGTATTACAAATGCAAAGTGTCTTTTTTTCCAGCTCTATGCTGTTTGATGGAATACATGTGTATAAAAATTCTGCCAGTGAGCAGTACACCTAGAACAATAAGTTATTCAGCCAAATATATTGTTTTAAAAGACAATTACAACACTCATAAATTCAGGTGGAATATTGAACTGGAAAACATCTTACTTGTTTTTTATAGGAATGAGATACAAATTATATTTTAACATTTTAAAAACCTTGTTTCTCATTACAGTTGTTGGTTAAAGTGACATACAGTATCCCACAAAAGTGAGTACACCCCTTACATTTTTGTAAATAATTTATTCTATCTTTTCATGTGACAACACTGAAGAAATTACACTTTGCTACAATGTAAAGTAGTAAGCGTACAGCTTGTATAACAGTGTAAATTTGCTGTTATCTCAAAATAACTCAATTAATGTCTAAACAACTGGCAACAAAAGTGACTACACCCCTAAGTGAAAATGTCCAAATTGGGCCCAATTTAGCAATTTTTCCTCCCCAGTGTCATGTGACTCGTTAGTGTTACAAGGTCACAGGTGTGAATGGGGAGCGGGTGTGTTAAATTTGGTGTTATCGCTCTCACTCTCTTATACTGGTCACTGGAAGCTCAACATGGCACCTCATGTCAAAGAACTCTCTGAGGATCTGAAAAAAAGAATTGTTGCTCTACATAAAGATATCCTAGGCTATAGGAAGATTGCCAAGACCATGAAACTGAGCTGCAGCAAGATGGCCAAGACCATACAGTGGTTTAACAGGACAGGTTCCACTCAGAACAGGCCTCACCCTGGTCAACCAATAAAAGTTGAGTGCACGTGCTTAGTGTCATATCCAGAGGTTGTCTTTGGAAAATAGACATATAAGTGCTGCCAGCATTGCTGCAGAGGTTGAAGGGGTGGAGGGTCAGCCTGTCAGTGCTCAGACCATATGCCGCACACTGCATCAAATTGGTCTGCATGGCTGTCGACCTAGAAGGAAGCCTCTTCTAAAGATGATGCACAAGAAAGCCTTCAAACAGTTTGCTGAAGACAAGCAAACTAAGAACATGGATTACTGGAACCATGTCCTATGGTCTGATGAGACCAAGATAAACTTATTTGGTTGCTAAAGAAGCTGAGTGTAAAGGTGATGGACTGGCCAAGCATGTCTCCAGACTTAAACCCAATTGAGCATCTGTGGGGCATCCTCTAACATCCACCAGCTCCGTGATGTCGTCATGGAGGAGTGGAAGAGGACTCCAGTGGCAACCTGTGAAGCTCTGGTGAACTCCATGCCCAAGAGAGTTAAGGCAGTGCTGGAAAATAATGGTAGCCACACAAATTATTAACACTTTGGGCCCAATTTGGACATTTTCACTTAGGGGTGTACTCACTTTTGTTGCCAGCGGTTTAGAAATTAATGGCTGTGTGTTGAGTTATTTTGAGGGGAGAGCAAATTTACACAGTTATACACTCACTACTTTACATTGTAGCAAAGTGTCATCTATTCAGTGTTGTCACATGAAAAGATGTAATAAAATATTTACAAAAACGTGAGAGGGGTATACTCACTTTTGTGAGATAATGTAAGTGAATTGCATCAAATACTCCAAAAGGTACCTTCACCTTCAGCAGGGTTCTGTTGTATTGGACTGACTTTCCAACCAATGTTGTTCTATATTGCATCCATGAGTAGGCTTAACCTCTTAGCAGACAACTAAAACAGGGTCCTTAAAGGCCACTGGTTTTATTGAACAGTGGAATTACAGTCATCAGGGCTTAGCCATATTAACATGGACATTTTATTTTTACCTTAAGGTCTCTTTATTAAATAAGATCATATATTCAGTAAATATGATCTTATTTAATAAAGAATTTAAAATTAAATTCTTATGGCCTGTACACACGATCCGATCGTGTGTGGGCCCCATCTGACTTTTTTCCATCGGTGTAAAAAAATAGAACATGTTTTAAATTATTCCGATGGAAAAAAAAACAATGGGAAATTCCGATCGTCTGTGTGGAACTCCATCAGAGAAAAATCTACGCATGCTCAGACTAAATTAGGAGACGGGAGCGCTCATTCTGGTAAAACTAGTGTTCGTAATGGAGATAGCACATTTGTCATGCTGCAAATTAATGCATCGTTAAATGTAGCGCACTCTTTTCTTCTTTCTAATGCTAGAACAATAATTTTTTTTCGCTGCGGATATTCACACCGAGTTCTGACAAACGTATTTCTTTGTTTCTTGTGATCTCATGAATCTTTGTATTTTATTTTAAAGCCAGGTCTCCAAAATATCTTATTATTTATTTTAAGCGCAAATCGGCTAACACCAAACTTTTACTAACACGCGGCAACACAAAATCAGAAAAAGCAGCCCAAAGGGTGGCGCCGTTGGATTTGAACTTCCCCTTTATAGTGACGTCGTACGTGTTGTACGTCACCGCGTTTTGGACGGTCGGAATTTGGTCTGATGGTGTGTATGCAAGACAGCTTTGTACGGAATTCCGACGAAAAATTCCATCGAATTTTAGCCCATCGGAATTCCGATCGTGTGTACAGGGCATTAGAGTTTTTTTTAGCTTAATGCATTGAGCATAATAAAATAAACATTCCTCAGTAAACTATTTGTTAAAATTTTTACCCCAGCGGTTTAGAATTATTACTTGTGTTCTCAATTTATATATTCATTTTTTTTTCCTGTGGCTTCATTGATGTCATATTTCACCATAAAAAAATAACAAAAAGATGTAAACTGTAACAGACAAGACAACATTGTCGTATCCCCCAACTTTAGATCTTGAGAATGAAGGACACCTTAGGGAGATGAGAATCTATGGAACACATAGTGCTGAAAAGTGTGCAAGGTTAAATTACACTACAATATATGGGCTTGGTTTACAAACATTATATACCAGGGGTCTCAAACTGGCGGCCCTCCAGCAGTTGTGAAACTACAAGTCCCATGAGGCATTGCAAGGCTGACAGTTCCAAGCATGACTCCCACAAGCAGAGGCATGATGGGACTTGTAGTTTTGCAATAGCTGGAGGGCCGCCAGTTTGAGACCCCTGTTATATACCAATACTTGTTGCTGCACTCCTTGTGCTCACAAAATACTTCTTTATTACAGTGGTACAAATGTGAGTCTTACAGAGATGTATATCCTTCAGCACAAATAATACAGCAATATAGTCTGTCAGAACCCAGGGATCTATAGCCACTTTTACCTGTGCAGTGGATTAATATGGCACATGTGGGGTTTACTAATTCTCTCCAACTTCTTAGTGAGTATGGGGAAGGATCAATCAAATTCAATCAAAGATTTTCCAACAAGGTGGAAAATGCCCTTTTTGTGAAACAATTACTTTCTACATTGTAAACAGCAAATCTAAACCCAAAAACAAAAAAGTATTATATCTAAGGAAGAGCAGCATAGCCACCCAAGGACAGCAACATTGGAGAGGGTAGTGTTAGATAGACTAGTAGATTCAAATTGACTTTACATCAGTAACTATCAAATGAAATCCTAACTCCAGCTAACACTTTTTTAACCAGTTGCTTACTGGGCACTTAAACCCCTTTTAGTCACTCTTTGAATGACAATTGCGCGGTCATGCAACACTGTACCCATATGAAATTTTTATCATTTTTTCCCCACAAATAGAGCTTTCTTTTGGTGGTATTTGATCACCACTGCTGTTTTATATATTTGTTATATAATTTTGCAAACGGGTAATTTTTCTCCTTCATTGATATACGCCACAGGTGTCAAACACAGTTGCAGGAGAGCTCCAGCCCTCCTCTAGTCCTCCTCCAGACCCTTACTTTCTGCTTTCAAGCAATGCATCCAGCTTCTTCCAAGCAGCAGCATAAGGAAAGGGGGGTGCACTGTGATGTAAAGGAGATTAGGGGACTCAACTTCTGATGGTGGGGTGTCTGTTGACATCTAATGTAAGGGGAGGTGATGCGCTCTACATCTAATCTTACAGATACAACCGGTCCTTTTGAGGGCAATCATAATGCTGATGTGGCCCACGATGAAATTGAGTTTGACACCCCTGATATACGCTGATGAGTCTGCCCTGATGGGCACAAATAGGGTGCACTGATAGGCAGTAAGAGGTGGCACTGATAGGCACCAATAGGCTTTACTAATGGGCACTGATAAGGCGGCACTGATGGGCACTGATGGACATTGATAGTTGGCACTGAAGGGCATTGATAGGTGGCACTGAAGGGCACTGAAAGGTGGCACTGATAGCTGGCACTAATAGCTGGCACTGATAGCTGTCACTAAATGGGCACTGATGGGTGGCAGTGATGGGCACTGATGGGTGGCAGTGATGGGCACTGATGGGCGCTGGTAGGTTACACTGATAGGCAGCACTGCTAGGTGGCACTGATGAGGCACTGATTGGCATCACTAGTGGGCATTGATAGGTGGCACTGGTGGGCATTGATAGGTGGCATTGATTGGTGGTACTGATATGCACTGGTGGGAACTGGCAGGTGGCACTGGCAGGCTGCACTGTTGGGCACAGTTGAAGTGGCTGTGTCTCTTCCTCTTTGGGGACCGATGTCCCTTTTTCAGAAGCCGGCGAGAGGCTTTTTTTTTCCTCACGCTGTCAGCGTAGGGCCCCTTTCACACGGAGGGTCCGTTCAGGTCCGCCTGTCAGTTTTTTAGGCGGACCTGCACGGACGCTCCATGTAGCCCTATGGAGGCATGGATGTCAGCGGTGACATGTCCGCTGACATCCGCTCTGCCAAAGTGTGACGGAGGAAAACCCTATTTTTCCTTCCGTCGGCGGAGCGGATCGGATGACAACGGACTCTACGGTCCGCCGTCATCCGATTCCCCATAGTGGAGAGCGGCGCTCTGACAGGGCGGTCCCTGCACAGTGTGCGGGGACCGCCCAGTCATCCGCCGGGTCAGCGGGGATCAACGGAGCGATCCCCGCTGAGCAAGCGGAGCTTCACGGGGCGGATCATGACTGATCCGCCCCGTGTGAAAGAGCCCTAAGGAGAAAAATACGGATACCAATCTTTTGTTTACATCATGTGATCAGCTGTCATTGGCTGACAGCTGATCACATGGTAAGGGGCCGGGATCAGTAGTGTTCAAAGGGGAGGATATCTATTTCCGGGCTCCCAGCAATGCAGGTCCACGCTGTAGCCATCATTCGGCTATAGCGTGGACGGGAAGGGGTTAAACAATTACAGAAACAGTGTTTTCTTTTGGTTGAAAAACAAGATACTGACTAGTAGGACTTGTTTACATTTAATAGCAGTTATGGCAATAGGGGGAATAAATTTGTGGTGTTTTGGTGCATACTACTTTAACGCACAAGCATGGGAATAATGTGCTACAAACAAAGGGCAGCTTCGTCCGTGCTGTATCCCGCAGACCCTGAAATAATAAAAAAAAAAACATAGCAAATATTAAATAAATAAAATCATAAAAATAAAAATTATACCTCCTTCCCAAAAAACACTAAATTCCAAGCCAGTTTATTTATTTTTTTACCTTGCAGGAAAAAAATGGGTAAAGATAAAAAAAAAAGCTCAATAAAGAAAAGACTGACAAGTTTGTGTGTGTGTGTGTTTGGGGGGAGGAGGAGCTAAACAGCAAGAATATGTAGCCCATCATACTGCAATTCACAGTAATATAGCAAAACACAGGACAGTACAGTGTCATATAGCAACTAACTCTCCATATTCAGACTGTCAGCTCTCCCTGAACTACTGACAAAAAGGCAGCTGGTAACCAACCATTTTGCCGACTGGCAAATTTTCTCTCTAATTTGCCAGGACAACTTTTAGGCTGAATTCAATATTACATTATCAATGTCAGCTGAACAACTTTACATACTTGCCATTTTTTTGTCTAACCAGTGAACTTGTGTATGTCAAAATGCTTTAATGGGGGACAGACTTCCTTTAACCAGTTCGCGACCACCCCACGTACATTTACTGTGGCAGGGCAGCCGCTCTGCGCAGAATCACGTACTGTACCTGTACATCATTCTGCACTTCCGAGTCTGGGGCGCGCTCCCGCTATGATTGGACAGGAGCCCATCAGCGGGTCTGGCAAACTTGATGTCCGCTGGGACCCGCCGATCATTTAGGAGAGAAGCAGAAATGCGGTCTGCCTTTGTAAACAAGGCAGATTGTCGTTCTGTCAGTAGGGAAGTAGTGATCTTGTGTTTCTGCATAGCAGGAACATGGATCTGTGCCTTCCCCTAGTCAAAGCACCTCCCCTCACAGTAACCAAGCACATTTTAGGCAAACATTTAACCCTTTGCTTGCCCCCGATGTTAACTCTTTCAATGCCAGTGTCATAAGTACAGTGACAGTGCATATTTTTTAGCACTGATCACTGTATTAGTGTCACTGGTCCCCAAAAAAGTGTCACTAATTCCAAAAATATATCCCATAGTTTGTAGACGCTATAACTTTTGCGCAAACCAATCAATATACGATTCTTTTTGTACCAAAAATATGTAGAAAAATACATATTGGCCTAAATTTAAGAAGAAGTTTGACTTTTTTTTTTTTTAAATATTGGATATTTTACAGCAGAAAGTAAAAAATATTGTATTGTTTTTAAAATTGTCAGTCTTTTTTTGTTTATAGGGCAAAAAAAATAAAAAACCGCACATGTGATCAAATACCACAAAAGAAAAGCTCTATTTGTGGGGAAAAAAAGGACATATATTATATTTGTGTATAGCATCGCGCGATCGTGCAATTGTCAATAAAAAATAATGCATTGCAGTATCGCAAAAAAAAGGCCTGGTCATGAAAACCTTCCGGAGCTGAAGTGGTTAATATTAGGATATAAGTTAAATTTAAAGAAGGAGCTGTTCAGTTTAAGGCCTTTACCATTATTTTCTATTTAGCGATATATTACCAGCTTTTGTATAATGTATAGGGGTTCCTCAGCTGCAGAACGTAACTCAAGACTCATAATGATAATTTATAGACTATTGTCTCCCATTTCATGTTGAATTCATGCTTTAATAAGAACCTAACTGTGCAAGGCGAAGGGATGAATAATCTGCAAGCAGTTTGATAAATATCATCTGCATTTAAAGTCTAATTATCATAACTCTTTAAACAGAACGTGCATTTGTAACTATTTGCATAAAATAAATGCTGAAAATTTGATTTTGTTTCTACTTGTTTGATATCACAGTCTCATCTGTACTTCCTGTGTTATCAATTATTCATTGCTTTCACAAATTTACAGCTGGCATATGTATGTATGTGATACAGGATCTATACATGTGTATTCATTGTATATAGAGTATGCATACTATGTACATATTAACAGAGAATAACAGTTATCACTATAAATCTAGGGCTGGTGACAAAGATCTGAAAGCAATTAGACATGGACGTTTAACAGAATAGGTAATTGACCAAATGATTAGACAGGGACTAACAGTAAGGGCTCATTTACACATACATTGCCGTCACCATTTGCCAGGCAGTAAAGAAGTGATACGTTGCCTCCTGATCGCATGTTTTATGCCCTAAAAGCCTACACCAACGTGCAGTAACCATATGCATTGCACACAGTTGCAGGAGGGTTACTGCGGAACATCATTCACCTAATTGGTTCACGTTAGGTGGGCGGTACTGCCCCGCCAAATGTGACAAGGATATAATAATCCCACTTGGCTGCCTTTGTAGCTTAAGGGAAGGTGAGGAGGTAACAATGCAGTTCAACCACCTGTTTTCTACAGTACCCCAACCACAAATGTGTAAACTTAGCCCTAGTTTAGCTTTACTTGCAAAGTTATAAGCAATAATGCAAAACAAGTTTAGAATGATGGACAAGCACTGCAGAGTAAAAGAAAACAGGTTGATAATGGCAAAAAACATGTATACACTGAAGAGTCTGAATATGAAAGCTGCACCTACATATACTGTTTACCACAAAGTGTCTCTGTAACTCATTCAAGGTAACATGTGGCTGCAGACCTGTAAAAAATAAGTTTACAGCTGAATATAAATAAAGGGGCTGTGTCTCACAGCCACAGCTGACATAATTGATCAGATATGGACATGATCATATTTGGTCAATAGAGAAAGTATAGGTGCAAGGAGACTATTCCCCTCAAAGGTCTCCAAAGCAAAAAAGTAGGGGGAAGATGGACTATCTCAATACCCTGGACAGATCACACATCAAGTAAAAAGCACTGTATATACTCGAGTATAAGCCGAGTTTTTCAGCACATTTTTTTGTGCTGAAAATACCCCCCTTGGCTTATACTCGAGTCACCTTTTTGCGCCTGCTCTCCCGGAATTTGGGGCCGCGGTACCAGCCGTCCGTAGGTCCCCTGGACCCCAAACTTGGCACAGATGTAGCTTCCTCTATAAGTGTGCAAAGTTTGTTGTCCGGGGATCCTACGGACAGGGAGCACCGATTTTTCAAAGCCGGACACCCGTTCCATAGACTCTCATGTTAAATGGTAATTTCTCCCGTGAGTTTGGGGACCTGGTACCAGCCAGGCGTAGGTCTCCTGGATCCGAAACTTGGCACACTTATAGCCTTATTTCTTCTCTATAAGTGTGCACAGTTTTTTGTCTGGAGGACCTACGGCCGGGGAGCACCAATTTTTCAAATCCCAGCACCCCTTCCATAGACTCCCATGTTAAACGTCAGTCTAGTTATGGACACAGTGAGGCAAAGTGAGGCACAGTGAGGCATGCAGATGGACACCCTAGGCTTATACTCGAGTCAATACGTTTTCCCATTTTTTGTGGTAAAATTAGGTGCCTCGGCTTATATTCGGGTCGGCTTATACTCGAGTATATACGGTATATGTTTTATTAATACAAAAATAGAATAAAAACAGGATATCCAAATACAAGTTGTGACATGAGTTGCAAAAATATAAACAATGTAACTATACACGTTACACTGATGCTGAATATACTTCATGATGGAACATAGGAGATATAGTGAGTCCTCAGTGAATGAACATCCTCTACATGTTTCACGGAAAGGGGGGGGGAGGAGAAGAAAAAAAAAGGGGGGGAGGAAAGGGAGGGGAAAGGGAGGAAAGAGAAAGGAGAGGGAGAGAAAAAAAGAAGGGGGGGGGAGGGGAGGGGGAAAAGAGGGAGAGGAGGAAAGGGGAAGAAGGAAGAGGGAGAAAAGGGGGCTTGGAAAAAAAAGGGATGGTGTTGGGGAAAGGAGAGGAAGGAGGAGGAATCGGGAAAAAAACAAAGAGGGAGACAAAGAAAAAGGAGGAAAATTTTGATCTTATGGGGAACCAGGGGGAAAAACAGAAATAGGATGGGAAGGGGAGGAAGGGGGACGGCAAAATGCGGGAAAAAGGGAGTGAAGAGAAAGGAAACTGAGGGAAGAAGGGAGGGTTGAAGGAATTTAAGCCAATGTATGTCAAAAGCCGCTAACCTGAGAAGCCAATAATATTGGATAGTGCCAGGGGGGAAAAAACAAAAGATAAGCTAGAGTGGGGTATGGGTATCTCCACATGCACCTCAGGAGAGCAAAACAACGGGGTAGCCAAAACTTGGTGCAACAATTGAAACTTGAACTGTTTTTGTTCCTAGGCATACAAAGTCTCTGAAATCATGCCACAGATGGCCCAAAGACCTGAAAGGAGATAATAAGCCTATATTAGGCTACAAGAAAGAATACAGACTAGTTACAGCAATGAGAAAATGTGCATGTATAAAACTTTTTACGATGGGAAAACCACCCGCCAACAGATTGGCAACCACTTATATTATTCTACCAACGGTAAACTTACCATTGTGGGTCGCCACATTGGCCTACATCATAGATTCAATCACCAAGTGGTCAAATTTATGGTTCTAGAAGTCATCCCTGAGGTTCCAAGAGGTGATCATTGGGATAGGGTGATTTTACAGCGTGAGAACTTGTAGATTGAGAGGTTTGATGCCACCACTCCAACCTTATCTCAATGAAGTCCTATAAACCATTTCTGTAATAAATATGTATCCCTTTGGTAACTGTAGATACTTTATTGACCCTTCCCATTGGTTTGCTGTCTTACTTACTTAACCAAGTTTTGTCTATCCCGTTGTTTTGCTCTCCTGGGGTGCATGTGGGGAAACCCATACCCCACTCTAGCTTCTCTTTTGGTTTTCCTATACAATATTATTGACTTCTCAGGTTAGCGGCTTTTGACATACATGGGCTTAACTTCCTTCCCCCCTCCCTTCTTTCCTCACTGTTCCCTTCCCCTTCACCCCCCCCCCTTCCTTTTCCCCTTCCCACCCTATTTCTATTTTCCCCTCTGGCTCCCTATATGATCTCAATTTTCCTCCTTTTTCTTTGTCTCCCTCTTTATTTTTTCCCCAATCCTCCCCCTTCCTCTCCTTTCCCCAACCCCCTTTTTTCTTCCCCCTTCATTTTCATTATGCTAAATAGAAAGTTTTTGGCTTGCCAATGAATATCTGCTCCCATAAGCTTGATTTGTCAGACAATTTATTAATACTGTTTGTGGCTTTGGTAACTAATGTGGATTTACAAAACTGAGCAAAGCTGGAGACAGATATTAAGAAAATCATGTTAGCACTAGGTTACTTTTATATTATCTTGAAACATAAATACACTACCCATCTTCTCCACTCCAGTCCTTTTGTCTCCTGTCTATTTCTCCCCTTTTGTCACACCTCCCATGCTCTCCATACTTTTTTCCCTCTCCTTCTCTCTCTAGAAAATGACAATTGGAGCGTGAATATCTGGTCATTGTGGTTTAACATAGAAGAGCTTTTTGATCTTATAATGAGAAAGCAGTTATTCTATAATTACAGTAACTGAGATAATCTATCATGAGCAACAATAACTGCTATTTTTCATAAGGCAATTAGTATAGTTATTCTGAACCTTGTATTACATGTCTCAAACTGACTTTTATGTAAACTGAGTGAAGAGTAAAGAACATAGTGATTACATTAAAAAGCAAGAACCCGGCTTTATAGTAATTTTAAAAGACCCAAACTGACTGGTATCCCAAAAATATATGTCGAAGGTTGAGTACTAACACATTGGCATTGGGAGCGCTTTTTGTAATTATATGGTGTATGTTTTTGTGACACCAGATTATGTGTACTGTATGTATAGCCAAAACATGTTTATTTAGTCCATAGTAGCCCATAAAATTATTCATAGTTTTAATCCCTCTCTACTATATCCTTTAGGTTAACAGTGATGTGGAGTAGATAATACAAACAGTAATGCATGCTGTCTTTTTTTTTATTGTGAACCGATGTCATGAGCACTATTATGCTTCCACTTGTTTTAAAGTTGAAATTCACCCTTCCTGACAGGGTTGCCAACTTTCAGTAAATTTACAAACAGTTTGTAAAATCCATAATTGTTGCATCTATCCATAAATGTCAGTTACGGACATGCAGCCTACATGTCTGTAATGGACATTCATGGACAGATGCAAAAAGTACGGATTTTACAAACTGTTTGTAAATTTACTGAAAGTTGGCAACCCTGCTTCCTGTCACGTCCCTGAGCGGAGACTGAAATGACAAGGTCGGCCTCTCTTGTATCTCCAGCCCAGGCCCCACTGGAAGTGAAACAGAGGGCGCCAAGGGACAGGAGGAACACGAGTACCTGCAGATGTAGGTCGGGGCACTTACAGCAGGAGATGCGGTTCGAAGGCAGCAGGAGAATCATCAGACCAGGAACCGTAGCCGTGCACAGTAGTTTAGCTGTGGTTAAGGAGGCACTCCACTTGCTCTGTGGGGCAAAGGTGTGTGGCTGGTCAGAGCTCTCAGCAGACTTGCAGCAGGAACGTTCAGCATGGTGAAGAACTGCATTAGCAGACAGCTGGGCAGACACTCAAGCGGGGCGATAGGTCAGGATCAGAGACAGGAGCATGGCCATTGGATAGCCGGGGTCATCAACAGACAGGCAGTGAGGTACAAAATCAGGAGCAGAGCCAAAGTCAGGAACGAGACGGGTCAGGAACTAGCGACCAGACAGAAGCAGAATCCAAAATCAGGTCAGGAGTAAGCCGGGTCAGCAACCAAGAGAACACACTGGAGGTACACAGGACACAGGGAAAGCTGAAAGCTGAAGACCAGTCAGCATAGAACACAGGCAGAAGCATTCTTAAATAGTCTGTCTGGTGCCAACATACATCGTGTGCGTGCCCGTGGCACATTCAAAACACCTACATTGAAAGCAAATAAAAAATGTAAAAAATACTGTACAGTGGAGAGTGGATTATTTTACTCTGACTTCAAGGGCGACACAACACTAGTCCTTTCAAATACATGCTTGGAAGATGCTTTTAAAGTGTATATAGTGTTACAGAACAGTACAATTTTCCCAAATAGTGTCAGCGACACCTTATTCTGGCACCACATATTTTGGATGCATAATTGATTTTTTTTTTACTTTTACATTTAGCTTGGCTTAAGGCGGTGCTGAAGTGAAGATATTTTTCACCTGAGTCATTCCCTTCATTAAGGTGAAAATGTCACACTAGTTGTATCACCACCTCCCTAAACACTTACCCGAGTTCTCTCTCGATCCAGTGCTGTGTCCTTCTGGAGCAGCACTCTCCCCTCTTGCTCTTCTCACAGGACACAGGTGCATTCTGCTGCTGTCAATCAAATCCTGTGAGGAAGGAGCGGGGCAGGGCCAAGCCACGCTGTGTGTGTCTATTGACATGCAGCCCAGCTCAGGAGCGCGTCCACATGGGTGCCCTCATAGCAGCTGACTTGCTATGGGGGCACTGGCAGAAGAAGAGCAGAGAGCACTGGTGGGAGACCATACCTACTGTGGACAGTGGTGAGCCAGGGTCTGCACCTGGGGCTTGTTTGCACCTGTAGTTTGCCTGAAGCAGTGTGCACTCTCTTGTTTTGGCCTTGCAATATGTAAATGCCATTGTCACCATAGAGATATCATAAAAATTTAATTACAGACACATCAATTATTTCCAGGAATATCAGAGGTTTGGGTAACCCCCTATGATCTTTAATAATTTGTAGAAGTACCAACTTGCTGTTCACTCTCTACAGGAGATCCACATAGAAAAATATTCAAGCAGTTGTCTGAACCAATCCTGGATAAGACACATCTACCACTCAACTTACTTCTGCTATGCATGTATGCATAGGGCATCAGTATGCTGTATCACACATCTATAGATTTTCAAGAATTTTAATCTGTAATTGATATGATGGATCTTTTATCTTTCTAAAGTGTATATTGTTTGTGAGAACCTGTATACTTGCTTCAGTATACAGTATCTACCGCTCCAAATACTTAAAGTTGAACAGATATTGAACATCTGTAACAATTAAAATCAGCTAAGTTCAATATTCCAGTTAACTACCGGTACTCAATTAGATCTTAAGGTCTGTATTTTAGGTCTTATGGATAACTTGCCCACAGACAAGGAAACAATATCTGCTGTGGTGAGAGCTTTATTCCAAGCAAAGAATCTAATCTTGAAAGCTTTTGAAATCTGCAGACCCCTCTTCCTTGAAGAAATGGATACAGCACAGATACAATTCACAGAAAATTAAACCCTATATTTTTCAATAGGTTGCAATAAAGGTTGCAAAAGATATGGGGTAAATGGTTAGACACCTCTGAACCTGTGTTCACTGCGTATAGACCACTTTTCCAGCCCTAGAGTTTGTTCTTTCCCTCTGTGAGCTATGGGCTCCCATCTGCCTATAATGCCAAGAAACTAGCTTTGCACTCCTCCCTATCCACAAACCCTGATGAGTATCAGATCTCCTTATTGCATAACCTGATGTCCTTTGACTTCCCTCTCTAAATTGCTATCAATACTACAGATAGATGCTGTAACGACAGGGGTTAACGTTGTTTAGGATATTCCATTGTCGAACACACGCCAGCTACCAGACACTCTAACCAGCCGAATAAGACCCCATACAAATAATTCTCCCTCCACAAACGAGACAACGCTCTGTGTTGAAGTTCCAAAAACAGGGAATGAATCTTTATTACAAGCACATGGTAACACACTTCTCTTCAAAACACTTCCCTCCCATCCTTGGGGAACAGGGCGGGTTAAACTGTCCAATGACAATGGTGATACAGGTCAGGTGTGTTCAAACTTCTCCTTCAGTAAACAGTCTTAGCAGGAGGGGTAGCTGGAGTGTCTTTCCTCACAGCAAGACACTTAAACATCCCATAATAGGCAGCCAGACGGTCTACCAAGCTCCAATCCACATCATCACAAACAACAATGAAAAGGTCTTTGGAAGCTAGTCTGGATTTAATCTACATTACACAGGCAGCCAGGTGGTTGAAGTTGAACACATCGGCATCTCTCAATTAACCTGTTGAGTTCAATCAATCAAACAACCAGTATATAGTCCTTTACAGATATCTTGGGAAATACCGTGGATTACTATTATAGACCCATTTTAAAGCAATCCAAGACATATTCTCAATGTCCATTATTTTCTGGCTCATACTTTCTAAGAACTTCTGGGTTCCACGGGCCCTCCCGTTACATCTCTCCCTTTCGGCAGGAGACTAACACAGGAGGAGATCCCAGACGGGTTGACTCCGAAGTTAGTCCATAGTTCCATTCCTCTAATGCCTGGACAACCCATCAGCATTGCCATTTTGCTTACCGGGTCCGTAGCTGATGGTGAAGTTGTAAGATTGCAGGGCGAATAATGGAATTCAGTTCTGGAACAGTCACTTGCTTTGCTCTCTCAATGGCTCCCAAAACTTGTTGCTGATGCTCTTGGGAGAGGTAAGGCAAAACCTGGGCGCAAATCCCATTTAACCTCTTGACAATTTCAGCCTGTTTGTGCATTTCAATGTTCAAGCCATGGGACATCTCATAATACATGACGTAGTGTCGTTGCATCTCCGATTTCTCACTGGCCAACTTGTCACATTCCAATTTTAGACTGTGATATTGTGCCTGATCTAAGGTACATGTCGGGGAAGATAGTCTTACCCGGGTCTCGGCAGTAAGCGGGTCGGTTCCAGCAGCACAGGTCTGGGCACAGGTAGTCACTGGGTTGGCTTCAGCGGGGCCCATCGCGGCGTAAGCAGAAACGAGGGGGGCCAAATCATTGCCCAGTAGTACATCCGCTGGCAAATCCTTCATCACCCCCACATTCACGTGTCCCGAACCAACCCCCCAATCCAGGTGAACACGGGCAACGGGTAGCCGGAAGACGGTGCCTCCCGCTACTCTTACGGCTACAGTGTCTCCGGTATGTTGGCTCTCTGGGATGTGTTTCTTCTATAGTAGGGTCACGGTGGTGCCAGTATCACGTAGGCCATTGGCTACCTTTCCATTGACCCAGACAGTCTGCCTGTGTTGCTGCCGGTTGTCCCGGTTAGCTGCTTGTATTGGATCCGCCTTGTGCAGGACGCCCCAATGTTCTTCCTCCTCAACGCAGTGGGCCACAGGCATGGATGTGTGGGGGTTCCCCCTTCCTTGCTGGCTGTCTCCATGACTGGGACTGCCTGGCTGGATTCAACAGACAGTCTAGCTTTTTGTGCCCTAGCTGTTTACACCCGAAACACCTGATGGGTTATGAGTAGCCCTGGGAGTTGGACCTGGGCTGCTGAGAATAAGTGGCCGCTGGAGGTGGTGCAGTAGGGTGGCATGACTGAGGTTGGTAGGCGATAGCCGGAGGGGGTGCCACTGATCGATCATCCACCCGAGCTGTTGTCTTGACCACAGGGTTTTCCAGTTTGCGGGCGTCTGTGTATTCGTCCGCCAAGCGAGCTGCTTCAGGCAAGGTGAAAGGTTTTTGGTCCCGGACCCACTCTCTGACTTCCAGGGACAGTTTGTCAAAGAAGTGCTCCAGCAGGAACACCTGCAGCACCTCTTCCCTGGTTTCTGCTTGGCATCCAGCGACCCAGTGGGATGCAGTGCGGTGTAGGCGGCATGCCCACTCGGTATACGAGTCTCCAGTCTGCTTGCTCGTCTCTCAGAACCGCCTCCGGTATGCCTCCGGTGTGACGGCATACCTGGCCAAAAGTGCTTCTTTTACCAGTCCATAGTTCATAATATCCTCGTCTGGGATGGCTCTGAACGCTTCACTGGCCCGGCCGGACAGTTTCCCAGACAAAATGGTAACCCATTCCTCCGTGGGCACCCGGTGTAGGGCACATTGCCATTCAAAATCAGCAAGGTACCCATCAATCTCCCCTTCTGTTTCAATGAAATTTTTAAAAGCAGTAAAATGTATCTTTCTCCTTTCAGTTGGTGCTGCTCTGACTTCTGCTGCTGCAGCACCTCTTTGCTGTAGCAAATTTACGTCCACAGCCACTTTAACTCTGTCTATGATCTCCGCTCTAGGGTTAGGACCATAATGTGCCAGTCTTATGTTAACAGCCCGATCAAAACTTGCCTCTTCGTGTGTCCTGTCTGTTACGCTGGGCCTTTTGGTTCTATCCATTTCGACTAGTTCTCTGATAATGTCCCTCTTTTTACGGTTGTTGGCCGGTCTTCCCCGGTTCTCCAGTAAGTCCTTGAGGGTAGAGTGCTTTAGCCGTTCATACTTCCTCCATTGGCCTATGTCCTCTTGTAGCTGTCCTTCTGGCTGTGGGAATCAATCCGCTGCTTGCCACCAATGTAACGACAGGGGTTAACGTCGTTTAGGATATTCCATTCTCGAACACACGCCAGCTACCAGTCACTCCAACCAGCTGAATAAGACCCCATACAAATAATTCTCCCTCCACAAACGAGACAACGCTCTGTGTTGAAGTTCCAAAAACAGGGAATGAATCTTTATTACAAGCACATGGTAACACACTTCTCTTCAAAACACTTCCCTCCCATCCTTGGGGAACAGGGTGGGTTAAACTGTGCAATGAAAATGGTGATACAGGTCAGGTGTGTTCAAACTTCTCCTTCAGTAAACAGTCTTAGCAGGAGGGGTAGCTGGAGTGATCCCCCCCCCCTTTCCTCACAGCAAGACACTTAAACATCCCATAATAGGCAGCCAGACGGTCTACCAAGCTCCTATCCACATCATCACAAACAACAATGAAAAGGTCTTTGGAAGCTAGTCTGGATTTAATCTACATTACACAGGCAGCCAGGTGGTTGAAGTTGAACACATCAGCATCTCTCAATTAACCTGTTGAGTTCAATCAATCAAACAACCAGTATATAGTCCTTTACAGATATCCTGGGAAATACCGTGGATTACTATTACAGACCCATTTTAAAACAATCCAAGACATATTCTCAATGTCCATTATTTTCTGGCTCATACTTTCTAAGAACTTCTGGGTTCCACGGGCCCTCCCGTTACAGATGCCCTCCTTGTTTTCATTATGCTAATAGAATCCCCAATGTACACTACTTCCTTCTCTAATGCTCAAATGCTGTAACTTGTATATTAAACAGCAGTTCAAGAAATGTGAGACAGTCAACATTTTATTGAAAAAAAGCTAAAGCCCCCAATGTGTAAATTGCCCAGCAGCACACCAGTTTAATAGTTCCTTTCTTTGCAGCGCCACACAATTCCTAAACCCCTCCCATCCCCAATCCCAAATAATTCCCCAAATATTCAAAATATAGCCTCCAGGTATGTGTTTTTAAGAAGTTGGCTAGCATCAGGACAGTACTTGAGCACTTGATAAGGCAGTAAATAGAGAGAAAACGAGGCAGGTTTAGTCTTGCAATAAATATAAGAGTGTATTATCTGAGAGATAATAGCCTCAAATATTGTTCAGTAGCTTGACAGTATGTAGGCAGCTTTGTTTGGTCTCAATATAAGAGGGGGAGATGAGGCAGGCTTTATCTTGCAAAAAAACATTTTAGTGTATTATGTGAGAAACAATAATCACAAAAATTGTTCAACAGCTGGGCAGTGTGTAAGCAGCTTGACCCTCCTAAACATGGCCCCATGCCCCTCTTTCCCACTTGATGTGGTGTATCCTAAGTCTCTGAAACCCCTTAGGAGAGTTAACTCTTTGTCACAAGAGGCAAACCACAACAATGCTGATTTTCACCAGATGATACATTAACCACCTGGGATCCGGGCCATTGTCAAATGACGTCCTCGGGCCTCCGGTCACAGGGGCGCGAGCGCGTGCCCGCCGCATCACTCAGGTGCCAATGCGCGTGCCTGCCGGCCGCAATGTCCGCAAGGTAACCGCGATCAGCAGTCACAGAGCCAGGGACGTGGATCTCTGTGTGTAAACACAGAGATCCACATCCTGTCAGGGAGAGGAGACCGATGGGGTGTCCCTTGTACATAGGGACACCGATCGGTCACCTCCCCCAGTCAGTCCCCTCCCCCCACAGTAAGAATCACCTAGCAGGGCACACATTTAACCCCTTGATCGCCCCCTAGTGTTAACCCCTTCCCTGCCAGTCACATTTATACAGTAATCAGTGCAGTTTTATAGCACTGTTCGCTGTATAAATGTGAATGGTCCCAAAAATTTGTCAAAAGTGTCCGATGTGTCCGCCGTAATATCGCAGTCCTGACAAAAATCGCAGATAATCACCATTACTAGTAAAAAAAAAATAATAAAAAAATGTCATAATTCTATCCCCTATTTTGTAGACGCTATAACTTTTGCGCAAACCAATCACTATACGCTTATTGCGATTTTTTTTTACTAAAAATATATAGAAGAATACGTATCGGCCTAAACTGAGGAACAAAATAGTTTGTTTTTTTTTAAATTGGGATATTTATTATAGCAAAAAGTAAAAATTGTCAGTCTTTTTTTGTTTATAGCGCAAAAAATAAAAACCGCAGATATGATCAAATACCACCAAAAGAAATCTTGATTTGTGGGAAAAAAATGACGTAAATTTTGTTTGGGAGCCACATCGCACGACCGCGCAATTGTTATTCAAAGCGTGACAGCGCTGAAAGCTGAAATTTCGCCTGGGCAGGAAGGGGGTATATGTGCCCAGTAAGCAAGTGGTTAAAAAGGCCCAGACTGCAAAGCTCTGTGGACCATCTCTAGTAGCCTGTATATGTGGGACAGTACCGACAGAGGGATTGGGATGGCTACTCCTTCTTCAAGTCGCCACTGGTTCTGAACACAGTCCTCCTTTGCTGCTGTTCTGCCTCTTCCTCAAACTTTTCTTCCTCTCTAATTGGTGGCACTTATGGACAGTCTGCAACCTCATCATCCACCTATTCTTAATTGCTAAATCCCAGCTGGCAGTAAGCTCCAGCTGCTGGAACATTATAGACTCTTGCTGTTCCTCGCCTGAAGTCCTATCCCTCTATGGCACTGGCATTATTTTCCATTTTCTAAAACTCTGTAATGAGTAATGCTTGCACAAACCTAAAAGTATCATCCTGCAGCAATTTGGTGATCATATCATCAAACAATTCCGCCACCTCCTCATTGCCAGGGCTATGGCAGGATTATAAGAAGAGCAGGAGGAGAAAGAGCAAAAAGTGACTGCTCTGCATGGGAGAAGGAAGAAGAAGAAGAAGGCTTTGCCAACTTTCTACTGCGTTAGCTGTGGCTGTATAGCATGGCCACTGTGAGACAGAAAAGACTGACTTACATTGCTTCTAGTTGGTGCATCCTGTTGGACATTTTTACTAAAGAAGATTTTCTAAATTTATTGTCAGTTATGTCAATAGGGGGAATAGAAATGTGGTGCTTTCTTACAAACTATTTTACCAAATACTGTAAGTATGCAGTGATGTACTGAAAATAAAGGGCAGCTTCACCTCATTCAGCAACAAATGTTTGCTGCAGACCCCGCAGCCCAAGTAAAAGAAAATAATATAAAACCCTTAACCAATTTTTTAAACTTAACAGAACATTTTAAAAATGGCTAAATGTGAAATAAAATAAAATAATAATAAAAACATGTAAAAAGACTGCAAGGGGGCAGATATAAGTGTAGCACTACCCCAGTAGGAGCTGCTGGTTTAATTTTGGGTCTGCACTCTGCCTGTCAACCCCGGAAATTTGTCTCAAACCCCCCTTGGCACAACTGGACAATAATATAAATGCGGAACCATATAGCAGAGGGGACCACAACAATACCAAACTGTAATGTATATAGTTACTGTTACCTTGGCACTGGTCACCTGGTTCGTAGCTGGAATAGACAGAGTAGTAACTTAACCAGCTGTAATATGTTTACTTGGAAAAGGGTGACACAATGGTTATACAAATAAACATTTGACTGTACACAGATCCCTGCAAAGTCAATGAAACATAGCTGGTTCAAGATTTCTATAACACAAGACCCAATTACCATATCCTGAGTCAGATGTGAATGAGTGTGTGGTGGAGAAATCTCCCAATCTCCCAATACTATGGCACCGGCACTGGGACACCTCTCCACCAAGGCTCACACAAATTACTAAAACAACAAAGCAACAGATATAGCACAAATAGTTACATTAAGCCTTTTGCCGCGTACACACGATCGGTTTTTCTGATGAAAAAAGGCAGATGGACTTTTTTCATCGGACAAACCGATTGTGTGTGGGCCCCATCGGAAAAAAAAAACGATAGCAAATTACGATCGTCTGTGTGGAACTCCATCGGACAAAAAACCCATGCATGCTCAGAATCAAGTCGACGCATGCTCAGAAGCATTGAACTTCATTTTTCTCGGCTTGTCTGAGTATTTTACGTCACTGCGTTTTGGACGGTCTGAATTTTGACTGATGGTGTGTAGGCAAGACTGATGAAAGTCAGCTTCATCGAATTTCTGATGGAAAAATCCATCAGATTTTATTCCATAGGAAATCCGATCGTGTGTACGCGGCATTAGAGTTCATATGGCTATATGGCTCCCTCTAGCGGGTAGTTCAAACTGGTGCGTATCCCTTTGCATTAAACATTGAAAATGGATAAGGTGATGACTGTTCCTTTAAATTCAGCTTGTCTTCTGCTAGTTCAGTTGGTGCACTTAATTGTGTTCCAATCAGTATGTAAGGAGGAAAAAAGTAATCACTCAGTGAAGGTAAAATAGAAGCAAATGAACTGCTAGTTTTCCCAGGCCGCTGTACTGCACGCAGTTGCAAGGGATCCCTATCTGTGGCACTGCAAGTGTCAGCAACTACAAGTGGGATTATATAGACCACTCTCCTGCAACTCAGTCAACTATGTTGGTAGGCAAGTGCCCTCTCACCCGGCTGGAAGCCTCGGCTCACTAGTATCCCCGTCAGGCAAGATGTCGCCGGTTCGCCACGCGGCCGCTCACAAGGTGTAGATGGATGGATGGTTTCAGATGCTGTGGAGCATTGGGCGGTCCCCTCTCTGGCTCAGTCAGCGATGCAGTCCACAAGGATCCCTCCGTCAGCGATCCGCTCTCCAACTTTAGGCCCAGGCTTCTCCGGCCTAGGCACGCTCACAGCAGGCCTTCTGCCTGTTGAAAGATGGTGTCCAGAGAGAGCAAGCTGGGGCCTCACTTGTCCTTATATCAGATCCCCCAGCAGGCTGTGCGGTGGGCGCACTGTTTTCTGGTAGCACAGTGGCACTGTGGGTATTGTAGTCTCAATCCAACCCACGGCAATAGAGTCACTTCCTCTCACACTACAATGCCCACCATGCTTTGTTCCATAATGCAACTGGACTGAACAAACTTCAATGTCATAACATAAACAGACACCAGAGGGAGCCAACCTCTTAATTAGGAACACAAAGTAGTCTTTTAGGATACGCTTTATCGTAACCCCTTGCTACACAAGTAACTACAGTTGTTGCTTACACACTCAAAAAGGGTAGTCCTAAAAATGACTTTTGGGTCTCAGAACTGTGAACACATGAACACAAGAATATGTAGCCCACCACATTTCAATTTACAGTAATTCAGTACAATGTGGCACAGTATAGCACCCTATAGCCTAACTATTCCAACACACACTGACAAATGGATTCTGGGAACCCACCCTTTTGTAGTGAGATGCACAGGAAATGCAAACCACAAACACTTAGGGAATTGCTTTAAACCTGGAATGTCTTCATTTAATTTTTGGGGGCCCTAATTTAGAAGTTCAGAACCCAGATTAAAGATGGTGCTTAAAACTTTGAATTTGCTTTTAATTGGGTGTACTCATACTGGGCAAGGTTTTTCAAAACCATGCTCAGGTATGATTTTCCCCCCACTACACTCCACCGCAGGTCTGCACTCATTACCTGAAGTAAAATGTACTGGTCTGCATTTGAACCATGCCTCAGAACAACATTTCCAAGTGGTCCTTGGCATGGTACGGTTTTGAGCGCTCACAATATACAAACAAACCAGACTAAATCTAGCCATACTGTACATAGTACAAATTTTGTCTGATTACATAGTTACATAGTTCGTAAAAAAACATCAGTAATTCACGTAGCAGGTGGCCCTGTCGGCTGCTTCCTGCCCAACATCCTTTAATTGATAAAATTGAAGAAGCTAGGCGAAAAAATTATAGGCCGAAACTCAGCTGTTTCCAATCAGCTCAGACTCTGTTCAGGTATTTTAACAGCTAGCGGGGACAGCAATTAAAATATAATAGGCACAGCTATATAGCATGGATGGAGGCAACTGTTAGTCTGTTAGCAGGCTAAATAAAAATGCAAACTTGCCAGCTTTGGCCAGTTAAAACACCTAGTACAGTGATGGTGAACCTTGGCACCCCAGCTGTTTTGGAACTACATTTCCAATGATGCTCAACTACACTGCAGAGTGCATGAGCATAATGGGAAATGTAGTTCCAAAACATCTGGGGTGCCAAGGTTCACCATCACTGACCTAGTATATCCTTAAAGTCCCATTCTAGACTAAAACTTTTTTTTTTACCATTGCTCCCTCCCACTACCCTCTTACCCATCTTAGTATGCATTTTTTTTAAGGAGTGGGACTTTAAAGCATAACTCCTTGTTTAATGTCCCTTAAATTAGATTGTTTGGGCCAAACTGGTGCAAACAAACAATTTATTGCACTTACAGGTTCACTTGCTGGGAATGCTGCATTACCTGTATGTAGCCTCAGCTACATACAGTATATACAGTAATAGTATACAGCACTGTGTTCCAGCAGTAGGACAGGGACTTGCCATCCCACTCCCTCTGCTGCTCATGCTTTAACAGGGAGCTTTATATTCTATGAATTACGATAAAGCTTCTTCTAATTGGCTGAGGCGGAGTTTGTGATGTCATCTGCCCAGCTTTCTGCCTTAGCCAATCAGAGAAAGCGTTGTATTCATTCTTAAAATACAAAACTTCCTATAACTGAATGAGCAGCACTCAGCCCAACAATATTTTTTTCTGGGAGTGAGACGGGAAGTGTTCGGTTTTGTATTTTATCTTTTAATTAGCTATTCATTTTTATCTTATTTCTGGATGGCTTTCTGCTTTAAATGATGTAAGCTATATACCATGGGTTATATCACCATTCTTTCACATTTCTTGTTTTATTTGAGAAATGTAAAAGTTGGAGAGAAAACAAAATGGTTTATACTGGGGCCTCATTTGAGAAACAGGTTAGTATTTTAATATATTACTTTCCTATTTTTTTTCCACCCTACCGATTACATTGAAATCAAGTACTTTTGCTCTTCATCTACTTGAGTCTAAAATCATCCTATTGAGCCACAGACACAAGCTCTATGTGGAATTGTTGTGGAGTGTGTAATGCTATTACCTGTGCCTAGAAAAAAAAATGACATAAATCTTTTTTCTTAACCTTCTTTGTCAGCGTTTAGTGTTGTAGAGTACTGGTAAGTAAAGTGCTCTGCCTTTTAATGTAGCAGTTGTGGGTTTTCCTTTTATCTATAGCAGAAAACATTAAAGGAGCTTTGATGCAGTGAAAACAAGAAGAAGGGACACAGGAGAGTACTTCCAGCATTAGTTTATAGCTCAAAAAAATTGCCACCATTTTTAAAAAAGTGCTCTGAGCTTCAGACAATACCCCTATTCTCAAATAGTACTGGCCAGCATTATTAAATCCGTAGATTATTTAGTTGTGAAAAACGATGCTACAGGTATATACTTTTTTGTATTCTACAAAATTCTGTATTCTGTAGAGTGAATTCTGAATGTAAGTGGAACTAAAGGAATTAAAAGGCATAGCAGGCCTTCAGGATGTTTTCCATTCCTCCTGCTTCTCCTAATTATTAAGAAACTTCTTCTACCCAGAGTGAAAGGCCCTTCTATATTTTAATGGTGGTCCTCCCGTGAACTCATTCTTGTTTCCCCAATTTTTACAGGCTGGACAAATATAATCTTCAAAGAGCTGAACCACCATTACTATCCCCTTTCCAAGGGAGAAATTTTACTACCGTATATCCTTGAGTATAAGCCGACCCGAATATAAGCTGAGGCCCCTAATTTTACCACAAAAAACTGGGAAAATGTATTAACTCAAGTATAAGCCTAGGGTGTCCATCTGCATGCCTCACTTTGCCTCACTGTGTCCATGTGCATGCCTCACTGTGCCCATGCCTCACTGTGCCCATGACTAGACTGACGTTTAACATGGGAGTCTATTGAAGGGGTGCCCAGGTTTGAAAAACCGGTGCTCCCCGGCCGTAGGGCCCTTAGACAACAAACTTTGCACACTTGTAGAGAAGAAGTTGGACTACATGTTTGCCAAGTTTCCGGTCCAGGGGACCTACGAACGGCCTGCACTGGGTCCCCAAATTCACCAGAGAAATTACCGTTTAACATGGGAGTCTATGGAAGGGGTGCCGGATTTGAAAAATCGGTGCTCCCCAGCCGTAGATCCCCCGGACAACAAACATTGTACACTTGTAGAGGAAGAGTGGGGCTACATGTGTGCCAGGTTTGGGGTCCAGGGGACCTACGGTACCGGGTCCCCAAAATCCAGGAGATCAGGCGCATAAAGGTGACTCGAGTATAAGCCGAGAGGGGCATTTTCAGCACAAAAAAATGTGCTGAAAAACTTGGCTTATACTCGATTATATACGGTATCTACAACTTGCACATTCGGTTCTTTTCTTGGGCTGGAATAATCAGAGCCCTCGTAGTATTATTATTACATTTGATTTTGTTGGTCTTTTACAAGCTCATATCAATGCTTTATCTATCTCTCACCTCATGCTAATGCTACACCTCACAAGTTTACAAAGTGAAATAGGAAAAGGACGTATAATTACATAAAGCTAAGGAGGATTGTAAAAGATCTGGCCTGATGTTTCAAAATGCTTCATGAACATGACCTCAGTGGAATCTATTGTTTGTGGTTTGTGTCCAAGAATGATTCCATTTTAATCCAGTCTTTAGTTTTTTACACATCATGATTCATAAAGACCAGTGGATTGCAAAATAGAAAAACTGCACTAAATAAAGTAGAAACTAGTCACTACTGTCTTTTAGAAGGTAAGCTCAACATGCAGAAGACTTGGAAAAAGGGCTAGGATGCACTTTGGTAAAGTAAAAAGGGAAAATAATATACACAAAGAAGCACAATCCAAAAAACTAAAAATTTGAAAAACCAGGAGGCATTATGCCTTTCCTTTAAGGCCATCTAGCTTAGAAATCTGAATTACCTGAGTTATCCTAAATTATCTGAGTTATAATTGAACTGGAGAAGTTTACCATTGTTCCTTCCCTACTCTGTCTTCTTTCCATTTCTTTCGCTTTCTCTTCTCTCTCTACTTTTAGAGCTTGCATAGTTACATATTTACATAGTTAGTTCATCCAGTTCAACCAATAGAAGGGAAAAAATATACAATCCTATATATACAATCTGTGAGGGGGTTAGCTCGGCAGCGGGTGTGTGTGACCCCCGGGATGGGCTCCCCACACAAAACAGGCCCAGCAAACGGAGGTTGTGGTTTTCAAAATCAAAAAGGTGCGGTTTATTTTCTATTTACAGTGACAAAACACAGCAAAGCAAAAGAAACATAACCAAAATAAATCCTGGTCAAGTTGACCTCTGACTAAACATACAGGTTTCCTAACTAACAACTGGGATCAGCCTAGTGCTGTCCTAGTCCCTAAGTCCCTGGTTTTAAATGTCCAAGCAAATAGCCACACAGGCTTTGTCTCACCGCACAGGGGTTCACTCTCCCTAGACAGTCCACACAGGTCTGGTTCCAGGCATGAGCTAACATCTAATGAAGCTGGGAGTTCTTATAGAGGCCTAAATGAGCTGACAAGCTTCAGCTGGTCTCATCAACTCCCTGTCTGCACGACGCCCAGCCCTCTCCCTAGAGGTATGAGTCATCCATGAGCCCACTAGCCTTATACAACTCTCCACCTAGTTGTAAAAGTCGGCGTAAAGCCTGAATCTGGGCGAAATATATCTACCCCCCTGGATGCAACCAGGTGACTTTACCTTCCTGCTGTCACATACCCCCCCCTCTTGTTTTAACCTCGGGGTTGGAACACCAGCAATCAGGCATTCATGTACTCGAGACAAAGCATCCACATTCCCCATTTGAACGCCAGGGCGATGCTTTACTGTGAAGTTGAATTCCTGGAGGGCCAGGAACCACCTATTCACTCTTCTATTTGTTTCCTTGTTTTGAGCCATCCACTTTAACGGAGCGTGATCCGTAACCATGTCAAAGTGCCTACCTAGCAGGTAGTACCAAAGGGAATCTAGAGCCCACTTCACCGCTAAACACTCCTTTTCAACGGTGGCGTAATTTACCTCATGGGACTTCAACTTCCTGCTGAGGTAAATGACTGGGTGCTCTTCCCCGTTCCAGACCTGGGACAATACTGCTCCTAACCCCACATCTGACGCATCACTTTGTACGACAAAGTCTTTAGAGAAGTCGGGTGAGTACAACACTGGCTGGCTACATAAGGCTTGTTTCAAGAATTGGAATGCTGCCTCAGCCTCGGGGGTCCATTTAATCATGACCGACCCTTTCCCCTTCGTCAGGTTGGTTAGGGGCACAGCCTTAGAAGCAAAGTGGGGAATGAATCGCCGATAATACCCAGCGATTCCCAGAAAGGCTCGTACCTGCTTCTTGCTGTTGGGACGTGGCCAACTCTGGATGGCCTCGACTTTGTTGAGTTGGGGTTTTATTACTCCCCTCCCAATGGTGTACCCAAGATATTTGGCCTCCTCCTGCCCAATGGTACACTTCTTGGGGTTAGCCGTAAACCCCGCTTCCCGAACAGAGTCCAGGACTGCTTGCACTTTTGGCAGATGTGAGGCCCAATCTGTGCTATGGACAATTACGTCATCCAGGTAAGCCGCAGCATACTTCCGATGGGGCCTCAGCATCTGGTCCATTTTCCGCTGGAATGTGGCCGGCGCATTCTGTAACCCGAACGGCATTCTTTTATATTGGAACGCCCCGTCTGGGGTTACAAATGCGGTTTTCTCTTTGGCCGACTTGGCCAGGGGGATTTGCCAATACCCTTTTGTGAGGTCAAGAGTCGTCATGTATCGGGCTGTTCCCAGCCGGTCGATCAACTCATCTATACGTGGCATGGGGTAGGTGTCAAATTTTGTAACTTTGTTCAACTGACGAAAATCGTTACAAAATCGCCAGCTCCCATCCGGTTTAGGCACCAACACGATGGGACTAGACCAATCACTTTGGGACTCCTCTATCACCCCTAAGTTCAGCATTTTCTGTACTTCCTCCCGTATTGCCTCCCGTCGAGCCTCTGGGATCCGATAGGGTTTTAACTTCACCCTTTCACCGGGCGGGGTAATGATGTCATGCTCTACCCCAGATGTTTGTCCCGGCAGCTCAGAGAATACCTCCTTGTTGCGAAGCACAAACTCCTTAACCTCCTGTTGTTGGGGTTGTGACAAGGTGGCTGCTATTCCAACCTCAGGAATCACGCAACCAGTTTGAGCTGGTGACCAATAGTGATGAGCCGAACACCCCCGGGTTCGGTTCGCACCAGAACCCGCGAACGGACCGGAAGTTCGAACGAACATTAGAACCCTATTAAATACAATGGATGCGAACGTTCGAATTCTAAAGTGCTAATTATAACAACTATTATGCATGTTATTGTCCTAAAAAGGGTTTGGGAACCCGGGTTCTGCACCAGGGGACATGTATCAATGCAAAAAGAAGTTTTAAAAACGGTCGTTTTTCGGGAGCAGTCATTTTAATGATGCATAAAGTGAAAAAAAAAAGTCAAATATTCCTTTAAATATCGTACCTGGGGGGTGTCTAAAGTATGCCTGTGAAGTGCCACGTGTTTCCCGTGTTTAGAACTGTCCCTGCACAAAATGACACTTCTAAAGGAAAAAAAAGCCATTTAAAACTGCTTGCGGCTTTAATGTAATGTCTGGTCCCGGTAATATGGATGAAATTCTTTAAGAAAAATGGCATAGCTACCCCATGACCCCCCCCCCCCTACCCCAGCCCATTACCAGCCCCTTTGGGTCTTGTATGGATATTAAGGGGAACCCCGCACATAAAATAAAAAAGGCCCTATATACTCTGAACAGCCGTATACAGGCGGTGCATACAAGACAGGGACTGTAGGTTTGTTCTTATGTAGAATCTGTTTGTAATTTTGAACAGGTACATTGTTGAAGTGTAGCTCCAGCCCAAAAATCTATTTTTAAACTTTTTGGAAAACATAGGTAAGGGTTATCACCCCTGTAACATTTGTTTTGCTGTCTGTGCCCCTGTTCAGAACATTTCACCTCACTTTCCGTCCCAATGACAACTGTTTTTGAAATGTGGTGTTTTTCTTGAAACAAGGATTGCTGATAAAGCATCAGTACAGAGGAGACACCTTTCTCCCATATTTATTCTTACAGGAGAGAATTTTCCTTCCTAGTGGTAGATTTCCTCTCACTTCCTGTTGTCTTCTTGCGTTTGCAAGTAGGAGTCGTTTGTAAGTTGGATGTTTGAAAGTAGGGACCTGCCGTATATACTCTGCAGAAATAGGCCCCTTAGTTGTTGGTGTTGGCACAACACTGTAAGCACTCACAGTTACTCTTGGTTGGTGCTGGAACGCCCTGCTGTCAACTATTATATCAGGAATTTTAATTACATATAATTGTTGAACAGTGGTAGTAAAAATTGGGCCTTTGATGGTGGTGCTGGTGCCACAACACTGTAAGCCCTGACAGTTACTCTTGGTGGGTGCAGCAATGGGCCCTGCTGTGAATTATTAGATCAAGAATTGTAATTACATGCCCCTGTTGAACAGGGGCTGAAAAATTGGGCCTTAGGCACTGGTGGCACAACACTGCAACCCCTCACAGATACTGTACTTGGAGCACAGCAATGAGCCCTGTTGCAAAGTATTGCTTCAAAAATTGTAATGACACGCCCCTGTTAAACAGGGGCTGAAAAATTGGGCCTTAGGCACTGGTGGCACAACACTGCAACTCCTCACAGATACTGTACTTGGAGCACAGCAATGAGCCCTGTTGCAAAGTATTGCTTCAAAAATTGTAATTACACGCCCCTGTTAAACAGGGGCTGAAAAATTGGGCGTTAGGCACTGGTGGCGGCACCCATAAACAAAAATGATCTTCCAAGCTATCATCATCAATCGTATCATTGAGGACTCGGAGGAGGAGGATAGCCAGTCAACATAACAGCACAGGCACTCAGCATCAGCATCAGTCTTGAAGGGATGTGACATTTTAAAATCAATTAGTCTGTTATATCAGCATCAGGTGTGTGGTAGCTGGTGGTGATCCAAGACTGGTTCATCTTGATGAAAGTCAGTCGATCAACCGAGTCGGTGGACAGGCGCACCCTGTGATCCGTGACAAATCCTCCAGCAGCACTGAATGTGCGTTCCGAAAGAACGCTGGATGCAGGACAGGCCAGTAGCTCAATTGCATACTGTGCAAGCTCTGGCCAGTGATCCATCCTCAAGACCCAGTAAGCCAGAGGATTTTCGGTGGGGAAGGTGTCCAAGTCTGACCTTGCCCCTAGATATTCCTGCACCATGTTTATCAGACGCTGGCGATGGTTGCTGGAACCAATCATACTTTGGGGCTGCGGACTAAAGAATTGTCTGAACGCATCGGTCAGACGGCCACCTTCCCCACCGCTCCTTCTTTGACTGGCCGAAGCCTCAGCAACTCGTTGTCCAGGACCAGGAGTTTGCAACCTCCCAGTCTCTGGGAACGCGTTGCACAGACCTTTCTGCAAGGCCTCCCGGAGTTGTCTCATCCTCTGCTCCCTCTGCGACGGTAACATAAGGTCCGCAACCTTACCCTTGTACCGTGGATCAAGGAGAGTGGCCAGCCAGTAATGGTCCCTCTCCTTGATCCGAAGAATACGAGGATCCTTCCGCAGACTTTGCAGGATCAGGGAGGCCATGCAGCGTAGGTTTGCTGAGGCATTCGCTCCGGAGTCCTCTGGGTCACTAAGGACGACATGATCCGCAGCCACCTCCTCCCAGCCACGTACAAGTCCACTGGTTTCTTGGGACTGTAAATCATCCCTAAAAGACTGCTGCTGATGATGCTGAGTGCCAGCCTCCACCTCCATGCTGACACAATCCTCCTCCTCCTCCTCCTCCTCCTCCTCCTCTTCCTGTGCGATGGGTGGGACAGAAGGAACACTGTCTGGGTAAAGGGGGCCTTGAGAGGCAAGGAAGTCCTCCTCTTCCTGCCTCTGTTCTGCCTCAAGTGCCCTGTCCATTATTCCACGCAGCGTGTGCTCCAACAGGTGGACAAGAGGTACAGTGTCACTGATGCATGCACTGTCACTGCTCACCATCCTCGTGGCCTCCTCAAATGGTGCCAGGACAGTGCATGCATCCCTGATCATGCCCCACTGGCGTGGAGAAAAAAAACCAAGCTCCCCTGACCCTGTCCTGGTGCCGTAGTCGCACAGGTACTCATTGATGGCCCTCTGCTGCGTGTGCAGCCGCTGCAGCATGGCCAACGTTGAGTTCCACCTGGTGGGCATGTCACATATAAGGCGGTTCTTGGGCAGGTTCAACTCCTTTTGCAGCTCAGCCAGGCGAGCACTGGCATTATAAGATCTGCGGAAATGCACACAGACTTTCCTGGCCTGCCTCAGGACATCCTGTAAGCCCGGGTACCTGCCCAAGAACCGCTGCACCACCAGGTTAAGGACGTGAGCCACACAGGGCACATGGGTCAGTTGTCCCTGTCGGAGGGCGGAGAGGAGGTTGGTGCCATTGTCGCAAACCACCATTCCTGGCTTAAGCTGGCGTGGCGTCAACCACCTCTCGGCCTGGCCCTGCAGAGCAGACAGGACCTCTGCCCCAGTGTGGCTTCTGTCCCCCAAACACACCAGCGCAAGCACGGCATGGCATCTTTTTGCCTGCGTACTTGCGTAGCCCCGTGAACGGCTACGGAGCACCGCTGGTTCATAGGACAAACCACAGGAAGAGGCCATGGAGGAAGAAGAAGAGGAGGGGGTGGAGGAGAGAGGTGTGTCACAACCAGTAGTAGCATTTTGGAGGCGTGGCGGTGGGACAACCTCCAACACTACTGCACCTTGTCCTGAATCCTTCCCAGCTGCCAAAAGAGTGACCCAATGGGCCGTGAAAGAAAGGTAACGTCCCTGTCCATGCCTGCTGGACCATGAGTCAGCGGTAATATGCACCTTACCGCTGACCGCCCTGTCCAGCGAGGCCAAGACATTGCCTTCCACATGCCGGTAGAGAGCCGGAATAGCCTTCCGTGAGAAAAAGTGGCGTTTGGGAACCTGCCACTGAGGAACCGCACATTGCACAAACTCACGGAAGGGGGCCGAGTCTACCAACTGAAAAGGCAGCAGTTGAAGCGCTAGCAATTTAGCCAAGCTAGCATTCAACCGCTGGGCATGTGGATGGCTGGGAGTGAACTTCTTTCGACGGTCCAGCAGCTGGGGCAGGGAAATTTGCCTGCTAGAATCGGACGTCGGTGTACTGCTAGCAGAGTGGGCGCAAGTACTTGGCTGTGACACACCTAATTCTACACCTTCATTCCTCTCAGTGCATGTTTCAGAGAGGACTGAAGTTATAGTGGGGTTGGAGATCCCAGCTGATGCGGTGCAAGGAGAGGTCCGCTTTGTTCTTTGGTGTGGGTCTTTGAGGTAGGCTTGCCAACGAGCTGCATGGCAGGTCAACATATGTCTGGTCAGGCATGTGGTACCCAAGCGGCTGATGTTTTGGCCACGCGATATACGCTTGAGACATATGTTGCAAACAGCAGCTGTGCGATCTGATGCACTAGCCTCAAAAAAGGCCCACACCAAAGAACTTTTTGAATGACGGGCAGAGGCAGCGCCCTGCACAGGCGGAGCTCTGCGGTGTGATTCCGTCGGTGTACTGCCCTTACGCTGGCCACCAAAGGGCATCCTGCCTCGTTGGAGATGTGCCTCCTCCTCATCCTCCTCCTCCTCCTCTCTCCTATTAGGCACCCACGTGGAGTCATTGACCTCATCATCCCCTCCCTCCTCATCACTGGAGCCAATCTGGCAGTATGCTGCAGCTGCTGGAACATGACTGCCAGATTGGTGTCCTTCTTGAGCATCCCCTCTGTCTGCTCTCACGCTACTGCCTTCCTCTAGCTGGGTTTCATCATCAGACCCTTCGAAACGCTGGGCATCCTCCTGGAGCATGTACCCAACACTGTGCTGAAACAGTTCGGGGGACTCCTCAGGAGGAGGACATGGTGGGTCTAGGGAAGGAGTGACTGATGATTTGTCTGACATTGATACCAGGGAAGACGACGCTTTGGCAGCTGCTTTTCCAGTACCCTGAGCCTGGGTGAGAGAGGATGAGGAGGAGGAGGAGGGCTTGGTCATCCACTCTACCAAGTCTTCGGCATGATGTGGCTCAACATGTCCAGCTGCCGAAAAGAAGGACAAGCGTGTCCCATGGCCATGTGCTGATGACAATGCACCGCGTCCACGACCAGCACTGTTGCCCCCAGACACAGAGCCTGCTTGCCCTCTTTTATTGCCTCCTGACTGTCTGCCTCTCCTTGTTTGCCTTCCAGACATTCTAATAGATGGCCTGCAGGGAGATGGGAAAAAAGCAATAAGGGCTACCTTCAGGTGTCCTTCTCTGTCCCTGGAAACAAGGACTTGCAGAGTGAAAGAAAAAAAACACTCTCCCTACCTACAGTTTTCTGTCCCTAGAAAAAATGTTTTTTTTAATCACAATATAGCACAAGGAAAATTAACTCACTGTCCTTACAGGTCCCTGGAAACAAGGACTTGCAGAGTGAAAGAAAAAAAACACTCTCCCTACCTACAGTTTTCTGTCCCTAGAAAAAAATGTTTTTTTTAATCACAATATAGCAAAAGGACAATTCACTCACTGTCCTTCCAGGTCCCTGGAAACAAGGACTTGCAGAGTGAAAGAAACTGACACTGTCCCTACCTAGAGTTTTCTGTCCCTGGAATAAATGTTTTTTTCAGCACAATATAGCACAAGGACAATTAACTCACTGTCCTTACAGGTCCCTGGAAACAAGGACTTGCAGAGTGAAAGAAAAAAAATACTCTCCCTACCTACAGTTTTCTGTCCCTAGAAAAAAATGTTTTTTTTAATCACAATATAGCAAAAGGACAATTCACTCACTGTCCTTCCAGGTCCCTGGAAACAAGGACTTGCAGAGTGAAAGAAACTGACACTGTCCCTACCTAGAGTTTTCTGTCCCTAGAATAAATGTTTTTTTTAATCACAATATAGCAAAAGGACAATTCACTCACTGTCCTTCCAGGTCCCTGGAAACAAGGACTTGCAGAGTGAAAGAAACTGACACTGTCCCTACCTAGAGTTTTCTGTCCCTAGAATAAATGTTTTTTTTAATCACAATATAGCAAAAGGACAATTCACTCACTGTCCTTCCAGGTCCCTGGAAACAAGGACTTGCAGAGTGAAAGAAACTGACACTGTCCCTACCTAGAGTTTTCTGTCCCTGGAATAAATGTTTTTTTCAGCACAATATAGCACAAGGACAATTAACTCACTGTCCTTACAGGTCCCTGGAAACAAGGACTTGCAGAGTGAAAGAAAAAAAATACTCTCCCTACCTACAGTTTTCTGTCCCTAGAAAAAAATGTTTTTTTTAATCACAATATAGCAAAAGGACAATTCACTCACTGTCCTTCCAGGTCCCTGGAAACAAGGACTTGCAGAGTGAAAGAAACTGACACTGTCCCTACCTAGAGTTTTCTGTCCCTAGAATAAATGTTTTTTTTAATCACAATATAGCAAAAGGACAATTCACTCACTGTCCTTCCAGGTCCCTGGAAACAAGGACTTGCAGAGTGAAAGAAACTGACACTGTCCCTACCTAGAGTTTTCTGTCCCTAGAATAAATGTTTTTTTTAATCACAATATAGCAAAAGGACAATTCACTCACTGTCCTTCCAGGTCCCTGGAAACAAGGACTTGCAGAGTGAAAGAAACTGACACTGTCCCTACCTAGAGTTTTCTGTCCCTAGAATAAATGTTTTTTTTAATCACAATATAGCAAAAGGACAATTCACTCACTGTCCTTCCAGGTCCCTGGAAACAAGGACTTGCAGAGTGAAAGAAACTGACACTGTCCCTACCTAGAGTTTTCTGTCCCTGGAATAAATGTTTTTTTCAGCACAATATAGCACAAGGACAATTAACTCACTGTCCTTACAGGTCCCTGGAAACAAGGACTTGCAGAGTGAAAGAAAAAAAATACTCTCCCTACCTACAGTTTTCTGTCCCTAGAAAAAAATGTTTTTTTTAATCACAATATAGCAAAAGGACAATTCACTCACTGTCCTTCCAGGTCCCTGGAAACAAGGACTTGCAGAGTGAAAGAAACTGACACTGTCCCTACCTAGAGTTTTCTGTCCCTAGAATAAATGTTTTTTTTAATCACAATATAGCAAAAGGACAATTCACTCACTGTCCTTCCAGGTCCCTGGAAACAAGGACTTGCAGAGTGAAAGAAACTGACACTGTCCCTACCTAGAGTTTTCTGTCCCTAGAATAAATGTTTTTTTTAATCACAATATAGCAAAAGGACAATTCACTCACTGTCCTTCCAGGTCCCTGGAAACAAGGACTTGCAGAGTGAAAGAAACTGACACTGTCCCTACCTAGAGTTTTCTGTCCCTAGAATAAATGTTTTTTTTAATCACAATATAGCAAAAGGACAATTCACTCACTGTCCTTCCAGGTCCCTGGAAACAAGGACTTGCAGAGTGAAAGAAACTGACACTGTCCCTACCTAGAGTTTTCTGTCCCTAGAATAAATGTTTTTTTTAATCACAATATAGCAAAAGGACAATTCACTCACTGTCCTTCCAGGTCCCTGGAAACAAGGACTTGCAGAGTGAAAGAAACTGACACTGTCCCTACCTAGAGTTTTCTGTCCCTAGAATAAATGTTTTTTTTAATCACAATATAGCAAAAGGACAATTCACTCACTGTCCTTCCAGGTCCCTGGAAACAAGGACTTGCAGAGTGAAAGAAACTGACACTGTCCCTACCTAGAGTTTTCTGTCCCTAGAATAAATGTTTTTTTTAATCACAATATAGCAAAAGGACAATTCACTCACTGTCCTTCCAGGTCCCTGGAAACAAGGACTTGCAGAGTGAAAGAAACTGACACTGTCCCTACCTAGAGTTTTCTGTCCCTAGAATAAATGTTTTTTTTTAAGCACACTATAGCAGAAGCACAAAACACACTGACACTCTCCCTACCTATCCTTCTCTTTCCCTAAACTAAAGGAATCCAGGTTAAGCAAGAAAGAAATAACAGTCACTGTCCCTGCCTATGCTACTCTATCCCTGCTCCGGAACACACTACACTAGGCCGCCGTGCTGGCGGCCTTTTATAGTGTGGGGCGTGTACTAAACACCCTCAGCAATAATTGGCCACAGGCATCCTGCCTGTGGCCAATCATTGCTCTCCTCGCTGCCGGCGCTGTGATTGGCCAAGCATGCGGGGTCACAGTGCATGCTTGGCCAATCACAGCGCCTGGATGACACTGCGATGGCGTAGTGCATTGTGGGCCGTTCGCGTCACTCGAATTTGGCGCGAACGGCCCAAATCGTTCGATCTTCGTCGAACGATCGAACAGCCAATGTTCGAGTCGAACGTATGTTCGACTCGAACACGAAGCTCATCCCTAGTGACCAAGTGTCTGCGACTAGGGACTCTCTATCCCTCCAGGCTTTCAACAGATTAATGTGATAGATCTGTTCTGGCTTTCGCCTTCCTGGTTGTCTGACCTTGTAATTCACTTCGCTCACTTTTTCCATTATCTCGTAGGGGCCTTGCCATTTGGCAAGGAATTTACTTTCAACCGTAGGGACAAGTACCAATATCCTATCCCCCGGGGAAAAGGTACGGGTCTTGGCTCCACGGTTGTACACTCTCTGCTGTGCCAACTGCGCTTGGGCCAAATGTTCCTTCACGATGGGCATTACCTGTGCAATTCGATCTTGCATCAGGGTGACATGCTCAATCACACTCCTGTGGGGAGAACTCTCACTTTCCCAAGTTTCCTTGGCAATATCCAACAGCCCTCTTGGGTGTCTCCCATACAGTAACTCAAAGGGGGAGAATCCCGTAGAGGATTGGGGCACCTCCCTAATAGCAAACATCAAATAAGGAAGTAAACAGTCCCAATCCTTTCCATCTCTATCCACCACTTTCTTCAACATTTGTTTTAGGGTTTTGTTGAATCTTTCAACCAGCCCATCGGTTTGGGGGTGATACACAGACGTACGCAATTGCGTCACTTTGAACAATTTACACAGCTCTTTCATAACCCGGGACATAAAGGGTGTACCTTGGTCCGTAAGCAGTTCTTTACAAATACCCACCCGGCTAAAAACAAGAGATAGCTCTTTGGCTATGGTTTTGGCCGAGGTATTTCGGAGAGGGATCGCTTCTGGATAACGGGTGGCATAGTCCATTATAACTAATATGTACTGGTGCCCCCTAGCGGACTTGATTATAGGACCTACCAAATCCATGGCGATCCTCTCAAACGGGACCTCAATGATGGGTAGAGGGACCAGCGGGCTACGGAAATGTGGCATCGGGGCCAACCTCTGACACACAGGGCAGGAGGAACAATAATTTTCTACGTCCTTCATCACCCCCGGCCAATAGAATCTCTGTAATACCCTCTCTCGGGTTTTCTCTGTCCCCAGATGACCTCCAAGAATGTGCCCATGGGCCAACTCCAACACCAACTTCCTGTAAGGTTTGGGCACCACAAGCTGCTCAACGGTTTCTTCTGCCCTTTTTGCCACCCGATACAGTAGGTCCTTCTCTACGCTGAAGTATGGGTAAGTGCAGGTATTATCTGGGTTCACTAACTCGCCATCTATTTTCACTACGTTTTCCCGTGCCTTTATTAGGGCGGGGTCTTTCAACTGTTCTGTGGCAAAGTTTTCCCTGTGAACCTCAAGATCAGAAAACTCCACAGACGGTAGGTTTTCGTCTGAGGAGGTGGGCTCCTCTCCAGTTTCTTGAGTCTCCCCTGCCAATACTGATAAGGGAAATTCCGGAGAGTCCTCACCACTCTCAGGGGAGTTCTGGCTATCACATTCCTGGTACATAGGGGCACCAGTGAGGGGCTCAGGATCATCCCACAGTTCCCAGAACTTCGGAAAATCCCTTCCCACAATGGCGTCATGCGGTAACTGAGATACTAAGCCCACTGGATGAGAGAGGGTACCTTTGGGGGTCTCGAAACACACTGTAGTCACTGGATACTCTCGGGTGTCCCCATGCACACAAATAACAGCTACCTTGCTATTCCCAGAGACCTCTGTTTTAACTAACTCAGCCTTTATCAGGGTCACAAGGCTACCTGAATCCAGCAATACCACAACATTTCTACCATTAACACACATTTTGCATAAATGTTTCTCAGTTCCTCGAATGGCAGTGCATGCGACTGTCGCACACAGCGACTGACGTCTGCCCGTCAGAAAGTCACACTGCATGGGTTCCTCCACAACCGGGCAATTGGCTGCAATATGTCCCGCTTGCCGGCAGCGGTAGCAAACAATCCTTCTTGCCGCCTCTTGAGCCGCTGATTTCCCAGGCTGTTCTCGCCAAACTTGGGGTAGAGCTCCCACCCTCTCACTCTCTCCACCCTCACCCCTTGGAATCCTCTTATCCGCCCCTGGGGATGGTCTGGTCTTAGGGTGGAAAGTCCGAGTGTCTCTGGAAGAGGCCGTCAGGTTCTCTGTAGCCAAGTATTTCTCCACACGATCCACAAGACCATCGGCCGTCTCTGGGTCTCCATGGCTTACCCACTTTTGGATGGCAGTAGGAAGAGCTCTCAAAAACCGATCCATTACAACACGTTCCACAATCTTTGGTGCGGACAAAGTCTCTGGCTGTAGCCACTTTCTGCTCAGGTGAATGAGATCATACATTTGAGACCTGGGGGGTTTTCCAAGCTGGAAAGTCCAGTTATGCACACGCTGAGCCCGGACAGCCTGGGTGACACCCAGCCTTGCCAAAATTTCAGCTTTTAGCATCACATAGTCTTTTGCTTGGTTAGGCTCTAGGTCATAGTAAGCTTTCTGCGATTCACCAGTTAACAGAGGAGCCACCAGTCCAGCCCACTGCTCCTCAGGCCACTTTTCTCTTTCAGCGGTCCTTTCAAATGTGGTCAAAAATACCTCTGGATCATCCTCTCCAGTCATTTTTGTCAATAAACGACTCACCCCAAAGGACGCGGTATTAGTGGGACGGCTTTCCTCACTGGTCTGCGGACGTTGCTGCATTACTGCTTCCATTTGTTGTAGTCTCTGCTCTTGCTTCTGTAACAGGTCTATGAAGCGGGCCTCAGATTGCTGCTGGGCTTGTTGCTGAGCTTCCAGACTCTGTTGGTGAGCTTGCTGCTGGGCTGCAAGGCTCTGTTGATGAGCTTGCTGCTGGGCTGCAAGGCTCCTTTGCAAACCTGCATTTGTCTGCTGTTGATTGGCATTTGCTAGAGCCAGCTGTTTCAGTATCTCCTCCATGCTGGCTTAAAAAAAAACTGCCACTGGTTCTCCACCAACTGTGAGGGGGTTAGCTCGGCAGCGGGTGTGTGTGACCCCCGGGATGGGCTCCCCACACAAAACAGGCCCAGCAAACGGAGGTTGTGGTTTTCAAAATCAAAAAGGTGCGGTTTATTTTCTATTTACAGTGACAAAACACAGCAAAGCAAAAGAAACATAACCAAAATAAATCCTGGTCAAGTTGACCTCTGACTAAACATACAGGTTTCCTAACTAACAACTGGGATCAGCCTAGTGCTGTCCTAGTCCCTAAGTCCCTGGTTTTAAATGTCCAAGCAAATAGCCACACAGGCTTTGTCTCACCGCACAGGGGTTCACTCTCCCTAGACAGTCCACACAGGTCTGGTTCCAGGCATGAGCTAACATCTAATGAAGCTGGGAGTTCTTATAGAGGCCTAAATGAGCTGACAAGCTTCAGCTGGTCTCATCAACTCCCTGTCTGCACGACGCCCAGCCCTCTCCCTAGAGGTATGAGTCATCCATGAGCCCACTAGCCTTATACAACTCTCCACCTAGTTGTATAAGTCGGCGTAAAGCCTGAATCTGGGCAAAATATATCTACCCCCCTGGATGCAACCAGGTGACTTTACCTTCCTGCTGTCACAAATCCTATACCCACAGTTGATCCAGAGGAAGGCAAAAAAAAACAATAAAGCATGACCCGATTTGCTCCAGCAGGGGAAATAACTCCTTCCTGATCCCCCAAGAGGCAATCAGATGTTCCCTGGATTAACTTTACCTATAAATGTTAGTACCCAGTTATATTATGTGTATCCAAGAAACAATCCAGGCCTTTCTTAAAACAATCTACTGAGCTGGCCAGAACCACCTCTTGAGGGAGTCTATTCCACATTTTCACAGCTCTTATTATGAAGAAGCCTTTCCGTATTTGAAAATGAAATCGCTTTTACTCCAAACGTAAAGAGTGCCCCCTTGTCCTCTGTGATGACCTTAAGGTGAATAACTGAACACCAAGTTCACTATATGGACTATTTCTCTAATTCCTTGCATGGATCCTTATTTCTTCTTTCCTCACTCTCACCTTTTTTTCTTTTTGTTTTGGAGAGGTTTTAATGATAAAGTGAGGAAGGTATATCTTCCGCTTTATCCAATAGACAGTACAAATGCAGTAATCCCAAGCAACCAATCAGAATTGACTTTACTGAAATCACTCCATGATGGATTCTAATTGAATTGCTGTGGATTTTGCACTAGTATTTGATTGTTGTGCTGTTTTACTAATCAAGTGAGCTTTCCAATCAGGTCCGCCTTTCAGTTTTTTAGGCGGACCTGATCGAACGTTCAATTCACCCCTTTGGGGCAGCGGATGTCAGTGGTGATATGTCCGTTTTCACCCAATCTTATCCGATCCAATCGGCCAAATCTAGACAGATGGTGACTCTATTTTCCGTCCATCTGGAGGATCGGATCGGATAAGATCTGGTGAAAATGGACAGGCGGTCCTTTTTCACCTGATTTCCCCAACAGGGGGAGCAGGACTCTGTCCGTCTCCACTCTGCTCAGTAAGCAGAGATAGACCTGTCATCTGCCTGATCAGCGGGGATCAGTGGAATGATCCCCCACTGAGCAAAGTAGATTCCGACGAGCTGACCGCCCATGTGAAAGGCCCCTTAAAAAGGCTTTTTCCTGCATGTCCTGAAGTCACCTACCTTGTGAAGTTCAAATCTCCTTATTCAGCTCTGCATTTAATGGATTACTAAAGTAACTAGACCATGTATGCTATAGATTGTGTACAAATGCACAAGGTGTACTTTTGGGCTGCTACTTGATTTAAGTTTAAGTTTTATTCCATTTTAAAGTGCATTTTACTTTCATTATTATTGTTTAGCATATTTTTCTCTCCTATATTGAGGTTGTGCTGCCATGATTGTGCAGGAAGCAAAAATAATAGTATTACATTCTGCCAGCAGACACATACCGTTTCAAAGAACTGTCACCATTTATCAGGGATCTGCCCTGATGTTGGCATCAATCTGATGTGTTGTGCAATACAGTAAATTCTTAGTTAACTGATTACATTTAATTATCCGTGTCGGAATATGCACCCATCCTAGTTTATCTCCTGGGACTGCATAATTTCCCTTATTTCATGCCTCCGTCCTTGCATCTGTAACGTGTTTAAAACTGCTAACTTAAAAGAGCTCAGAATGATAGCCTTGGCACAAGAGAATACAAAAGCCTGTAATAGCCATAATAATAGACTTGCTTGAAGGATACTGGTTGCCTTGACAACAATGTATGTGCAATACAAGATAATGTAACTGCTGGAGTTGAGGGTTCTGAGCTGCATATTAATAATCCCAGTTTGTTGTGAGGATTTGCTGATGTGTGGTTGCGCTTTCCTCTGCTGACTATGACGATTTATTAGATGGAATGTTATTGTTTCTATGCATCGAAAAGGGCAAGAGGAGACAAAAAATGATTCCTATATGGTAGACACATAAATAACAATTTGTAGGGAGATTAAGATGTGTGTAAAATGGCTTACTCTGTAGTACAAGGCATACATTGCATACATCAAGCTTTGCATTTTTCTCCGCTCAGTTTGCTGTGGATTGTGTTTCCTTTTTACATCTTTTTTTTTTTTTTCATTTATATTTATGTACATTAATATTTTTAATCTCTTCAGCTTCAGAAGATTTACCTCCCTTCCTAACCAGGCCATTTTTTTGCGATATGACAATTGTGCATTTGTGCGACGCTGTAGCCAAATAAAATGTACCGTATATACTCGAGTATAAGCTGACCCGAATATAAGCCGAGTCACCTAATTTTACGACAAAAAACTGGGGAAACTTATTGCTGTGAGTATAAGCCTAGGGTGGAAAAGAGGGTCAACAATGCCCATCTGCAGCCTCACTGTGCGCATTTTCCGCCTCACTGTGCCCATTTTCAGCCTCACTGTGCCCATTTGCAGCTTCACTGTGCCAATTTGCAGCCTCACTGTGCCCATTTTCAGCCTCACTGTGCCCATTTTCAGCCTCACTGTGCCCATATGCAGCCTAACTGTGCCCATTTTCAGCCTCACTGTGCCCATTTTCAGCCTCGCTGTGCCCATATGCAGCCTCACTGTGCCCATTTTCAGCCTCATTGTGCCCATATGCAGCCTCACTGTGCCCATATGCAGCCTCACTGTGCCCATTTGCAGCCTCACTGTGCCCATCTACCTTTGATCCGCTGTGTTAGTATTGATGATGAGGGAAGGGATTTGCACGCTGATTACGCTTCGTCAGGGACGGATGAGGAGGAGGCGGGGCTTTGTTACAGTGGACGGCGTGGACGGCGCGGACTTCCTATACATACAGCCCTGATGTAAATCATCTGAGAGGGACGAGGAGGAGGCAGGGCTTTATTAAATTGGACGGGGTGGACAGTGCGGACTTTCTATACATACAGCCCTGCTGAGAATCATCAGAGGGGACAATATACAGCGTAATCAGGTTTCCTTCCCTCCTCATCAAGACTGACATGGCCGGAGAGGAGACCCTCACTCGAGTATAAGCCGAGGGGGGCTTTTTCAGCACCAAAAAAATGTGCTGAAAAACTCGGCTTACTGTATACTCCAGTATATACGGTATGTCCTTTTTTCCCACAAATAGAGTATTCTTTTGGTAGTATTTGATCACCTCTGTGGGTTGTTTTTTTTGCGTTATAAAAAAAAAAACTACAATTTTAAATATATATATATATATATTTTACTTTCTGCTATAAAATATATCCAATAAAAAAATGTAAACAAAATCAAATTTCTTCATCAATTTAGGCCAATATGTATTCTGCTAGATATTTTTGGTAAAAATAAAATCCCAGTAAGCGTATGTTGATTGGTTTGCACAAAAGGTATAGCGTCTACAAACTATGGGATATATTTATAGATTTTTTTTCTACTATAAATGGCGGTGATCAGTGACTTATATCGGGACTGCAAAATTGCGGCGGACAAAAACTACATTAACTGACATTTTTGACACTTTTTTGGGGACCAGGGACACTATTATAGGGATCAGTGATAAAAATATACACTGTCACTGTACGAATGACACTGGCTGGGAAGGGGTTAACATCAGAAGCGATCAAAGGGTTAACTGTGTGCCTAGCTGGTGTTTAAGTATAGTGTAGTGGGGGAGGTGCTTTTACTAGTGGAAGGCATGGATTGGTGTTCCTGCTTTATAGGAACACAGGTTCCATGCCTTCTGTACTGAGAGAACGGCAATCTGCCTTGTTTACATAGCGATCAGCGTGTGCCGGCGGACAACGGGTCCATGGGACCCGCTGATAAGCTCCAGCTGTGTAGATTCACAGCGGGAGTGAGCCCCTGGTGGCACGCACTCGCTACCCATCCCTGAAAGTGCAGAATCACGTATATATATATAAGTGATCCCGCGCAGTGCGGTCACCCTGTAGCAGTAAAAGTGCTATGGGGCGGTCAGAAAGTGGTTTACTTCACACATGGTCTGCCAATGGGCTCTTAACCTATATAAAGTCAATAGATACAGAGCTTCAACAGTGCTACTAAATATAACAAACACAATCACACAGCAAAATACATGGTATTCAAATGACAATAAATGTGATATTTCAAATATAAGAATCTTATCTGTACAGAAAAATGCTTTCCAGTATATCTGTTCCTGAATCCTCCAATAATATCTGTATCTTCATTCCATACCTTTGTGATGAAGTCATTCTCAACATATTCATTATATCCCCTATTACATGAAGGTCATAATAGCTTAGTAGAATTTGGATAATATTTCTCCACAAATATACTAGAATATTCAGCTGATCTTTGATTAATTTTCCACCAGGTGCTTAATAACCGGTGAAGACATATGAAAAGTATCTATACAGCAAAATGTAATTAAAGACAATAAAGTAGCCACATCACATCTGTAATCCAATGGGAGGCTTAACAATGTCTAAGAGACAAAATGTGGTAGATTTACTAAAACTGGTTCACTCAGAATCTGCTGCAGCTGTGCATGATGGCCGATCAACTTTTAACATCAGCTTGTTCAATTAAGCTGTGGCAATAAGACCCCCTTCACACTGAGGCATTTTAGTGCTAGAAATAGCGCCTGTAAAGTGCCTGAAAACTGCCTCCTATTCATTGCAATGGGGCGGTGCGCTTGCTGGACGTTAGAAAAAGTCCTGCAAGCAGCGTCTTTGGGTCGGTTTGCCTCAGCACATTTTAATGAATGGGCAGCGCTTCCAAAGCGCCTGAAAAACGATTCAGAAGCGCCACAACACAGGGTTAAAAGCACCCCACTAGTGGTCGAAAAGCGGCGCAAAATCGCCGCTAAAATGAGCAGCACTTTACCGCAAATGCACAGGTGGTCCCAGTGTGAAAGGGCTCTTAAATCTGGAAGCTGATTGGTTTCTATGCCTAGATGCACAAGATTTTACACTCTCCAATTTTTGTAAATAACACCCAATGTGTCGTGCAGGAAAAAGGTGTTACATTATATCATTATGCTATTGAAACCCTGTGCATGCTCACTATTATTATTGTACAGGATTTATATAGCCCCAAGAATTTGCACAATGCTTTACAAAATAATGGGAGACAATACAGATACAAGTTACAATTACAATACGATGCTACATAAAAGAGCCCTATTTTGAGAGCTTACAAATTAAAAGAGAGGGACAAGTGATACAAAAAATAGTAACTACGGGGGAAATAATTACCGGAGAAGGTAATTTCAGTTTTAGGTAAATGTGGGACATGCTTTTGTGCAAAAATTCGTTTTCAGGGATCACCCAAAGATGGACAGAGTTGAAGATAGTCAGAAGGATTGGGGTAGGGAGTTACAGAGGATAGGAGGGACTATGGGGATGTCCTGGAGGTGAGCATCGGAGGTGACTGTGAAAGAACAAGAGCAGGAGGTCTTGGGAGGGACAAAGAGGGTGGTTTGGGTGATATTCTGAAAAAGGGATTGTGATGTAGCTCCAGGCAGACTTGTGGATTGAATTGTATGTTGTTGGTGTTAGCACTCAATTTTTTCATTGGGCAAACAGACACCAGTGGAGGGATTGACAGAGATGGGCAGCAAATACTGAGCGGTTGGTAATGTGGATGAGTTAGATAGCAGCCTTCATGATAGAGTGAATGAAGCATAGCCTGAGTAAAGGTTTCAACAAGGAGGTAGTTGAAATTGTCAAGGCAAGAGATAACATTAACAAGTGTGTCATTTAAGTATCTTGGTGATGTGATTAGTTAAGGAGGGGTGTATTTTTTAAATGTTGTGGAGGTAAAGGCAGCAAGATTTGAACAGTGACTGGATACGAGGCTTGAAGGATAGGTCAGAGTCCAAGATTACACCTAACACCCTGGCAAGAGGGTAGGCACTGTTAATTGTTTTGTTGATCTTGATAGAAATGATGGGACAGTGGGCATGGGGCCAAATATAGTGAGATTAGTTTTGTAAAGACTGAGTTTTAGAGTGGTCTGACATCCATACAGATGTCAGTTAGTGAATTTGTAATGCATTAAGAAAATGATTGGGGGGAGAATGGGTCAGAATAGAGATAAGAGGTATTGGAAGCCATGGGAGACAATCAACTGACCAATGGGGGGAGGGAGGAGTAGATAGAGAATAGAAGGGGTTCAAGATAAGAATCTTACATGACCCCTGCAAAAAGAGGAAGAGGAGATGGAGAAGTGACACTGAAGAAGCATTTAGATAGGAAGGAAGAGAACCAGTAAAAAACGTAATCTTGGAAGCCAAGTTAGTGACGTTTTTTGAGGAGGAGCAGGTGGTCAATACATTTTATAGTGCTGTAAGGGTGGGGTGGTTAGTGGGGGTGTGTGATAACTTATTTGTGGGGGATGTGATATTTTATGTGAGGGAGAAGGGACTGTTGTTTGGTAAGCTGTATTTTGATGCAATTTTTTCATAATAAATAGTGAGGAGATAACCCATGGGTGTGCAGAAACATTTTTATAAAAAAATGTTGTGCCAGGTGGTCAACTGTATTGAAGGTAGAAGAAAGATGTAATTATATGGAAGAGTGACCATTGGTTATAGTAGTTAGGTAGTCAATAGTGAGTTTTCGAATGGTTTGGGATCCTTTCTGAGGAGTGTTGTAGGAGAAAGGCAGACTGTAAGGGTTTGAAACTATTGTTATTGGTGAGGTAGTAGTTCAGACAGTTGTAGACCAGACAGTCTATAGATTGGAGGTAAGCGAAAGCATGAAGATGGGTCTTAAGTTGTTTAGATTGGTGGGCTCCAGTTGATAGCTTTTCAAATATGGGGGTGACCAGTAAAAAAAATTTAGAGGGAGGGGAAAGATGTCAGTAGAGAGGGAAAGATTGAAGATGTGGGTTAGACAGCGCATAATAGAGCAAGAGGGTGAAAAGAGGAGTTGTGAGGGGATGGGATCCAGGGGGCAGGTGCTTGGCTGGGCTTCAAAGAAAAGTTTAGCAGCCTCCTCTGTAGCAACAGGGTCAAAAGATAAAATAATTGAATGTGGTTGTAGACATGGTATATTTTTATTATTGGCAATGTCCTGGGCAGTAAGTGAGTTGGTTAGTGGGGGAAAAATGTGAGTAAGTAGAAAGTTAAAGTTAGAAAAGAGTTGCCGAGGACTGGATAAAGGGGTGGTAATGATGAGAGTAAGGTCATGGGTCTGTCTGGCAGAACAGAGGGAGGGTTGAGTTACACATGATAAAGTCTTGAAGGGAATTTGTTTTATGCCACGCTTACTGAAGAACATGGCTGTGTCTTTTGAGACTTTGGGTGTTATGAACTTGCCAGGATTGTAGTGGTCGGGACCAAAATCTGTTTAGTGAGGGGATCAAGTGTATCCAGGGAGGATGAGAGTAAGCTGCTGTAGACAAAAGTTACCAGGACAGGGAAGATATTTTATCATAGAGGGATCTGTGGAAGAACAAAGAAGAAAAGGATTCTATTGGTAACTGTTTGCTGCTTGGATAGATTGAGGGTTGAAAACAGGGAGACAGTGAATCTAATAAGGTTGCAATCATCAGAGAGAGGAAATGGGGTACTGGAGAGGTTGCAAATAGGCGGGAAGTCAAGGATGTCGCCATCAGTGAGTAGGAGTGTGTGTCCATTGTCAAAAGATGAAATTAGGTTGAGAAGTTAAGATGAAGCAGGGATGTTTGCATTAACAGGGATGTTAAAGTCACCAAGAATGATGGTTGGTATATTAGAGTCTAGACAGTAGAGAAAGTATTGACAGTAGAGTAGCCAGGCAGGGAAGTCAACAACGACAAGTTGGTTAACAGTCTTGAAGGGACTAGCATTGTCAACCTGTCATGCAAGCTCCCCCAGTTGGCTATTGGACTGATATCTGAAAGCCTATCTGAAAGCCCAATGGCCAATTGAAGAAGCACAGCTGACAGGGTTATCTTTTTTCTCCCTTTTCCTGTAAAAGTCCTTTTTTGGTTCACCTGACAGTATGGTGCACGGCAATAGAGTCTTGATGGCCTGAGAGATCTGACCCCCTTCTCTCTGTCCTAATGCCTCTGTGCATTGTGCAGAAAATTACAGGTGGCTGAGATAAAAAGGGAGCTAGGTGTGTATGCCTCTCTTATGTTAAAATACATTTTATGATTTTTTTTCATACATGGAGTATGAAGCAGGGTACATCGGGATTAGATAAGAGGTTTTGCACTCTTTATGCATGAGATATCTCCATGGCAATCTGTCATTTAATCTTTTTGTATACGTCCACTTTAAAAGTCTGTTCACTGACGTTGCACGCCAATCTCCAATCCCAGAGGATGCTATTTTTGGGGAAACGCGCCGGCCAGAGCTTGCGTGTGACGTCATCACGTGTCGGAAGGTGACACCGTGTCCAACTTGCTTCTTTCATATAATGCCTGTGATCCATGACTTTGATGTAAGTGTGATTCTACTTTTAATAAAGCCAACTTAAACTGTATCACACTATGAGTTTTCTCCCTATTCCTATTTCACATATGTCTGTGTGAGGAGCGGCTTTGTGAGCCTAGGAGGCGGCCTTTCTTTATCCACCATTGTTTTTGCAATACCTGTTGAAAAAGCCCTTTTTGGAGAAGGTTTTTGTGCGTGTTTAATCTCTATAATATGAGATCCATTTCATCTAGTAAGAGGCCGTTTTTCAATATACGGAGCACCTTGAACACTGGAGCACTTTGGAGTAGAATCTTCCATAAGCACTGAGCACTTTACCACCGTATATTTTATATGGACTTTTTAGCTCATAAGAGAGTGCACATTGAGACATATTGCATTTTGGTCATTTGCACTTGCACTTTATAGTCTTTTTTTTCTTATATGTAGTTTATCTATTTTTATCAATTTATAGGTGTCATCACATACACCATTTTTCATTCATCTACTTTTTTTATATTAACCCTTTTGGATTTACACTGTTATGTGCACATTTTTTAGTGTGTGTTCAGTATTTGCACTTATTTGTTGCATCAGATATTTGTTTTTAAAGAAAGAAAATACTGTGCTAATCTAAAATAGTGAATAAAAATAAAGCTGCTACATAAAATGTGACTAAAATTAATAAACATGGAATGAAGATGTAGCGCTAAGTGAAGAAATGAAGCCCAATGATTTGGGCCTCCAATCAAACCAAAGTGATAAATAATATCAATATAATGAGTCCATACAGTGTCCATAGAAAATTTTTCGTGTTGTAAAGAAAGAACATGTAGCACTGAAGGGTCATCACATAACTCTTGTAGAAAAAGAGAGGTAGAATACTCTTACCGGAACATTAGACCTGTGGTTTAGGCAGGTCAAATAGGCATACGAAATCCCAGTGGCACTCCTCATCAGTTAGTCTGGAAACTGGATCAGATGGGTCCCCAATGTAGACTGTCCGGTAGGCTCCCCGACTTGACAGCAGACTCTGGGTTTCACACCAATCCAGGTGGTCCTCCGATGGAACTGGAACCGCCACTCAGCAAGGAGACTCTTTACCATGGTGAATATTAGTAACCAGTGGCCAAAGGAAGCTATTACTTGACCAACCACCCATGTGAGGAGAAAAGAAGGGAAGGAATGCTCCAATGGTGCAGGTCAATGAGGGTTTATTCAACCAACATAAAAGTGATCACAAACAATAAAAACGTTTAAAAAGGGGCAGTGAATGAGGTAGTGTACCAAGCCCTACGCGTTTCGAACAAATGTTCTTCAACAGGGGCATCAACCAACCTCTTCCACTGCAGAAATATATATATTGAACAAATACAATCTAACAAGGTTCTCAACCAATCAGACAGATAATTGATTACAACATATGATTGGGTAAACAGCTCACCAGATCCAAGGTGGGTAGTCTCCACCTCCAGGTCAACCTACCACGTTCGCTATACGGTTCGCACCTCCCAGGAAGCAAACCATGATAGGCCGAGCTGGAGATGGACCCAAGCGACTGCCAATAACCTTTGTTCAAAAAGCCCGCCATGAGAAAGTGGGTTGGAGACATCGTGCGGCGTTCAACGCCCACACCACATCTCAACGCCCACCCAAACATGCCATGCAGCAGTATACAAAATAAATAATATGCAATATATAAAAACAAATATGTGTGGCTAAAACGCCACTTACATACACGGTACAACTCGCACTGTATCCAATCCGGGACAAATAGTATCATGCAAACGATGAGTAGAAACAGGAAATGTCATGTAACCAAAGCGAGGCTTGGAAAGCCTCGCTTCCTGTATGTAAAACACTCATCTGTCACTAAAAAGTCTACCAAGCCTCTCTCTCACAAAGAGGCTTGGAACGCATGGACACTCTACGATGAGTAGAAACAGGAAGTGTCATGTAACCAAAGCGAGGCTTGGAAAGCCTTGCTTCCTGTATGTAAAACACTCATCTGTCACTATAAAGTCTACCAAGCCTCTCTCTCACAAAGAGGCCTGGAGCGCATGGGCACTCTACGATGAGTAGAAACAGGAAGTGTCATGTAACCAAAGCGAGGCTTGGAAAGCCTCGCTTCCTGTATATAAACACTCATCTGTCACTAAAAATTCTGCCAAGCCTCTCTCTCACAAAGAGGCCTGGAGCGCATGGACACCACCAAGTAATATCAAACAGGCTAAAAAGACCTTAAAGTAACAGCACCATCTTGTGGTAAATAAAGAAAAGTGCTGGAATAAAACTATCTAAAAGTCTACCAGGTCAATGGATCAGTAGACAGTACATAAAATAACCTAAACACCAAAATAAACTACAAATATGGGGAGCACTTAAGACACCCTAGAGAAAATAAATAAAAAATGGACCAGAACCTAAAAGAGGGCGCACACAAAGCCAAATACAAGAAGATTCGCATACGCACACATAGCGAAAAATCTTATTAATCCACGGAAAGAAGGGAAGGGCACTCAAGCCTTATTGATGAATGAATTGATATCCCATTCAACATTCATTCCGTGGGGGGCATAGGTGCGAAGCTCATGGATCCAGTACGTTTCAAGTCGGGATACTCCCCAAATCCTAGATTCTCCCCTCCAATGTGAAACGTACTGATCTATGGCTAAAAACTGAGTGCCTGTGGGGTCTCGATCATGGTGTTCAAGATAGTGTCGCGGGACACTATGATTGGTTTTCCCATTTTTTATGTTGGCAATATGCTCATTCACCCTTATAGTGAAGTTTCGGATCGTACGTCCCACATATTGTTTTTTGCATGGGCATGTCAGCAAGTAAACAATGTATTGCGTGGCGCAAGTAGTAAAACACTTCATATGGTAAGTCTTAAGTGTAGCCGTAGACTGGAAGGTCTCACTCTTGCGTCTCCCACTAATGTTATGTGCGCAAACATTGCACTTGCGACACGGAAAATAGCCCTTGCAATTTTGAAAAAAAGAGATACGTTTAGGAGGGTCTATAACATTTGGTGCAATGTCACCCTGGACAGACCGGGCACCTCTAAAGATCACCCCTGCCCGTTCAGGTAGCACCGCACCTAAAAGTGCATCGCTTCTAAGGACATTCCAGTGTTTCTTCAGTATTTCTTTCACCTGGCGAGACTGCACAGAGTAAGTAGTGAAGAAAGACCACTTAAACTTCTCATTGGTAGCTTTGGGGGGACCAACCACAAGTAGGGAGTCCCGATCGATCCGCTGGATCCGATCGATCTCCTCATCGAGATCTCCGGGTGAATAGCCTTTATCGATAAAACGGCCCCTCAGGACAGCTGCTTGTAAAACAAAATCACTGACTTTAGAGCAGTTCCTCCGCAACCGGAGGAACTGGCTCTTTGGCACTGACTTAAGCCATTGTGAATGATGGCAGCTGTCTCGAGGGATGTAACCGTTACGATCGGTAGGCTTGAAAAACGTAGAGAATTCCAACCGGTTGTCAACCACTTTGATTTCCAAATCCAAAAAATGGACTGATGTAGAACTAGCTTCATGGCTCAGCCTAATACCACATTCGTTGGCGTTAAGCGAGACCATAAAATCATCTAGAGATGCTTGGCTGCCATTCCATAGGAGGAGGATGTCATCTATATAACGAACCCAGAGAACCAATTCTGGTCTCCTATGGGCATAGATGACATCCTCCTCCCACTTGGCCATGAATAAATTGGCCAGGCTGGGGGCAAATTTTGCCCCCATCGCAACACCCTTGGTTTGTAGGTAGAAACTGTTCTGAAACCAAAAGTAATTGTGGGTAGTAGCGAATCTCAGAAGTTGCATGATGAAATTACGCTGCACATTGGGTATGCTAACACTCTGAGACAGGTAATATTCAACAGCCTCGAATCCCAAATCATGGGGTATACATGTGTAGAGGGCAGCCACATATTTGTTTTTGAATTTAAAGGAACAGTGCACCTAATCCTTTTACACTTTTTATACAGGATATGGAGCAAAGTGTAGTATCAGCACTTTGGGGTCGTTTTATTATAGGAAAGGGAAGTTGCACTTTGGGAGGGAATTTGCTTAAGAGATTAGTACATGAGGTGAAGCTCTGCTGACTTCCGTCATCCAATCACGTGCAAGCAAAAATGCAGTTTTTATTTTATTTTCCTTGCACGTAATTGGCTATTCTTTGCATTCACTAAGCTCTGGGGGAAATTCCCTTGCAAAGTGAAACGCCTATTTGCCTTTAGTCAATCAAGGCAAGGCAAAGATTAGAGGAACTGAATTTATTCTCTCTTGAGAAGAGGAGATTGCAAATACATAATGGGTCCATATAGTGAGCTTGGTGTTGAGTTATTCAATTTAAGGTCATCACAGAGGACAAGGGGGCACTCTTTACGTCTAGCAGAAAAGAGATTTAATCTCCAAATATAGAAAGGTTTCTTCACAGTAAGAGCTGTGAAAATGTGGAATAGACTCTCTCCAGAGGTGGTTCTGGCCAGCTCAGTAGATTGCTTTAAAAAAAGGCCTGGATTCCTTCCTAAATGTACATAATATAACTGGGTACTAACATTTATAGGTAAAGTTGATCGAAGGAATATCTAATTGCCTCTCAGGGGATCAGGAAGGATTCCCCCCCCCCCTGCTGTAGCAAATTGGATCCTGCTTTGCTGGGGTTTTTTACCTTCCTCTGGATCAAGTGTGGGTATTGGATTGGGTATGTGGGATTGTATGATTTAAAACAAAAAAATGTATTGGTTTAACTAGATGGAGCACATACAGATTATACAGTTCCACACAACACATATCCAGCAACAACTTATAAAATTGAATATTATAATTGTTATCAATAGAAAACATGTGCAGAAAAAAAAACCCAGAGGATCAGCAGTTTCAGACCTACGAGTGGATTAGGCAAATAATGGCAGTGAGCATTTATCTCTACGCTTGAAGAAATAAGCCCAGATGATTCAGACTACAGTGTAACATTTCAAACTAAACATCATAGGAAGGACACATCTGGTACAATCCTATCTTCAGCCATACCCAATTTACTTTTATTGATTTAGTCCACAGTGTGGGTCATTTTCTTGTTACGAGTTATCTGAATTATAATGAACATAGGTTGGCAAAGTGTTTTCAGAACTTGATTCTGCAATGAGCCTATTAGACCTAGCATGTGATGCTATTTAGCTGTTGTGTCTAGCCCAACATTTTATGCTTCATTTGCCACCATTTTCTGCACAGGTCAAGATTGAAATGTTGCAGTTGACCCTTTTTCCTAATCATTGGATTTTGCCAAGTCTTTGTAATGTGACTATTTATTATAAAAGCTGGGTAACACCTGATGTTTCCTCAAAGATTATAAAATTATATACGATATTGGAGGTTTTTTTTTTGTAAATCACATTTGTGACTTTTAAAATTGTATCTGTATGTTTGTATAATAGTTTTCTTCTATGAGACACTAAATATAAAATGCTGTGTGTGAATACTACTATGAATCAGAAGAAATAGAATACGTTAACAGCAATTTCTGTTTTGCAAGAACAGTCAGTTTAAAATTCCCATTGGCCTTACATGATATAATGCTGCATGAACGCTTTCTTGTTATTTGTGACATTGAATAGCACCCACCTACCCGCTGAAAGTTAGAATTTACAAAGAAGGTCCTGAGGGTAAATTAATGGGGAGGGATTATTATTGTATCAAACGCTACTGCATATAGAGTAGCTTTTTGTCCAAGAATGCAAAGCATTGACAGAACCTTCAACATAACCTGCTCCCTCAAGTAGAAAAAGAATGAGTTTTTGCCTGGTGCTCTTATATTTCGCCTTTAAAAAAATTATACTTGAGCAGATCAGGCTTCATGTGGATACATTTTAGGGGACATGGAAATATACGCCATCAGATCTGGAAACTATAATGTTTTTTGGACAAGTTCATTATATGTTTAAATGTCATAAGTAGTTTAGGCTTATGCCGCCTACACACGGCCGTTTTTCTCGTCGAGAAAAACTACATTTTTCCCATTCGACGAGAAACGTCTGTGGGCTTTCTGTCGTGTTTTTCGACGAGAAAAACGGCATTAAAAACGACGAGAAAAATTAGAACATGTTCTAATTTTTCTCGTCGTTTTTTTCGACATGTTTTCCGCGGCAATGTTTTCCATAGGGAAACACTGCCGCGGAGCCCACACACGGTCGTTTTTTTCGACCAAAAAAAAAAAAGACATTTAAAACGGCCGTGTGTGAGGGGAACAAAAATCGATCGTGTGTACGCGGCATGATATATGTTTCTTCATTTCTATATTTAACATGGTAATTTGACACTAATGTATTTTATATTTAATATCTATTTAATATGATATATAGTATATACTGTATATATATATGATATACCATGTGTATATATATATATATATATATATATATATATATATATTTACACTATATTACCAAAAGTATTAGGAGGTCTGCCTTTACACGCACATGAACTTTAATGGCATCCCAGTCTTAGTCCATGGGGTTCAATATTGAGTTGGCCCACCCTTTGCAGCTATAACAACTTCAACTCTTCTGGGAAGGCTGGCCACAAAGTTTAGGAGCGTGTCTATGGGAGTGTTTTACCATTCTTCCAGAAGCGCATTTTTGAGGTCAGGGCCTGACCTTGGATGAGAAGGCCTAGCTCAAAGTCTGCCCTCTAATTTATCCCAAAGGTATTCTAGGTTGAGGTCAGGTTCCTCCACCCTAAACTCGCTCATCTATGTCTTTATGGACCTTGCTTTGTGCATTGGTGTGCTGTCATGTTGGAACAGGAATGGGCCATCCCAAACTGTTCCCACAAAGTTGGGAGCATGAAATTGTTCAAAATGTCTTGGTATGCTGACGCCTTAAGAGTTCCCTTCACCGGAACTAAGGGGCCAAGCCCAACCCCTGAAAAACAACAACACACCATAATCCCCCCTCCACCAAATAATTTGGACCAGTGCACAAAGCAAGGTCCATAAAAGACATGGATGAGCGAGTTTGGGAAGGAGGAACTTTGTTGTTGTGGAAAGCCGTCCTAGAAGAGTTGAAGCTGTTATAGCTGCAAACGGTGGGCCAACTCAATATTGAACCCTACGGACCAAAACCTGGGATGCCATTAAAGTTCATGTGCATGTAAATGCAGGCGTCCCAATGCTTTTTGGTAATATAGTGTATATTCTAAATATATCTAATATATCATGACATATAATACTGTATATAACATTATTCATCATATATATCATAACATTATAACTACCCACCTTATATTGAGTAGGTCCCACTTTTGTCACCAAAACAGCCCTGACTCATGGAAGCATGTACTCCACTAGACCTCTGAATGTATGCTGTGGTATCTGCCACAAGTAGCACCAAGTAGCAAGTCCTTTAAGTCTTGTAAGTTGCAAGGTGAGGCCTGGATGGATCAGACTTGTTTTTCCAGCACATCCCACAGAGTCAACACCTCGAAAACACCTTCTATTATTGCTCCATGGTCCAGTCCTTATATTCATGTGCTCATTGTAGGCACTTTTGGCCGTGGACATGTGTCAGCCTGGGCACCCTGACTAGTCTGTGGCTTTGCAACCCCATACGCAGCAAACTACAATGCACTGTGATCTGACACATTGGAGCCAGCATTACCTTTTTCATCAATTGGAAATATAGTAGCTCTTCTTTAAATAAAATTGGACTACATGGGCCAGCCTTCGCTCCCTACATGCATGAATGGCTGCCCATGAACCTATCACTGATTTAACAGTTTTTCTTCCTTGGACCATATTTGGTAGGTCATGACCACTGCAGACCATGAACATCCCGCAAGAGCTGCAGTTTTGGAGATGCTCTGACCCAGTCTTCTAGTCATTACAATTTGGCCCTTGTAAAAGTCGCTCAAATCCTTATGTTTGCTAATTTCTTGCGTTTTCAACACATCAACGTCAGGGACAATGTGTTCATTTGCTGCCTAATATATCCCACACACTTTCAGGTGCCATTTAACAAGATAATCAATGTTATTATTCACTTTATTTGTCAGTGGTCATAATGTCATGGCTGATCAGTTTATAGTTTAAAAAGAGAGCACAGCATTTTTCTTTTAGACACCCTGTCTCTAATTGGAAGCTGGAGCCATACAGCAAGAAAATGTGTGTGTTGCGTGCAAATTTCAGTTAATAAAGCGGAACTTCAGTCATTTTTTCAACTTTCTATCTATTAAATCTTCTGCCCTTGTTGTTTTAACTTTGAAAATATATATTTTTTTTTTTCTGACAGTAAATACTTTATACAACCCACTTCCTTTTTCTTGTCTGGTCATTAACCTACGCTTATGACATCATGCACAGCTCACTCTCTCAATCTTCCCAGGAAGGGAGGGGGGTGAGTCATAAGAGGGCCAATGAGCGCTGCAGAGCTGGAGGTGTGCCTCTGTGTGTCCGTGTAAATCCAGGAAGTGAACAGGCAGCAGCTTCAGCTGCCCACAGTTAAAATGGTTGCAGCCAGACTCAGTGGAGGGAGATTTCTGCAGCATATTTGGCAAGTACAGAATCACAGTATATATAAAATAATATGCAAAGTGGTTGGAGGGAAGCTTCAGAATGGCAAATATGTTTTTATTACAAACTATTTGAGAAGACTGCAGTTCCTCTTTAAGCTATTGTAAACAACAGGAGCATAGATTATGTTTTTATTACTGAACACTGGTTGGTTTAGTTACTACGGGTCTAGGGACCCATCTTCCTAGCATTTGCACAAGATTATTTATCTTCACACAGTTGGGTTTACTTTATTTAACACATTATTCGTGTAGCCACTAGGGGGCATTATCATACAGTTTACCTCCATTGGCCCCTATATCTACCCCGCTTAGTTTGGTTTTTCACATAGCCATATAAATATTAACTCAACAGATCGTTTTTCATATTATAGGTAACGCCACTACCCCCATTTCCCTTTTCTATAACACAATCAGAGCTTTCCTTGGGGAGCTACTTTAGGGGGGGCTGCAACCTTTTTATACCTAAGCGCGCAATTTTATATTTTTTATTAACAGGATCATAGAGCTTCATCAGGTGGCTGTATATTATAATACAAATTATACATGTACAATGTGTAAGCTATATTATCTGACTTAAAAAATAAAAAAAAAGCAAAAAGAAAAGCAAGTAATTTGTATTTTTCAGTGCTGAAAAAAGAAAATATGTACAAAACGACTTTTACATTCCATTTAAGCACAGCTTCCAAATAATTCTGGAGAAAATACATGCTGTGGCTGTTGTTTAATTAATTAAAGTTGGTCCTGAATCTTCTGGTGGTGATGGAACACCCTTGATGCTGCATGTCATAGAAACCTTGTTAATAAAAAATGCCGGTACTAAGACATTCATCACAGCTACCAATCACATTCAGATCTCCCTCAGTAATTTATATATGATTGATGATGCAGCAAGCAAGTTGGGGGCAGGGACTGAAAAAACGGTTCTATTTTTTTGAATGTCCCTGTGGAATATGTCAATAATAAATTAAAAAGTAAAATATTATGTCAATTGTTGAAAAAAAAAATCTGACCACTCTGCTCTCATGGAAGTATGGAAGGGGTCGATTTTTAGAGCTCACTTTTTGCCAAATTGGTAAAAAATGATAGGCAAAGTTCAGTGTTTTTGTGGGTAATTTATCTCTATGCAAAACATGTTTAATATATTGTTGCCTTTATATAAAGAAAGGTATCTATGATATGTTGCATACAAATGTTTCGGATTTACATTTATATCCAAAGGGTGGAGCTCCAAGCTCCTGTTCATCTTAGCTGCTTTAACCATTTGACCGCATTACCACCTTTATGACCAGGGCGTTTGCTTCTCAGTACTGTGTTGCTTTAACTGGCAAGTGCTCAGTCATGCAACACTGTACCCAAATTTATATAATTTGACATATCACTTTTTTTTCACATACTGTCACCAGTGCAGTGCAACATCATCATACGACTGCTGTGGTAGTGATCAGAAATACTGACTGATATTGACAGTATGTAAAAAAAAAAAAATCACTGTAACAGCAATCGTTTGAACTGTCGCGAATGGCTTTCATTCATGACCCATTGTTTACTATTGTGATGCTGTGATTGGCCCGCAGCTATGACATGGTACAGGGTGCTGTGATTGGTCCAGGTACCCTGTGATCACTGGTTACCAATCACAGATCACACAGAGTAGTAAACAATGATGTCATAAAAGGATTCCATTCATGACTCTTGTTTGCTATGTGTCATGTGATTGCATAGCGATCACATGGTATCTGGGCGCCTCACAGCAGCCTGATACCGAGCCTAGCAACCTGCTGTGGTTAGTGCCTAGGGGAGCCAACTGCCAGCAGTAAATATACTGCTGGCGGTCAGCAAGTGGTTAAAGAAAAAGCCTATCTGTTTACATAGCTCAATAGCTGAAGCTAAAATTTATACACAGATGAGACAGTCAGACAAGTGACTCATCCCCTCTCCTTCCTCCTTACTGTCTACTCTGTCCATGCAAGGCAATGTGTAGAATTAAAGAAAGAGAATTTCAACTCAAATAGCTTCTGGTGTGTTCATTTTAGAGGATCCCTAGAGCTTGTTGACACCAGTGTATGGTTGTACCTTGTATTTAATGATTTATTGTGTAAAGTCTTCATACTGTATGAATAGTTAAAGAAAAGTTACAGAATATCACCTTAATGCATTCCCTGCATTAAGGTAAAAAACACCCCACTAACTGTGGGTCTGTGGACGCACACAGTCCACCTTGGACGCACATGGGTGATCCCATACACAGGGTTTGCTTGAAAGAAGGAGCAGACAGTGCTTTCAGGGGGTTGCCAAATAAGAGAAAGGAACCACAGGTAAGTAACACCTCTTTTTAAAAACAATATCTTGCACAGGAGCGTTTGGAATCAGGTTTAAAAACTGCAAAATATATCTAAATAAAATTGACCCCATATAATTATAGGTTTCCTTTAAAGAATACAGGCTGGTTATACACAATGTTATGTATCTAAATCATGATTAAGCTCAATTCAAATGCATTAATACAACAGCAGGGAATTGCTTTAATAGACTAATATATTAAATGAATTTGCAAATATAGTTGTTTAACAAAGCATGAGGTATAAGATCATTGATGGATTGCTAATTACTACAATGTTTAAACAGCAATATTAATATCCAGGTAATAGAAATGGAAAATTATGAGAGGCATCAAATGTAAACCAGTGATTAGTGGTTTGCAGATTTCATTATTTTATTAGTGTTTATTGGGCAGATATGTTTACATGATTAAGGGAAATTCAGTGAGACAACGCAGACTATTTACACACAAGTAATATACTGTATATTATCTTAAATTTTACCCCCACATTTCTTAAAGAGCAAGTCCACCCAAAACCAATATTTACGTTTTTTGGTGGATGCTGGCAGGATAAATCAGCTACTTCTATCTCTAAGGTAAAGTGGTTGTAAGCTCTTACATATACCCAGTGCAATGACAAACCTCTGGTGGTATGCCGAGATGAAACAAATCATCCTACCCTGTATCTGTTTATCTGCAGCACTCTCTCCTCTACAGCCTTCTAAAACACACAGATGAAAGTTTTTTTCTCAACCCCAGCAGGCAGGGGGCAGGGATCTTACCTCACTAACTGTAAAGCACAGAGAGGAGAGCTGAGTGTAATCTGAGACCTGAGTGGAGGAAAATGACATACCAGCCTCTACACAATCTCGAAGGCAAACTGAGATTGTCAATCACCTCTTGTGTGCTATATAGGGGAGGGGAGGGGTTCTATCTCCCGAGATTCTGTGGTGTCAGCATATCCTGTCAGAAATGACTAATGCAGATAGGAGAGGAAACAAAGTGGAGGTAGGAATCACACTTGGTGCTTTGGTTTGAGGCTAGTACACACTATAGAGGAATATGCTCTGTTCATTTTTTCTCAGAGGTTTACAACCACTTTTAATGTCTGTCCACCTGCTGATGTCATCACATGCTTTCCCTGTTTAACTGTTTGTTGATGCATTGATGTAACAAAGGAGGCCTGTCTAACTGACAGTCCATGGGTTACATGAGGTCATAAGGGCCCCAATCCTAAGGGCTAGGTAACATCAGTTACTTGTGATCATTGCCCAATGATAGGATCTCCAAGGTGCCCCTTACCTTCTCCTATGACACTGCTCCTTCACTGGTCTGACCATTACTATGTCACTCTATCAGTGCTCACTTACAAGGGAGCACGATACTGCAGCCACCTACTACAAAACAAAACAAAAAAAAAGCAAAAAGCTATGCATACTGGTGTCTAATCCCATCCACAGCTATACCAAACCCAGCAAAGAGTATGGCTCTCCAAATTTCTTATTTGTGAATTCTGTTGCACTTTCATAAATTTGAAGCTGACTTATTAGGCAGATAGCAATCTCTATCATAGACTGTCCACACCAAAGTGGAATCTAACACAGTGTTCATATCCAGCACCTCCCTCCTACAGTTCCAGAAAGATTTTTATTGCTGTCTGAGTTCCTGCATTTGATTTTGGACCCTTTTTCCAGTCATAACACATTTTTAACCTCCTTGGGTATGTCCTCCGCATGGACAGCTTGTGTGCACTCTCTAGAGCAATGCAACTCTTTAAAGTGGTGCAATCTGTGACTGCTATGTCTACCAAACTTTTTACTGGGCCACTGTAAGTGGCCCTGGTACAATGTGATTACTGAGACCAATCCCAGCTATCACAATTACAGTAGTAAACAAGGCTTATTTACTACTGTGTGATCACTGTGATTGGTCACAGCAATCACATGGTACCAGGGCCACTCATTAGAAATATCTAATTCATTGACCAGTGTGTATAAAAAATTACATTTTATTATTCTTTTCTGCATTTTCAAACAAAATGTGGCAAAAAATATCAAAAAGACTCACTATGCCTTTCAGAAAATACATTGGAGAGTTTGCTTTCCAAAATGGGATCATTTGTGGGTGTTGCCACTGTCCTAGTGCTCCAGGGCCTCCAAAAATTTGATAGGTAGTCAGGAAATTTGATTTGTAATTTATGCTTCTTGAAAGCCCAAAGATGCTCCTTGGATTTTGTGCACCTCTATGATGTGTGTGAAATAATAACTTTGTGGATAAAAAACTAATTTTATTTAATTTCTTAATTTTCCAAAATATTTTGACTTAGAAAAACTCACCATGCTTCTTCTTAAATACCCATTTCTTGTTCACTTTCTAAAATAAGTAATTTTGGGGGTATTTGTATTGTCCTGGCATTTAAAGCCTTGTACACACAATCTGATTTCCTATGGATTCTAATCCCATGGGTTTTTCCATCGGAAATCCGATGAAGCTGACTTCCATCAGTCTTGCATACACACCATCAGTCAAAAATCAGACTGTCCCAAACGCCGTGACGTAAAACACTCCGACAAGCCGAGAAAAATTAAGTTCAATGCTTCTGAGCATACGTCGACTTGATTGTTTTTTGTCCGATGGAGTTCCACACAGACGATCGGAATTTGCTATCGTTTTTTTTCCCATCGGATAAATTTAAAACGTTCTATTTTTTCGCACCGATGGAAAAAAGACCGATGGGGCTCATACACGATCGGTTTGTCCGATGAGAAAAGTCCATCGGACTGTTTTCATCGGTAAAACCGATCGTGTGTACACGGCAATAGAGTCACAAAAATCAGGACTGATTCAAATTAGGGATGGGTTCGATGCTCGAGTAGAACAAACAAACATATGGGGCGCTCGCAGTAAGTTCGCCTGCCGCGAAGCGCCCCCATAATGCATGGCGGGATCGCAGTGCAATTTTAGCTGCTGATTGGCCAAAGCATGCATCTGACCTGCATGCTTTGGCCAATCACAGCGCAATGTGCTGTGAGAGCGATGATTGGCCAATCATCGCTCAAGGGCTAAGTCCACGCCCCACACTATATAAGGCTGCTGCCTACATGGCGGCCGTATATAGTGAACGAATAGAGATTAGGCAGGTAGTTTGTGTAGTGTGCAGTCAGTCAGTGTAGTATATACTGTATATAATACAGTTCAGATTATATAGTGCAGTTAGTGTAGTATATTTAATACAGTTCAGAATATATAGTGCAGTTAGTGGAGTATACAGTATATAATACAGTGCAGAGAATATAGTGCAGTTCATGTAGTATATATAGTACAGTTCAGAGTATATAGTGCAGTCCGTTTAGTATATATAATACAGTTCAGAGTATATAGTGCAGTCAGTGTAGTATATATAATACAGTTCAGAGTATATAGTGCAGTCTGTGTAGTATATATAATAGTGCAGTCCATGTAGTATATATAATACAGTTCAGAGTATATAATACAGTCAGTATAGTATATATAATACAGTTCAGAGTATATAGTGCAGTCCGTGTAATATATATAATACAGTTCAGAGTATATAGTGCAGTCAGTGTAGTATATATAATACATTGCAGAGTGTATAGAGCAGTCAGTGTAGTATATATAATAGTTGCAGAGTATATAACACAGTGTATTGAAGTGGTAAAGGGGAACCCTATGACATATTTAAGAAAAAAACTGTGTGGGGCCCCCCCTAAAATCCATACCAGGCTCTTTGGGTCTGGTATAGATTTTAGGGGAAGTCCATGCCAAAGTTTAAAAAAAAAACACTGTGCCCCCCCCCCCCCCAAATCCACACCAGGCCCTTTGGGTCTGGCATAGATTCTAAGGGGAACTCCACGCCAAAATGTAAAAAAAAATGCATATCCATTCCATACCCATATCCGAGCAAGCAGCCTGGCAGGCCAGGAAAGGGAGGGGATGAGCGAGCGCCCCCCCTCCTGAACCATACCAGACCACTTGCCCTCCACATGGGGAGGGTGCTTTGGGGTGCCCCCCAAAGCACATTGTTCCCATGTTGATGGGGACAAGGGCCTCTTCCCAACAACCCTGGCCGGTGGTTGTCGGGGTCTGCTGGAGGGGGGCTTATCGGAATCTGCAAGCCCACTTTAACAAGGTGAATGGGTATCCCTAGCCATTCACCAAAAAAAGTGTTAAAAAAGTAAAAACCACAACAGACAGTTTTTGACAATTCCATTATGAAAAAAGGAAAGGCCTCCCGGTCACTGCAGTCTCTTGGCTTTGACAGCTGTTATATAGGCAAGGGCTGGGCCACCCAGTGATGTAGCCAAGTGACCGCACCCCTTCTGACATCATGTGAGGTTTTTATTTTTCAGGCCGCGTGATTGACGATGAATATACATCGCGGGACACTTTTTTTTTATATAATGTTGTGGTTTTTACTTTTTGACACACACTTTTTTGGTGAATGTACCCGATACCCATTCACATAGGGGGGCCGGGATCTGGGACCCCTTGTTAAAGGGGGCTTCTAGGTTCCGATAAGCCCCCCGTCTGCAAACCCCAACCCATTGCTGTCGGTGAAGAGACTCTTGTTGAGGGCATGTGGCCTGGTATGATTTGTGAAGGGGGGGCGCTCGCTCATCCCCCCTACACTGACCTCCAGGCTGCATGCTCGGATAAGGGTCTGGTATCGACTGGGGGGGGACCCCTCGCCATTATTTTCCTTGATTTTTAATCTATATTGCCGCGAGGCGGCAATACATTACAGCCGCAAGCAAGTTTGAACAAAAATTTTTCCTTTACAAATGTCATAATTGCTGCGACATGTTCTACACATTGCACAGATGCGCCACTTTACAGGCAGATAAAGCCCCCAGACACAATATTTAAAGGAATATTTAATTTTTTTTGTTTCAGTTTAATCTTTATTAAAATCACTGCTACTGAAAAATGATCGTTTTAAAAACGTTTTTTGCATTGATACATGTCCCCTAGGGCAGTAACCCTCATGTTTGTATCCCATAGACTTTAATAGGGTTTGCATATTCGCTAGAACTTTTTGCCTGTTCAAGGTGTTCTGGTGCGAACCGAACCGGGGGTGTTCGTCCCATCCCTAATTCAAATATATATGCCATAATTAGGGATGAGCTCGGTGTTCGAGTCGAACATAGGTCGAGTCGAACATCGGCTGTTCGCAGCGTTCGGCGAACAACGAACGATTTGGGCCGTTCGCGCCAAATTCGAGTGACGCGAACGGGCCACAATACACTGCGCCATCGCAGTGTAATCCCGGCGCTGTGATTGGCCAAGCATGCACTGTGACCCTGCATGCTTGGCCAATCACAGCGCCGGCAGCGAGGAGAGCAATGATTGGCCACAGGCAGGATGCCTGTGGCCAATTATTGCTGAGGGGGTTTAGTACACGCCCCACACTATAAAAGGCCGCCAGCGCGGCGGCCTCGTGTAGTGTGTTCCGGCACAGGGAAAGAGAGGGATAGGCAGGGACAGTGTCATATTTTTTCTTTGCTAAACCTTGTGTGCTGAACCATATTGCTAAACCTTGTGTGTAGGGACAGACAAGGATAGGCAGGGAGAGTGTCAGTGTCATATTCTTTGCTAAACCTTGTGTGCTGAACCATATTGCTAAACCTTGTGTGTAGGGACAGACAAGGATAGGTAGGGAGAGTGTCAGTGTCATATTCTTTGCTAAACCTTGTTTGTAGGGACAGAGAAGGATAGGCAGGGAGAGTGTCAGTGTCATATTCTTTGCTAAACCTTGTGTGCTGAACCATATTGCTAAACCTTGTGTGTAGGGACAGACAAGGATAGGCAGTCGACAGTGTCAGTGTCCTATTCTTTGCTAAACCTTGTGTGCAGGGAGAGAGAAGGATAGGCAGGGGACAGTGTCAGTGTCATTGTTGCTAAGCCTCCTGCACAGTATACACCTGAAGCTAGCCCTTATTGCTGTTTTTTCCTGGTGTGTTACACTGACAGGCATTTGCAGCACTTACAGGGGGCGGAGTGTGCTTCCTGCAAAATAAACACCTGAAGCTACCCCTTATTGCTGGTTTTCCCATCTCCCTGCAGGCCATTAGAATGTCTGGAAGGCAAACAAGGAGAGGCAGACAGTCAGGAGCCAATAAAAGAGGGCAAGCAGGCTCTGTGTCTGGGGGCAACAGTGCTGGTCGTGGACGCGGTGCATTGTCATCAGCACATGGCCATGGGACACGCTTGTCCTTCTTTTCGGCAGCTGGACATGTTGAGCCACATCATGCCGAAGACTTGGTAGAGTGGATGACCAAACCCTCCTCATCCTCCTCATCCTCTCTCACCCAGGCTCAGGGTACTGGCAAAGCAGCTGCCAAAGCATCGAGAGTGTCAGTGTCATAATCTTTGCTAAACCTAGTGCGCTGAACCATATTGCTAAACCTTGTGTGTAGGGACAGACAAGGATAGGCAGTCGAGAGTGTCAGTGTCATAATCTTTGCTAAACCTAGTGTGCTGAACCATATTGCTAAACCTTGTGTGTAGGGACAGACAAGGATAGGCAGTCGAGAGTGTCAGTGTCATAATCTTTGCTAAACCTAGTGCGCTGAACCATATTGCTAAACCTTGTGTGTAGGGACAGACAAGGATAGGCAGTCGAGAGTGTCAGTGTCATAATCTTTGCTAAACCTAGTGTGCTGAACCATATTGCTAAACCTTGTGTGTAGGGACAGACAAGGATAGGCAGTCGAGAGTGTCAGTGTCATAATCTTTGCTAAACCTAGTGCGCTGAATCATATTGCTAAACCTTGTGTGTAGGGACAGACAAGGATAGGCAGTCGAGAGTGTCAGTGTCATAATCTTTGCTAAACCTAGTGCGCTCAACCATATTGCTAAACCTTGTGTGTAGGGACAGACAAGGATAGGCAGTCGAGAGTGTCAGTGTCATAATCTTTGCTAAACCTAGTGTGCTGAACCATATTGCTAAACCTTGTGTGTAGGGACAGACAAGGATAGGCAGTCAAGAGTGTCAGTGTCATAATCTTTGCTAAACCTAGTGCGCTGAACCATATTGCTAAACCTTGTGTGTAGGGACAGACAAGGATAGGCAGTCGAGAGTGTCAGTGTCATAATCTTTGCTAAATCATATTGCTAAACCTTGTGTGTAGGGACAGACAAGGATAGGCAGTCGAGAGTGTCAGTGTCATAATCTTTGCTAAACCTAGTGTGCTGAACCATATTGCTAAACCTTGTGTGTAGGGACAGACAAGGATAGGCAGTCGAGAGTGTCAGTGTCATAATCTTTGCTAAACCTAGTGTGCTGAACCATATTGCTAAACCTTATGTGTAGGGACAGACAAGGCTAGGCAGTCGAGAGTGTCAGTGTCATAATCTTTGCTAAACCTAGTGTGCTGAACCATATTGCTAAACCTTGTGTGTAGGGACAGACAAGGATAGGCAGTTGAGAGTGTCAGTGTCATATTCTTTGCTAAACCTAGTGTGCTGAACCATATTGCTAAACCTTGTGTGTAGGGACAGACAAGGATAGGCAGTCGACAGTGTCAGTGTCCTATTCTTTGCTAAACCTTGTGTGCAGGGAGAGAGAAGGATAGGCAGGGTACAGTGTCAGTGTCATTGTTGCTAAGCCTCCTGCACAGTATACACCTGAAGCTAGCCCTTATTGCTGTTTTTTCCTGGTGTGTTACACTGACAGGCATTTGCAGCACTTACAGCGGGCGGAGTGTGCTTCCTGTAAAATAAACACCTGAAGATACCCCTTATTGCTGGTTTTCCCATCTCCCTGCAGGCCATTAGAATGTCTGGAAGGCAAACAAGGAGAGGCAGACAGTCAGGAGCCAATAAAAGAGGGCAAGCAGGCTCTGTGTCTGGGGGCAACAGTGCTGGTCGTGGACGCGGTGCATTGTCATCAGCACATGGCCATGGGACACGCTTGTCCTTCTTTTCGGCAGCTGGACATGTTGAGCCACATCATGCCGAAGACTTGGTAGAGTGGATGACCAAGCCCTCCTCATCCTCCTCATCCTCTCTCACCCAGGCTCAGGGTACTGGCAAAGTAGCTGCCAAAGCGTCCTCTTCCCTGGTATCAATGTCATCATCACTCACGCCTTCCCTAGACCCACCATGTCCTCCTCCTGAGGAGTCCCCCGAACTGTTTGAGCACAGTGTTGGGTACATGCTCCAGGAGGATGCCCAGCATTTCGAAGGGTCTGATGATGATACCCAGCTAGAGGAAGGCAGTAGCGTGAGAGCAGAGAGAGGGGATGCTCAAGAAGGACACCAATCTGGCAGTCATGTTCCAGCAGCTGCAGCATACTGCCAGATTGGCTCCAGTGATGAGGAGGGAGGGGATGATGAGGTCACTGACTCCACGTGGGTGCCTAATAGGAGAGAGGAGGAGGAGGAGGATGAGGAGGAGGCACATCTCCAACGAGGCAGGATGCCCTTGGGTGGCCAGCGTAAGGGCAGCACACCGACGGAATCACACCGCAGAGCTCCGCCTGTGCAGGGCGCTGCCTCTGCCCGTTATTCAAAAAGTTCTTTGGTGTGGGCCTTTTTTGAGGCGAGTGCATCAGATCGCACAGCTGCTGTTTGCAACATATGTCTCAAGCGTATATCGCGTGGCCAAAACATCAGCCGCTTGGGCACCACATGCTTGACCAGACATATGTTGACCTGCCATGCAGCTCGTTGGCAAGCCTACCTTAAAGACCCACACCAAAGAACAAAGCGGACCTCTCCTTGCACCGCATCAGCTGGGATCTCCAACCCCACTATACCTTCAGTCCTCTCTGAAACCTGCACTGAGAGGAATGAAGGTGTAGAATTAGGTGTGTCACAGCCAAGTACTTGCGGCCACTCTGCTAGCAGTACACCGACGTCCGATTCTAGCAGGCAAATTTCCCTGCCCCAGCTGCTGGACCGTCGAAAGAAGTTCACTCCCAGCCATCCACATGCCCAGCGGTTGAATGCTAGCTTGGCTAAATTGCTAGCGCTTCAACTGCTGCCTTTTCAGTTGGTAGACTCGGCCCCCTTCCGTGAGTTTGTGCAATGTGCGGTTCCTCAGTGGCAGGTTCCCAAACGCCACTTTTTCTCACGGAAGGCGATTCCGGCTCTCTACCGGCATGTGGAAGGCAATGTCTTGGCCTCGCTGGACAGGGCGGTCAGCGGTAAGGTGCATATTACCGCTGACTCATGGTCCAGCAGGCATGGACAGGGACGTTACCTTTCTTTCACGGCCCATTGGGTCACTCTTTTGGCAGCTGGGAAGGATGCAGGACAAGGTGCAGTAGTGTTGGAGGTTGTTCCACCGCCACGCCTCCAAAATGCTACTACTGGTTGTGACACACCTCTGTCCTCCACCCCCTCCTCTTCTTCTTCCTCCGTGGCCTCTTCCTGTGCTTTGTCCTCGGAACCAGCGGTGCTCCGTAGGCGTTCAAGGGGCTACGCAAGTACGCAGGCAAAAAGATGCCATGCCGTGCTTGCGCTGGTGTGTTTGGGGGACAGGAGCCACACTGGGGCAGAGGTTCTGTCTGCTCTGCAGGGGCAGGCCGAGAGGTGGTTGACGCCACGCCAGCTTAAGCCAGGAATGGTAGTTTGCGACAATGGCACCAACCTCCTCTCCGCTCTCCGACAGGGACAACTGACCCATGTGCCCTGTATGGCTCACGTCCTTAACCTGGTGGTGCAGCGGTTCTTGGGCAGGTACCCGGGCTTACAGGATGTCCTGAGGCAGGCCAGGAAAGTCTGTGTGCATTTCCGCAGATCTTATAATGCCAGTGCTCGCCTGGCTGAGCTGCAAAAGGAGTTGAACCTGCCCAAGAACCGCCTTATATGTGACATGCCCACCAGGTGGAACTCAACGTTGGCCATGCTCTAGCGGCTGCACACGCAGCAGAGGGCCATCAATGAGTACCTGTGCGACTACGGCACCAGGACAGGGTCAGGGGAGCTCGGGGTTTTTTCACCACGCCAGTGGGGCATGATCAGGGATGCATGCACTGTCCTGGCACCATTTGAGGAGGCCACGAGGATGGTGAGCAGTGACAGTGCATGCATCAGTGACACTGTACCTCTTGTCCACCTGTTGGAACATACGCTGCGTGGAATAATGGACAGGGCACTTGAGGCAGAACAGAGGCAGGAAGAGGAGGACTTCCTTGCCTCTCAAGGCCCCCTTTACCCAGACAGTGTTCCTTCTGTCCCACCCATTGCACAGGAAGAAGAGGAGGAGGAGGAGGAGGAGGATTGTGTCAGCATGGAGGTGGAGCCTGGCACTCAGCATCATCAGCAGCAGTCTTTTAGGGATGATTTACAGTCCCAAGAAACCAGTGGACTTGTACGTGGCTGGGAGGAGGTGGCTGCGGATCATGTCGTCCTTAGTGACCCAGAGGACTCCGGACTGAATGCCTCAGCTAACCTACGCTGCATGGCCTCCCTGATCCTGCAAAGTCTGCGGAAGGATCCTCGTATTCTTCGGATCAAGGAGAGGGACCATTACTGGCTGGCCACTCTCCATGATCCACAGTACAAGGGTAAGGTTGCGGACCTTATCTTACCATCGCAGAGGGAGCAGAGGATGAGACAACTCCGGGAGGCCTTGCAGAAAGGTCTGTGCAACGCGTTCCCAGAGACTGGGAGGTTACAAACTCCTGGTCTTGGACAACGAGTTGCTGAGGCTTCGGTCAGTCAAAGAAGGAGCGGTGGGGAAGGTGGCCGTCTGATCGAAGCGTTCAGACAATTCTTTAGTCCGCAGCCCCAAGGTATGATCGGTTCCAGCAACCATCGCCAGCGTCTGATATACATGGTGCAGGAATACCTAGGGGCAAGGTCAGACTTGGACACCTTCCCCACCGAAAATCCTCTGGCTTACTGGGTCTTGAGGATGGATCACTGGCCAGAGCTTGCACAGTATGCAATTGAGCTACTGGCCTGTCCTGCATCCAGCGTTCTTTCAGAACGCACATTCAGTGCTGCTGGAGGATTTGTCACGGATCACAGGGTGCGCCTGTCCACCGACTCTGTTGATCGTCTGACCTTCATAAAGATGAACCAGTCTTGGATCACCACCAGCTACCAAACACCTGAAGCTGATATAACAGACTAATTTATTTTCAAATGTCACATCCCTTCAAGACTGATGCTGATGCTGAGAGTTTGTCCTGTTATGTTGACTGACTTTCCTCCTCCTCCTCAATGATCCGATTGACGATGATAGCTTGGAAGAACATTTTTGTTTCTGGGTGCCGCCACCAGTGGCTAAGGCCCAATTTTTCAGCCCCTGTTTAACAGGGGTGTGTTATTACAATTTTTTATGCAATGCTTTGCAGCAGGGCTCATTCTTGCACTCCAACTAGAGTATCTGGGAGTGGTTGCAGTGTCGTGGCACCAGCACCAGTGGCTAAGGCCCAATTTTTCAGCCCCTGTTTAACAGGGGCGTGTAATTACAATTTTTTATGCAATACTTTGCAACAGGGCTCATTGCTGTGCTCCAAGTACAGTATCTGTGAGGGGTTGCAGTGTTGTGGCACCAGTGCCTAAGGCTCAATTTTTCTGCCCCTGTTTAACAGGGGCATGTAATTACAATTCTTGATCTAATAATTCACAGCAGGGCCCATTCCTGCGCCCACCAAGACTAACTGTGAGGCCTTACAGTGTTGTGTCAACACCACCACCACCACCATCACCAAAGGCCCAATTTTTCAGCCCCTGTTCAACAGGGGCATGCAATTACAATTCTTGATCTAATAATTCACAGCAGGGCCCATTCCTGCGCCCACCAAGACTAACTGTGAGGCCTTACAGTGTTGTGTCAACACCACCACCACCACCACCACCAAAGGCCCAATTTTTCAGCCCCTGTTCAACAGTGGCATGCAATTACAATTCTTGATCTAATAATTCACAGCAGGGCCCATTCCTGCGCCCACCAAGACTAACTGTGAGGCCTTACAGTGTTGTGTCAACACCACCACCACCAAAGGCCCAATTTTTCAGCCCCTGTTCAACAGGGGCATGCAATTACAATTCTTGATCTAATAATTCACAGCAGGGCCCATTCCTGCGCCCACCAAGACTAACTGTGAGGCCTTACAGTGTTGTGTCAACACCACCACCACCAAAGGCCCAATTTTTCAGCCCCTGTTCAACAGGGCCATGCAATTACAATTCTTGATCTAATAATTCACAGCAGGGCCCATTCCTGCGCCCACCAAGACTAACTGTGAGGCCTTACAGTGTTGTGTCAACACCACCACCACCACCACCACCAAAGGCCCAATTTTTCAGCCCCTGTTCAACAGGGGCATGCAATTACAATTCTTGATCTAATAATTCACAGCAGGGCCCATTCATGCACCCACCAAGAGTAACTGTGAGGGCTCACAGTGTTGTGGCAACACCAACATGTAAGGGGCAAATTTCAGCTGAGTATACACGGCAGGCCCCTACTTTCAAACATCCAACTTACAAACGACTCCTCCTTGCAAACGGAAGGATACAACAGAAAGTGAGAGGAAATCTACCCCTAGGAAGGCAAATTCTCTCCTGTAAGAGTTAATATGGGAAAAAAAGTGTCTCCTCTCCACTGATTCTTTATCACCAATTCTTGTTTCAATAAAAACCCCAAATTTTCAAAAAACATTTGTCATTAGGACGGAAAGTGAGGTGAACTGTTCTGAACAGGTGCACACTGCACAGACAGCAAAACAAATGTTACAGGGGTGATAACCCTTCCCCAGTGGCGGTGCATCCATAGAGGGTGCCGGAGCGCCGCCCCCTCTCGCTCCCGCACCGCCACTGAAAGACAATACACAGATTCATGCATTGCATGAATCTATGTATTGTCACCGCTGCCGCGCTGCCCACTATACATATGGCCGGCCTCCTGGTGAGCGCCGGCCATATAAATTAGAGCGGCGGCCGGCGGTGGGTGTAACTTGGAAGTGCCTATCAGAGCCAGCGGCTCTGATAGGCTTTCCGAATACAGCTCTCACGCTGTATTCGGCTTCCAAAAACTCCTCCCAGGTACGCACGGGGGTGCGTTCCTGGAAGAAGACTGTGTGGAGGTTTCAGACAATCAGGTTCACCGGATCCGATTACCGGTAACCTGATTGGCTGAAGCGACATCGAGGGCAGAAGAACACATCAAGGACAGCGCGGACCGAGGAAGGTAAGTGCAGGGCTGGGGGGGGGGGGACAGGCTGCATCTGGGGGACAAACTGGCTGAATATGGGGCACAAACTGGCTGAATATGGGGGACAAACTGGCTGAATATGGGGGGAACTGGCTGAATATGGGGGAAAAACTGGCTGAATATGGGGGGAACTGGCTGAATATGGGGGCACACTGGCTGCATTTGGGGGGAACTGTCTGTATATGGGGGACAAACTGGCTGAATATGGGGGCACACTGGTTGTATTATGGGGGACAAACTGGCTGTATTTGGGGGTAACTGGCTGTATATGGGGACAAACTGGCTGAATATGGGGGGAACTGGCTGAATATGGGGGACAAACTGGCTGAATATGAGGGGAACTGGTTGTATATGGGGGACAAACTGGCTGAATATGGGGGGAACTGGCTGTATATGGGGGACACGCTGGCTGCATTTGGGGGAACTGGCTGTATATGGGGGACAAACTGGCTGCATTTGGGGGAACTGGCTGTATATGGGGGACACGCTGGCTGCATTTGGGGGGAACTGGCTGTATATGGGGGACAAACTGGCTGCATTTGGGGGGAACTGGCTGTATATGGGGACAAACTGGCTGTATATGGGGGCACACTGGCTATATATATGGGGACACACTGGCTGTATATGGGGGCACACTGGCTATATATATGGGGACAAACTGGCTGTATATGGGGGCACACTGGCTATATATATATGGGGACACTGGCTATATATATGGGGACAAACTGGCTGTATATGGGGGCACACTGGCTATATAGATATCTATGGGGGCACACTGGCTGTATATGGGGGCACACTGGCTGTTAGTGATGAGCCGAACACCCCCGGGTTCGGTTCGCACCAGAACCCGCGAACGGACCGGAAGTTCGAACGAACATTAGAACCCTATTAAATACAATGGATGCGAACGTTCGAATTCTAAAGTGCTAATTATAACAACTATTATGCATGTTATTGTCCTAAAAAGGGTTTGGGAACCCGGGTTCTGCACCAGGGGACATGTATCAATGCAAAAAGAAGTTTTAAAAACGGTCGTTTTTCGGGAGCAGTCATTTTAATGATGCATAAAGTGAAAAAAAAAAAGTCAAATATTCCTTTAAATATCGTACCTGGGGGGTGTCTAAAGTATGCCTGTGAAGTGCCACGTGTTTCCCGTGTTTAGAACTGTCCCTGCACAAAATGACACTTCTAAAGGAAAAAAAAGCCATTTAAAACTGCTTGCGGCTTTAATGTAATGTCTGGTCCCGGTAATATGGATGAAATTCTTTAAGAAAAATGGCATAGCTACCCCATGACCCCCCCCCCCTACCCCAGCCCATTACCAGCCCCTTTGGGTCTTGTATGGATATTAAGGGGAACCCCGCACATAAAATAAAAAAGGCCCTATATACTCTGAACAGCCGTATACAGGCGGTGCATACAAGACAGGGACTGTAGGTTTGTTCTTATGTAGAATCTGTTTGTAATTTTGAACAGGTACATTGTTGAAGTGTAGCTCCAGCCCAAAAATCTATTTTTAAACTTTTTGGAAAACATAGGTAAGGGTTATCACCCCTGTAACATTTGTTTTGCTGTCTGTGCCCCTGTTCAGAACATTTCACCTCACTTTCCGTCCCAATGACAACTGTTTTTGAAATGTGGTGTTTTTCTTGAAACAAGGATTGCTGATAAAGCATCAGTACAGAGGAGACACCTTTCTCCCATATTTATTCTTACAGGAGAGAATTTTCCTTCCTAGTGGTAGATTTCCTCTCACTTCCTGTTGTCTTCTTGCGTTTGCAAGTAGGAGTCGTTTGTAAGTTGGATGTTTGAAAGTAGGGACCTGCCGTATATACTCTGCAGAAATAGGCCCCTTAGTTGTTGGTGTTGGCACAACACTGTAAGCACTCACAGTTACTCTTGGTTGGTGCTGGAACGCCCTGCTGTCAACTATTATATCAGGAATTTTAATTACATATAATTGTTGAACAGTGGTAGTAAAAATTGGGCCTTTGATGGTGGTGCTGGTGCCACAACACTGTAAGCCCTGACAGTTACTCTTGGTGGGTGCAGCAATGGGCCCTGCTGTGAATTATTAGATCAAGAATTGTAATTACATGCCCCTGTTGAACAGGGGCTGAAAAATTGGGCCTTAGGCACTGGTGGCACAACACTGCAACCCCTCACAGATACTGTACTTGGAGCACAGCAATGAGCCCTGTTGCAAAGTATTGCTTCAAAAATTGTAATGACACGCCCCTGTTAAACAGGGGCTGAAAAATTGGGCCTTAGGCACTGGTGGCACAACACTGCAACTCCTCACAGATACTGTACTTGGAGCACAGCAATGAGCCCTGTTGCAAAGTATTGCTTCAAAAATTGTAATTACACGCCCCTGTTAAACAGGGGCTGAAAAATTGGGCGTTAGGCACTGGTGGCGGCACCCATAAACAAAAATGATCTTCCAAGCTATCATCATCAATCGTATCATTGAGGACTCGGAGGAGGAGGATAGGCAGTCAACATAACAGCACAGGCACTCAGCATCAGCATCAGTCTTGAAGGGATGTGACATTTTAAAATCAATTAGTCTGTTATATCAGCATCAGGTGTGTGGTAGCTGGTGGTGATCCAAGACTGGTTCATCTTGATGAAAGTCAGTCGATCAACCGAGTCGGTGGACAGGCGCACCCTGTGATCCGTGACAAATCCTCCAGCAGCACTGAATGTGCGTTCCGAAAGAACGCTGGATGCAGGACAGGCCAGTAGCTCAATTGCATACTGTGCAAGCTCTGGCCAGTGATCCATCCTCAAGACCCAGTAAGCCAGAGGATTTTCGGTGGGGAAGGTGTCCAAGTCTGACCTTGCCCCTAGATATTCCTGCACCATGTTTATCAGACGCTGGCGATGGTTGCTGGAACCAATCATACTTTGGGGCTGCGGACTAAAGAATTGTCTGAACGCATCGGTCAGACGGCCACCTTCCCCACCGCTCCTTCTTTGACTGGCCGAAGCCTCAGCAACTCGTTGTCCAGGACCAGGAGTTTGCAACCTCCCAGTCTCTGGGAACGCGTTGCACAGACCTTTCTGCAAGGCCTCCCGGAGTTGTCTCATCCTCTGCTCCCTCTGCGACGGTAACATAAGGTCCGCAACCTTACCCTTGTACCGTGGATCAAGGAGAGTGGCCAGCCAGTAATGGTCCCTCTCCTTGATCCGAAGAATACGAGGATCCTTCCGCAGACTTTGCAGGATCAGGGAGGCCATGCAGCGTAGGTTTGCTGAGGCATTCGCTCCGGAGTCCTCTGGGTCACTAAGGACGACATGATCCGCAGCCACCTCCTCCCAGCCACGTACAAGTCCACTGGTTTCTTGGGACTGTAAATCATCCCTAAAAGACTGCTGCTGATGATGCTGAGTGCCAGCCTCCACCTCCATGCTGACACAATCCTCCTCCTCCTCCTCCTCCTCCTCCTCTTCCTGTGCGATGGGTGGGACAGAAGGAACACTGTCTGGGTAAAGGGGGCCTTGAGAGGCAAGGAAGTCCTCCTCTTCCTGCCTCTGTTCTGCCTCAAGTGCCCTGTCCATTATTCCACGCAGCGTGTGCTCCAACAGGTGGACAAGAGGTACAGTGTCACTGATGCATGCACTGTCACTGCTCACCATCCTCGTGGCCTCCTCAAATGGTGCCAGGACAGTGCATGCATCCCTGATCATGCCCCACTGGCGTGGAGAAAAAAAACCAAGCTCCCCTGACCCTGTCCTGGTGCCGTAGTCGCACAGGTACTCATTGATGGCCCTCTGCTGCGTGTGCAGCCGCTGCAGCATGGCCAACGTTGAGTTCCACCTGGTGGGCATGTCACATATAAGGCGGTTCTTGGGCAGGTTCAACTCCTTTTGCAGCTCAGCCAGGCGAGCACTGGCATTATAAGATCTGCGGAAATGCACACAGACTTTCCTGGCCTGCCTCAGGACATCCTGTAAGCCCGGGTACCTGCCCAAGAAGCGCTGCACCACCAGGTTAAGGACGTGAGCCACACAGGGCACATGGGTCAGTTGTCCCTGTCGGAGGGCGGAGAGGAGGTTGGTGCCATTGTCGCAAACCACCATTCCTGGCTTAAGCTGGCGTGGCGTCAACCACCTCTCGGCCTGGCCCTGCAGAGCAGACAGGACCTCTGCCCCAGTGTGGCTTCTGTCCCCCAAACACACCAGCGCAAGCACGGCATGGCATCTTTTTGCCTGCGTACTTGCGTAGCCCCGTGAACGGCTACGGAGCACCGCTGGTTCATAGGACAAACCACAGGAAGAGGCCATGGAGGAAGAAGAAGAGGAGGGGGTGGAGGAGAGAGGTGTGTCACAACCAGTAGTAGCATTTTGGAGGCGTGGCGGTGGGACAACCTCCAACACTACTGCACCTTGTCCTGAATCCTTCCCAGCTGCCAAAAGAGTGACCCAATGGGCCGTGAAAGAAAGGTAACGTCCCTGTCCATGCCTGCTGGACCATGAGTCAGCGGTAATATGCACCTTACCGCTGACCGCCCTGTCCAGCGAGGCCAAGACATTGCCTTCCACATGCCGGTAGAGAGCCGGAATAGCCTTCCGTGAGAAAAAGTGGCGTTTGGGAACCTGCCACTGAGGAACCGCACATTGCACAAACTCACGGAAGGGGGCCGAGTCTACCAACTGAAAAGGCAGCAGTTGAAGCGCTAGCAATTTAGCCAAGCTAGCATTCAACCGCTGGGCATGTGGATGGCTGGGAGTGAACTTCTTTCGACGGTCCAGCAGCTGGGGCAGGGAAATTTGCCTGCTAGAATCGGACGTCGGTGTACTGCTAGCAGAGTGGGCGCAAGTACTTGGCTGTGACACACCTAATTCTACACCTTCATTCCTCTCAGTGCATGTTTCAGAGAGGACTGAAGTTATAGTGGGGTTGGAGATCCCAGCTGATGCGGTGCAAGGAGAGGTCCGCTTTGTTCTTTGGTGTGGGTCTTTGAGGTAGGCTTGCCAACGAGCTGCATGGCAGGTCAACATATGTCTGGTCAGGCATGTGGTACCCAAGCGGCTGATGTTTTGGCCACGCGATATACGCTTGAGACATATGTTGCAAACAGCAGCTGTGCGATCTGATGCACTAGCCTCAAAAAAGGCCCACACCAAAGAACTTTTTGAATGACGGGCAGAGGCAGCGCCCTGCACAGGCGGAGCTCTGCGGTGTGATTCCGTCGGTGTACTGCCCTTACGCTGGCCACCAAAGGGCATCCTGCCTCGTTGGAGATGTGCCTCCTCCTCATCCTCCTCCTCCTCCTCTCTCCTATTAGGCACCCACGTGGAGTCATTGACCTCATCATCCCCTCCCTCCTCATCACTGGAGCCAATCTGGCAGTATGCTGCAGCTGCTGGAACATGACTGCCAGATTGGTGTCCTTCTTGAGCATCCCCTCTGTCTGCTCTCACGCTACTGCCTTCCTCTAGCTGGGTTTCATCATCAGACCCTTCGAAACGCTGGGCATCCTCCTGGAGCATGTACCCAACACTGTGCTGAAACAGTTCGGGGGACTCCTCAGGAGGAGGACATGGTGGGTCTAGGGAAGGAGTGACTGATGATTTGTCTGACATTGATACCAGGGAAGACGACGCTTTGGCAGCTGCTTTTCCAGTACCCTGAGCCTGGGTGAGAGAGGATGAGGAGGAGGAGGAGGGCTTGGTCATCCACTCTACCAAGTCTTCGGCATGATGTGGCTCAACATGTCCAGCTGCCGAAAAGAAGGACAAGCGTGTCCCATGGCCATGTGCTGATGACAATGCACCGCGTCCACGACCAGCACTGTTGCCCCCAGACACAGAGCCTGCTTGCCCTCTTTTATTGCCTCCTGACTGTCTGCCTCTCCTTGTTTGCCTTCCAGACATTCTAATAGATGGCCTGCAGGGAGATGGGAAAAAAGCAATAAGGGCTACCTTCAGGTGTCCTTCTCTGTCCCTGGAAACAAGGACTTGCAGAGTGAAAGAAAAAAAACACTCTCCCTACCTACAGTTTTCTGTCCCTAGAAAAAATGTTTTTTTTAATCACAATATAGCACAAGGAAAATTAACTCACTGTCCTTACAGGTCCCTGGAAACAAGGACTTGCAGAGTGAAAGAAAAAAAACACTCTCCCTACCTACAGTTTTCTGTCCCTAGAAAAAAATGTTTTTTTTAATCACAATATAGCAAAAGGACAATTCACTCACTGTCCTTCCAGGTCCCTGGAAACAAGGACTTGCAGAGTGAAAGAAACTGACACTGTCCCTACCTAGAGTTTTCTGTCCCTGGAATAAATGTTTTTTTCAGCACAATATAGCACAAGGACAATTAACTCACTGTCCTTACAGGTCCCTGGAAACAAGGACTTGCAGAGTGAAAGAAAAAAAATACTCTCCCTACCTACAGTTTTCTGTCCCTAGAAAAAAATGTTTTTTTTAATCACAATATAGCAAAAGGACAATTCACTCACTGTCCTTCCAGGTCCCTGGAAACAAGGACTTGCAGAGTGAAAGAAACTGACACTGTCCCTACCTAGAGTTTTCTGTCCCTAGAATAAATGTTTTTTTTAATCACAATATAGCAAAAGGACAATTCACTCACTGTCCTTCCAGGTCCCTGGAAACAAGGACTTGCAGAGTGAAAGAAACTGACACTGTCCCTACCTAGAGTTTTCTGTCCCTAGAATAAATGTTTTTTTTAATCACAATATAGCACAAGGAAAATTAACTCACTGTCCTTACAGGTCCCTGGAAACAAGGACTTGCAGAGTGAAAGAAAAAAAACACTCTCCCTACCTACAGTTTTCTGTCCCTAGAAAAAAATGTTTTTTTTAATCACAATATAGCAAAAGGACAATTCACTCACTGTCCTTCCAGGTCCCTGGAAACAAGGACTTGCAGAGTGAAAGAAACTGACACTGTCCCTACCTAGAGTTTTCTGTCCCTAGAATAAATGTTTTTTTTAATCACAATATAGCACAAGGAAAATTAACTCACTGTCCTTACAGGTCCCTGGAAACAAGGACTTGCAGAGTGAAAGAAAAAAAATACTCTCCCTACCTACAGTTTTCTGTCCCTAGAAAAAAATGTTTTTTTTAATCACAATATAGCAAAAGGACAATTCACTCACTGTCCTTCCAGGTCCCTGGAAACAAGGACTTGCAGAGTGAAAGAAACTGACACTGTCCCTACCTAGAGTTTTCTGTCCCTGGAATAAATGTTTTTTTCAGCACAATATAGCACAAGGACAATTAACTCACTGTCCTTACAGGTCCCTGGAAACAAGGACTTGCAGAGTGAAAGAAAAAAAATACTCTCCCTACCTACAGTTTTCTGTCCCTAGAAAAAAATTTTTTTTTAATCACAATATAGCAAAAGGACAATTCACTCACTGTCCTTCCAGGTCCCTGGAAACAAGGACTTGCAGAGTGAAAGAAACTGACACTGTCCCTACCTAGAGTTTTCTGTCCCTAGAATAAATGTTTTTTTTAATCACAATATAGCAAAAGGACAATTCACTCACTGTCCTTCCAGGTCCCTGGAAACAAGGACTTGCAGAGTGAAAGAAACTGACACTGTCCCTACCTAGAGTTTTCTGTCCCTAGAATAAATGTTTTTTTTAATCACAATATAGCACAAGGAAAATTAACTCACTGTCCTTACAGGTCCCTGGAAACAAGGACTTGCAGAGTGAAAGAAAAAAAACACTCTCCCTACCTACAGTTTTCTGTCCCTAGAAAAAAATGTTTTTTTTAATCACAATATAGCAAAAGGACAATTCACTCACTGTCCTTCCAGGTCCCTGGAAACAAGGACTTGCAGAGTGAAAGAAACTGACACTGTCCCTACCTAGAGTTTTCTGTCCCTAGAATAAATGTTTTTTTTAATCACAATATAGCACAAGGAAAATTAACTCACTGTCCTTACAGGTCCCTGGAAACAAGGACTTGCAGAGTGAAAGAAAAAAAACACTCTCCCTACCTACAGTTTTCTGTCCCTAGAAAAAAATGTTTTTTTTTATCACAATATAGCAAAAGGACAATTCACTCACTGTCCTTCCAGGTCCCTGGAAACAAGGACTTGCAGAGTGAAAGAAACTGACACTGTCCCTACCTAGAGTTTTCTGTCCCTGGAATAAATGTTTTTTTCAGCACAATATAGCACAAGGACAATTAACTCACTGTCCTTACAGGTCCCTGGAAACAAGGACTTGCAGAGTGAAAGAAAAAAAATACTCTCCCTACCTACAGTTTTCTGTCCCTAGAAAAAAATGTTTTTTTTAATCACAATATAGCAAAAGGACAATTCACTCACTGTCCTTCCAGGTCCCTGGAAACAAGGACTTGCAGAGTGAAAGAAACTGACACTGTCCCTACCTAGAGTTTTCTGTCCCTAGAATAAATGTTTTTTTTAATCACAATATAGCACAAGGAAAATTAACTCACTGTCCTTACAGGTCCCTGGAAACAAGGACTTGCAGAGTGAAAGAAAAAAAATACTCTCCCTACCTACAGTTTTCTGTCCCTAGAAAAAAATGTTTTTTTTAATCACAATATAGCAAAAGGACAATTCACTCACTGTCCTTCCAGGTCCCTGGAAACAAGGACTTGCAGAGTGAAAGAAACTGACACTGTCCCTACCTAGAGTTTTCTGTCCCTAGAATAAATGTTTTTTTTAATCACAATATAGCACAAGGAAAATTAACTCACTGTCCTTACAGGTCCCTGGAAACAAGGACTTGCAGAGTGAAAGAAAAAAAACACTCTCCCTACCTACAGTTTTCTGTCCCTAGAAAAAAATGTTTTTTTTTATCACAATATAGCAAAAGGACAATTCACTCACTGTCCTTCCAGGTCCCTGGAAACAAGGACTTGCAGAGTGAAAGAAACTGACACTGTCCCTACCTAGAGTTTTCTGTCCCTAGAATAAATGTTTTTTTTAATCACAATATAGCACAAGGAAAATTAACTCACTGTCCTTACAGGTCCCTGGAAACAAGGACTTGCAGAGTGAAAGAAAAAAAATACTCTCCCTACCTACAGTTTTCTGTCCCTAGAAAAAAATGTTTTTTTTAATCACAATATAGCAAAAGGACAATTCACTCACTGTCCTTCCAGGTCCCTGGAAACAAGGACTTGCAGAGTGAAAGAAACTGACACTGTCCCTACCTAGAGTTTTCTGTCCCTAGAATAAATGTTTTTTTTAATCACAATATAGCACAAGGAAAATTAACTCACTGTCCTTACAGGTCCCTGGAAACAAGGACTTGCAGAGTGAAAGAAAAAAAACACTCTCCCTACCTACAGTTTTCTGTCCCTAGAAAAAAATGTTTTTTTTTATCACAATATAGCAAAAGGACAATTCACTCACTGTCCTTCCAGGTCCCTGGAAACAAGGACTTGCAGAGTGAAAGAAACTGACACTGTCCCTACCTAGAGTTTTCTGTCCCTGGAATAAATGTTTTTTTCAGCACAATATAGCACAAGGACAATTAACTCACTGTCCTTACAGGTCCCTGGAAACAAGGACTTGCAGAGTGAAAGAAAAAAAATACTCTCCCTACCTACAGTTTTCTGTCCCTAGAAAAAAATGTTTTTTTTAATCACAATATAGCAAAAGGACAATTCACTCACTGTCCTTCCAGGTCCCTGGAAACAAGGACTTGCAGAGTGAAAGAAACTGACACTGTCCCTACCTAGAGTTTTCTGTCCCTAGAATAAATGTTTTTTTTAATCACAATATAGCAAAAGGACAATTCACTCACTGTCCTTCCAGGTCCCTGGAAACAAGGACTTGCAGAGTGAAAGAAACTGACACTGTCCCTACCTAGAGTTTTCTGTCCCTAGAATAAATGTTTTTTTTAATCACAATATAGCACAAGGAAAATTAACTCACTGTCCTTACAGGTCCCTGGAAACAAGGACTTGCAGAGTGAAAGAAAAAAAACACTCTCCCTACCTACAGTTTTCTGTCCCTAGAAAAAAATGTTTTTTTTAATCACAATATAGCAAAAGGACAATTCACTCACTGTCCTTCCAGGTCCCTGGAAACAAGGACTTGCAGAGTGAAAGAAACTGACACTGTCCCTACCTAGAGTTTTCTGTCCCTAGAATAAATGTTTTTTTTAATCACAATATAGCACAAGGAAAATTAACTCACTGTCCTTACAGGTCCCTGGAAACAAGGACTTGCAGAGTGAAAGAAAAAAAACACTCTCCCTACCTACAGTTTTCTGTCCCTAGAAAAAAATGTTTTTTTTTATCACAATATAGCAAAAGGACAATTCACTCACTGTCCTTCCAGGTCCCTGGAAACAAGGACTTGCAGAGTGAAAGAAACTGACACTGTCCCTACCTAGAGTTTTCTGTCCCTGGAATAAATGTTTTTTTCAGCACAATATAGCACAAGGACAATTAACTCACTGTCCTTACAGGTCCCTGGAAACAAGGACTTGCAGAGTGAAAGAAAAAAAATACTCTCCCTACCTACAGTTTTCTGTCCCTAGAAAAAAATGTTTTTTTTAATCACAATATAGCAAAAGGACAATTCACTCACTGTCCTTCCAGGTCCCTGGAAACAAGGACTTGCAGAGTGAAAGAAACTGACACTGTCCCTACCTAGAGTTTTCTGTCCCTAGAATAAATGTTTTTTTTAATCACAATATAGCAAAAGGACAATTCACTCACTGTCCTTCCAGGTCCCTGGAAACAAGGACTTGCAGAGTGAAAGAAACTGACACTGTCCCTACCTAGAGTTTTCTGTCCCTAGAATAAATGTTTTTTTTAATCACAATATAGCACAAGGAAAATTAACTCACTGTCCTTACAGGTCCCTGGAAACAAGGACTTGCAGAGTGAAAGAAAAAAAACACTCTCCCTACCTACAGTTTTCTGTCCCTAGAAAAAAATGTTTTTTTTAATCACAATATAGCAAAAGGACAATTCACTCACTGTCCTTCCAGGTCCCTGGAAACAAGGACTTGCAGAGTGAAAGAAACTGACACTGTCCCTACCTAGAGTTTTCTGTCCCTGGAATAAATGTTTTTTTCAGCACAATATAGCACAAGGACAATTAACTCACTGTCCTTACAGGTCCCTGGAAACAAGGACTTGCAGAGTGAAAGAAAAAAAATACTCTCCCTACCTACAGTTTTCTGTCCCTAGAAAAAAATGTTTTTTTTAATCACAATATAGCAAAAGGACAATTCACTCACTGTCCTTCCAGGTCCCTGGAAACAAGGACTTGCAGAGTGAAAGAAACTGACACTGTCCCTACCTAGAGTTTTCTGTCCCTAGAATAAATGTTTTTTTTAATCACAATATAGCAAAAGGACAATTCACTCACTGTCCTTCCAGGTCCCTGGAAACAAGGACTTGCAGAGTGAAAGAAAAAAAACACTCTCCCTACCTACAGTTTTCTGTCCCTAGAAAAAAATGTTTTTTTTTATCACAATATAGCAAAAGGACAATTCACTCACTGTCCTTCCAGGTCCCTGGAAACAAGGACTTGCAGACTGAAAGAAACTGACACTGTCCCTACCTAGAGTTTTCTGTCCCTGGAATAAATGTTTTTTTCAGCACAATATAGCACAAGGACAATTAACTCACTGTCCTTACAGGTCCCTGGAAACAAGGACTTGCAGAGTGAAAGAAAAAAAATACTCTCCCTACCTACAGTTTTCTGTCCCTAGAAAAAAATGTTTTTTTTAATCACAATATAGCAAAAGGACAATTCACTCACTGTCCTTCCAGGTCCCTGGAAACAAGGACTTGCAGAGTGAAAGAAACTGACACTGTCCCTACCTAGAGTTTTCTGTCCCTAGAATAAATGTTTTTTTTAATCACAATATAGCACAAGGAAAATTAACTCACTGTCCTTACAGGTCCCTGGAAACAAGGACTTGCAGAGTGAAAGAAAAAAAATACTCTCCCTACCTACAGTTTTCTGTCCCTAGAAAAAAATGTTTTTTTTAATCACAATATAGCAAAAGGACAATTCACTCACTGTCCTTCCAGGTCCCTGGAAACAAGGACTTGCAGAGTGAAAGAAACTGACACTGTCCCTACCTAGAGTTTTCTGTCCCTAGAATAAATGTTTTTTTTAATCACAATATAGCAAAAGGACAATTCACTCACTGTCCTTCCAGGTCCCTGGAAACAAGGACTTGCAGAGTGAAAGAAACTGACACTGTCCCTACCTAGAGTTTTCTGTCCCTAGAATAAATGTTTTTTTTAATCACAATATAGCACAAGGAAAATTAACTCACTGTCCTTACAGGTCCCTGGAAACAAGGACTTGCAGAGTGAAAGAAAAAAAACACTCTCCCTACCTACAGTTTTCTGTCCCTAGAAAAAAATGTTTTTTTTAATCACAATATAGCAAAAGGACAATTCACTCACTGTCCTTCCAGGTCCCTGGAAACAAGGACTTGCAGAGTGAAAGAAACTGACACTGTCCCTACCTAGAGTTTTCTGTCCCTGGAATAAATGTTTTTTTCAGCACAATATAGCACAAGGACAATTAACTCACTGTCCTTACAGGTCCCTGGAAACAAGGACTTGCAGAGTGAAAGAAAAAAAATACTCTCTCTACCTACAGTTTTCTGTCCCTAGAAAAAAATGTTTTTTTTAATCACAATATAGCAAAAGGACAATTCACTCACTGTCCTTCCAGGTCCCTGGAAACAAGGACTTGCAGAGTGAAAGAAACTGACACTGTCCCTACCTAGAGTTTTCTGTCCCTAGAATAAATGTTTTTTTTAATCACAATATAGCAAAAGGACAATTCACTCACTGTCCTTCCAGGTCCCTGGAAACAAGGACTTGCAGAGTGAAAGAAACTGACACTGTCCCTACCTAGAGTTTTCTGTCCCTAGAATAAATGTTTTTTTTAATCACAATATAGCAAAAGGACAATTCACTCACTGTCCTTCCAGGTCCCTGGAAACAAGGACTTGCAGAGTGAAAGAAACTGACACTGTCCCTACCTAGAGTTTTCTGTCCCTAGAATAAATGTTTTTTTTAATCACAATATAGCAAAAGGACAATTCACTCACTGTCCTTCCAGGTCCCTGGAAACAAGGACTTGCAGAGTGAAAGAAACTGACACTGTCCCTACCTAGAGTTTTCTGTCCCTAGAATAAATGTTTTTTTTTAAGCACACTATAGCAGAAGCACAAAACACACTGACACTCTCCCTACCTATCCTTCTCTTTCCCTAAACTAAAGGAATCCAGGTTAAGCAAGAAAGAAATAACAGTCACTGTCCCTGCCTATGCTACTCTATCCCTGCTCCGGAACACACTACACTAGGCCGCCGTGCTGGCGGCCTTTTATAGTGTGGGGCGTGTACTAAACACCCTCAGCAATAATTGGCCACAGGCATCCTGCCTGTGGCCAATCATTGCTCTCCTCGCTGCCGGCGCTGTGATTGGCCAAGCATGCGGGGTCACAGTGCATGCTTGGCCAATCACAGCGCCTGGATGACACTGCGATGGCGTAGTGCATTGTGGGCCGTTCGCGTCACTCGAATTTGGCGCGAACGGCCCAAATCGTTCGATCTTCGTCGAACGATCGAACAGCCAATGTTCGAGTCGAACGTATGTTCGACTCGAACACGAAGCTCATCCCTACTGGCTGTATATGGGGGCACACTGGCTGTATATATATGGGGGCACACTGGCTGTATATGGAAACAAACTGGCTGTATTTGAGGGGGCAAACTGGTGGCGTTTGGGCACAGTGGCTGCGTTTAATGGGCACAGTGGCGGCAATTGATTTTTTTTTTTTTTCAGTTTGTTTGCGCCCCCCCAAAAATTTTGAGCACCAGCCGCCACTGCCCTTCCCTATGTTTTCCAAAAAGCTTAAAAATATATTTTTTGGCTGGAGCTACACTTAAACAATGTACCTGTTCAAAATTACAAACAGATTCTACATAAGAACAAACCTACAGTCCCTGTCTTGTATGTACCGCCTGTATACGGCTGTTCAGAGTATATAGGGCCTTTTTTATTTTGTGTGCGGGGTTCCCCTTAATATTCATACAAGACCCAAAGGGGCTGGTAATGGGCTGGGGTAAGGGGGGGGGGGGGGGTGTGATGGGGTAGCTATGTCATTTTTCTTAAAGATTTTCATCCATATTACCGGGACCAGACATTACATTAAAGCCGCAAGCAGTTTTAAATGGCTTTTTTTCCTTTAGAAATGTAATTTTGTGCAGGGACAGTTCTAAACACGGGAAACACGTGGCACTTCACAGGCATACTTTAGACACCCCCCAGGTACGATATTTAAAGTAATATTTGACTTTTTTTTTTTTCACTTTATGCATCATTAACCACTTCCCTACCCAGCCATAGTAATATGACGTCCACAGATGGGATCTCCCATCCTGGGTGGACGTCATATGACGTCCTCTGCTTTGTAGGGGAATATCTGAATGATGCCTGCAGCTAGAGGCATCATTCAGATATCCTTTTGTTCTGCCAGCGATTCTCTGCACCATAAGAATGATCATAGCGGCGGTTCCGCCGCTTGATCGTTCTTATAGGCGGCGGGAGGGGGCACCCCCCCCCTCCCGCCGCCATCCAGTGCTTCGCCGGCTCTCCCAGGTACCGTTGTGTTCCTTAGGACACAGCAGTTCCCTGATGGGGCTAAATGAGTGGCGGCGGAGCAGCAGCGGCGGGCAGCGGAGCTTTCTGTGCGGCGCGGCGGGCAGCGGAGCGGCTTACCGGCTCCCATATGCAGAGCTGCAGCAGCGGCGTGCATGGCGCCCGCGCGCGCCCCCGGGGGCGCGCAGCGCGGCGATCTGGGATCCGGTGTGTCCCTCTGGACACACCGATTCAAGTAATGTGGCGGTGGGCGGCGGAGATTCCGGTATAAACTTACCGGAATTGATGATGCAGAGCTGCGCAGCGCGGCGATCGGGGCTGAGGTTTTTCCCTTGGATACAGCCCAGCCTCGATCAGGGTAAAGAGCCAATGAAATTGGCTCTTTACCACGTGACCGGCTGTGTCCAATCACAGCAGGTCACTAAATGTAAACAAAACACACAATTGTGTGTAACTCACTGTTGCCTGGTTCTCCTCTTCACACACCTGTGAGGAGGAGATCAGCTAACAGTGAGTTACACATATGTTATACACATATACATATGTACTACTGTGCCCAGATTGCCCCCCCTAAATAAAGAGTACCTGTCATCTAGTACCTGCCACCAGATCACCCGCCACCCACCTGTCCATCAGGAGTACCTGTCCATCAGGAGTACCCGCCACCTCACCTGAGTACCCGCCACCTCAGAGTACCCGCCACCAGTCCATCAGGAGTACCTGTCCATCAGGAGTACCTGTCCATCAGGAGTACCCGCCACCTCACCTGAGTACCCGCCACCTCAGAGTACCCGCCACCAGTCCATCAGGAGTACCTGTCCATCAGGAGTACCTGTCCATCAGCAGTACCCGCCACCTCACCTGAGTACCCGCCACCTCAGAGTACCCGCCACCAGTCCATCAGGAGTACCTGTCCATCAGGAGTACCCGCCACCTCACCTGAGTACCCGCCACCTCAGAGTACCCGCCACCAGTCCATCAGGAGTACCTGTCCATCAGGAGTACCTGTCCATCAGGAGTACCTGTCCATCAGGAGTACCCGCCACCTCACCTGAGTACCCGCCACCAGTCCATCAGGAGTAACTGTCCATCAGCAGTACCCGCCACCTCACCTGAGTACCCGCCACCTCAGAGTACCCGCCACCAGTCCATCAGGAGTACCTGTCCATCAGGAGTACCTGTCCATTAGCAGTACCCGCCACCTCACCTGAGTACCCGCCACCTCAGAGTACCCGCCACCAGTCCATCAGGAGTACCTGTCCATCAGGAGTACCCGTCACCTCACCTGAGTACCCGCCACCTCAGAGTACCCGCCACCAGTCCATCAGGAGTACCTGTCCATCAGGAGTACCTGTCCATCAGCAGTACCTGCCACCTCACCTGAGTACCCGCCACCAGTCCATCAGGAGTACCTGTCCATCAGGAGTACCTGTCCATTAGCAGTACCCGCCACCTCACCTGAGTACCCGCCACCTCAGAGTACCCACCACCAGTCCATCAGGAGTACCTGTCCATCAGGAGTACCCGCCACCTCACCTGAGTACCCGCCACCTCAGAGTACCCGCCACCAGTCCATCAGGAGTACCTGTCCATCAGGAGTACCTGTCCATCAGCAGTACCCGCCACCTTAGAGTACCCGCCACCAGTCCATCAGGAGTACCTGTCCATCAGGAGTACCCGCCACCTCACCTGAGTACCCGCCACCAGTCCATCAGGAGTACCTGTCCATCAGCAGTACCCGCCACCTCACCTGAGTACCCGCCACCTCAGAGTACCCGCCACCAGTCCATCAGAAGTACCTGTCCATCAGGAGTACCTGTCCATCAGGTGTACCAGCCACCTCACCAGGAGTACCCGCCACCTCACCAGGAGTACCCGCCACCAGTCCATCAGGAGTACCTGTCCATCAGGAGTACCCACCACCTCACCAGAGTACCAGCCACCTCACCAGAGTACCCACCACCAATCCATCAGGAGTACCTGTCCATTAGAGTACCCGCCACCTCACCAGAGAACCTGCCACCAGAGTACCTGCCACCTCACCAGCGTACCCACTATGTCCAGAAAGGTGTACACCCCAGAAGAAGCATATCAAATACTCAGTCTGACCGATGAGAGCAACGGGGAGCTCTCACCGCTCAGTTCTGATTCCGATTCTGGTTCGGAATATGAACCCCCCGAAGGCAGCACATCCGGATCCGAATTAGAGGAGGACACAGTCCGTCCAAAAAGAAGACGGTCTGAACACCAGGCAGCGACCAGCAGTGCCAACGGCGGTAGACCCCAGGAGGCGAGGTCCAGTGCAAGCGCTGCTAGACCCCAGGAGGAAAGGCCCAGTGCAAGCGCTGCTAGACCCCAGGAGGAAAGGCCCAGTGCAAGTACACGCCAAAGAAGTAGGACCCGAACCCAGCTTCCAGATGGCTTGGCAAACCCATTGTGGCTGCCTTCTACCTCAGGGTCAGCCACGATCCCCCCTTTTACAGCACAGCCAGGTGTGCAGGTCAACACTGAGGGTTTTTCCAAACTTGATTTTTTTAATTTATTTTTCCCTGATGAATTGGTTCAAGGCATTGTGGAGCAAACTAATCTTTTTGCTCAACAATTCATTGAAAACAACCCCAGCTCCAGCTATGCCCGCCCTTTTGAATGGAGACCCCTAACAGTGGTGGAGCTTAGATTGTTTTTAGGCCTAACGTTTAACATGGGGCTTACAAAAAAAATGAAATGAATAGGTATTGGTCGAAGAAACCCATCCACCATATGCCAATTTTTACATCGGCCATGTCCAGGTCCCGATACGAACTTATAATGCGGTTCCTGCATTTCAGTGACAACTCACAGTGCCCCCCCCGAGATCACCCAAACTTTGACAAATTATATAAAATTCGCCCCCTAATTAATTTTTTTTCCAAGAAGTTTGCCGAACTTTATGTCCCTGACCAAAACATTTCTGTGGACGAATCCCTGGTGCATTTCACAGGCCGGCTGGGAATCAAGCAATATATCCCCAGTAAGCGGGCGAGGTACGGCTTGAAGCTCAACAAGCTCTGTGAAAGCGCCACTGGTTATGTGCACTCATTCCGCATGTACGAAGGCAAAGATTCCCAGCTCGAGCCCCCTGAGTGTCCATCGTACATGGGAATAAGTGGAAAAATTGTTTGGGAGTTGGTATTTCCACTCCTCCAAAAGGGGTATCATATTTATATGGACAACTATTATACCAGCCTGCCCCTTCTCCGCCACCTCTACCTAAAAAAAACTCTGGCGTGTGGTACAACAAGAATAAACAGAAAGGGCTTCCCACAGCGTCTTGTCACCACAACCATTCAAAAGGGGGAATCGGCAAGCTTGAGGAACGAGGAAGTGTTGGCTGTGAAGTGGAGGGATAGGAAAGATGTGTACATCATGTCCACCATCCACGATGACACCTCGGTGGAACTTCACAGAAGACGCAGTACCGTTCGCAAGCCTTCCTGCATCAATGAGTACAATAAATTCATGGGGGGTGTGGATTTAAATGATCAAATGTTGCAGCCCTATCTTTCAACCCGAAAATCCCTCTTCTGGTATAAAAAAATCGCAATTTACTTTTTTCATTTGGCCCTGTTAAATTCTTTCATAGTCTACCAAAAATCCACACATAGACCCACCACCTTCATGAGATTTATTGAAGACATTGTCACTGCCCTGATCTACCAACAAACATCCCCCCCAGAAAGCATTCACTCAGATTGTGTCAGCAGACTACATGAGCGCCATTTTTCAGACCATATTCCACCATCACGATCCGGAAGACGACGCCAAAAAAAATGTCGGGTGTGCACCAGAAGAGGAATTAGGAAAGACACCAGCTTCCATTGTCCCGACTGTCCCTCCCAACCTGGCCTTTGCATCGGAAAATGCTTCAAGCGATATCACACTCTCGAAAACTATTAGCCCATATTTCTAATACTGCCATTTCCCCGTTTTCAATATGTCCTGAATATTTCCCTGCCTCAACCAACCATATCATAGTCTTCCATGTGAACTGACCCTGGCCTGTTTCTCGACTATGTCTCTGCCTACCGTCTGCATTGTTTATCCGCCATGTTTCTGCCTTTCACGTGAACTGACCCTGGACTGTATGGATTATGCCTCTGCCTACCGTTTATTTCTGCCTTTTACCTGCACTGACCTCGGCCTGTTGACCATGTTTTTGCCTGCCCCCTTGGACTGATCTTTCACCCTGCTACACAGGGGTCTCACATATGTGAGGGGCTCCAGAATAGTGTTCTGAGTTCAGAAAACCAGTTTTTGGTTTTCTGTGTTCCCAGAACAGGGTCTGGTTGTCCGGAGGCTTCAAAGCGATTTGGGTGGGAGAAGCCTCTACCCCTGTCCCCATTCTTTCCTGACCGTTGCCCTAAGCTTGATGGTCCTGCCTGCTCCCTGGACAAATACTCTGGCTGTGCTGACCATACCTCTGCCTGCTGCATGTACTAACTATGGACAGTATTCCTGCCTGCTGCATGGACGATCCTTTGTTCCTTTTGCTACTGCTGACCACATCTCTGCCTGCTATCTGGACCAATGCTTTGGCTGTGCTGACATCATCTCTACCTGTACTGACTATTCCTGCCTGCTGCCTGTTTTGCTGTCGCTGTCCACGTTCCTGCCTGCTGCCTGGACCGATGCTCTCCTCTTTGGACCACTGCACTACTAAAACCGCAGGTAATCTTTTCTTTACCCTTTTTCTCAGAAGAATGTATTTTGGTTTATAATTGGTATGTACAGTACATGCTATGTTTTAGAAATATGAAGGGCCTTCAACAATGTGATAGGTTGTCAGGAATTTATGTGTGTAATTTATGCTCCTAGAACACATGACGGTGCTACTTAGATGTTAGGCCTCTGTATTTGGCCAGGCTGTGTAAAAGTCTCACACATTTGGTATCGCCATACTCAGGAGGAGTAGCAGAATGTATTTTGGGGTGTCACTTTTGCTATGTACATGCTATGTGTTGGTAATATCTTATAAATGGACAACTTTGTATAAAAAAAATGCGTTTTCATTTTTTTCCCACATATTCCAAAAACTTCTGGAAAAAAATGAACCGTTCAAAAGACTCATTATGCCTCATAGATTATACGTTGGGGTGTTAGCTTTCCAAAATGGGGTCATTTAATGGGAGTTTCCATTGTCCTGGTGCTCCAGGGTCTTCAAAACTGTAATAGGTGGTTGAGAAATGAGATGTGTAATTTATGCTCCTAGAATGCCTGAAGGTGCTATTTCAATGTTGGGCCTCTGTATTTGGCCAGGCTGTGTAAAAGTCTCACACATTTGGTATCGCCATACTCAGGAGGAGTAGCAGAATGTATTTTGGGGTGTCATTTTTGCTATGTACATGCTATGTGTTGGTAATATCTTATAAATGGACAACTTTGTATAAAAAAAATGCGGTTTCATTTTTTTCCCACATATTCCAAAAACTTCTGGAAAAAAATGAACCGTTCAAAAGACTCATTATGCCTCATAGATTATACGTTGGGGTGTTAGCTTTCCAAAATGGGGTCATTTTATGGGCATTTCCATTGTCCTGGTGCTCCAGGGTCTTCAAAACTGTAATAGGTGGTTGAGAAATGAGATGTGCAATTTATGCTCCTAGAATGCCTAAAGGGGCTATTTCAATGTTGGGCCTCTGTATTTGGACAGGCTGTGTAAAAGTCCCACACATTTGGTATTGCCATACTCAGGAGGAGTAGCAGAATGTATTTTGGGGTGTCATTTTTGCTATGTACATGCTATGTGTTGGTAATATCTTATAAATGGACAACTTTGTATAAAAAAATGCATTTTCATTTTTTTCCCACATGTTCCAAAAACTTCTGGAAAAAAATGAACCGTTCAAAAGACTCATTATGCCTCATAGACTATACATTGGAGTGTTAGCTTTCCAAAATGGGGTCATTTTATGGGCATTTCCATTGTCCTGGTGCTCCAGGGTCTTCAAAACTGTAATAGGTGGTTGAGAAATGAGATGTGCAATTTATGCTCCTAGAATGCCTAAAGGGGCTATTTCAATGTTGGGCCTCTGTATTTGGACAGGCTGTGTAAAAGTCCCACACATTTGGTATTGCCATACTCAGGAGGAGTAGCAGAATGTATTTTGGGGTGTCATTTTTGCTATGTACATGCTATGTGTTGGTAATATCTTATAAATGGACAACTTTGTATAAAAAAAATGCATTTTCATTTTTTTCCCACATGTTCCAAAAACTTCTGGAAAAAAATGAACCGTTCAAAAGACTCATTATGCCTCATAGACTATACATTGGAGTGTTAGCTTTCCAAAATGGGGTCATTTTATGGGTGTTTCTATTGTCCTGGTGCTCCAGGGTCTTCAAAACTGTAATAGGTGGTTGAGAAATGAGATGTGTAATTTATGCTCCTAGAATGCCTAAAGGGGCTATTTCAATGTTGGGCCTCTGTATTTGGACAGGCTGTGTAAAAGTCCCACACATTTGGTATTGCCATACTCAGGAGGAGTAGCAGAATGTATTTTGGGGTGTCATTTTTGCTATGTACATGCTATGTGTTGGTAATATCTTATAAATGGACAACTTTGTATAAAAAAATGCATTTTCATTTTTTTCCCACATGTTCCAAAAACTTCTGGAAAAAAATGAACCGTTCAAAAGATTCATTATGCCTCATAGACTATACATTGGAGTGTTAGCTTTCCAAAATGGGGTCATTTTATGGGCGTTTCTATTGTCCTGGTGCTCCAGGGTCTTCAAAACTGTAATAGGTGGTTGAGAAATGAGATGTGTAATTTATGCTCCTAGAATGCCTAAAGGGGCTATTTCAATGTTGGGCCTCTGTATTTGGACAGGCTGTGTAAAAGTCCCACACATTTGGTATTGCCATACTCAGGAGGAGTAGCAGAATGTATTTTGGGGTGTCATTTTTGCTATGTACATGCTATGTGTTGGTAATATCTTATAAATGGACAACTTTGTATAAAAAAAATGCATTTTCATTTTTTTCCCACATGTTCCAAAAACTTCTGGAAAAAAATGAACCGTTCAAAAGACTCATTATGCCTCATAGACTATACATTGGAGTGTTAGCTTTCCAAAATGGGGTCATTTTATGGGCGTTTCTATTGTCCTGGTGCTCCAGGGTCTTCAAAACTGTAATAGGTGGTTGAGAAATGAGATGTGTAATTTATGCTCCTAGAATGCCTGAAGGTGCTATTTCAATGTTGTGCCTCTGTATTTGGACAGGCTGTGTAAAAGTCTCACACATTTGGTATCACCATACTCAGGAGGAGTAGCAGAATGTATTTTGGGGTGTCATTGCAAGTATGCATGTGCTGTGTGAGAGAAATAACTTGTTATTATGACAATTTTGTGCAAAAAAATAAAAATTTAAAAAAAATTCCCAAGAATTGTGGGAAAAAAGTACAACTTCAAAAAACTCACAATGACTCTTACTAAATACATTGGAATGTCTGCTTTCCAAAAAGGGGTAATTTGGGGGGTATTTGTACTTTCCTGGCTTGTTAGGGTCTCAAGAAATGAAATAGGCCTTCAGTACATCAGGTGTGATCAGATGTGATAATTTTTCAATGATTTGCACCATAGCTTGTAGACTCTATAACTTTCACAGAGACCAAATAATATACACTTTTTTGGTTATTTTTACTAAAGATATGTAGCAGTATACATTTTGGCCCAATTTTATGAAGAAAAATTACTTATTTGCAAAAGTTTACAATAAAAACCCAAAAAAAAGTGTTGTTTTTTTTTAAAAATCTAACTTTTTTCGCTTATATTGCAAAAAATAAAAAACCTAGCGGTGATTAAATACCACCAAAAGAAAGCTCTGTTTGTGAGAAAAAAATGATAAAAATTTGGTTTGGGTACAGTGTAGCATGACTGAGTAATTGTCATTCAAAGTGTGAGAGCGCTGAAAGCTACAAATTGGTCTGGTAAGGAAGGGTGTTTAAAAGCCCTGTATTGAAGTGGTTAAAATGACTGCTCCAGAAAAACGGCCGTTTTTAAAACTTATTTTTGCATTGATACATGTCCCCTGGTGCAGAACCCGGGTTCCCAAACCCTTTTTAGGACAATAACATGCATAATAGTCGTTATAATTAGCACTTTAGATTTCGAATGTTCGCATCCATTGTATTTAATAGGGTTCTAAAGTTCGTGCGAACTTTCGGTCCGTTCACGGGTTCTGGTGCGAACCGAACCCGGGGGTGTTCGGCTCATCACTAGCCATAATTTGTAGCCTCTATAATTTTCACATAGCCTAAATAATATATACGGATTTAGGTTATTTTTACCAAAGAAATGTAATTTTTGGTATTTAATTGTTTATATAGCAAGAAATTTAAAAAATAAAAAACAGATACCATCAAAAGAAAGCTTTATCTGTCTCAAAAAATTGAGTAATTGTCATTCAAAGTGTGATAGTGCTGAAAACTGAAAAATGGCCTGCATTGGAAGGGGGTGAAATTGTCCAGATTTGAAGTGGTTAAAAGACTTAGGGAGAGTTACATCTTCTGACAATTATTTTAATGCTGTCAGAGTGTCAGCGCCTTCTTGTTCCAGTGACAACTGTACCCCCATTTCATGGGGACAGGAAAACTCCTTTCCACTCTACCCAAAAAAAAATTGGCTTGAATTTGGCATTAACAAACCAATGAGTACCTGAATTTGCTACCCATGTCCACTGTGAATGCACCATGCAAAGTTTATCACAACACTTTTTTATAAAGAAACATTTTTTTTTGTATCACACACACACATGCTATTAAAATTAACTGGCCAAATTAAAAAAGCCGAAGGGAAAATGTAGACAGATTTCTGGAAATGTTGTTGTGTTCATCAAATGCAATTTGCTAATGACATATATTTTCACACACAATAGAATGCACTACATGACTCCATCCAGAGGCTTTTTAATTATCTGCAAATGACAGAAAATAAAATTGACCTATAAACACTGCACTTCAAGATGACTTCCCTTGTAGAAATGTAAATGCAGGAACAGTATACAAAGTGTTGGTTATTAAGTTTACCAGAGATTTCTAAGGTAATTAGTGCTGAGGATAGCATTTAACATACATTACTCGTGTAACTTTATGATCTACTAGGTCAAGTACATGGAGGTGTTTGTCAACACTGTTAAGCCCTGTACACACGATCGGATTTCCTATGGTTTTTAAACCGATGGATTTTTCCATCGGAAAACCGATGAAGCTGACTTCCATCAGTCTTGCCTACACACCATCAGTCAAAAAACCGACCGTTCCAAACGCGGTGAGGTAAAACACTCCGATGAGCCGAGAAAAATGAAGTTCAATGCTTCTGAGCATGCGTCAACTTGATTCTGAGCATGCATGGGTTTTTTAACCGATGGACTTGCCCATAGACGATCGGAATTTGCTATCGTTTTTTTATCCATCGGAAAAATGTAAAACATGTTCTATTTTTTGACACCGATGGAAAAAAGACAGATGGGGTCCATACACGATCAGTTTGTCCGATGAAAAAAATCCATCGGACTGTTTTCATTGGTAAAACCGATCGCGTGTACGCGGCTTTAAAGTGTGTGCAACTTATTTTCTGCTTGTTATATCTTTTAAATGAAAGCTCAAGAAAGTCTTATATATGCAAAGTGTAAGGCTATTTACTTTTCTTTTTGCCCAGTCACAGGCAGGAGTCACAAGAGTCACAAGACCTCTTAGTGTTATTTAAAGTGTATTTCCACTGGTTCTCCTAGTTTATGAAGATCTTGGGCAACTTTGTTTGCCATAGATAACCCTGCCTGTACTGTGTTGGCAGATCTTCAGATTGTAAGCTACATTTGAACACTCTCAGCCCTAACAAAGGGTTAAAGCTGTAGAAGCTGCATTGCATTGTATGCCAATAAGGGGAACCTCAACCTATATTTAGGACAGACTCATTCTGACAATTGTTCAAAAAATACTTGCAGTCAGCCATGAGGCCTTCTAAAGAGAAATATCTAAAAGGTAAGAAATATTAAATAAAAAATGTAGGCATGCTGTGTGAATGGGAACACATAACAAACATACTGTATAATGGGGTTTTACTGCAAAAGCTGATAAAAACATACCTCCCAATTTTTTGAGATGGGAACGAGGGACACCTATTACCAAAATATGTAAGCATAGGACACACACCCTGTCACACCCACTAATGGAGAATTTTACAAAAAAAAAAAAAAAAAGATTAGTTAAACCCGCAAGTGCTGTTTTATACCACTACTCTTTATACTGGCTTTTGACATTTACAGATGCAGCAATTTAGGATTAAAGGTTTAGCACTGGAAAACAATTTTTGAAAGATAAAAAGTGCATTTTATATACAACTATATACAGTTAGGTCGATATAGATTTGGACACAGGCACAATTTTCATACTTTTGGCTCTGTATGCCACCAGAAAAAAATTAATACACAACAATCCTACTAAATTTGAAGTGTAGACTTTCAGCTTCAATTCATGGGTTTGAACATGAATATCAAGTACGAATTTTAGGAACTGCAACCATTTCATAGTGAAATGCATGCTCAATTGGGCTAAGATCAGGTGATTGACTCGGCCATTGCAGAATATTCCACTTCTTTTCCACTTCTTTTCCTTCAAAAGCTCCTGGGTTGCTTTTGCAGTGTGTTTTGGATCATTGTCCAACTGTACTGTGAAGTGCCATCCAATCAACGTTGCTGCATTTGGCTGAATCTGGGCTGACGGTATATCTCTAAACACTGCAGAATTCATCCGGCTGCTTCTGTCTTCTGTCACATCATCAATAAACACCAATGACCCAGTGCCACTGGAAGCCATGCATGCCCATGCCATCACATTGCATCCACCATGTTTTACAGATGACATTGTGTGCTTTGAATCACGAGCTGGTCCAAGCTTTCTCTGCATTTTTTTTCTTCCCGTTATTCTGGTACAGATTAATCTTAGTTTAATCCGTCCAAAGAATGCTTTTCCTGAACTGGTCTGTTTTTTTAGATGCTTTTTGGCAAAGTCTAATCTGGCTTTTCTATTCTTCAGGCTTATGAATGGTTTGCACGTTGTGGTGAACCCTCTGTATTTTCTCTCATGAAGTCTTCTCTTGATTGTAGACTTTGACAATGATACCCTCCTGGAGAGTGTCCTTCATTTGTCTGGATGTTGTGAATGGGTTTTTCTTTACTAAAGAGAGGATCCTGCGATCATCCACCACTGTCTTCTGTGGACGTCCAGGTCTTTTAATGTTGCGGAGCTCACCAGTGCGTTCTTCTTTCCTCAGTATGTACCAAACTGTTAATTTGGCCACTCCTAATGTTGCTGCTATCTCTCTGATAAATTTGTTATTGTTTTTTATGCCTTACAATGGCCTGTTTCACTATCATGGACAGCTCCTTTGAACGCATTATGTAGGTTCACAACAATAGATTCCAAATACAAATACCACACTTAGAATCAACTTCAGACATTTTACCTGCTTAGTTGATGAAAAAATAATGAAGGAGTAGCCCACACCTATCCATGAAATAGCTTTTGATTTAATTGTCCAATTACTTTTGGTTCCTTGAAAAAGGGGGGGATAGCTATTCTTAAGAGCTGTAATTCCTAAACCCTTCCTCCGATTTGGATGTATATACCCTCAAATTAAACCTCAGAGTGTACACTTTCAGCCCACATCCATTATATATGGTAACTATAGCTTGAATATGTTTTGGTAAATAAAAACCTGGGAAAAAAACTAAAATTGTGCTGTGTCCAAATATATATGGACCTAACTGTAGATTAGACCAAAATGAGGGACAATAAGGAGGAAAGAGGGACAGGGGGAGTTTGTTTCAAATCAGGGACAGTCCCTCAAAATCAGGAACAGTTGGGAGCTATGTAAAAATCATCTCTACTACCCTAGAGGCAGTGGCAGTGCATCCATAAATACGCACGGGTGCTGTCCCCTCTCTCCAGTCACCCCCTCTATGACCAATGGATAGATTTATGCATAGCATGAATCTATCCATGGCCGCCGCTGCCCCCCCTATTCAGGTGCCCTCTGTGCCATCAAATGCTGCCACTGTGCCCATCAAATGCTACCACAATGCTGCCTCAAGTGCCCGGCTGCTTTTCGGGTGCCGGGCGCCTAAATAACAGCGGCGGAGGGGGGGGTGTTTTGAAGCACCTGATTAGAGCCATAGTCAAAAAAGATGACCTTCGAGCGCCAAGTCTATGGCTCTAATCAGGTGCTTAAAAACACCCCCCGCTGCTGTAATTCAGGCGCCTGGTGCCTGAAAAAGGTAATGTTTAATACATTAAATTGCAAAATGGCAACTTTATATGAAAGATATCGATATTTTGTTTTTAGGAAAGTGTAATTCCCCTTTAAGTCTCACACTGTCCAGTTATTTTAATTGATTTTAAAGATGGATGTATCTTTGTATATATTTATACATACATTTTATGTATAATGTTGTACAGTATATGAAAAGCCTAAACTTTCGCCAGTAGGTTGGTGTATTGAAGTGATATTAAATTCTTTTTTTTTTTTTTGGTTCAAAAATAACATATAATATGTTATACCTACCTGCTCTGGTCCTGTTCTTCTTGGGTCCCTCGCTGGCGCTCCTGTCCCCTTCCTCCTGCTGAGTGCCCCACAGGAGGCAGCTTGCTATGGGGGCACCCGAGACAAACCGCTGCTCTGTGTGTCCATTCAGACATGAAGCTGCGGCTTGGCCCTGCCACCTCTCTCTCCCCGTTGGCTCACTGACTTTGATTGATTGACAGCAGTGGGAGCAAATAGCTCCCACTGCTGTGTCTCAGCCAATGAGGAGGGAGAGTCCCGGATAGCCGAGGCTCTTGGACAACATCGCTGGATCGAGATGGGGCTCAGGTAAGTATTAGGGGGGGCTGCTGTACAAAGAAGGATTTTTATCTTAATGCATAGAATGCATTAAGATAAAAAAAAAAAAAAACTTCTGCCTTTAGAATCACTTGAAGGCAGTGCCCAAAATCAAATTCCTATAACAAAAGAAAACACACAGCATCTGTCTACCAGTTGTACTTTCAATCTTTAACCATAATACAAAAGACCCTGGTGGATACTAAAAGGGGCCATGCCGATACACATTGTGCAGGTCTATTGTGCAGGTCACATTTTGTCACTATTGGGAAGCCATTCCAAAACTATGATGTGCAGCCAAGCCTGGAGCAACAATATATAGATAGGAAATGGCTGAAAAAGGCTGGAAGAGATCTAAGACACAAAGAAAAAGGGAGGTAAACAGTATTTTAGGAAAAAAAAGGCAGTTGTTTATGATACTCAAAGCTTTGGCTTCTGTCGCACAGTTCTGGTTTACATTTATTTTAACATTATGCTGGGCCCACTTTCCATTCGTTTATATCAAACATTAACATCAAGGAGAATGTTGTGATGTTGCCCATACTGATTAGGAAAAAAAAGTTTGATTTCATTTTCTAATTTACTCTGGAGGAGCCATAATAGAATGAATGCTTTTGACAGACACATGTTCTTAAGTGACTTTCTGTTTTTAAAAATATTCTTTCTGAGAAAGTATCCCTTTGGCAAGAATAATGGATTATGTTGTTTTCATCCGTATTTGCATTGATGGAAATAAAGATGGGAATATGGCATAGTGTCTTATGCATAGATTTTTAACACTAAAAGATGTCAGACAGATCGGAGTAATCTATATAGCATTTGGTAATGTATACACATTATTTTAATGCACAGTACTTATAATAGGTGTCAAAGATATCTATAGGGAACTTAGTTTTATTAAAATTCACAGTAAAGTATAGTCAAGAAAAAACCCTCAGTAGATAAAATTAGCTTAAATTGCATGTAGCAATAATTATGGTTATTAATCAAGTGGCAGTAAAGTGATTTTTGCTTCACAGATACTTCAATTAGCATTAAAACACCAGGCCTAGCATGTAAATGTGCTAGCTTTATTTAGGGATCCTGAAAAAAATCTGAATTAAATTGCTAATGCCAAGAAATGTGTTGAATGCTGTGCTTATGTTTTATTTTACTTGATAGTCCTTTTTCCACAACAATTTTTATTTGAATTTTTCAAGGTATAACAGATATGAAAAAGCAGTCAGTTATTGAAACAATGCATTTATAACATTCATACAACCATGGAGATGTACAGTCAGGGGTTTAGTGATTTTCCCATTTGAAAATAAAGATGCTTTTGTTGCAAACCCGTTGGTGTATGAGTTTGTGATACATTCCTAGCTATTGAGGAAGTGCTCGCGCTACTAGGTTGATGAGGTTGTTTAATCAGTGTGTTCCAGTCGCCTCCTGTGGTAGGGGGATATTGGTCATACTGTCTGTAATAGGTCCAAGTAGTGTTTTGTGGTGCACCAGAGATAGGGTTATTAGGGGTGCTGAACAAGGATTCATCACGTGGGCTATGGGAAGTTGGGTGGATCCTGCCAGTTCATCCCTTCTGATAGCTTCCAGACATAGAGGATAGGTTCACATACCAAAGTGTGCCTCAGACCCTAAATTGCAGGTAAAGGTGTCACCCTGGGCTGTCAATGAACAGAACAAGCTAGTCTCATGTGAAGGAATCCTCTGTTAGAAACAAATACTGTAGCTGCTGACTTTTAAAGTAAGGACACTTTACCTGTCCAGGGAGCCCATGATGTCCTCAACCGAAGCCGACCTGTCCCTCGGCTCTGGGTGGAGGCACCCGCATCTTAAGTAAGGGAATCAGGAAGTGAAGCCTGGTTCCCTACTGCGTGTGTGCGAGTCGCGCTGTGCGTCCTGAGTGGTCCCTGCTGTTTTCTCGGACCTGTGTGCCTACCAGAAGACAGTGGACGGACGGAGGAGGGATAGGACATGGCATAGATCGCCGGAAGTGGGAGCAAGTACCTGTATTAAACCTTTAGTATCTGCTTCCCCCTCCCCTGAAAGGTGCCAAATGTGATACCGGAGGGGGGAGGAATCCGGACAGCGGAAGTTCCATTTCTGGGTGGAACGCTTTAAGGACTTTGTGAGTCATGTCCATCTGGGGCAAGGCCTCTATTTCTTGGCTGATTCACAGATTAATGAATAGGACTATTCTGGCAACTTTTTTCAGGCGCCACTGATACCTTTTTTCAGGGTCCCTGATGATTCTCCCATTTGGGTGAAGTGCACTGAGCAGAGCTTCTAGGCTTGTGACATCAGATGCACATTGATGCTTTGGTGTGAGAGATTTATATCTTGCTTTTATTTGTTTAAATAATAAGCAATAATTTCAGTAATCCTTCTTACCTTGTTTTCTTATGTGGATCACTGTGTGATCAAGTTGAGCTTGAGAAGCCATCTGATCAAAGAGTATACCGCCAGCACTGTTTCTCACCACTAGAGACCACTCTAGTGTAGAGGTAATTCCAGCGGCTCTGAACCTGGAAAGCACCCCGCAGCTAACTTGTTACCAGAACGGATTCTAGAAAGCATATCATGTGGAACCCAGTGCCCAAAGGTCACTTTCAAGCTAGTCCATTAACATCCAATCCTGCGTGGTCCAGGTAGGGCATTTCAAAACTTGTCCAAGGAAAAGCCGATCCGGATAGCTGCCATGTAGAGACCAACTCAAGCAGCAATGTAGCAAGGAATGTTAATTGATGATAAAAATTAAACAGAATCAAAGATAAAAATAGACAAACTTTTCTCAACAGAGCTTAACAAAAGGCACCCATCCTTTTAGGACACTAGCAAAAAATTTAAGCATGTTGGGTAGATAAGCGGCAATATAAACCAACAGTATCTGACTTCCTGTGTCCCTAAATGGACAAGTTAGAAAAAAAATGGGGAGGGAGGGTAATTATTCCCTATTGCCTGCTTTTTTTTTTATATATATTTTATTAATCCCCCAGTGATTCTCCATTGCCATTAGGGGCATTATAAGGTCAATGAAATTATTTGTGTCAATATTTTTTTTTGTTTTCGCAATATTTGTTTACATTTACAAACATTATTATCACATAGTTGTGAATCCATTATTATTTCTAGTTAAATGGACATTTAACCACTTAACGACCGCTCACTGTATATATACGTCGGCAGAATAGCACCGACAGGCACAATCACGTAGAGCATACGTGATTGCCTTTGTATAGTTGGGGGGTCCAATCGGACCCCCCTTCTGTACAGTGAGCGGTGGCTAAGTGTCCGGGAGCGTTCCGGCGAATGAAAATGCCCCCTCTGTCTGTGTCAGACAGAGGGAGCAGGAGGAAGTGATGTCATCTCTGGTGCGGCGCTCACATATACCGAGCGCCATACAAGAGAAGACATCAGGTCAGTGCACACAACACTACACTGACACCAGGACACATAGGGACATAAATCGCCCCCCCCAGCCCCCCCAGACACCCCAGATCACCCCCAGATCACCCCCCCAGCCCCCAGTCACAGTGTCACTGATTGCAGTGACCATTTATTTAGTGATCACTGCAATCAGTGACATTTGTGACTGTAAAAGTGTCACCAAAGTTTAGTCTTAGGTCCAGTGTAGCCCCCTAACCCCCCCTAATAAAGGTTTAACCCCCTGATCACCCCCCAGATAACCCTTTCACCGCCTATCACCACTGTCGCTTAGCGATCATTTTTCTGATCGCTGTCTTAGCGTCAGTGATGCCGATCGGCAGCCAGTAATTTTTTTTAGGTTCGCCGCAGGTTTTTATAGCGTCAGGTACCCCAATATATTATCTAATAAAGGTTTAACCCCCTTGATCGCCCCCCAGGTAACCCTTTCACCCCCTATCACCACTGTCACTAAGCGATCGTTTTTCTAAACGCTGTCTTAGTGTCTGTGATGCAGATCGGTAGCTGGTAATTTTTTTTAGGTCCGCCGCAGGTTTTTATAGCATCAGGTACCCCCATATATTATCTAATAAAGGTTTTAACCCCCTGATTGCCCCTAGTTAACCCTTTCACCAGTGATCACCATATAAGTGTTACGGGTGACGCTGGTTAGTTAGTTTGCTTTTTATAGTGTCAGGGCACCCGCCGTGTATATAACCCAATAAAGGTTTAACCCCCTGATCGCCCGGCGGGTGATATCAATTAGGTTTTAGCATCAGAGAGGGTCTGAGTCACACCCCAGGCAGCGTCAGGTTAGTGCCAGTAATGCTAACACCCACGCGTGAAGCATACACCCCCCTCAGTGGTATAGTATCTGAACAGATCAATATCTGATCTGATCAGATCTATACTAGCGTCCCAAGCAGTTTAGGGTTCCCAAAAACGCAGTGTTAGCGGGATCAGCCCAGATACCTGCTGGCACCTGCGTTTTGCCCCTCCGTCCAGCCAAGGCAACCCAAGTGCAGTATCGATCGATCACTGTCACTTACAAAACAAAAACACACATAACTGCAGCGTTCGCAGAGACAGGCCTGATCCCTGCGACTCCAGTGCAGTAGGAGGTGATTTCACCACCACAGTTAAAAAAAAAAAGCAAATATGCCGAAGCATTGGGGCAGCAGGGGCGGAGGAGCGATTTTGCTCCTAATGCCGCGTACATACGGTCAAAATTCCGACGGAGGCTTGCCCGTGGAAAAGTCCGACCATGTGTGTGCGGCATAACTTTTTTGCGGGAGGATGCCCCCATGCTTCGGCATATATAAATGGTGCGTGTATGCCCATCATTGGAAGTGGGTGGATGAAGGGCGGTATTCTAATGGTGGGCATACCCACCGATCAATCTCTTTTTTCGTTCAGCCAACTGGCTGCATGAAATAAAAAGATTACAGTACATGTCCAACAAGGACCAGCAACGTACTGGTATGTTGCTGGACTTTGAATGTTTATACCAGAATGATGCCTGCGGGTTTAGGTATCATCTTAGTATCATTCTTTTCAGCCAGCGGCCGGCTTTCATGTAAAAGCAATCCTAGTGGCTAATTAGTCTCTGGACTACTTTTACAAGCAGTGGGAGGGAATGTCCCCCCCGGATATAAAAAGCGCCATTGGGAAATTGGGAAAGCATTTTATCACACCGATCTTGGTGTGGTCAGATGCTTTGAGGGCAGAGGAAAGATCTAGGGTCCAATAGACCCCAGTTTTTTCAAAAAAAGAGTACCTGTCATTACCTATTGCTATCATAGGGGATATTTACATTCCCTGAGATAACAATAAAAATGATAAAAAAAAAAATACTTGGAAGGAACAATTTAAAAATAAAATAAAAAAGCAAAATTAATAATAAAAAAAAAAAGAAAAAAAAAAAAGCACCCCTGTCCTGCCCTGCTCTTGCCCAATGGCGAACGCAAGCGTCGGTCTGGCGTCATATGTAAACAGCAATTGCACCATGCATGTGAGGTATCACCACTAAGGTCAGATCGAGAGCAATCATTTTAGCAGTAGACCTCCTCTGTAAATCTACTGGGGTAACCTGTAAAGGCTTTTAAAGGCTTTTAAAAATGTATGTAGTTTGTCGCCAATGCGCGTTTGTGCGAAATTTTAAAGCATGTCGTGTTTGGTATCTATGTACTCGGCCTAAGATCATCTTTTTTATTTCATCAAACATTTGGGCAATATAGTGTGTTTTAGTGCATTAAAATTAAAAAAAGTGTATTTTTTAACCCAAAAAATGCGTTTGAAAAATCGCTGCGCAAATACTGTGTAGAAAAAAAAAATGCAACACCCACCATTTTAATCTGTAGGGCCTTTGCTTTAAAAATATATATAATGTTTGGGGGTTCAACATAATTTTCTTGCAAAAAAAATAAATGTTTTCATGTAAACAAAAAGTGTCAAAAAGGGCTTTGTCTTCAAGTGGTTAGAAGAGTGGATGTAAGCTTCCTAATGTTGTGTATAAAATGCCAGAACAGTTCAAAACCCCCCCAAATGACCCCATTTTGGAAAGTAGACACCCCAAGCTATATACTGAGAGGCATGTCGAGTCCATGGAATATTTTATATGTTGACACAAGTTGCGGAAAAACGACAATTGTTTTTTTTTTTTTTTTTTTGCACAAAGTTGTCACTAAATGATATATTGCTCAAACATGCCATGGGCATATGTGGAATTACACCCCAAAATACATTCTGTTGCTTCTCCTGAGTACGGGGATACCACATGTGTGAGACTTTTTGGAGCCTAGCCACGTACGGGACCCCAAAAACCAAGCACCGCCTTCAGGCTTTCTAAGGGTGTAAATTTTTGATTTCACTTCTCACTGCCTATCACAGTTTCGGAGGCCATGGAATGCCCAGATAGCACAAAACCCCCCCAAATGACCCCATTTTGGAAAGTAGACACCCCAAGCTATTTGCTGAGAGGTATTGTGAGTATTTTGCAGATCTCGCTTTTTGTCACAAAGTTTTGAAAATTGAAAAAAAATAAAAATATATATATATATTTTCTTTCTTCATTTTCAAAAACAAATGAGAGCTGTAAAATACTCGCCATTCCTCTCAGCAAATAGCTTGGGGTGTCTATATTCCAAAATGGGGTCATTTGGGGGGGTTTTGTGCGATTTTGGCATTTTATGGCCTTCGAAACTGTGATAGGTAGTGAGGAGTGAAATCAAAAATTTGTGCCTAGAAATCCTGAAGGCGGTGCTTGGTTTTCGGGGTCCCGTACGCGGCTAGGCTCCCAAAAAGTCCCACACATGTGGTATCCCCGTACTCAGGAGAAGCAGAAAAATGTATTTTGGGGTGTAATTCCACATATAACCATGGCATGTGTGAGCAATATATCATTTAGTGACAACTTTTTGTAATTTTTTTTTTTTTTTGTCATTATTCAATCACTTGGGACAAAAAAAATATATTCAATGGGCTCAACAGGCCTCTCAGCAATTTTCTTGGGGTGTCTACTTTCTAAAATGGGGTCATTTGGGGGAGTTTTGTGCTATTTTGGCATTTTATGGCCTTCGAAACTGTGATAGGTAGTGAGGAGTGAAATCAAAAATTTGCGCCCTTAGAAATCCTGAAGGCGGTGCTTGGTTTCCGGGGTCCCGTACGCGGCTAGGCTCCCAAAAAGTCCCACACATGTGGTATCCCCGTACTCAGGAGAAGCAGCAAAATGTATTTTGGGGTGAAATTCCACATATAACCATGGCATGTGTGAGCAATATATCATTTAGTGACAACTTTTTGTAATTTTTTTTTTTTTTTTTTTTTAGTCATTATTCAATCACTTGGGACAAAAAAATAAAAAATTCAATGGGCTCAACATGCCTCTCAGCAATTTCCTTGGGGTGTCTACTTTCCAAAATGGGGTCATTTGGGGGGGGGGGTTGTACTGCCCTGTCATTTTAGCACCTCAAGAAATGAGATAGGCAGTCATAAATTTAAAGCTGTGTAAATTTCAGAAAATGTACCCTAGTTTGTAAACTCTATAACTTTTGCGCAAACCAATAAATATACGCTTATTGACATTTTTTTTACTAAAAACATGTGGCTGAATACATTTTGGCCTAAATGTATGACTACAATTGAGTTTATTCGATTTTTCTTATAACAAAAAGTAGAAAATATCATTTTTTTTCAAAATTTTCGCTCTTTTTCCGTTTATATCACAAAAAATTAAAATCGCAGAGGAAATCAAATACCATTAAAAGAAAGCTCTATTTGTGGGAAGAAAAGGATGCAAATTTCGTTTGGGTACAACATTGCATGTCCGCACAATTTACAGTTAAAGCAGCGCAGTGCAAAATTCTGAATTCACCTCTGGTCCTTTAGCTACCAAATGGTCCGGGGCTTAAGTGGTTAAGTTAAAATATATAAAAAAATTACTTTTTATAGTAAGAAATGATTATGCTTTTTAAAAGTAGAATATATCATATTTGACAGCAGTTTCTATAAACACTATAAAAAGAAGGGTTGCTTTAACCCCTGCAAGCCTTCACCTCCTATGCTTTTTCTACACAACAGATGGCTGCTTTTCCTGCTCTCCTCCATAGGTACCTTTTAGATGCCCATGGATAGCACCAGCGATAATCTATGGGTATTTTAGTATTAATTGTTAAGTAATTGTTTTAAAAAAAGTAGATTTTACACCTGAAGCAACCTTGTTGGTAGTATAAAACATTTGTACCAGCACCCCCTGTAAATGAAGATGTTGAATACTTACCTGTGGATAGATGGGCAGTGAGTGAAATCTTTACCCTTTTGCAGGGCTATGGGTAATGCTACCTGACACATCCAGGGGAACTAAAAGTGAATTTAATTTTTATCTGAAAAAAGTAAATAACTTGTGCTACTAAAAACATTATGAAGTAGTAAATTGATCAATATGAGCTCTAAAATCTGTTGCCAGGATTGCTCAGTGCAGTTTAAAGCTGCTTCAGACACATAAAGGGATTGATTCCCTAAGGTAATTAAACGTGTTCACTTAGTAAATGTTTACTTCAGTGAATGAACTTCGGTTGTTTTTACTTCAATATTTTTTTCTTCATTTAATTTTTATTTCAATCACTTCCCTTGCATATGATTGGATTGGGTACACACAATAAAATTAACTTCACCTTATTTTCTGAGCTAAAAAAACATTCAATTTGTTGACTAGCCTAAATCAATAGGGATGGTTTGTGCATGGCCGACTAAAGATGCATTCTTACAGGATTTAAAGCCCATGGATAATATTTAGCTTTCACAAATCTCCAACATGCCAGCAGAAACTCCCCAAGCTGTCAGGGAATGAAAGGAGAAGCCCCTGCAATCCTCAGGGGGAGAACAGGAGCACAATGATTGGTTATCAAGGGCTTTTTGCAGCAGCCCTAGCAGATGCATGTAAGAGCCAGCATGGGGAACTTGTACACAGCTCTGGAGGCATTCGACAAATCTGCAGATAAAGGCAGCCCTAGAGCCCCTAGCCCTACACTTCCAGATAAGAACAGATAAGTGATGGCTCACGCTAAAGACTGTACTATGCCGGCTTACATTAGTTCTATGCCCACAAGAAAAGACATGGACTGGCAAATTCACAGACTGGAGACCTCAATATAAGACCAGGCTAAAGGCACTCAAATCTAGTTTACAGAACAAGGTTACTGCCTTGGAAACAGACACTTTAGCTTTTGAAATTAGACTTTCTGACACAAAATCTCTCTGTCATTAGCATACGCATAGACTGAACTATGCCATCTACTCTATAGATGACTTAGAGAACAGAAACTGACAGAACAACATCCATGTTAGGGGCTACCGGAAGACACCAGGCCCTCAGGACCTAGTTCCCACTATCCAGGGAATATTTAATGTGCTATTAGATTATTTACTGCTGAGTTCCTTCTGAAGAGAGCACATAGGACTCTGAGGACTAGAAATCCCAAACGCATCACTCAACAGGATTTAATTTGCTGTGTCCATTAGCTTGGCATTAAATAGTGAAAACAGAGTGAAATGGCAGCACAAATAAATAATTATCAAATATAAATTACTAAACGTACTGTGAAAATAAACAAATAATCCATGAATACTAATGTGCAAAAAAATGTGCTCAACCCATGTATTGTGAAAATCACATACATTATCATGAATTCCCTCTCATAAATAAATGTATAAACTGCATATACATTATGCCTCTATAGCAGGGGTGCTCAACCTTTTGAAGAGCGAGGATCACTAAAGTGATTTGATAACCAGGTCACAGGCCTCAATGAACTATGGAGTTTTACAACCCCCACACAGCAAATGTAAATAAGCCTTACTGTCCTGAGGCCTGGTGTATAAATTTGTGTGAGTTTGTTCAAATAAACATTCCATGTTTAAGCTGTGTAACTGAGCTAGTCCCACCTGGTTTTTAGTTACAATATATGGGCTGTAATATTTGATATCTGAAGGTTCAGACTGGAGGAAGCAGTGTACTTAAGGGAGCACTCAAGCAGTGTGCGACAGGGTTCCGTGATAATAACCCTTTTTTTTAAGTGCTAATATGGCAATTGCAAAAGTGCAATGTATGTGATGTTTAATAAACTGACCTTTTCCTCTTCCAGCTTCAGTTGACATCGCTCTCCAGGCTGCTAGAAAGGTTCCAGGCAAAGTGGACTTGGTAATACTCCACCTGGGACAGGAGTCAATGCTACAGAAGAAGCATTGGCTTAGGCAGGTTCTGCTTCCTCTGCGGCCGCCTGTTTGCTCTGCTGCTGGTGCCAGCTTGATGTACTCTGATGCTTTGGAAGGGATGATCGGCAACTCATTGATTGTGATCTGGGCTTGCCGACCCACTATCCCAGAGCATGGGCATGCACCTCCTTGGTTTGAGGTTGCGGGCCACAAGTTGAGCACCCCTGCTCTATAGCATAATATTGTTTTATTGAAAGTTGTAATACAAGTTATAATCCAAAAAAGCCAATGCACTCACATGAAATTTTAGAATAAACCTCCTGTAATACATTTAGGAAGTGCCACTACACTAGTATCACACACGGTGCTGGCGTGCGCTCCAAAGAATGGAAGTTGTGTCACCCGGAAGTCAACCTCCCAGCATGTTACAAAAATTTATGTCTTTAGGTGCTCCAGTCTTATGGAGGCTCTCTTTGTTCACTGTTATTGGCATGTCTCTTCTTGCATTATGGTGATGTTAACATTTGAGTAACCTAAAGGGACACAGGATAGAGAATTTGTAGAGACCAGTTGCGGTATTTGGAGTATAAAACTAGAGGGTGTTACAGAGCGCTATTTGACCTGCATGCTTCTATGCAGATACTGGGGTCACCAAGGGAGCACGCAAGTCCCATGGATGAGAGGTGTGGCACAAATTTTGTTTTTGTGGTAGAGTTTGCACATAATTTTTGAGGGTTTTTTTTTTGGACTTCTTTTGCACAAGCACACAGCACTGATGGATGTGGACTTCTATTATGCAGCACTATATGTTCTTGGATTGATCATTTATGTATGTTTATACATTATGAGGGAGCATTTATGATGATGTGTGTGGTTTTTCATCATTCATGAGTTGACCACCTGTAATTTTTGCACATTAGTATTTACAGATTATTTGTATATTTTCATAGTATTTATAGTATATATAATTTAATAATGATTTTTTTAGCACTTCCATTTTACTCAGTTATTACTATTTTGATGCTTAAGCAGTTCATGGCAGCTGCTTCATACACACATAGGTTTTTTGAGGGAGCGCAGGAGATTATTTTATTTTTCAGTTTGGCATCAAACAAGAAATCATGAAGGTGGCTACAGCGGTCTATTGATTTTGATTGAGCACACATTTTCCTAATACCAGAATTGTCTAGACAGACTGGCAATGCGGAGAGCAGTTAAACCTCTATTGAAAGCCCTAAGGGATAGGGACATCCCATATCAATGGGGTGTCCCATTTCACCTACAGGTCTGATTTTACCAACAAATGGTAATGTCCAGGGACTATTAAGACTTCCTCAACAAGATGAAGCTTCATCTTTTATGAATAGACCTCTTGCAGTGGCTCCAAGTCAGCTTTGGACTGCCAGCCAGACCACTGAGACAGGATCACAGTCCCTTCACACACACCTCTTGAGTAACATGCATATAGTAGCCATTGCGGTAGTGCCCCCCCAGGGGGTCATTCCTTCTATGCATTAGTTCTCAATTGATCTTCTGTTTATATGTAGTTTTGAAAGATTTCTTTTAGAGTGTGTACTTTATGGCAACTACACTACTGCATTGGTAGTGACAGTTAATAGCGAATAAAGCCCTTAGGATAAGCAAGGCTGGTTGATGTTTAGATATCTGCTCTGCTAAATTCTCATGGGGACTTATGCCCCATCAGTTGGATATACAGATATTCCATTAACATATGGAACCACCTCCACATGTGAGACCTCTGACTTACTACCCAAGAAGCTGCACAGATAGCTCTGACACCATATATTTTCCTAGTGTGTACTGAAGTTTCTAGTCGTACCTGAACGTCTTTATTTAAAATGTCAGGAAATACCATACTAGAAAGACAATATGCGCATTTACTGTATGTATAGTTACAATGTTCTGGCTCTTCAATATGAAGAGGCCCTTTTTGTTTTGAAATGATTGAGATATTTCACTTTTCTAGTTAACCATTTTTTTATACTATTGATGATGAATCTCTCTCACTTGTGATTCCTATAATGCAACATAATTATGGGCTAAAATTAGACACGTGCTTGCTCTCTGTATGTGATAATATAGAGCTTCTGACCTACAACAAAAATGACAGGTACCGTTCAAGGCTCCACCAGGTCCTCTTGCATGACAAACCACTAGGAGTGCCGACAAGGACAGAGCTCATCCAAGCTCAAAACATCTAGTAGGGAAAGGAAGTCCTAAAAGTCGCACATTATAGCAAAACCCTGTGTAGTTACCTGACCCCTCTCACCCCTTCTTCTTCTCGGCTTGTTGTCTTGTCTAGGGGGGAGTATGGGAGGAGGGATGAGATACACCACGGCCCATGTCCTCTTTTGAATAGAGGTGAAAGCCAGAACCTTCTTTACCATCGGGTCGTGTGTATAACCCAGAGCCAAGTCTCTTCTGTAAATGACCCCCTCTGCTCCCAGTAACTGGAGTTCCACACCACTGAAAAGGTCAAACTCATATTTATTCTTCAACAGCAATAAATCGTCACTTAGCACAGACAGGTTGTGACCAAAGAACAGTTCAGTATAGGTGGGGAGTAGGTCGAGGCACAATCCTTAGGTAGAACCAACCATTGTGATATCACCAACGGTTATGGCATACAGTCGCTGCCACCGACTGTGTAGAACAGAGAGTGAATTACCTTCGCTAGACGCAGCCCCTATCAGAGGGAAGACATCCGTCCAAGAGAGTTATCAGAGGCCTCGCCGTCACCAGCAATGCTGCACCGGACTGTTCAGAGGGGTTACGCTCCCTGGCCTCCTCATCTCAGACTCAGGCACCCAAGGCTTTAGGGCCCCCTCAGATTCCTCCACCCTTGCGGGACCCAGTCAAAGGTACCGGGCCCCAGGCCTTCTTAATAGTACCTCACCCCAGGCTAAAGGTGCCTGGGATGGACTCCATCTCCCGCTCTGGCCAGGTCAATGGCACCTGAGCCCGGAACTCCGGCACCCAGGCTGAAGGTGCCTGGGCGTGACTCTGACCTCCGACTCTGAACCCCGTGTTCAGGGCGTCCACCCCTTTTATCCACTCTCCCTTTGCGTCACAGCAGGTTCCCCGCCCCGCTGTACAAGCGCCGGAAAAGGACAAAAAGGGATGCAGTCTTGCGGTGAGGGTTCAACAACGCCACCTGCAGGCCGCAGGGAACCTCACACCACCAGAGTCCTCCAAGAACCAATAATAAAGGTCCCAGATTCCCTAACAATCAGTGCATTGGGTCATACTACCACCCTTGCACTCCCCCTAAATGTTAACCCCCGCTACACCTGTAATGAGCTGTATGACAGCCTCAGCCTGGGATTCAACCAGGCCACACCCGTCCAACGCATTTCACTCTTCCCCCGGGAGCTTAATCATGGGAAACCCTCATGATTAAGCTCTGGGGGCGGGGTGCAATGCTTTGGGCATGTGGCCTGGTTGGAGCCCAGGCTGAGACTGTCACACACCTCCTTACAGGGTTTTACTGTGATATGTTACTTTTAGGACTTCCTTTCCCTATGTCAGGGAAAGCTTCACCCACTGGTGGCGCTGTCGGTCCTATGGATCGCAGTACTAGTGTCCACCAGCAGGTGTCCTCTCGCAGCCTGTATCTTTGACAGAGGATCTCACCTGCTGGTGGTAATGCCTGATCCATGGGCCGTAGTACCGGCGTCCACCAGCGGGGGTATTCCGGCAGTGTGGGGCAGGCAGTACTTCCTTCGATCAGCTGTGACATGAGGGCAATTATAGCAGTCCTATAAACCCTCACATGCTCGCCTTGGTATCTTTCTCCTGGAGCCTTGACCTTGTAGCCTGTATCCGGACCTTGAGCCTGTATCCGGATCTTGAGCCTGTATCCGGACCTTGAGCCTGTATCCGGACCTTGAGCCTGTACCTGTCCTTGAGCCTGTACCTGTCCTGTCCCATCCTGTCCTGACCTGACCTGATCCCCATCCTGAGCCTATCCATCCGTCTTCTCCCTACCTGGTTTTGTTCCCTATTCCCATCTGCTGACTCCCCATGTATGACCTTGGCCTGGCTCCATTTATGCCCCTGGAACACTCCTTTGTCAATCTCCTGATCTGCTGTGTATGACCCTGGCCTGGCTTACGTTCAAGATTCTGGTACTGCCCTTTGCTGTATATATTATTTGTTGTTTGTGGGTTGTTTTGTTAGTTTGCACGGTTTGTATTTATCCATATCACCTTCTCAATAAATCTTATTATATTTCACTCTACATGCGTTTTGGTTATCTCTATGCAGTCCACACAATCTGGTCAATTAATTCCCTGATAGTATACCAAGGCCCCCTGATCAGACGTGGCCGCACAGAGAAATCATTTTGGGTTCAGTATATTTTGCTAAACATGAATATCAATGAGGTTATTTTTTATGCTCTACTGGCGTCTGAGAATAGTGTATACTGCCGCCAGGCGTTGACAGAGCGAAACAGCGATCAGCTGCTAGGGGACATTAGGTTTATTCACTCCCTGGTTGATCAGGGGTTTATGCCATTTGGGGAAGTTCAGCCTTTGATTCAAATATGCACTGAGCTAGCCCTGTCCTGTGTTCCAAGGGGCCGTGATGATTACACTCACCCTTTCAGTTTTTATCAGGTGGAGTCCCTAGTATGGCTGTTGGAGGATGACTCTGCATCCTTTTTTGAGCACTATTTGGCCTGTTCCAAGCAGTTGCTAGAAGATTGTATTTGTGCAGTGCAGTCTCTGATTAGGCAGGGTGTGTGTAAACCAACTTTTGTTCAGCCTGTGCTTCAGGCCTAGTCTGATCTCCTGTATCTAGCTAAACCACAACAACCCAACCCTGCCATTAGTCACCTGCCTTCTCAAGAATCTATCTCCCCGTCACCCCCGGCAACCTCAGCTACAGCTCAGTATACTCAGCTTCCCACCAAGTTCTATTACCCAGACCCCATTTTCTGCACTTATCCTGCCTTCCATCCACCTACCTCTTCCCTTCCTCCTGTAACAAGTCCACAAAAACCTCCTCCAGCCTCTGTCCCCGTGTCTCTACCATATTCTTCCATTTGCTCGATCCCATCTTTTTCATACACTCCCCCCGTTATTTGCAAACCTGCAGTGACTAAATCTAAGAAGAAGCGAAGGTACTTCCTGACCCACACTATCCAACCAGTAACCCAACCTACCTCCACACCCACCAATCTGCTCCAGCCTGCCGTTCCAGGGCCAGCCTTCCAGCCTGCTGTTCCAGGGCCAGCCTTCCAGCCTGCAGTTCCGGGGCCAGCCTTCCAGCCTGCAGTTCCGGGGCCAGCCTTCCAGCCTGCAGTTCCAGGGCCAGCCTTCCAGCCTGCAGTTCCAGGGCCAGCCTTCCAGCCTGCAGTTCCAGAGCAAGCCTTCCAGCCTGCCGTTCCAGAGCCAGCCTTCCAGCCTGCCGTTCCAGAGCCAGCCTTCCAGCCTGCAGAGCCAGCCTTCCAGCCTGCCGTTCCAGAGCCAGCCTTCCAGCCTGCTGTTCCAGAGCCAGCCTTCCAGCTTGCCGTTCCAGAGCCAGCCTTCCAGCCTGCAGAGCCAGCCTTCCAGCCTGCAGTTCCAGGGCCGGCCTTCCAGCCTGCAGTTCCAGGGCTGGCCTTCCAGCCTGCAGAGCCAGCCTTCCAGCCTGCAGTTCCAGGGCCGGCCTTCCAGCCTGCAGTTCCAGAGCCAGCTTTCCAGTCTGCAGTTCCAGAGCCAGCCTTCCAGCCTGCAGAGCCAGCCTTCCAGCCCGCAGTTCCAGGGCCAGCCTTCCAGCCTGCCGTTCCAGAGCCAGCCTTCCAGCCTGCCATTTCAGAGCCAGCCTTCCAGCCTGCCGTTCCAGAGCCAGCCTTCCAGCCTGCAGTTCCAGGGCCGGCCTTTTAGCCTGCAGTTCCACAGCCAGCCTTCCAGCCTGCAGAGCCAGCCTTCCAGCCTGCAGTTCCAGGGCCGGCCTTCCAGCCTGCAGTTCCAGGGCCAGCCTTCCAGTCTGCATTTCCAGGGCCAGCCTTCCAGTCTACAGTTCCAGAGCCAGCCTTCCAGTCTGCAGTTCCAGAGCCAGCTTTTCTGCCTGCAGAGCCAGCCTTCCAGCCTGCAGTTCCCGGGCCAGCCTTCCCGCCTGCAGTTCCCGGGCCAGCCTTCCAGCCTACAGTTCCCGGGCCAGCCTTCCAGCCTGCAGTTCCCAAGCCAGCCTGCAGCTTGAAGTTCCAGTGCCAGCCTGCCAGCTTGAAGTTCCTGTGCCAGCCTGCCAGCTTGAAATTCCTGTGCCTGTCTTCCAAACAGAAGTCCTGATGCCGGTGTCCCAGTCGGTAGATCCGGTGTCCCAGTCGGTAGATCCCATGTCCCAGTCGGAAGATCCGGTGTCCCAGTCGGAAGATTCGGTGCCCCAGTCGGAAGATCCGGTGCCCCAGTCGGAAGATCCAGTGTCCCAGTCGGAAGATCCGTTGTCCCAGTCGGAAGATCCGGTGTCCCAGTCGGAAGATCCGGTGTCCCAGTCGGTAGATCCGGTGTCCCAGTGTGTAGATCCGGTGTCCCAGTGTGTAGATCCGGTGTCCCAGCCGGTAGATCCGCTGTCCCAGTCGGAAGACCCGGTGTCCCAGTTGGAAGATCCTGTGACCCTGCCTGAAGATTCGGTGCATGGGATCCCGCCTGAAGATCCGATGCCCGTTTCCCGGCCTGTGGTCGTGGTGCCCGTTTCCCGGCCTGAGGTTGTGGTGCCCGTTTCCCAGCCTGAGATTGTGGTGTCCGTTTCCCGGCCTGAGGTTGTGGTGCCCGCTGTGGTGCCCGTTTCCCGGCTTGAGGTTGTGGTGCCCGTTTCCCGGCTTGAGGTTGTGGTGCCCGTTTCCCAGCTTGAGGTTACGATTCCCGTTTTGCAGTCTGTGGAGTCTGCTGCCCAGCCTGAGATGTTCCTGTCTGCTACCCAGCCTGAGATGTTCCTGTCTGCTGCCCAGCCTGAGCCGTTCCTGTCTGCTGCCCAGCCTGAGCCGTTCCTGTCTGCTGCCCAGCCTGAGCCGTTTCTGTCTGCTGCCCAGCCTGAGATGTTCCTGTCTGCTGCCCAGCCTGAGATGTTCCTGTCTGCTGCCCAGCCTGAGATGTTCCTGTCTGCTGCCCAGCCGGAGATGTTCCTGTCTGCTGCCCAGCCGGAGATGTTCCTGTCTGCTGCTCAGACGGAGATGTTCCTGTCTGCTGCTCAGCCGGAGATGTTCCTGTCTGCTGCCCAGCCGGAGATGTTCCTGTCTGCTGCCCAGCCGGAGATGTTCCTGTCTGCTGCCCAGCCGGAGATGTTCCTGTCTGCTGCCCAGCCAAAGATGTTCCTGTCTGCCGCCCAGCCGGAGATGTTCCTGTCTAGCGCCCAGCTGGAGATGTTCCTGTCTGCCCCCCAGCCGGAGATGTTCCTGTCTGCTGCTCAGACGGAGATGTTCCTGTCTGCCGCCCAGCCGGAGATATTTCTGTCTGCTGCCCAGCCGGAGATGTTTCTGTCTGCTGCCCAGCCAGAGATGTTTCTGTTTGCTGCCCAGCTCAACGACCCAGAACCTGCTGCCCAGCTTGTCTGCCCAGATGTGCCTGCTTGCTGCTTGGACGTGCCCCTGGTCCAGCCTAAAGTGCCTGATGACCAGGCTGAAGTACCCTCATCCTTGGTGCTACCCAATGCCCTAGACTTTGGACAATCAAGACTGGTTGAAGCATCCGGAGGCCGCTCCTTTTGGGGGGGTACTGTCAGGGAAAGCTTCACCCACTGTTGGCGCTGTCGGTCCTATGGATAGCAGTACTAGTGTCCATCAGCAGGTGTCCTCTCGCAGCCTGTATCTTTGACAGAGGATCTCACCTGCTGGTGGTAATGCCTGATCCATGGGCCGCAGTACCGGCGTCCACCAGCGGGGGTATTCCGGCAGTGTGGGGCAGGCAGTACTTCCTTCGATCAGCTGTGACATGAGGGCAATTATAGCAGTCCTATAAATACCCGGCGATCCCTCACATGCTCGCCTTGGTATCTTTCTCCTGGAGCCTTGACCTTGTAGCCTGTATCCGGACCTTGAGCCTGTATCCGAACCTTGAGCCTGTACCTGTCCTTGAGCCTGTATCTGTCCTGTCCCGTCCTGTCCTGACCTGACCTGATCCCCGTCCTGAGCCTATCCATCCGTCTTCTCCCTGCCTGGTTTTGTTCCCTATTCCCATCTGCTGACTCCCCGTGTATGACCTTGGCCTTGCTCCGTTTATGCCCCTGGAACACTCCTTCGTCAATCTCCTGATCTGCTGTGTATGACCCCGGCCTGGCTTACGTTCAAGATTCTGGTACTGCCCTTTGCTGTATATATTATTTGTTGTTTGTGGGTTGTTTTGTTAGTTTGCACTGTTTGTATTTATCCATATCACCTTCTCAATAAATCCCATTATATTTCACTCTACATGCGTTTTGGTTATCTCTGTGCAGTCCACACAGTCTGGTCAATTAATTCCCTGATACCCTACCAAATATAGAGCTTCTACTATGTGGCATATTTACATTAGCAACAGAAAGAGGTCCAGTATTCAGTATAATGCCCATCTAGTCTTGGGCAAGGGTGCAGTTTTTGACTGCCAATTATCTTACATGCTCCCACTTTGGTAAGGAACAGACTTAGCTTAAGTCGCATATAGTAGTTCTGCAGGTGACATTTTCTTTTTCTCCTGCTGTTTATTGTTTTGTTTTTCTTTTTATTTCTGCCCTTCTCTTCACTACTCTTTAAGTAAATCTACCCCAACTAGTCAATACGGGGCAATTAAAAGTCTTTTTTGTTTTTAATCCATTACCATACCAACAAATTTTCAATTAAAGTATATGTTGTAACACAAGGGAAGTCTCTGAATTCTGTATAAGCCATAGTAACCATTTAAGTGCTCTAGTATGTTTACTATTTATTTTCATGTGCAGGATAGCATAACAATATGAAAAACTGGTTGCCAGGAACAACAAGAATATATTTTCCACCAGACACTTTTCCATAAAGATCCCAGGTCCAAAGTATATGCCATGTATATAGCTTTGGTAGACATTCTAGTTCTGAAAACTTCCAGAACTGGATCTAATGTGGGTTATAGCAAATCCATTCCATCTTCAAAACAAGCACTGGAAATATTAAAACCAAAAACGAATCGGTGGCTATGACCATCAAACTTATTTGCCTGTTCCCAATTCATCTGATAAGATTTTTTAATAGCTGTGATGATAATCATCATAATTAATAAGCACTGGCCAGGTGGCATTATTATTAGAGTTGGGATATTGTCAATTTTAATCCCTTTAGGTCTGAATCTGAGTATTATTGTTTTTGACAGTGAAGAACATGCTTGACTGGAGCTGGAGACAAGTATAGCAACAAAAGTGCCCTTTTAAGTCAAAATAGTTTATGCATAGCAGAAAAGTGGCGGTATTTTACTAGACAGAAGTTTCATTGTTGATGTCTGTAAGTACAATTTGTTCTTCAAGCAATATTGGTCCACAGAGCATAACATAGACAATAAGAAGGACAAATAAACCACTTAAAGCGGTATTAACCCAAAAGCAAGCATTTATTATATTGCAGCTTACGAATTCTTAGATGTGATGGCTGTTTCCTTTTTTAGGCTTTCTTTCCATTATTTTCATCTGGTGATCGAGACAGTAATGCTCTGTACACACGATCGGAGTATCGGATGGTCTAAAATCCGATGGAATTTTTCATCTAAATTCCGTCAAGCTGTCTTGCATACACACTGTCAGACTAAATTCTGACCGTCCAAAACGCGGTGACGTAAAACACTCTGACAAGCCGAGAAAAAGGAAGTTCAATGCTTCCGAGCATGCGTCGACTTGATTCTGAGCATGCGTGGGTCTTTTCTCCATCGGAGTTCCACACAGACGATAGGAATTTCCTATCGTTTTTTTTTCCATCGGACAAATTTAAAACATGTTCTATTTCTAAACACCGATGGAAAAAAGTCCGATGGGGCCCACACACGATCGGAATTTCCGATGAAACAAGTCTGTCTGACTTTTTTTCATCGGAAATTCCAATAGTGTGTACAAGGCATTAGTCAGATGTTTTTCAACAGAGCAAGCTCTCCTGCAAATATATCAGTTAGAGTGTTGGGACAAACTATTTACAGGCGTTCCTGCAATGATCACTTTTTTTTGTTATTCATGTAAAACATTTATCCCAATCTCTGCTGAAGGAGAAGGTTAGGTGTGAACTCCTTACCGTCAACAGAGATCATCAGTCCAAGTATCTAAGTTTTCAAACATAGAAAAAACGCTAAAGAATGTTTGTAGCAGTATTTTGTTTCTTGACTTTGGAACTAATTAGTTTGCCTATAGCACAGTTTATTATAAACTATTTTGATTTTGCTATTTAACAAAAAAAAAAACAGTTTACCATTTATTTTCATCCTTTCTCTTTAATCTCAGAGCATCTGATATCCTCTTGCCTTTTTCAGCCACTTTCCGTGTACACGCATCTACATGCACTCTCATTGACTAAAGTAGGATTTCGAATAAAAATTTGTACGAAAATTCCTAGGAAATTCTCGGAGTATGTGAATGTCGTTTCAAAATAGTTCAAGATTTCATTTTCTTTTAACTCAATTAATTCACCTAATTTAATTTTGGAATGAATGGATTTCACCTAATGAAAACCATATACACTCTTGGAGTACATTTGATAAAAACTTTCCATCCTGCTCCTTCAAATTTTCTCATCGCTATTAATTAGAAAAACGACTGAGCATTATTACATTCTTACAAATATAAAATTCTGCTAATCTAAACTAAGCTTTGGTTTGTTTACTGATAGTGACGTGCCTATGTAATGTTTGTCAGCACAACCACTTATAACCTCCACTGGAAGCGCAAGAGATCAAATAACAATGCATAAGAGTTATTGGGAGATAGGGATCATCCTATAAGTGCCTATAAGTGCCTGAACAAGGACCTTTATTCCAGAATCACTAGGTGTTTTTTAATTAAAGTTATCAATTTAATAAGATTCAAAATCACTTTGGAAATTACAATAAGGCCTCGTACACACGACCGAGTTTCTCGGCAAGAACCAGCAAGAAACTTGCTGGCAGAGATGTCTTGCCGAGAAATTCGTTCGTGTGTATGGTTTCTCGTCAAGAAAACCGACAAGTAATCTCGACGAGAAAATAGAGAACCTGCTCTCTATTTTCTCGTCGAGATTCTCGTCAGCCTGTTTCTCGACGAGAAAAGTGAGTGTGTGTACACTTACCTGTCCTCCGGGAAGCCCGCGCATGTTCGAAATGAATTTGACGCATGTGCGGTAGCTTCCTAGGCATAGGTAGGGTATACCAAGATGGTGGCGACGGCATCGAATGTAACGAGCGCATGCTCGTCGTATTCGATGACGTCACCGTGTTTGCTCCATTCAAAGAACCGCAGGTTCTTTGAAACGAGCGTGTGTACACTCGGCCGGGACAAGTTTCTTGTCCAAGAATCTCGTCGAAAAAAACGACATGTTTTTTTCGACGAGAATCTCGGCCGTGTGTACGAGGCTTAACATGTAAAATTTTAAGTGGGATTGTTGTCACTCGGTTTGCAAATACTTTAAATACATCTGTTAACAGACTTACGGCAGATAAGTACAACCCAACTCAGTTATGTACAAGGATTGCTTGTAATATTTAAATATGTTTAAATGGGTCACAGGTTGCAGTTACTAGAAGTCATGTCTGCTTTTAGTTTTTAAATTAAGAACTCAATCAAATATCATTCTGGGTATTTTTTATCCCAATAGGTGGATGTATCCTATAGAAACATACAAGGTATGCCCAGTGCCCACTAATCCCATGAACGTTAATTCTTAGTTTCTTTCTACTGCCCACATTAAAGACCAATTGTTAACAGGGCAAATTGCTAACTCTACTCTCAACCCTTCTGCTTTCTCAGCAGCTATGGCAGAACAGGAAATTCTCACAAGGTACAATTAGGTCAGATGCCAGTCAGCCGATTACCAGTATGATTTTTGACTGTGTAAGGATACCCATGCAAACAGAGAGAGAGAACACACAAACTCGCTGCAGGCAGGCAAATCCAGACATTAGCAAGAATGCCATCGGCAGGGTCATCTGATTCTCTATTTCTATAAAATGTATTGTATTGAAGAGAAAAAAGCTGTGTATTTTGATGTAATATATACAGGGCTCAAAATTTCAAATCCTAGGCTACTAGCCAGGCCTTAAGGGTTACTCGCCACCAGTTGCCCCAACTGATCCCTACCCTACACTGTCCCTAATCCCCCCCCCCCAAAACACGCCCAGATAAATTATCATGAAATTACACTTAAATGTTTTATGCAGAATTAAGTTACAAAAAAAAATGTTAACAACTTTATGAGTGCAGCCTCACCTGTGCCAACCATAGCAGTCTCACCTGTGCCCACCATTGCAGCCTCACCTGTGCCCACCCTTGCAGCCTCACCTGTGACCGCCATTGCAGCCTCACCTGTGACCGCCATTGCAGCCTCACCTGTGCCCGCCATTGCAGCCTCAGCTAACCTGTGCCCGCCATTGCAGCCTCAGCTCACCTGTGCCCACCATTGCAGCCTCAGCTCACCTGTGCCATTGCAGCCTCAGCTCACCTGTGCCATTGCAGCCTCAGCTCACTTGTGCCATTGCAGCCTCAGCTCACCTGTGCCATTGCAGCCTCAGCTCACCTGTGCCCACCATTGCAGCCTCAGCTCACTGTGCCGCCATTGCAGCCTTAGCTCACCTGTGCCCCCATTGCAGCCTCAGCTCACTGTGCCCCCATTGCAGCCTTAGCTCACCTGTGCCCCCATTGCAGCCTCAGCTCACTGTGTCCCCATTGCAGCCTCAGCTCACTGTGCCCCCATTGCAGCCTCAGCTCACTGTGCCCCCATTGCAGCTTCAGCTCACTGTGCCCCAATGCAGCTTCAGCTCACTGTGCCTCAATGCAGATTCAGCTCACTGTACCCCCATTCCAACTTCAGCTCACTGTGCCCCAATTGCAGATTCAGCTCACTGTGCCCCCATTGCAGATTCAGCTCACTGTGCCCCCATTGCAGCTTCAGCTTACTGTATCACCATTGCAGATTCAGCTCACTGTGCCCCATTGCAACTTCAGCTCACTGTACCTCCATTGCAGATTCAGCTTACTGTGCCCCCATTGCGACTTCATCTCACTGTGCCCCCATTGCAGATTCAGCTCACTGTGCCCCCATTGCAGCTTCAGATCACTGAGCCCCATTGCAGCTTCAGCTCACTGTGCCCCCATTGTAACTTCAGCTCACTGTGCCCCCATTGCAGATTCAGCTCACTGTGCCCCCATTGCAGATTCAGCTCACTGTGCCCCCATTGCAGATTCAGCTCACCGTGCCCCCATTGCAGATTCAGCTCACTGTGCCCCCATTGCAACTTCAGCTCACTGTGCCCCCATTGCAGATTCAGCTCACTGTGCCCCCATTGCAGATTCAGCTCACTGTGCCCCCATTGCAACTTCAGCTCACTGTACCCCATTGCAGATTCAGCTCACTGTGCCCCCATTGCAGATTCAGCTCACCGTGCCCCCATTGCAGATTCAGCTCACTGTGCCCCCATTGCAACTTCAGCTCACTGTGCCCCCATTGCAGATTCAGCTCACTGTGCCCCCATTGCAACTTCAGCTCACTGTACCCCATTGCAGATTCAGCTCACTGTGCCCCCACTGCAGATTCAGCTCACTGTGCCCCCATTGCAGATTCAGCTCAATGTGCCCCCATTGCAACTTCAGCTCACTGTGCCCCCATTGCAGATTCAGCTCACTGTGCCCCCATTGCAACTTCAGCTCACTGTGCCCCCATTGCAGATTCAGCTCACTGTGCCCCCATTGCAACTTCAGCTCACTGTGCCCCCATTGCAGATTCAGCTCACTGTGCCCCCATTGCAGATTCAGCTCACTGTGCCCCCATTGCAACTTCAGCTCACTGTGCCCCCATTGCAGATTCAGCTCACTGTGCCCCCATTGCAGCCTTGGCTCACCTGTGCAAGAGGATCATCACAAGGAAGAGAGCATGCAGCAAGATAAAAGCCACGGGATTACAGAGCGGATAGCCTGCTGTTACAGCTGAGTTTACATTACAATTGCCTCCGCTCTGCTCGTGGCTACACACAGCCCTGCCTCCTGACCCCGCGCCTGTGATAGACAGAACATGTCCCAGCATTGGACTGCATGCATGCTCTCTTCCCCTGAGGTGATCGATGGAAGAACGGCTCCAGATCAACCCTGCATGCCTGCTGTACTTCCCCCCCACCATCCTCAGCTCCCCCAGGCAGCCCAGCTCCTCGCCAGAAACAATTTTCCACTCGCAAAATGCAAGTAGGCGAGTGGAAAATTTGAGGGCTGATATATATATATATTTATGTAATAAGTCAAATTCTGGCAAAGTTTACATTTATTAAATTTTTATGATTGAAAACAGCATTTAGCTTGGAAGGTACCTAGCTTTCAAAGATACCTACACTGTAGCAGATTTAAAATAATAATAAATAAGACTTTGCTGTTTTCAAGAGAAAGTAATTTCTGTGATTTTGTAAGATCAGCTTGCTGTAATCCACAAGCTTTGGACTGTTACATGTTTTCATTTTGAAAAGCAAGCATGATATTTGGGTTGGGAATATAGTTATCCTTTATTTTGTGATGTGTGCATAAACAAATGTTTGCTACCTAGTTTGATAAAGTGAAGGGTTCTATAGCCTATCAAAGATAAACATCAATGATTGGAGAGTCTGCACTGAAAGGCATGGGTTCATTAGGTGGTTCTGACTACACTTCTTTTTTCAAAGGACTATTCTAGGTAATAAACCTTATGTAGCGGGTATTTAAATTTAGGGGAGGCATCTGGGTGGTAGTGTAACCCAGATGCACTGATTGTTAGGGAATTGAGATCCTTTATTTGTTCACGGAGGACTCTGGTGGTGTGGGGTTCCCTGCGGCCTGTGGGTGGCACTGTCGCCCTGGGCCGGGGTTGAGCTCTTACTGCAGTACTGTGCCCTTTTTGTCCTTTTCCGGCGGTTGTACAGCGGGGCGGGGAACCTGATGTGACGCTGGGGAGAGGAGATAAAAGGGGACGGACACCCTGAACACGGGGTCAGAGTCGGAGGTCAGAGCCGCTCCCAGACACCTTCAGTCTGGGTGCTGGCGTTCCAGAGTTCCGGGCCCAGGTGCTCTTGACCTGGCCGGAGCGGGAGATGGAGTCCATCCCAGGCACCTTTAGCGCGGGGTGAGGTACTATTGAGGAGGCCTGGGATCCAGTACCTTCGACTGGGTTCCGCGAGGGTGCAGGAATCCGAGGGGGCCCTAAAGCCTTGGGTGCCCAAGTCTGAGATGAGGAGGCCAGTGAGCGGAACTTCTCCGGATAGTCCTGTGCAGCATTCGCCGGTGACGGAGGGGCCTCTGGTAACTCTCTTGGACGGATGTTTTCCCTCTGACAGGGGCTGCGCTTAGCGAAGGTAATTCACTTTCTGTTCTACACAGCCGGTGGCAGCGGCTGTGTGCCATAACCGTTGGTGACATCACAACGGTTAGTTCTATCTAAGGATTGTGCCTTGACCTACTCCCCACCTATACTGAACTGTTCTTTGGGTTACAACCTGTCTGTGTTAAAGGACGATTTATTGCTATCAGAGAATAAATACGAGTTGGACCTTTTCAGTGGTGTGGAACTCCAGTTACTGGGAGCAGAGACAGAGGGTCATTTACAGAAAGGACTTGGCTCTGGGTAATGCACACAACCCGATAGTAAAAATGGTGTTGGCCTTCACCTCTACACATTAGAGGACACGGGCCGTGGTGTACCGCATCCCTCCTCCCAGGTTCCCTAGACAAGACAGCAAGCTGAGAAGCAGAAGGGGGGAGAGGGGTGAGGCCGCTACACGTGGGGGCTCTGGTCCGGGATGTGTGTTATACAATTGGAACTGAGAATGTCTGCATTTGAACTTTGCTGCCCGGAGGAGTTCCGAGTAGGTTGGCCATATTGGCCAATGCGCCACGAGGCACACTATAGCTGCGCAGTTCATGGGCGGGGAGAAGAGAAAGCCTGCAAACAAGTGCAGAGTATGGGAGGAGTCTGACCGTGTGGAGGGACACACTTGGAGATTCCGGCGCAAATTAGTCAGTGCACAATGGAGCAGCAGACAGTTGGGATGACCTCAAGTACCCCGTGGATTTCGGTTCTTTCTACCACGACAATGGCTTCCTTTGCTGCTCCAATCACAGACACAGGAATAAGGCTAAGGCCCTGAGGACGTTTGGCTCTGTACACATGCAGAGACATAGATGTGGGTGGCGCTGTCGCCCTGGGCCGGGGTTGAGCTCTCACCGTAGTACTGTGCCCTTTTTGTCCTTTTCCGGCAGTTGTACAGCGGGGCGGGGAACCTGCTGTGATGCTGGGGAGAGGGGATAAAAGGGGACTGACGCCCTGAACACGGGGTCAGAGTCGGAGGTCAGAGCCGCCCCCAGACACCTTCAGTCTGGGTGCTGGCGTTCCGGAGTTCCGGGCCCAGGTGCCCTTGACCTGGCCGGAGCGGAAGATGGAGTCCATCCCAGGCACCTTTAGCCTGGGGTGAGGTACTATTGAGGAGGCCTGGGATCCAGTACCTTCGACTGGGTTCCGCGAGGGTGGAGGAATCCGAGGGGGCCCTAAAGCCTTGGGTGCCCGAGTCTGAGATGAGGAGGCCAGTGAGCAGAACTTCTCCGGATAGTCCGGTGCAGCCTTCGCCGGTGACGGAGGGGCCTCTGGTAACTCTCTTGGACGGATGTCTTCCCTCTGACAGGGGCTGCGCTTAGTGAAGGTAATTCACTTTCTGTTCTACACAGCCGGTGGCAGCGGCTGTGCGCCATAATTGTTGGTGACATCACAACGGTTAGTTCTATCTAAGGATTGTGCCTTGACCTACTCCCCAAATATACTGAACTGTTCTTTGGGTTACAACCTGTCTGTGTTAAAGGACGATTTATTGCTATCAGAGAATAAATACGAGTTGGACCTTTTCAGTGGTGTGGAACTCCAGTTACTGGGAGCAGAGACAGAGGGTCATTTACAGAAAGGACTTGGCTCTGGGTAATGCACACGACCCAATAGTAAAAATGGTGTTGGCCTTCACCTCTACACATTAGAGGACACGGGCCATGGTGTACCGCATCCCTCCTCCCAGGTTCCCCTAGACAAGACAGCAAGCCGAGAAGAAGAAGGGGAGAGAGGGGTGAGGCCGCTACACTTAATATTGATGACAATCTCATTATTGATTCCAAAGTTAACCTAATAGTTACATAGTTAGTCTGGTTGAAAAAAGACACAAATTCACCTAGTTCAACCAATATTCCAATGGTTGTTTGTAACATGGGAACCTTCTTATCACCTGCCATACCCCTCCCCCATCTAACCCCATTACACCCACCAATAGGGGCTTACCCCTGTCTGACCTGTCTGCCCCATTATAATCATATTCTTCCTTTCCCCTCAATCCTAGTTTAACCACTTAAGCCCCGGACCATTTTGTAGCTAAAGGACCAGGCCACTTTTTGCGATTCGGCACTGCGTCGCTTTAACTGACAATTGTGCGGTCATGCGACGTGTCTCCCAAACAAAATTGGCGTCCTTTTTTTCCCACAAATAGAGCTTTCTTTTGGTGGCATTTGATCACCTCTGCGGTTTTTATTTTTTGCGCTATAATCAAAAATAGAGCGACAATTCTTTTTAAAATTCAATATTTTTTACTTTTTGCTATAATAAACATCCCCAAAAAATATCTAAAAAAAAATGTTTTTCCTCAGTTTAGGACCATACATATTCTTCTACATATTTTTGGAAAAAAAAATCGCAGTAAGCGTTTATTGATTGGTTTGCGCAAAAGTTATAGCGTCTACAACATAGGGGATAGATTTATGGCATTTTTATTAATATATATTTTTTTACTAGTAATCAGCGATTTTTATCGTGACTGCGAAATTATGGCGGACACATCGGACACTTTTGACACCATTTTGGGACCATTGTCATTTTACAGCGATCAGTGCTATAAATATGCACTGATTACTGGGAAAATGACACTGGCAGTGAAGGGGTTAACCTGTAGGGAGCGCTGAAGGGGTTAAGTGTGACCTAGTGAGTGATCCTTACGGGGGCGTAGCTTGGCATGTGACATCACTGATCGTCGTTCCCTATGATAGGGAACAGACAATCACTGACACTGCCTGTCAGAGGAATTTCCAACTCAGTCGCGCCCACCGTTCCTGCATGCATGCGCGGCGAAACGGTGCTTCGGCGCATGCGCATGCGTGAACGGCGCATATATAAAGTGGCCCAGGTACTCTGTTTGTTGTCAGCTTCCTGTCTGTACCTGATTTCCTGTTACCTGCATCTGAACTACTGTTGTGACCCCCGGATCGGTTTGACTACTCTGCTCTTCTCCTGGACCTGACCTTTGGCTTGCCTTACGGATCTTCCCTGCTACCTGTGTTTGACCCCTGGCCTGTGACTCGGATCTGCCTCTTGTCTCCAGCCCTTGACCTGCTGCTTGTATTTCCTGGACTTGTTACTTGTCTCCTTTGCTAGACCCCCAGCCTGCATCTTCAATACTGCACCCTCAGCCTGCACCCAGACTCAGTCTCCTGCCTACTTGCTCTGACCCCTGTTGTGCTCTGGACTTGTGTCTTCAGCTAGGATCCTGCAAAGAGCCGCACCTGTCAGGTGTTAGACCCTCAGCCTGCTCTTGGTGGCTTTCCTTCTGCCTACGCTCAGCTGTCCAGCTCTACTGGATCATCTAGCAAGACCTACCCTTCCTGCTGGTAGCCAGTGCCTCTTCGCACCATCCTCTCCCTGTCTCACCTCCAGGGGGTCGGAGTGCGCCAAGTCGCAAGGGTGAACCACTCTCAGCATCTCGGCCTCGGTGAGTACACACCTGACACTGCCACTAGGAAGAACGGGGAAAGGTTTGTTTACACTTACCTCTCCCCGTTCTTCAGCTCTGTGACCCGATCGCGGGACACCAGCAGCGATTGGGTCCGTGGGTCCCACGGGCGCGGTCACGGAGCTCAGGACCGGGTCACGAGCGCGCCGCCAAAGGCGCGCGAGCGACCCATGGCTGGGATCTTAAAGGGACGTACCTGTATTCCCTTGTGCCATTCTGTCGACGTACATCATCGTGCGGCGGTCCTTAAGTGGTTAAATAATACTCCAGCCTTCCCATAAAACTTTCCCCCAGCAGAGCAGACCCCCTTCCATTTAAGTGTAAACCATCTTTAGCATACAGGTTGTACTCCAGTGAAAGTTACATAGTTACATAGTTACATAGTTAGTCAGGTTGAAAAAAGACAAAGTCCATCCAGTTCAACCATAAAAAAATAACTAAAATAAAATTAAAAAAAATATCGTGCAATCCCATATACCCAATTCTATACCCACAGTTGATCCAGAGGAAGGCAAAAGACCCCAGCAGAGCATGATCCAATTTGCTACAGCAGGGGAAAAAATTCCTTCCTGATCCCCCGAGAGGCAATCGGATTTACCCTGGATCAACTTTACCTAGAACTGTTAGTACTCAGTTATATTATGTACATTTAGGAAAGTATCCAGGCCTTTCTTAAAGCAATCTACTGAGCTGGCCAGAACCACCTCTGCAGGGAGTCTGTTCCACATTTTCACAGCTCTTACTGTGAAGAAACCTTTCCGCATTTGGAGATGAAATCTTTTTTCTTCTAGACGTAAAGAGTGCCCCCTTGTTCTCTGTGTTGACCGTAAAGTGAATAACTCATCACCAAGTTCACTATATGGACCCCTTATATATTTGTACATGTTAATCATATCACCCCTTATTCTCCTCTTCTCAAGAGTGAATAAATTCAGTTCCTCTAATCTTTCTTCATAGCTGAGCTCCTCCATGCCTCTTATCAGTTTGGTTGCCCTTCTCTGCACTTTCTCCAGTTCCCCGATATGCTTTTTGAGAACTGGTGCCCAAAACTGAACTGCGTATTCCAGATGAGGCCTTACTAATGATTTGTACAGGGGCAAAAGTGCTCTAGAAACCCACATCCCTCCTTCTTACACAAGGTCTTTAGCCATGCATTCAGTTGTCTAATCTCCCCCTGTTTTTCCTGTGTCACGCATGGCACAGGCAATATTTCAGAGATGATCACCTTGGAGGTCCTTCCCTTCAACTTGCAGCCTGGTTCTTTAACCACTTCAATACAGGGCACTTTCACCCCCTTCCTGCCCAAGCCATGTTTCAGCTTTCAGCGCTGTCACATTTTGAATGACAATTGCGCAGATAGACAACAATTGAAATACCCAAATTAAATTTTTATAATTTTTTTCCTACAAATAGAGCTTTCGTTTGGTGGTATTTGATCACCTCTGCAGTTTTTATTTCTTGCGCTATAAACAAAACAAGAGGGACAAGTTTGAAAAAAAACCTATATTTTTGACTTTTTCCTATAATAAATATCCATTTTTTTTTTTTAAACAAATTTGTTCCTCAGTTTAGGCCGATATGTATTCTTCTACATATTTTTGTTAAAAAAAATCGCAATAAGCGCATATTGATTGGTTTGCGCAAAAGTTATAGCGACTGGAAAATAGGGGATAGATTTATAGCATTTTTTATTTTATTTGTTTCACTAGTAATGGCGGCGATCAGCGATTTTTATCGTAACTGTGATATTGCGGAGGACACATCGGACACTTTCGACACATTTTTGGGACCATTCACATTTATACAGCAATCCCTGCTATAAAAATGCATTGATTACTGTATAAATATGACTGGCAGGGAAGGGGTTAAAACTAGGGGGCGATCAAGGGGTTAAATGTGTTCCCTAGGGAGTCATTCTTACTGTGGGGAGATAGTACTGACTGGGGGAGGTGACCGATGGTTGTCCCTATATACAAGGGACACACCATCGGTCTCCTCTCCCTGACAGGACGTGGATCTGTGTGTTTACACACACAGATCCAGGGTCCTGCTCAGTTACTGGGCGGCGGCACCCGTGCGCCCCCTAGTGGCTCGGGAAGGCGCGACCTCATATGACGTCCGCCCAGAACGAGAGGCTCTTCGTCCTGCCGTCATTTGACGGCGGGCGGTAGAGTAGTGGTTAAATTGATTATTAAGGAGCGTCCACCTTCCATATATTTGGTTAATGGTTCCAACGTGGACCATGACAGCTAGGTCATGTTAAGCCTCTCCCAGTAATTTATCAACCCTGTCTACCACATGCCAAACCCTGGCACCAACATCAATAGTTGTTGGGAACTGATGTAAATGGGCTTAACCAAAGTAAAAACATGCCCCTGAAGTGCATGTCAGAGCAAAAAATAAAACAAAACACATTCAGCATAAACAGTTCATTATTTCCTGTGCACTCTGCCTATGCTTCATAGAAATAAAAAGCAAGGTTATCTCCCCTGCAAAGTAGAACTCTGTGGACTATATAAAATCTCCCCAATGTTGCAAAGATAGGGAGAACGTGGGAGGTGGTACTAGTTTAAATCAGGAGCAACAACCTAGGGTGACGGTGTTGTTCCTGCATTACAGTAATTAATCATTGTCACCCTAGGACAGGAAGTGTGTTTCTGGCAAGATCAGGTGAAACTAAAGAAAAAGTAGCCTGGCAAAAGAAGATGAATGCAACCTCTTCATCTATGAACCGATAAGTTGTAATATATTTAATGTTTATTTTTGGGTTTAAATATGCTTTAAGTATATGTTATTTATCCTAGAAGGGTGGTATGAACTAGAGTTTTTACTCACTGTGTTTGAGGTAGCTAAAATGGAATTCCAACATTATACACTTTTTTGGCCCAGCTAGCAAGCTACAGCAGGGTATAATAACTTTGTATAGCGTAAAGACGTTTCCACTCTGCCCATCCAGGAATGTCTGTGAATCTTCAAGACATGACATAACATAAATGTGAACCTTCCAGTAAGCAACTATAGACACTTGCACAGAGCTAAACCATAAGACTTTGTTGTATTATAGCACAGCACCAGCAGGAAGATGACCTATACAAATAGTGACTTTCTCATGGTCACAGTTTGCATAAACTTACTGTAAGCAGATCTCCCATGTGCCAACACCAGGGTCTGATTTTAGACCACTGAGGTCCAGACATTGCACTGTGCATGCAAGTAGAGGGCATTGTGATGATAACGTTCTTAGATCCCACTGCTACAACCAGAATGTGACTTCTTACACAATCAGCTTCAACCCGTGCACAGATTTTCCAGTTCTGGGACAACAATCTAAGCACCAACAAACTGAGGGTGATTGTCACTGGGATAGGTAACTTTACAGTTATCCTTTTACACACACACACTGCATTCATCATGTGTCTTAACAGAAACATGCATTGTTCTTAGCATATTCTGTTGCAGTCCAAAGCTTTTAAAGGAAACGTCTATATCACTCACTGTCACGTCCAGATAGGAATGGAACAGAGTTTACAACACAGTAGCTTTTTTCAAAGAGGCAACCGTTTTTGCATTTCTGGTTAGCATTCAGAGATTCAGTGTAATGATTTGTAATATAGTTTTAATAAAAGAAAAAAATGATGCAGGAAAAGATACTACAAAATTGACAATAAGCATCAGTAAAATAAATGAGGTTAAAAGTGAAAAATACTTAGCAAAGTTAGTCTGGTCCTTGGTTTCTGCAGAGTCCAATTTGCTTGCTGAGTAGGTCAAATTTATTGTATCAGAATCACTGGCTTACAGAAAGATGTCTCTATATACACTCTCTGTATCCTAAGTAGTTTCAATGTCAAATGAGAATTGCAGAGTTGCAAATGCAGCTATTTCTGGTCACTGGAAAAAGAGTTACAGAATCATTACGCCCAATCAAAGGGCCTGAACAGTATATTTAAGGAGCTGGAAACTGTTTTATTATACTTCTGTGGACACAACCTTACTGACAGCTATTTATAATATATATTTCCATCAGAGAAAGTTTTACAATCAAACAACCAACATATTATTTAAAAGCAGGGCATTTTTTCAGCAGGAACGCGGAGGAACGCAGTTCCGGCACCTCCCGAACTGAATGTATGTAATGGAAAGAGGTGCTGGGGTGTGCTGGAGAGTCTATTGATGCTGGCTTCTGGGGGATCTATTGTTGCTGGAGGTGCTCTATTTTGCGAAGGAAGGGAGTATATTGTTGCTGGGGGGTCAGTCATTGCTAGGAGGGATGTACTGTTTAGGGAGGGGTCTTTGTTGCTGGCTGCTGGAGGGTCTATTGATGCTGGCTACTGTGGAATCTATTGTTGCTGGAGGGGATCTATTTTTGCAGGGGGGTCTATTGTTGCTGGTGGGGGAGCTATTGTTGCTGGGATGGGTGCAGGGGGTCAATCATTGCTAGGAGGGATCTGCTGGCTGCTGGAGGGTCTATTGATGCTGGCTGTTGGGAGTACATTGTTGCTGGGGTGGATCTATTGTCACTGGGGTGTCCATTGTTGCTAGGTCTATTTTACTGCCTTTGTTCTCATTAACAAATTCCATAGAAAATACTTAGCACCACAAAATGATACTTGTTTCTGTATTCTCTAAAAGAGGTGGTACTGGGAGGTGGGTAAGAGATGGAACCAAGGAACTGTGCTCAGAGGTGGGTAGGGGTGGAGTCAAGGGTGACTTGGAAGGGAGGAGTTCCTGCACCTATTCTCTGAGAAAAAAAGCCCTGTTTAAAAGAATGAAATTACAATATGTTTGACACCAAATATACGGATATTATGAATGAGCAGAGTGAATGTGTCCCATCTGCCTTCTGAACTTTGTAATACAGGCATGTTTGCTATCTTACTGATTGGAATCCTCCTATACATTATTTGAACCACTTTTTATAAAGGTGACCCCATTACAGTAAGAATTATGGAATATGAGTTTGGCTCTAGTAGCTAACGCAGACTCAGAATGTATATTTACTGAAACCATTTTACGGCCAACTATTATGAATGGGCTGCATTAGGAGCCTTTTGAGGATTCTGGCTAATGGAGGTTTTTGACATCCAGCTTTGCTGCTAGCTTCTTCTTTCCATTTAACTTTCTTCATTCTGTGTCTTAGGATAGGCTGTGTTCCATTGGAGGTTTTATGAAATACAGTATGTCACCTTCTCTGGCTGCCCACCACATACATGATATTTAAATTTGACTATTTTTGTCACTGACTTGATAATTATAGAGAAATCAGAGTGTCACTGTGGTCAGTATGATTTTCCTTTTCCCTCCACGCAGTTTTGGGTTTTGGTCAGACCTCATTATCAATACAAGCGTGACTACGCCCTTTAACCAGAAAGTGGAAATTGTCCATTGAAGGCATTGTACACAGGAAGTCAATATGAATCCCAGGGCTTGAAATCCTAATGCCTTGTACACACGATCGGAATTTCCTTTTGAAAAAGTCAGACGAAATTTTTTCATCAGATATTCCGACTGTGCGTGTGCCCCATCGGACTTTTTTCCGTCAGAATTTAGAAAGAGCACATGTTCTCTTTTTTTCCGAAATTCTGTTCGTCTGTGTGGAACTCCGACAGAGAAAAAAACATGCATGCTCAGAATCAAGTCGACGCATGCTCAGAAGCATTGAACTTAATTTTTATCGGCTCGTCGTAGTGTTGTACGTCACCGCGTTCTTGACGGTCGGAATTTGGTGTGACAGTGTGTATGCAAGACAGCTTGAACGGAATTCCATCGGAAAAATCCGTCGGAGTTTATCCCGACGAAAAATCCGATCATGTGTACAAGGCATAAGTATTCTGTTTTATGTCTGTAAGGTTTTGCTGATCCCATGATAGGAGTAACATTCATGACAGACTGGTGGCAAACATTTATATGGATCCAAGTGTTTATTCTGGAAAGATAGCATCTTGATTTAGTTTAGATTCTAAAAATCTGATATAACAGTAATTTTGTGTTGTGTATGGAAATGAAACAGTGGCCATTTGAAAAATAAGCTTTAAAATACTGGATGGATGTAGTGACATTTTGCAAAGAGACAGAGGTGCAGTACTATAGAGAAATCTCACATGTGGGCGATCTGAAACCAAAGAAAAATATCCAGCCAGCAATTCATTTCAAAGGTAAACAACAAAAGCTAATGTTATAGTAGGCCTTGAAAGGATAGCTACCATTTAAGCGCACTTATTTTTTACTTCTCTCCTTCTGTCTGGGCATAACTTGGGCATAATTTAAACATACTCATTACCAGGCTCCTGTCAGATCTTCCTTGTAGGCATGTAGGATCTTTCACATGAACTCTTCAAAATTCTGCACAGCACTATCTTGACCGGCTGTGGGCAGACTTTACATTGAAGGGAATAGTGTACACAGAGCACAAGCACATTTAGTTTTGTGCAGAATTTCGAAGATTTCAGGACAATGCTGGGTTATAGATGGAATAAACTATGACTGAAAAAGGTATGTGAAAAAAAACAAAAACAGAAAATAGCAGCCAACACTGCTGTAGATAAAAAGTAAATGGTATGTGTGAGTAAAAGTGTAGAGACAGTCTAAATTGAGTATACAGCTGGTCTATGCGTACCTTGGCATGATTGTAAACTAAATTACATCAATGTAAACTCAAAAATGACACTAGGGATACATGAATTTCAAAATTTTAATTAAAAAAAAAGTTAAAATAAAGAGAAGTCGTTCCTACAATAAATGCAAATGGCAATTAGGACCTATTTATAAAGGAGTTTATATCCCACCCCACATTCATCCCTTGTGGGTGGTGGGTTTGTAACTCATATATCCAGAAAGTTTCTAACCTGGATACTCCTCTGGTACTGGCTCCTCCTCTCCATGGAGCTACAAATCTGTCTATAACAAGAAATTGAGTTCCGGTGGGGTTTCGAGCTTGGTATTGCCAATAATGTCGTGGGACTGTATGTTTAATGCACCCAAGTTTAATCTTGCTAATATGCTCAGACACCCTGGCTGTAAATGACCTAATGTTTCTACCCACATACTGCTTGCCGCATGGACAAGTCAGTAGGTATACAACATGGGTTGTTGCACATGTACAAAATTGTTTGATAGGGTAAACTCGGTCAGTCACCATTGATCTATATTCCTTTGTAGCCTTTCTTGCACATGTGTTGTAATGACAAACTGAGCATTTTTTACAGGGATAGTACCCTGTCCAGTTGTGAAAAAAACGTAGGTTTGATCGGGGGATTTATGATAGTGGGTGCAATCTTACTTTGGAGTGATGGTACACCTCTGTAAATTACTCTAGGTCTTTCAGGGATAAGTGTACCTAGAACCCGATCATTCCTCAATATTCCCCAATGCTGGTCAAAAATAGCTTTAATTTGTTTGTGTTGTGTGGAAAAAGTCGTGAGAAATTACCATTTGAAAGTATCATCCCCTTTCTTTTGTGGTTTATCCTCCAATAGTACCGATCGATCAGTGTTTAGCACCCTCTTCAAATCACTATCTACCTCAGCCTGGTTATACCCCTTTTCGAGAAACCTTTTTCTCAAAATGTTGGCTTGAACCATAAAGGTATCGGTTTCAGTTCAATTCCTGCGGAGTCGCAGGAACTGACTTTTGGGAACCGATTTTAGCCACGACTTGTGGTGACAGCTATTTATGGGTATAAACCCATTTCTATCAGTTATTTACCAAAAATCCACAAGGATCCGCTTCATCCCCATGGACGCCCCATTATAAGCGGGATCTATGAATATATGACATACCCACTGACGCTCTTACTGACCGAGGTGGAAAGACCTCTCTGGATCCAGGACCAGCTGTATATATTGGGTTCATTAACCAATAAGCTTATCTCGACTTGGGTGGCATAGGCCCCTCCAAGTCTGAGATTTCTGGTAAGCCTCCTCTCAACTCATCCTTGGTGGCAGTGTTCCTTGGCATCCTCTTTACACAAGAACGTTATATTTTGTGTTGCAAGTTTGGCACTCCGTTTTTGGATAATTTCTTCTCTCTGGACTATTTATAAGCTATATATTTTCCATTGAGATTAAGAGTCATCCCCTTTTTTCTCTGGACTTTTATCAATCACATGGTTCATTCACATGTTATACACATAGGTGTTTACGGTTCATCTTTATACACTTGTTCGCAAACTATGACTGACTCTGAATGGAATGAAGCAGAACAGTAAAAGATACATACACTAAAAGTGATATATTTCCCCAAAAATTTAAAACATCCTTGGCTCTGTCCAACAGCTGCACACACAAGGGTTAATTTACAAAAATTGGGGAGTGCAAAATCTGGTGCAGATGTGCATGGAGGCCAATCAGGTTCTACCTTCAGCTTGTTCAATTAAGCTTTGACAAAAAAAACCTGGACGTTGATTGGTTTTTATGCAGAGCTGCACCAGATTTTGTACCGCCCAGTTTTAGTAAATCAACACCACATTGTCCATTTAGAGCTCATTTTGACACAGTCACTCACCTAAATTTGTTTTTTATATTCACACCTTAATCAAAATTAATCAAATGAATATTTTAACAGGAGTTGCTCATGTATAAAAACTATTTGATAAATATTGCTCACATTCTTTCACAGTGTGTGATTATTCTAGCCGATAAAAACCGTAGGAGTTTAATTAATCATGTTGTCTACCAATTTTACTGAAAATTATGTTAGCAATGTGAGATATCTAGCAATGTCAAATTCAATTTCCACCTTCAACGTTTCCTTGACATATGCAAGTCTTTGTAGGCGTGATTCAGCAAGGGATAAGAGCACCACAGGAGGGGGGATCCTTGGGGTTGTTTCTGCTTGTTCAATGAAATAAAAGCCTTAATAGCTTAAATTCACCATGGGTCTTAGCTCAGAAATACTAATCATTCTGGATTTTTTGACATGTAATTTATGTTAGCTCTAATTGATTTGCATGAGCATTTGGAGTGCCTCAGTTGTCTACACATTAGTAGACCATGCAATGGGTGTGTTTGAGTAAACGATAAATAGTACTCAACCCAAATTGTGTTTTCCATGATCCTGTGGTTAGGGAGGTCGATGTGACCTTCATAGCTCTTATGTTTATGTTTGATGGGTTTGGATCAAAATACGGTTTGTGATAAAAAAAAATCTGTCTATTCCACACCCTAAAAGTAACACCAGGCATAGCCTTGTATCCACACTGCAAGAGAAAAGCAATCAGTTGACTCCAGCCTCCAGCTTTGACTCAGTATCAGGCAAATGTTTTTGAACAGAGGCCCACTACAGCCTACATTATAAGACTAGCCTGGAACTGAGGGGAATCAAGTTCTATCTCAGGTCCAGTGACTGCGACAAAATCTATGAATTTGGAGGAGTTAAGTGCAGCCTAATTTACTACCTTCTGTCTTAGTACACTACTAAGTGATTCTTCTAGACCCTTTCCCATTTATTAAGGTTAGGCAAAAGTGTTTTTATATTTGGATAGAGTGATGAGGGATTAAAAACTTTGTCAGGTTTTTATTATGGTCTCTGTCCCCTTTCCTCTCTGTAATTGTCCTAATGTCATCTGAAATGAAAGTGAGGGTACATGCACATTTTTTAGTTGTTACCATAACAGGAATATAAAGGAAATCTTCCAGTGGAACACATGCTCCTGTGACAACTGTCCAAAGGGGGATGCTCTTCACATTGTAAACATATGCACATTGTAAACCTAATAAAGCACAGGAGGGATGTCTCCCTAATAAAACCAATGGAAAAAGAATGACAGTGGTTTTGACCCTCCCCTACTACATACAAAATTAGAAAATTTATATGTTGGCTTTAGTTATACTTTAAACTTAGGGAAATGTTACACTTATCCAAAAACTGCTTTAAGAAAAAAAAAGTTATTATTTCAGTACTTTTTTTTTAAAGTAAAGAGTAGACTTAAAGCGGAAGTAAACCCATCCATAAAACAGATTCATTTCTGGCACGTGCCGGAAATGTAACACTCCCATTGGTTGTGCTCTCAACCAAACTGTCAAGCCATCCAATTGCTGGTGTCTAAACTGATCACATGTGCAGCATCATGGCAGTTGTAGATTAAACAGAGGCAAAGATGGCAGCTTCCTTGCCGGAAAACGGTAGGGGGGTTTACTTACACTTGAAGGTGCTTTTCTGTCTTTATTTCCATGTTGGGTTCTCATATTCTAAACAACAATTCATGGTAAAATGCCTTTACACTGTTGTTTTGATATGTTTTGCGACTAAAGAAAAAGATCTTAATGAAATTGTAGGCTTATTCATGTACTCTATAGGGCAACATATGCTCTATTTCAATTTTTTTATTGATTTTTATAAAGAGAAAATGTACTAGCTGGAATAATAACATGTGCCTTACATATTGTCAAAAGTGTGCAACAAAAAGAAAACCCCATATAAATAAAAATAGTAAGAATGCATAAAATGTAGTACAGGATAACAGTCATGCTAGTATTATCTTCTATTATGACTTGCAACTTATTTATATAGTGTCAGTAATAGAACTACCCATTATTCAAGCTTTCCCCCACTTTATCCGATCAATATATGGATTACTAATTCAGTAACAAGCAAAGAAATAAGGCTAAAAATAGGGAAATAAAAACAGGAAAAAGTAATCAGTCATCCTGGCTAGATACCCACCCCAGGCCTCCCGCCCACTGCCCCTGGTCCCTGAGCAATGGGCCTAAGATTAAGGTTGAAATGGGGTTTCAAACCATCCCAAACTTTGTTTGCCAATCTTGTAGTATATTGACTGTTTTCGTATTAAGTATGATCCAGGTAAGCTTACATTTTGCAGCAGCGATATTGACCACAGATGTTTTTATATATATATATATATATATATATCTATATATATATATATGTGTGATAAAAGATGAATATTTTCAATTGGTTCATTTAGGAGGGCTGCTTGCACTCTTTTGGCAACATGTTCTCCAAAGATCCCATGCATTACTGTAAAAAGAACCTATAGATTTCTAACAAACTGGATTAACAGATAATCTATGTGGCTGCTTCCTGTTCTGTGCTCTCCTTATATGTTGAGGATTTCACGCATTGTCTTTCATGGATTCAACATACATTATAGTAGAGGGGAGATCACAGATCAGGGTGCATCAGCTGAAACTTGCCTTGATGTTAAAATTTGAAGCTGCAGACTAGATGACCAGGGGCAGAAGGGTAAATGTACTGTAAACTATACAAAGGACCTGCTCTTTTTGGAGCTGTGCTTAATTAAAGCTGTTCAAATTTAACAATGAAGAAAAACATGTAACTTTTTTAGGATTGGTACTGATAAACCCTGATTTTTTAGTATAGTGCCATTGTAATCAATTGAGATTTAGTACCATCATCATTCCTATTTGTGTTAATTGTATAGGTATTTTATAGATAGTAGCTGATTAGTCATTCTCAAAGAATTTGTTGTTGCAGTGTGAATATAAATCTTTTTATGTTTTTGCAGCTCATCATTTAATCTCATAACCATTTGGGGACATACATCTGCAGTCATCAACACAGTACTTTCCAAGCACCTTTGTAACCCTAGTGAAGTCACCGGGAGCCGCGAAGCTGCTGTCCACGTGGACTGGTGCTGAAATCTCTCGTCTGGGTACCAGGCACTGCCATTCCAAACCAAGAGACATGGCAACAAATGGAACTAAGGTGGCAGATGGACAAATTTCCACGGAAGTTAGTGAAGCTCCTATCACAAATGATAAGCCCAAGACCTTGGTTGTTAAAGTACAGAAGAAAAGATATGAAGATCCTGAAAGAGACAATTGGAAAGGGAGATTTGACTTCCTTATGTCATGTGTTGGTTACGCAATTGGTCTAGGAAATGTCTGGAGATTTCCCTACCTCTGTGGAAAGAATGGAGGCGGTAAGTTTCTGTTAAAGATAATTATACATACAATAATATAATAACACTGGTATTTTTGGGGTAGATTGGCCTTCAACATATACTATAGTTTGACGTTTTACTTTGCACTTTATTAGGTTTAGACTACCTCTTTGTTGTTGCTTTTTATTTAAGGATTTTTGAATTGTGGGACATTTGGGACTTTAAATGAATCCGTAGGCCTGGTAAGGCCAAGTGCCTCCATCCCTGTCATAATGAGAAAAAAAAACGAAGCAAAAATGCAGCAAGATAAGCGACAGAAGTGCAACGATGGGAGGGGGGGGGGGGGCGGGGGTTTGGTACTTTAAATGAAGCTCATGGTGACAAATTGAATAATGTGGTGGATAGTAAAACATGTATTGGTACATAGATACATGTTTAAATACATTAATTTCATATACACAGAAATGCACACTCAATGGTGCCAATTCCTAAAATGGTAATTTCAGGTAGTAACATATTTACAAACATTAATCACATTGTAAAATAAAGGAGTCCACCAATATTCATAATAGAGTATGCATGATTAGGACATATGGTCTGCACGGATCCCTGTAAATTTAACAGGTAGTGGGCACATAACTTGGTGGATGTGTAATGGATATACACGGCATGTAGTAGCTCAACACGTTTCGCGGCTTTAAGCCGCTCTTCAGGAGCAGGTATATGGGGGATCTGCAATAGTCTATTGGCGCAAGGGGGGCGGTTGCGCTGCCACTGCGCATCGACATCACACTTACGCGCCGGACGTGCAGCGTCCTTGTGACGCTGTCTCGCCGGCGGGTCTTTTCCATCTCCATGAGCTATGGGGTGGGGGTGTGTCGGTGCTGCCTGTTGGACGAATCACCGCCCGAGTGTTGGCCTCCCCGCCCCCTCCTTCTCGTTCCTGTGGGTGTGGTGTTGGGGGTTTATAGGCGGCGGCACGCATTTATGAGTGGCTGCCCTTGGGGGGGGTCTGGATTGCTCTGAGCTCTCTCACACACTGCCTTCCACGTTTCCCTGCTGGACTGGATCTCCTCTCTTTCCCAAGCACCAGGTATCATTAGACCTCATCACACACATTCCTTTCTCTCCTCCCTCCCTCTCCTTCCTTCCCCCACTTTCCTCACCCTTCTCTCTCCAGCAACTGGGTGTTTTGGTGTCAACCTTTTTTTTGTGGTCTCTCACCTGCACCCTCGTCTAGCACCTTTACACTCCTTCCACTGCTGCTCATATCACTATCTATTCCAGTCCACCCCTATTTGTTTAACCAACAACCCCCCACATAGTCTCACCCCACTTTCACTTGATTGTCACAATTATCTACACTTCAATTTTTATTGTTCACACTAGGAGTGCTTGGTGCGTCCGGATCCGACTGGAGCGCTGCCTGTGGAGGGCACCGCCGCTGGTCTTGTCCTCTCAGCTCCCTGCCCTGTTAACCTCGGGTGGCTCACGGTCCCCAACATTGTGCTCCCAAGTGCACATGTACTTGTAAGTGATCCTGTTCCGATTTAGGGATGGATGCTTTTTTCTATTTATTTTTCCTTTAACTGAGACAAGTTAGTCTACCTAGTTTTTTATTTTCCTATTGCAGATCCCCCATATACCTGCTCCTGAACAGCGGCTTAAAGCCACAAAACGCGTCAAACTACTACATACCGTGTATATCCATTACACGTCCACCAAGTTATGTGCCCACTACCTATTAAATTTACAGGGATCAGAAAGACCCCAGACCATGCAGACCATATGTCCTTATCATGCATACTCTATTATGAATATTGGTGGACCCCTTTATTTTACAATGTGATTAATGTTTGTAAATATGCCACTACCTGAAATTACCGTTTTAGGAATTGCCACCATTGAGTGCGCATTTCTGTGTATATGAAATTAATGTATTTAAACATGTAGCTATGTACCAATAAATGTTTTACTATCCACCACAGTATTCAATTTGTCACCATGAGCTTCATTTAAAGTCCCAAACCCCCCCTCCCTTCGTTGCACTTCTGCCGCTTATCTTGCTGCATTTTTGCTTTGTTTTTTTCTCACATGTAGGTGGAATAAAATAGGCACATCTGTGGTGTCGGATATCCCAAAGAATGTCATAAGTAGATGTTGGGCCCCCTCCGCTGACAGCACTAAGTGGCGGTGGTATCAGTGCTGATCACCGCTGATAGAAAGTTGGCCGTGCGGTGAATAGTCCCAGAGCAAGGCTTGGTGCGCAAATGGCCGGGCGGCGTGGGACGATGACGTCACTGGAGTGCGACGCGTTTTCGAGCATGCGCGCTGTGAATGTTATGGCAGCTGCGCTCCTTTGTCAAGTCTTGACAAACTAACCACCGGCACACAGCGCTGTCAGCGGAGGGGCCCAATGTCTACTGATGACATCCTTTGTGATATCCGATACCACAGATGTGTCTGTTTTATTCCACGTACATTTGATTTGCTAATTGTATGGTTCTCAATAAATTGTTTTTACTCCTACACTTAGAGGCGCCTCTCCTCTTAGTTTATTTCAGCTTTGCTAGAATCTGGCTCCAATTCCTACATTGGTGGCAGCCCTCAGTGAATGAACTTTTTTAACTAGAACCTTTACTGTATGTCATATGGACTCTTTTTAATGGACTTCCTTTATCCTCATTGGGTTAATGTGAAAAAATTGTGTTTGCGCCTTCTTCTTGTGTTTAATGTTTTGAAAGCCTGCTGAAAGTTAAGGCATCAATTTTTGGTTTGTCTCTATCCTTAAACAAATATATGTGTCAATTATTCATATTCTATGTTGTAATTCAACATGTGTATTGGGAGAATGGGAATATGGAATTGGTTCCAAAAACACAATGAATTTGGTATAGATCTACTCTGTACTGTCATATGTATACTGTATTTAGGAACTTCTAGTTTTTTTCTTTTTTTTTTAAAATGCACTTTGATTATGTTCTTAGTGTTGGGTACCATGTAGCTCTATGGTCCCTAATAGGGATGAGCCGAACACCCCCCAGTTCGGTTCGCATCAGAACATGCGAACAGGCAATAAATTTGTTCAAACATCCGAACACCGTTAAAGTCTATGGGACTCGAACATGAAAAATCTAAAGTGCTAATTTTAAAGGCTGATATGCAAGTTATTATCATAAAAAGTGTTTGAGGACCCGGGTCCTGCCCCAGGGGACATGTATCAATGCAAAAAAAAGTTTTAAAAACTGCCATTTTTTCGGGAGCAGTGATTTTAATAATGCTTAAAGTGAAACAATAAAAGTGAAATATTGCTTTAAATTTCATACCTAGGGGTGTGTATAGTATGCCTGTAACGTAGTGCTTGTTTCCTGTATTTAGAACTGTCCCTACACAAAGTGTAATTTCTGAAGGAAAAAAAGTCATTTAAAAGTACTCGCGGCTATAATGAATTGTCGGCTCCCGGCAATACAGAGAAAAGTCATTGAAAGTCATTGATAAAAAAAAAGAAAAAATGCGTGGGGGTCCCCACAAATTCAATTACCAGGCCCTTCAGGTCTGGTATGGATATTAAGGGAAACCCTGTGTCAAATAAAAGAAGAATGATGTGGGGTCCCCCCCAAATATCCATACCAGACCCTTCAGGTCTTCAGGGGATGAGGCCCTTGTCCCCATCAACATGGGGACATGGTGCTTTGAGGGGTCACAGACCCCCAAAGCATCCTCCCCATATTGAGGGCATGTGGCCTGGCACGGTTCAGGAGGGGGGCGCTCTCTCGTCCCCCCTCTTCTCCTGTGGCCTGCCAAGTTGCGTGCTCGCATAAAGGGTCTGGTATGGATTTTTGGGGGGAACTCCATGCCATTTTTAAAAAAAAATTGGGATGGAGTTCCCCTTAAAATCCATACCAGAGCTGATGGGTCTGGTATGGATATTTGGGGGGAACCCCACGTCATTTTTTTTTTATTTGACACAGGGTTCCCCTTAATATCCATACCAGACCTGAAGGGCCTGGTAATTGAATTTGGGGGACCCCCACGCATTTTTTTTTTATCAAGGACTTTCAATTACTTTTTTCTGTATTGTCGGGAGCCGACAATTCATTACAGCCGCCAGTACTTTTAAATGACTTTTTTTTCCTTCAGAAATGACACTTTGTGCAGTGACAGTTCTAAGCACGGGAAACAAGCGCTGCTTTACATACAAACTATACACACCCCCTAGGTACGAAATTTAAAGGAATATTTCACTTTTATTGTTTCACTTTAAGCATTATTAAAATCACTGCTCCCGAAAAAACTGCAGTTTTTAAAACTTTTTTTGCATTGATACATGTCCCCTGGGGCAGGACCCAGGTCCCCAAATACGACAATTCCTTGCATATAAGCCTTTAAAATTAGCCCTTTAGATTTCTCCCATAGACTTTTACAGGGTGTTCTGCGGCTTTTCGAATTTGCCGCGAACACCCCAAATTGTTCGCTGTTCGGTGAACGGGCAAACAGCAATGTTTGAGTCGAACATGAGTTGAACTCGAAGCTCATCCCTAGTCCCTAACACTTTATTTTATTTTGTTATGTTTCTGCAGAATTAGCCTATATGTGTAGGTACTTTCCATCCTATTTTTTTTTGTCTGGAGACCCTTAGTTTTCATTTTGGTGACAATATTTTTACAATCACACACTCAACTGTGCTTGCCAGAGCCACTAAGTGTGTTGCTAAGGACAACATTGGACACCACCTCTATGAGACAAGAGCTTGAGCAATTCTTATGCACAACTACAGTGTATTCATCCACGAAGAATAGTTGAGTTCTCCCCAATGGAGACACAGACAGCAGTACAAACTTGACAAAGGTTCTAATCCTTCTCCACTCTGCCAAAGCTAGAATAAAAAGTTTTCCCTGGACTTTTATTTTACTGTATTGGAAAGTGTAATGAATGTTGAAAATGCTCTGGACAAAGCAGCAATAATTCTGTTCACTGCAATCATATCATTAAATGGTTTATTCTGATAGGTCGGCATGTGTTACGGCACTAGCATATAATCTTTGTACTTTGTATCACCTTGACACCACCTTGGAGATGTGCACACAGATGTCTTTTGCTTTAGTTTCATAGTACATGTCTAAAAGAGAGAAAAATATTGCAACACATGGTTTGTTTTAGAAAAGAATATTAGGTGCTGTGCCTACCGGAGGACATGCCATAAGATCTACTGCCAAGCAATCGATATTCCCCTTTCATTGGCTCCATCTAATGCTTAGTTCAGCCACCAGGAGAAAATACCTGGTACTTCTAGGAGTGGAGGAGTGTGTTACTAGGCCAATCACCAAACACTAGAACAGTCACATGTGGAGACTCCATAGCCATGTGTAGCACTACCCCCGTAGGAGCTGCTGGTTTAAGTTTTGGGCCTTGCACGTTACTCAGTATTTGTTGTCTAGGGGTTGAGAGTCTACAGTAACTTCAATGTCCACACAAGTTATGAATCCTTGTCTTCAGGCTTTATTTTCCAAACAAACTTGTATAGGAAGAGGGATGGAGGATTAGGGGAAGGTTCAGGCACACACAGCAGATCGCTGGGGAAAACTCCTAATATACAAAGTCTCACTCACCCCTCTCCTTCGAGTGAGTACTGCTCACCCGGATAGGCCCCTCTCACTTGGCCTAGCAGCTGGAATGATGCACGAACAGATAAGAGAAACAGTCTCTGCCACAGACCTTTTTTGATGGTTATGTTGAACTGTTCAGTTATCCTCTGCCACAGGATTTTAGTACCCGGATCTCCAGCCTTACAGTCTAAGAGCCTTTAAGCCAACCTGGCAGACTGTAAGGTTACTTTAGTTGCGGTGCATCCCTCAATAAGGTCCCCAGGCCTTCCACAAGATACCGGCCTTCCGCTCGGTCCTCTCCTGGACAGGTCCTCCCCTGGTTTCCTCCATTGAGTGGCTTCCTCCCTCAGGACGGACAGCACAGGATCACCTACAAGCGTAGGCCCCAGTCAAGCCAACTGGGCCTACCTGGCATAGTTACAGCCTCGGACCAACGTGGCTCCGAGGCTGAATTTTCAGAAACATATGCCTCGAGCCAGGAGGGCCACAAGGCGAAGAAGAGCCCAGAAAAATGGCGTCTGCCCCTTAAGTACCCTTCTCCAGCATACTCAGCGGGTAGACCACTCCCACTGAACTGTTCCCGGGGAAAGGCACCCAATGCACTTTGGCCTGTTAGTCTTCTACGTTGGCCTGGGGTGGTAGCGCCACCTACAGGCAAACAGTGGGAAGTCTCCCAACACAGCCATAGCCGGAACAGAGGCTGATTTAGCCTTAATTATTTACATAGTCTGAGCTAACTACTAGCTCAGACACCCACTAAATTTAACGTGCCTGGTCATCAGGAGCAGGGCGCTACACATGTATAATCTATGACATGTGTGATACATAGTTAAAGCAAGGTGGCAACTCCTGCTCTTGTTTTTGTTTGTGTTTTATTTCCCAAATGATAGATACCACTGGTGTAAAGATATGGCTTTACTGGTTTTATGGTGTAGTGTATGTGAATCCAGGGAAACAATACCAGTAAGGTTGTGGTGAGGCAGTACACAAAGAACCAAAAATCCCACCTCTAAAGAAGAAACTGCACTTCTGTGTTCCAAAACCAGTTTTGGCTGTACTTCTCCTTTAAAGCATTTTTCAATAGAGGGATTAAAATAAAAGAGAAGTGCAAGATTAAAAAAATAAATCCTACTCACCTAGGTGGATGCAGCATCGACCCAACTGTCAGTCACCAGCCCTCTGCTTTGCCTCTCCATGGTGACAGTAGGCCGTGGCGCTGCAGGGGGCCGGTAGTATGGTATCTGGTCTCCAATTTTGACCATGAGGTGCCCGGAGGTCTGAGGGGCTAGTGTGGATTACCCCTGTGGCAATCGGGAGCAGTTGATGCTGTGCAGGGGTGATGGAGGGTGGCGCGGGTCTGGAGCTCTCTGATCACACGTCAACCATCACGAAGAGACGCGCATGAGCCCCCTGTTTTTTTTTTTTTATATGATTTAACCTCAATATCACCCTAAAACAAGAACTGTTTTATGACACATTGAGGGTGAGGGTTTAACCAGGATATCCCCAGAAAAAGATGGTCTCAAATACCAGACTAGACTTTGAACTTTTCTTAATCCATCATCTCTTACAAAGTCTCTCTGTACTGTACCTTCTGAACACAGACTATGCTGGATGACAATTTACAGAGCTTTTGCTCCTTGGCAATTGAGGTTCAGTCTTTATGCTCCAAGGCAGGACAACATGGAATGATTCCTGAGTATATTTCCCACTCAACCAGTCACTCACTATAATTCTTTTGTAGGGGACAGTTGCAGCTTGTTTCCTTTAGGCCAGGCACAATTTAGACTTGCTCCAGAATAATGGATATACTTGTTTTCCCTGTATTTTAGTTTACTTTTATTTTTATTCTTATTTTTGTTTTTGGGTGTATGTTCATTTTACTGTGTTTGCAAGCTTGTTTGTTTGTTGGCTTGAGTGTTAGCCTGCTTTTTGGTTTGTATGTGCGGTTTACACAACTTCCAGTCTGGAGACTGAGTCAGTTATGTGATCTCTGGCCAGGTTGTCCCTGTAGTCCCGGTGTTTCCCAATAATGGGAGATGACAGGACCACCTGCTTTACCATACTATCAGCCTGTGTACAGAGGGGAAAGGACCTCTCCTACTACATGTGGAGAGATCATATGTACACTAATTGGAGACTAGGGTCCTTCCTTTGTGGCAGTCTTGGTGGATGGCACCAGAGTCCAAGATAGTTTAAATTGTTGGTAAAAAGTCATAGAATTAAAAAAATGTATGGCTTTTTTTTTTACCAACATATAAAATCATCATGGACTCTTCATCTGGTTTTGGTTGGGTGACCCTTTCTGACGTTTGGGTTTCAAACTCTTCAGACTCCAGCAGCCATGAATACCTCCTAGTAGCAGAGATTCACAGGATAGAAGCCCATGAGGGTAGAGAGAGCAGGCATGTCCCAAATATTTAACTGTTATCTCAGCATTCATCACCAGACCCAAGCCTACTGACTGGCCAGGTCAAAAAACATTCATAACACAAAATGACACCTCTCTAGCACACTCTGCTGGAGCAAGCTAAAACAGAAAGTGGCAGCGAAAATACACTCTATACTTAAAGATCACTCCTGTTGAGGTACAGGTAGGGTAACTGCAACCCACTGCCTCCAACAGAATCAATAAAATACAAAAAAGAATTCAGCAAAAATACTACATTCCCAGATATTTAATATTTACAAAGGTGAATAGGTCTGTAATGTGTGTCAAACAGTTGTCTTGGCCATAAGGTAACTTCATCGGTGAATGGATTATTGAATTGTTGTTCATTTGCAGCTAGAGTAATACAGGTTGCAGGGCTGCCATTTCACATAAAAGGTCACAGCAAGTGAATAATGTTCATCATCAAGCCTTACATAAGTGAACAAAAGCTGCTTTTTTTCCTTTTTGGTACTCACGCTTAATCAAAATTACTGTGTCAAATCTCTGCCGAGCATGCAAGTACTGTGCAGTGCTCAGTAAAACTGACCTTTAGGGAGTTTTCTGTGTTTATAAATGCTGTCTGACATTACAGGAGGAATGATTTCACTAAAGAAACTGTTACATCTGTGAAAGATTAGATATATTGTATTTTGTAGCTTAAAGCAAACATGTATGATATTGCAGTTTACCAATTCTTATTTGTGATGACTGTATTAGTTTCCTTTTTTAAGGTTTTCTTTTTTCTATTTTCATCTGGTGATCCAACCAGTAAGTTTGTTGTTTTTCAACAAAGATCTCTTGCAGTTACAGGGATGAGACAAACCATTTAACACTGGCAAGGGGACTTAACACCTTTGTGTCTAAGGGTAAAGCAAATGTTAATGCCTAAGCACAATTTTGCAACTTTGACACGTGTTAGTAAAATGTACATATCATCACAACTACTTTGTGCATCCAGTTGGAGTATACCTTGTTTTTTTCAGGAAAAATTGGGCTTTTATTTGCTGGTAAAGGGCAATGTAATCCCATTGACTGTGGTTTCCTGGCTCCATTAGTTCAGGGGGCTGGAAAGAAAGTTCCAGTCTCTACTTCTATATCAATCTGCCAGGCAGTGTTAATTTTGGCAGCAAATTTAGTTTTAGTCTTATGCCTCGTACACACGATCGCGATTTCCGACATGAAAACCGCAGGGTTTTTTTTAGCAGGAAAACTGCTCAAAATTGTCTTGCATACACACGGTCACACAAATCTTGGCTCAAATTCCGACCGTCAAAAACACGGTGACGTACAACACGTACGAGGAGCCAAGATCAATGAAGTTCAATAGGAAGTTTGTCTAATGCCGCATACACACGGTCGGAATTTCCGAGGAAAAAAGTCTGATGGAATTTTTTCATCGGATATTCCGACCGTGTGTATGCCCCATCTGACTTTTTCCGTCGGAAATTCGGATGGAGTTAGAAAGAGAAAATTTCTATCGGAAATTCTGTTTGTCTGTATGGAACTCTGACGGAGAAAAAAACGTGCATGCTCAGAATCAAGTCGACGCATGCTCGGAAGCATTGAACTTAATTTTTCTCGGCTCGTCGTAGTGTTGTACGTCACCGCGTTCTTGACGGTCGGAATTTGGTGTGACAGTGTGTATGCAAGACAGCTTGAACGGAATTCCGTCGGAAAAACCCGTCGGAGTTTATTCCGACTGAAAATCCGATGGTGTGTACATGACATAAGAGTTCAGAAAAAAGGGGATGGGGAGCTGAAATTTTACTCTGCAGAGCTCAGTGAGGAGAGCTCTACGAGCTGATTGGAGGGAAGTAACACACCCCCCTCCACACAGTCCATAGAAACAGAACTGAGGCTGTCAATCAGCTGGAGCTCCCTCCCCTGTCACCTTTTTTATCTTGGTGTCAGGAAAACTTGTCAGAAGTAATTCATGCTGATAGCAGAGGAACAGAGAAAAGTGACACTTATGGGGTTGATTTACTAAAAGCAAACTGACTGTGCACTTTGCAAAGTGCAGTTGCCCCAGAGCTTAGTAAATGAGCAGAAGCTCTGCTGACTTCCATCATCCAATCATGTGCAATCAAAAATGCTGTTTTTTTTCCTTGCATGTGATTGGGTATTCTTTGCAAGGTGAAGCTTTATCTCATTTACTAAGCTCCGGAGCAACTGCACTTGCAGAATGCAACTGTACTTTGCAAAGTGCAAAGTCTAGTTGCCTTTAGTAAATCAACAGTTCTCTTAAGAGAAAAGTACATACTATACAGTGAGTTTACAACCATTTTAAAGTCCCTTTTCTGTGCGGGGTGGAGGGGTGCAGAGAGGGATGTGGGGAGAGCTGGTCAAGCAGGCTGTTTGGGGCCCCACAACTTTTAATGACAGTCTTGCCCATCAAAGAGAGATCCTGGTACAAACTTATTCTGGGGTGCAGAGTACGGGACTGTGCGTAATCGCACACATTCCCACACCCACATGCAGCTGCACACAAAACACAGTGCTACACAGAGAATACGCGAGGGTGCCATTAGGTCTTAGTGGCACCCCCACACACTGAAAAGTGCGGTCCAGTTTCCCACATATGGAAACACATGGTGCAAAAACACCATACTATTTCCATGGGGCCACATCTAAAAAAAAAGGTGCAGGGACTTTTTCCCTGCAGGAAGCATAGGCACAGCAGCCCATTTAATTGAATGGGTTGCCATGCCCATGCAAACGTGGCTCATAGAGCCGCATAGATGTGAACCTAGTCTATGCCAACATATTATGAATGATAACTAATGATAACATAATAAGAATAAATCTTATCAACATAATTGGTTCTAGTCATGCTTAAAACAGCAAGATAAAAGTTGTAAAATCCCTAAAGTGGCACTTTATTATATGTAAATGTAATGTATGGTTTCTGTAACTGTAAGGCCCATATTCACACAGGGGCGACTTGTCAGGCGACTCGGTCGCCTGACGAGTCGCGTCCCACGCTGTTCAATGAAACCGTTCTAATAGGAGCGACTCAGGTCTCAGAAGTCTTTATGCAAATCGCCTCGGCGGGCGTCTCAAGTCGTCTTGAGATCACGCCGCCGAGGTCGCCCCCAGAAGTCGTGCCGCGTCATGCCGCCCCTGTGTGAATGGGGCCTAAAGGACTGAAAGATTGGACACAGAGGGGTTGATTTACTAAAGGCAAATAGACTTTGCACTTTGGAAAGTGCAGTTGCCCTCTGCAAGTGCAGTTGCTCGAAAGCTTAGTAAATGTGGTAAGGCTTCACTGTACAAAGAATACCCAATCACATGCAAGAAAGAAAAAAAAAGTGTTTTTGCTTGTACATGATTGGATGATTGAAGTCAGCAGAACTTCTCATTTACTAAACTCTGTAGCAACTGCACTTGCAGAGAGCATTTGCACTTATAGTTTCTCCCCATTGGCAACTCTCTAAATATTTGATGTTTTACTGCGATTTTAGCAACTGATAGCATTGGGCTATGCCTCATGGCAAAAGACGCTTTATTAGTTTACTTGCTATAATCTACTGGAATGTCATTTGTGATAGGTAGCCATGGGACACCAAACACTAGGTTGCCATTAAGTAAAATTAACTGGGAGGGCAGGTACTTCGCTTAAGTTTTCACAAATGTTCTGTGAGCAATAATACCATCAAATTAATCCTTACCAAATGCAAGGGCGTTATATCTTTTTAAATATTAAACATCAAATTGTCAGTTGGTTCCGAAAGAGAACTTTATCAAATATGCAATCAGAGAGATAAGTATTTCATGCTGTTTTAATTACACAGCAGCTCTGAAGTACTGTACTGTACCTGTGGGCTGAGAATAATCTTCAGAAAGGATTATGACAATAATGCGCTTTTCAGCAAAATGTCACCTTTCTTATTTTACCAAAACCTGAACTTACTCTCTGACTGAGAGTTAATTAAATATTTGTAAGCAGAGGCGTAGCTTGAAGCTTGTGGGCCCCGATGCAAAAGTTGACCTGGGCCCCCCACTACCACCCACCACTTCTACCGTGCGTGCAGATACACCCACCGCACGCCCAAGATACTCAAAGTGGCTTAAGAGTCTTGAGTTCCCAGAGTCCCTCCTTACATCAGAGGAGAGGGATTACCGCTGGAGAATCAGAGGACAGGGATCACCGCTGGAGAATCGGAGGGCAGGAGCCCATGGCAGATCACTTGCCATTGCCAGAGCTTCTTTCCCATCCCAGCACTGTATACAGCTCCTCCCCCCACACTACACAGGGCTGAAATCACATTCCTTTACACACAGTCAGCCTTCACAGGGTGTATCTGGCTTTTATGTTGCCGTTCTGACCTGTGAAATTCTTTAGTCAGAATGGCAGTGTAGTTGCAGTAGGCAGATACACCCAGTGCGGATCGTGGCTGACTGGCTGCGTTGTAAAGGGATGTGATTTCAGCCCTGCGGAGGAAGAGCAGTATAGAGTGCTGTAATGGGAAAGGAGCTCAGCAGCCAGAGATAGCATCCAGGGTGAAGGGGGTGGTCAGGGGGCTTTGGGGGGCGCAATTTAGATCTGGGGGGGGGCAAAGCCATGTGACACAAAACCTGGAGCCTGCAGCCCCTCAGGAGATGTTAAGAGATTTGTTTTAGCAATTTCTGAAGGTTTCTCTGTCAGTGTTGGGGTCAACTCCCAGAGGTTTGTGTTATTTCCCCTGTTGTCAGGGAAGTGGGGTAAGCGGACAGCCCCAGGTGGGGGGTACAGAAAATCACAGCTGGTGACTAGGAGACATTGACTGGTGTTTTACCTCACCAGTGACATCGCTCCCATCGTGGCTACAGGACGGCACTCTTCTCCTCTTAACTCGCTGAGCTCGGTTACCATTCCATGTTGCCAGCACACAGCACAGACACTTCCCCATCCTGGGTTGTTCTCACCCCGTGCTTCTCTCCATTCAGGAAATGGCTCACAGCTTCTCCCCAGCCAATGAGAATGGAGGGGTGTGGACTATGGAAGGCAAAGTGGAAGCCCAGTACTGGAGCGTGGCTGTGGGGCCCTGGGCAGATCGGAGCTAAACTTTGTGGCGGATATGATAATATGACAGGGATGTTGCAGGGCCCCCTGGAGCTAGGGGTGGGGTTGCGATTGTGACCCCTGCAACCCCTTATGCTATGTCCATGTTTGTAAGTATCGCTAGCTTAAAATCTCCGCTCTGCAAACACAGGGTCGTAGATAAGGGGGTACCACCAGTCCTCCTGTACGGGGCATGGGCTAGCAGGGGGGCCCAGACAGCAGGGTGATTCAGATGTAGGTAGGGAGGGTGATCAGTACAGCACTCGGGGGGGGGCAATTACTGAAATCAATCCCCTGTGTAGCTTGCTCTTCAGCAGCTGAAAGCCAGCTTCTTCTCCTCTACCTCCCATGGGCTTTCAGCTGCTGCAGAGAGAGCCATACAGGGGAATGATTCCAATCACTGCCCCTCTGCCGCACCACTCGCTCTCCCTGTGCACTATATGTTTCCCGCTGCTGCCCAGGCCACCCTGTTTGCCCCCCACAGCGCTGCTGGCTTCCCTTCTCTCTGAATGTAAGAGAAAATGCAGGAAAAATTTTACAAAAAAACTGCCAGTGGTTCTAACCACTCACCAGTTTATCCTAATCTGAAAAAAAAATGTCTTTGGTTGTAATTTAAGTATTGTTTTAAAAGCACATGCATAGTACTGTATGTAATGTAATGACTTAAAAAATCAAGACTGTATTTCTGTGCTTCAGTGGCACAAGGTTAAAGGGGGGTTCCACCCGCAATTTTTTTTTTTTTTTTTTAAGTCAGCAGCTACAAACACTGTAGCTGCTGACTTTTAATAAGGACACTTACCTGTCCTACTCGCCCACGATGTCAGCCCCCCCGAGGCCGATCCCTCGGCGCTGGCAGCTCCCGGCGCCGCCATCCTCAGTAAGGGAAACAGGCAGTGAAGCCGTGCGGCTTCACTGCCCGTTTCCTACTGCGCATGCGCGAGCAGCGCAGCGCTTTGTGAATGGGCCAGCTGCTCTCTGGAATACACACAGTTCCCAGAAGGCAGCGCGCCCCATTCGCAAGAAGGCACCTAGTGTAGAGTGAGGAAGAAGATCCACCGCGGAGGATGAAGAGGCAGATTAGGGACTTCCGCCTAGGAACCGCTATTTCTGGTAAGTAAATTTTATTTATTTTTTCATTTTTTTATTTATTTTTTTATTTGTAGATATTTGGTAAAAAAAAATAAAAATCAGGGTGGAACTCCACTTTAAGGCATTTGAATGCTCCCATTTCTTTACACTTTACAATTAATATATATTTGTATAGCCAAAACCCTTTTTAGGATAGAGTGTGTAACGGCACCCCAATCTCAAGGGGTATTAACGCCGTTTACGATGTTCCCTCTCCTAGACACACATCCACTCGCTACCAATATCCACAGCTAAACGACCCTTTCCTATAGGAGCCGACCCCTCTGGAAGAAGACGAGACGCACTCTGTCTCTTCTGTAGTAGGGTCATGGTAGCGCCGCTATCACGTAAGCCATTGGCTACCGTTCCATTAACCCGGACCGTCTGCCTGTGTTGTTGCCTGTTGTCCCGGTTAGCTGCTTGTATTGGATCAGCCTCGTGCAGGACGCCCCAATGTTCTTCCTCCTCAACGCAGTGGGCCGCAGGCATGGGTGTGCGGGGGCTCCCCCTTGCTGGTTGTCTCCATGACTGGGACTGGATGGCTGGATTTAATGGACAGTTTGGCTTTTTGTGCCCTAGCTGTTTACATCCGAAACACCTGATGGGTTGTGCATAGTCCTGGGAGTTGAACCTGGGCTGCTGAGGATAAGTGGCCGTTGGGGTTGGTGCTGAAGCTGTGTTAGAGGCTGATAAACTGGGCCGAGATAGTGGATAGCGCTCGCTTCCGCCTGACCTTCGAGAGTCCAGATATTCATCGGCAAACGTAGCCGCTTGCTGTACAGTCCGTGGTTGCTTATCTCGCACCCAATCCCGTAGTACCGGAGGGGTGTGGTTAAAGAACTGTTCTAAGAGTACTAGCTGGGTGATGTCCTCTATGGTATGAGCGCGGCTTCCCTGGAACCAGCCCTTGAGGTTTCGCTGCAGATGATGTGCCCATTCCACGTATGTTATGTGGGTTTGTTTCCGGGATTCTCGAAACTTAATCCGGCTGGCTTCGGGTGTAATGGCAAATCGGGCTAGCAGAGCTTCTTTTACCCGGTCATAGTCTCTAGCGTCCTCATCCTCCAGGGCCCGATACGCATCCGCCGCTCTGCCCGTTAAATTACTTGCCAGTAAGGCGACCCAATCTGGGGCCCGCACTTCATGTATCTGGCATTGTCTCTCAAAGTCCTGCAGGAACGCTTCAATTTCCTCCTCTCCTTCCTTAAATAGTTTGAATGCCCGAAAGGGCAACTTACGGCAAGGCACTGTATCTTTAGGTGTTGTCTCTGATTGTCGCATTTCCGCCATTCTCTGCTCATTTTGCCGCTCATCCTGCCACTGGATGTCTCTAACGGCTTCCCGTATGGCGGTCTCTGATGGGCTAGCACCATATAATGCCAACCGCTGTCGAACTCGTTGTTGAAACAAGTCTTCAACTGACCGGGGTCCTGCATCACCATCCCTCTGATCCATCTCCGCTAGTTCCCTGATCAAGGTGGCTTTGTTCTTTGTCCCACCGGTGCCTCCACGGCTCTCAAGTAAGTCTTTCAGCGTGGCTCTCCTGCAGGCTGCATAGCTGGTCATTCACTGTGGTTGGCAGCAGCGGGATTTTCCCTCCAGTTCCTGGGACACCCCAAGCCACCACAGTGAATGACCAGCTATGCAGCCTGCAGGAGAGCCACGCTGAAAGACTTACCTGAGAGCCGTGGAGGCACCAGTGGGACAAAGAACAAAGCCACCTTGATCAGGGAACTAACAGAGATGGATCAGGGGGATGGTGAAGCAGGACCCCGGTCAGTTGAAGACTTGTTTCAACAACGAGTTCGCCAGCGGTTGGCATTATATGGTGCTAGCCCATCAGAGACTGCCATACGGGAAGCCGTTAGAGACATCCAGTGGCAGGATGAGCGGCAACATGAGCAGAGAATGGCGGAAATGCGACAATCAGAGACAACACCTAAAGATACAGCGCCTTGCCGTAAGTTGCCCTTTCGGGCATTCAAACTATTTAAGGAAGGAGAGGAGGAAATTGAAGCGTTCCTGCAGGACTTTGAGAGACTATGCCAGATACATGAAGTGCGGGCCCCAGATTGGGTCACCTTACTGGCAAGTAATTTAACGGGCAGAGCGGCGGATGCGTATCGGGCCCTGGAGGATGAGGACGCTAGAGACTATGACCGGGTAAAAGAAGCTCTGCTAGCCCGATTTGCCATTACACCCGAAGCCAGCCGGATTAAGTTTCCAGAATCCCGGAAACAAACCCACATAACATACGTGGAATGGGCACATCGTCTGCAGCGAAACCTCAAGGGCTGGTTCCAGGGAAGCCGCGCTCATACCATAGAGGACATCACCCAGCTAGTACTCTTAGAACAGTTCTTTAACCACACCCCTCCGGTACTACGGGATTGGGTGCGAGATAAGCAACCACGGACTGTACAGCAAGCGGCTACGTTTGCCGATGAATATCTGGACTCTCAAAGGTCAGGCGGAAGCGAGCGCTATCCACTATCTCGGCCCAGTTTATCAGCCTCTAACACAGCTTCAGCACCAACCCCAACGGCCACTTATCCTCAGCAGCCCAGGTTCAACTCCCAGGACTATGCACAACCCATCAGGTGTTTCGGATGTAAACAGCTAGGGCACAAAAAGCCAAACTGTCCATTAAATCCAGCCATCCAGTCCCAGTCATGGAGACAACCAGCAAGGGGGAGCCCCCGCACACCCATGCCTGCGGCCCACTGCGTTGAGGAGGAAGAACATTGGGGCGTCCTGCACGAGGCTGATCCAATACAAGCAGCTAACCGGGACAACAGGCAACAACACAGGCAGACGGTCCGGGTTAATGGAACGGTAGCCAATGGCTTACGTGATAGCGGCGCTACCATGACCCTACTACAGAAGAGACAGAGTGCGTCTCGTCTTCTTCCAGAGGGGTCGGCTCCTATAGGAAAGGGTCGTTTAGCTGTGGATATTGGTAGCGAGTGGATGTGTGTCTAGGAGAGGGAACATCGTAAACGGCGTTAATACCCCTTGAGATTGGGGTGCCGTTACAGAGTGGTTGGGGGTTAGAACTGTCTGTGTCTTCACAAGTTAGATGTAAAAACATAAGAGTTGTCACCACAACAAAGAAGAGGGGAAGTCTTCCAAAATATACAACTATTCAGGTGACAACTTCCTCTTATATCCTGGCATCTCCAGGGAAGCAAATGAGAGGAAACCTATCCACAGACAAGAAAACAGGGGACTTTGCCTATTCCTTACACTAACCAAAACAAAAGGTTTGGGTAAACATACATTTTATAGTGGCTTTAACGACTTACCCTCCAGAAGATTTATCCCCCTCTTCCAGACCAGGCCATTTTCTGTGATATAGCAATACGTTACTTTAACTGACAATTGCACGGTCTTGCAACACTGTACCCAAACAAAATGTATGTCCTTTTTTCCCACAAATAGAGCTTTCTTTTGGTGGTGTTTGATCCCCACTGCTGTTTTTATTTTTTGAGCTATGAACAAAAAAAGACCAACAATTAATATATATATATAAATATATATATATATATATATATTTTTTTTTTTACTTTCTGCTATAAAACATATCCAATAAAAAAAATTTAAAAAATTAAATTTTTTCATTCATTTAGGCCCCTTTGACACTACTGCGACTTCAAAGTCGCGCGATTTTACCGTGATTTCGCGCCCGTGATTTCAGGGAATGTCTGTGTAAGTGGCATCAAAATGGGACCAAAGTAGTGCAGGGACTACTTTGAAGTCGGAACGACTTGAAGTCGTACTAATATGAATGGTTGTCATTGAAAAACATGGGAAACGCCTTGTCATGCTACTTTGCCATCACAAATCGTGGGACAAGTCTTATAAGTGTGAAAGGGGCCTTAGGCCAATATGTATTATGCTACATATTTTTGGTGACCAAGGACACTAATACAGCGATCAGTGCTAAAAATATGCACTGTCACTCTACTAATGACACTGGTTGGGAAGAAATTAAACATCAGGCGCGATCAAAGGGGTAACTGTGTGCCTAGCTGGTGTTTTCTTACTGTGGGAGGTGCTTTTACCAGGGGAAGGCATTGATTAATGTTCATGCTTTGCAGAAACACAGGATCAATGCCTTCCCTACTGACAGAACAGTGATCTGCCTTGTTTACAAAGGCAGATTGCCGTTCAGGCTCTCTGCTTAATGATCGGCAGATACCGATGGACACAGAGTCCGCAGTACCTGCAGATCAGCTCCCAGTGTGTCTAATCACAGAGGGAGTAGGTCCCTGGTGGCGTGCATGTGCGCACAGACCTGAAAGTATCGGATCACGTACTAGGTACGTGATCCAGCGCAGGCCGCCTGCCCTGCCACGTAATATGTGCGGTGGGCGGTCATAAAGTGGTTAAAACGTGTATCTATAATCCTACTCTGAGAATATGGAACTATTGTCCCTCTCTCTTTAGATCCTGAGCCAGAATAACTCCCCTATGGGCTTGCGGTATTTTAGGGAGTAGGAAACTGAGATGGTATGTATACTGTACTGTCTGATCCACAACATCTTACAATTTACATATACCTCCACCATAAGCGCTAAAATGCAAGAAACCAATTATAAATCACTGACAAGGTGGTGTAGGGTGCCTAAGACTCTAGCCTTGGTACTCCCTCAAGGTTTTGGACAGATTCTAGAGAGGTTGTGGCATGTAGGTCTCTCTACTTCACATCTGGTGGGACTGTCTGAAAATCAAAACATTTTGGGCTGAAATCAGACAGTTGATTTAGGACATCACATTCCAGATTGCTGATGGCTCAGTGTTTGTTAGCTGCCACTCTGGTTTTCAGTTGGGGCTTCTAGAAAGTGTGTAACGCCTCATTTACTAAATGCTGCCAAAAGTTTGATCCCACTGTTTTGGAAACAAATGCAGACATCCCCTGTTGCAGATTGGATTAAGAGATAAAATACTATCATGGAACCTGAGGAATAAGCCCCATACACACGATCGGACTTCCAACAAACGTTTCCATGATTTTTTGTTTGAAGGGCGTTGGCCGTGAACTTGGAATGCATACAGACGACAGGACTTTTTCAGCAAACTTTCCCAAAATCACGTGTTTTTTCTGCTCTTTTCTGCTCTTTACGTCACCCTTTGGTCAACTTCTGCTATTGTTGGTTGATTTTAACATTGGTTCTAAGCATGCGTGTTTGTACTTTGGACTAAAGTCCGATGGATTTCTGTACACACGGCAGGACTTTGCACCGTAGGACTTTTGTTGCCGAAAACTATGTTCGTTTGCAGAGCGAACATTTGTCCGATGAGCGTACACACGGTCGGATTTTTTTTAAAAACCTGGAAATTTAGAAGGTTGTTGTCAAAAAGTCCGACCGTGTGTATGGGGCTATAGGTACATGTTTGTCAAGACAAATATGATTGTTTTTTAACTTGTGGGCAACTTGGATACATTTTGTGTCTTCCCAAGCAAGTTAATATTGGTTGGCCATATGACCCTCAATGGATGCTGACTGGTGAAACCAATTTTTTCCTGTAATTTCTACTGCTCTAATACCCAACGTGCAATATCTGGTATTGTTACTGATCCTGGCATAGACCCATTCCCCTTATTTGTGTGTGTTTATGTTTTTTGGTATTTTCCTCTTATTTTGTTATTTTCCTCCCATTTCCTTTTTGTACCCCGTGCTAGTTTACCTTACGCCCCTTCTTTTTTTCTACTTATAAGACTTAATGGCTCTGTTTTACACAGAGGAATATGGTATACACTGCCTTGCAGGGCTGCTGTTAGAAATCATGTGGCCCCATACAGCCCCCTTTGACCCCGCCCCCTCCCCCACCCCTGGATCCTCCCAAAAAGTTGAGGGGGGGAATATGATGCAACAGTTGTGGAAGTGAAAGGTGACTTCAGAGCTGCTCGTATCACTTCCACATGAAACCTGACAGTTGCTTTTACAAATACACACACTCCTGGCTGCTGACCACAGCTGGAAATGTGTGTATGTGTTTAAAAATGCATGCTTGCAGCAAGGCCCCAGCTGATATAAAATGCTGTGGTTAAAGGGAAGTGGTTGGGGGCTGTAAGAATGCAGCTCAGCTGTGCTTTTTACTGCTCCTAAAACACAAGTGTACAGTAGCATTTCACAGTGCCTTGTGATCTTTAGGCCTCACATTTTTTTTACTGCTTCCAAGCACCCCTTCCTGTTATCCTATGTGTCTATGCACACATAGAATTTTAGAACTTCTAGTGGCAGGGGCAAACGTTTACAAGCAGGAATAAAAAAAAAAACATGGCCAGTGCGTCCAGGAGCAGCAGTTTTTTTGACCAAAAAAATGCTTGACGCATGCAAATGCTCTTAACGCATTTTACCATTAGGCACGTTTACTGCTTGAGCGATAATTAATTTCAGTGACCAGAATAACTTATTATTTTGGCCAATCAAATGAATGCCCAAGTGCTTTATGCCTATAAATGAGCCTAAACGCTCGTACAGGTGTTAGACACTTTTACAAGCGCCAGGCGTTTTTTCTGGCAAAAGGCTGCTGCCAAGAGGAGGATCTTTTTTTAAAGCATCCTGTGTGCATGAGGCCTTATAGCATTAGGATAATCATTCACACAGCACACAAGGTGCTCTATGGCTCTGTCAAAGTGTGTCACATGCTGTTGGGTGCTGACTTAACACACAGTACAGCTCTAAAGTAATAAAGTCAGCACACAACAGCATGTGACACACTTTGACAGAGCCATAGAGCACCTCCTGTGCCAATGATTGTCCTATGCTGAGAATCATAAGGCACTGTGAGGATGTGGATGATTCTATTACAATGGGTGATTTTAACACCTCAACTCGCTTTTTTTCCTGCCACGCTACACGCCACCAGGATTAGCACTACCGCTCCCTCCCTGTCAGCTGTGTCACATCAGTCTCTGAGACAGCGGCACGGGTCTGTACAGATCACTCCGCCGAGCAAAGGAGAGCAGTGGCCGGAACACTAGAGAATGATATTGGGCGCAGGATGGTATACCTCCGCCCGAAAATGAAAAAAATAGTCCCTACTCAGCTTTCACCTCATGAGCCCCTGATAGGGACCAGGAAAATATATTTATGCACCCCCTAAGCAAGTAGGAGCGGGGGTGTAATTTAGTGAGCCCTATTTTTATTTTATTTATTTTTTAAGAAGAAATGCACTATAAAGCCTGTCCGGGCCACCTGATGAGCTGATAGGGCCCGGGCCCAGTACAGCAGGGCTGGCTGTACTGCCCTATCAGCGGCCCTGCTGCCTTGCAATTTCTGGATATGTAAGACTTGGTTTATTTGTTTCATGTCTGCAGGGGTTGTACCATTGATGGCATTTTCAAAGTTTTCATTATATCTGCTAATATGGTGTACTGCTCATTGTCATAATGAGTTTCTGATTCTGCTTCTTCCTCCAACTAATTTGTACACAAGCTGAAATAAAATAACAGATTATACAAAAAAATATATGTGTATATATGCCTGACCCACTCATCTGCTAACAATAGTTTGGATGTGAGGACAGGCCAGGTGAATATACATATTTTAAAGCCACGCCAAAGGGTACACAAATCTATCAATAGGTGGCACTTTAACCACTTCAGCCCTGGAAGGATTTTCCCCCTTAATGACCAGGCCATTTTTTGCGATACTCCATTGCGTTACTTTAACTGACAATTGCGTGGGCGTGCGATGCTGCACCCAAATAAAATTGATGTCCTTTTTTCCCACAAATAGAGCTTTATTTTGGTGGCATTTGATCACCTCTGCATTTTTTTTTTTTGCGCTATAAACAAAAGGAGACCGACCATTTTGAAAAAAAACTAAATGTTTTACTTTCTGTTATAATACATATCCCCAAAAAATTGTAAAAAAATGAATTTCTTTATCAATTTAGGCCAATATGTATTCCGCTACATATTTTTGGTAAAAAATAAGCCTATATTGATTGGTTTGCACAAACGTTATAGTGTCTACAAACTACGGGATAGATTCATGGACATTTCATTTTTTTTTATTGTTTTTACTGGTAATGGCGGCGATTTTTAGCAGTACAGCGACATTGCGGTGGACAAATCTGACCCTACGTGACACTTTTTGTGATTTCTCCCATGTGGAGTATTGCCGTGAAGTTTAGAATAGAAGCAAAAATTCTAGGGCCATCACAATTATCTCTATATTGACAACCTGTAAAGGCTTTGAAAGTGTTGCCAATGAAAGATTTCAGGTACCGTAGTTTGTCATTGCAAAATCATCCTTTAAATTTTACCAAAAAATGGGCAATATATTGTGTTTTTGTGCATTAAAATTAATTTTAGTGTATTTTTGCCTGAAAATGTGCATTTGATAAATGGCCGCACTTCGGTGTTTCTGCTCTCAGGAAATATATAACATTGGGAGTTCTAGGTAATTTACTACCAAAAAAAAAAATGATTTTAACGTGTGTGAAAAGTAAAAAAAAAAAATACCCTGGACAGCAAGTGGTTAAACTCGTGTTTTTTGTACCATACGTGGCCCCTTTCTCTCCTTCTTTATGGTCCTCAGTGGTGTAAGAATTTTAACTGAAAGAGAGCCCAGCTGTTCTTCTTCTGATGAAAGCTACACTTCCATATGTAAGTCTGTTGCTCAATTCTTCCAAAAAAGATTTAAGGTCCGTTTTTCTGCTACAACTTGTTGTAGGTTGCAGTTGTTATTTCAATGTTAATTACCAAAGGGCTATAACCTTTTTATGAAATTAAATAGGTAGGGTCCTCAATATATATATATATATATATATATATATATATATATATATATATATATTTATATAATACTGCCTCCTTCCTCCTACTGTATATTGTACAAAATTACACTCTTACACTAAAAAAATTGACTTCTGTTTTTGCCTTTTTAGGGGCATTTCTTATCCCATATTTCTTAACCCTTATCTTCGCTGGAGTTCCATTGTTTCTACTGGAGTGTTCTCTGGGACAATTCACATCTATTGGCGGTCTTGGAGTATGGAGACTTGCGCCAATGTTTAAAGGTATGCAAGAAACTCTTTTAAAATTATTCACTAGCACCATGCCTTCTATTGTGTTTTCTATATATATATATATATATATGTTACATACTATATTTATTGGCGTATAACACTCACTTTTTTACCCTGAAAATAGAGGGTAAACTGTGCCTGCGTGTTATACTCAGGAGGCTGTGGAACGTTTTTTTCCTGAAACTTCCCTCTTAAAGTTAGGGTGCGTGTTATACACCTGTGCGTGTTATACGCCGATAAATACGGGTAGTTGCATATCAGTTTTTTTTGTGTGTGATGTTGAAATGTATGTACAAATATGAAAACCATGTTAAAAATAATTTATTAATTTAAAAAAAAAAAAAATGTGTGATATTTATGCCCTAAAATAAGGAAGGAATCCCTTCTGGAAAAATTGGTTGGCACAATATGACAATGCAACATACTTGGACACATTAGGCCTCACTGCCTTAGTTTAGATGGCAGAAACAGCAAACCTTTATGAAAATTAAACTTTATATCAGTGTGTATAAAACCAGAAAACAACAAACTGCTTTTTCATTTCCATTGACATGTATGGGGGAAAGCAGAATTTCCAATGCAAATAAAAGTCCATCTAACGTGGAGTTACGCTTTAAGCCTAGGTTCACATTGGTACGATCTGACATGCAGTTTGACATGTCAAATAGCATGCCAAATTGGCAGCTATTGCCGGCAATGGCACCGTCAGAATCGGCGCGGCACCGACTTTGCAGCCCTGCAACGAATCCCTGTACTACTTTTTGCAACTTTGGGGGGCGAATTGTATAGACATCTGTGCATCTGTCAAATCGCCGCTGAAGTCAAAATATGAAAGAGGTTTTGGAGTCCTACCTATTAATCGCCGCTGAAGTCAGACTGCAGTGCCGGGTTGAAATCGTGCGAGTTTAGCTGAACTCGCATGATTTCTAACCTGCAGCAAACCTGGGCTGGTCCAAACAAAACACCAAATGCTGTCCTTTACCCTACACAAGGATCTGCACCCAGGATCATATGTGTGATAATAATTTTTGTGGCACGTTAATAGAAGTTAACATAAGGGTATTAATATGCACTTAGTGCTGTATTGAACTGAAACATTTTTTCTGGTTTATTTGTATTTTATTTTATTATGAGGGTTTATTAATACAGCTGCTGGGTTGGATGGGCGTTGTTATGTTTACCCAGTGGGCCTATTGGAATAAGAAGATTATTATGTATTCACAAGTACTCACAGAAGTTTGTAGTTGGTTGGTAATATACTGTAAAACAGGGGTGCCCAACCTTTTGAAGAGCGAGGGCCACTTAAAGTGGAGTTCCACCCTGAAAAAACAAATACACGGAAATGCAGCCAAAAAATTGAAAATAAAAAATTGAAAAAAAAAAAAAAATTTTACTCACCCGAAATACCGGTTGCTATGCAGAAGTCCCTAATCTGCCTCTTCCTTATCCGAGGTGGATCTTCTTCATCCCTCCTACTCGCAGTGTCTTCTGGTGAATGGGGTGCGCTGCCTTCTGGGAACTGTGAGTAATCACAGAGAGCAGCCGCCCATTCACAAATCGGCGCGAGACTCGCGCATGCGCAGTAGGAAACGGGCAGTGAAGCCGTAAGGCTTCACTGCCTGTTTCCCTTAGTGAGGATGGCAGGGGCCATCATCGCGGGGGGGCGTGGGCCATCATCGCGGGCGAGTAGGACAGGTAAGTGTCCTTATTAAAAGTCAGCAGCTGCAGTGTTTGTAGCTGCTGACTTTACAAAAAATAAAATTGGGGATGGAGCTCCGCTTTAAGCAACTTGGTAACCAGGCCACAATGATCGGAGCAGGCGGGTGACAGGTCATGGCTATTCTATAGACCCTCCGATCCGACCTGCCCAGATGGAAGAGGACGAATTTCCTTCAATTTTTTTATTTTTTAGAGGATCGGATTGGAGGTAGGCGGGCTTGAACGGACAAAAGTCTGTTTACATCTGCCGCTCTGTAGAGGTGAATTGAGGGTCCGATTGAGTAGGGCTGATCGTGTGAAAAGGTCCTAAGACTGCTTTCACACTGATGGGATGTGGTTTACCCACACCATGGGTGCAGCGTAGTGAACCTATGTCTATCCTGCAGGTTAGCTAAACTTTGCCATAGACTCTGCCTGTGGCAAAAGCCGGTGCTGTACATGAAGCATCAGCTTATGGGGCCGTTTTCTTCCTCTAGCACCAGCTTCATTCACAACACTGATGCTGTGGTATGACGGGTCGGCAACCTGCGATCTGGGCTTGCCAACCCGCCATTCCAGAGTGGGAGGTCGCGGGCCACATCAGAGGGCCCCTAGGCCACTGGTTGGCAACCCCTGCTGTAAAAGGATATTTATGATTTAGGGAGGACTGCACTTTTTTCCTTAATTTCTTATATTCATTGAGTGTGTAAAGGGTGTGAAACACTTTTGATGCTAGCACAGCTTCTAATATTAGACGTTTTTATTTACTACATGGTGAAACACATTTTCATATGTGATGTATGTGACTGACTAGCATTTTATTATAAAAATCTTTCTCTCTCTCTCTCTCTCTCTCTCTCTCTCTGTGTGTTCATCCACTGCACATTTGTTTTTTCTACAGGTGTGGGGTTGGCTGCTGCTGTTCTCTCCTTCTGGCTAAATATCTACTATATTGTTATTATCTCCTGGGCCATTTATTATTTATATAATTCATTCACCACAGTAAGTATTGGTAGATTTGTTTGATAAACGTATTTACAATGTAGCCATTTAATATCTAAGTGTATGTATCTAAGTGTATGTTTTCAAAGTGTATCCCATGCTTCAAGGCAGATATAAAACACACAGATTAATTCAGCTGCGTTTTCATAAAAAAAAAAAAAATAATAATAATCATGTAATTAATTTACTAAACTCATCTACTCTTAGTATCTGAATTAGACACATCATGCAATCTCCTGCACAGCAGAACTTAGACTGGAATAGGGAGGGGCAGCATTAGGTGAGCAGAGGTATAAACTTGATGGTAGGCTGCTGCTCCTTCATTGTTCAATCAGCAGAGAGATGATGCCATTTTCTATCTTTGCTGTAATAGAAAAAGTGATGCCATCCTCATATGCGGCATTACAGGACTGTGTAAATCTCAGAACCGAACAGACAGAAATGCAAATCCTTTGGCAGGTGAAGCAGCACCCATATATGTTTTTTTAATGGTACATTTGGTTGTTTGTTCAAAGTGCAGCTTTAATAGCACTACTTTTCTATGTATGAAAAATTATATTGGCGTTTTGTACATGGTAATAGAATTCTGAATCTGCTGTCCAGGGTGCTGAATTCAATTCACCAACATTGTTGTCTGCTAAATCAAATAGCACTGACTATAAGGTCATTTTCCTTTGTCTTTCTTCTTTTAGCAAAAACACATACATGCCTAGGTTACTAGGACTGAGCTCTTATATATAATATACTAGTTGGATAAATGTACAAAAAAGTCTGCACTACAGGTGAAATAATCTTCCAGACAGTCCAATCTTCATGGAATCCACATGGACATGTCTTCAACCTTAGACAACCCAAATGGGCCACTGTAGGTTTTAAGCCAACAAGGCCACCAATGTATGCACTGGAGCCTTGCTGCCCTCTTCAATTTGGAGAAAACCAGAACTAGACACAAACAAAGATAAAAAAAAAAGAAAAAACACCAGCCTAGTGCATTACTGTATACCTCTTTAATACATTTTTAAAAATAAGTACATTATACTCACAAAAGGAGAAATATCACAGGCATTAAAAACACATCACCCCCAGACCCACAACCATTGGGTAGGGTGCAGCTGATGCATTTTGAGGGACATGCCCTCTTCCTCAGGGGAGAAGTGTTGTTTTTACACAGGACCCCCTCCTCACCCCCCCCCAGTCCCACTGACCTGTTGCGCAGCCATCTCCCGTTCTGAGCCCTGCTATAGCCTAGTCACGGGTCCAGAGCTTAGAAATCCCCTCTGCATTCACAGGTCTTCTTCCCCTCTGACAGGACAGGCTACGTGGGTTCTAAATGGTCATCGCCGCACATGTGATGGCACCGACCAATTAGAATGCTCCTAAACGTCCTTCCTGATGGGGTACATTTTGGAGATGAAGCTGTGGGGAGATGAAGCTGTGGGGATCTCTAAGTACCGGACCGTTGATCTCTAAGTACTGGACCGTTGACGCGGCTATAACAGGGCTCAGAACGGGAGATTGCCACGCTGCGTGACAGCGGGACAGGAGGAGGGGGTCCTGTGTAATTTCACCTTACAGATTTTTCTGTAAAGGTGAACTTACCCTTTAAGCCTTATTATAGGCTTACCTATAGGTAAAATTCATGTATGGGAGTTTACCCCCACTCTAAGTGTATGAAGACCAGCCACCATCTCCCTGTAGAGTCAACACTCACCAGATCGGATGACTGCCCTTACAACAGCATAGGCGCCTGTGACTCATGTCAGAACTCTCCATAATGCATGTGAAACTTCACAATAATCTGCATCCAATGGCATCTCCAGATGAAGGCAAGTGCTTTCTTTTGATTTTAATGGGGATTGTTTTTACATCATATTTTATTAAACTACTACACTGTTGGAGATAATTTCTGGCTCCTGGTGAGTTTTATTTATCATAGCTTGATTCCATCTGGAAGTTCCATTGAACGCAGATTATTGTGAAGTTTCACATGCAATTTGGGAAGTTCTGACATGAATCACAGGCGCTTATGCTGTTTTAAGGGCAGCCAACCATTCTCGATGGTGTTGACTCACTCCATGTCTTGTAAGACATGTCCATGTCCATGAGTGTTGACTACATGTAGGCATTAGGTATGCTACATGCCTGATGTTTTCTCTTACAGATACTAAGATACTGTGCATTCATCTACTCCTGAAGAAGTGAACTACGAGTCACGAAACACGTTGAGTTTTGGATGCAATTTAATCATGTATTGACAGTTGGATTGTATACATTCAACATTATATTTAATTATGTATGAAATGCATTAATATGGACTCATTACAAATCAGTTTGTTACCATTGTATACTCCTTTTGTATGCAATAGTTATTCATTTATTAAATAACAATGTTGGAAACTAGTTATTCATTGGCCATATGTGTTGTGCTTCATTTAAAGTCCCAGGATAAATAAATTGTATGTATATTGAAGGATGGAGGCACATCACTGGGTGCATCAGGTCACATTCTATGTTGTTATATTTCACACTCCCAATCATCTAACCTACAGTATTTGACAATAAAATTTTACTTTTTAAAAATCTAAAATAATTTCTGTCATAATGTAATCTTTTGTTTAACACCTTAGGTATATCCTTCTGCTATCATTACCTCTTTATTACCTGAAATTATTATTCCTTTTTTTTTTTCATCCAGGCCTCTTACTCTTACAACCTCCCCCTATATTTGTGTTCTTTGTCTCTTTCTCCTATTCCTTTTTTCTCCTCCATCTTTCTTATCCCACACTCTATATTTTGGTCTGTCTCTTTTAATTTCCAACCTCTTCTGACTGTTGATCTTAGAGACTTTCTATTTCTATTTCTCAAAACATTTTCCTTTTTTTATTCTTTTGGTCACTCTTAATTGTTCTAACTCTCTTCATCTTGCAGGCTTTCTCTTTCTATCCATTTTGTCCATTTTCTTCACTTTTACATCTCAACTATATTTCTTTATACCTTTCTTTAAAGGCCCGCTACTTGCAGCTACAAAATAAATCAGTTCCCCAAAACAAAGGAAAAACCCATTGCCAACATGTTTCAACACACATAGTGTCTTCATCAGGGAGAGTGCAATTTAGTACCATCGATCAGTGCATGGTGTACAAAAAAATCACAGTATCTTGTATTTACAAGCATTAAGGAATAATAGATATTCACAAATGTATATTCTGCTGCCAGACCAAAACAACATATATTTCAGAAAAGTGGGTTTATCCTTTAATGGTTTTATTCTTAAAGGTTTATCCTTTAATGCTATTCCTTAGGTTTCCTAGATTACCAGTATCTGAAAAAGATAAATGAAAAAGATAAATGGTAACTTTATAATCAGATGACAAGTCTACTTCCTTTATATGGGCACACTTTTTATGCGAAGACCTTTACAATTATTGTACATAGTCAGGTTGAAAAAAGACACACAAGCCCATCAATAGAAAGGATAAATAAATAGAAAACCTCCATATACAGAACTCTATACACACAGCTAATCCAGACGAAGGAAAACAAACCTATAAACATGGTCCAATTTGCTCCAGTGGGGGAAAAAATCCTTCCTCATCCCCTGACAGTAGTCAGATATTTCCTGAATCAACAATGTCTGGTGTTATTAGCCATAAGTTTTAATATCCATTAATATTTTGTCCATTTAGGAATCATGTTATTAGAATAATCTACAGAGGTAGCCAGCAATATATATCTTTTGAGGGAGTCTATTCCACATTTTATACAGCTCTTACTGTGAAGAAGCCATTCCGTACTGTATGTGAAAGTAAATCTATTTTCCTCCAGATGTATAGAGTTGTAGTGACCTTAAAATGAATAACTGCACCAAGCTCACTTTATGAACCACCTATTTATTTATACATGATGATCATATAACCCATTAATCGCCTCTTCTCATAAGAGAATACATTTAGCTCAGCTAATCTTTCCTCATATCTGGGGTCATCCATGCCTCTTATCAGTTTTGGTTGTCCTTCTCTGTAACAAATGTGATTTCTTTATTTGGATAACTGTGTCAGTGGAAGCCCGGTCCATTTTTAGTTTAGGGCAGCCTGGAGAAAGGTGAGAAACTCAGTCAGGTGGCTTTATTGCTTTATCTTATGTGGCAAGATTCTTTTGTACTCACTATTCCAAGTGACCACTATTCCTAGGGCAGAAAATGAGAAGTCTCTAGACATGTGCATTTGTTTTCGTCCAAATGCATTTTTGTCTGAATTTCGGGGATTTTTGCGTTCGTTTTAACAAACGATAACGAACGTGCAGAATCCGAACTCCAAACGATCCGACATAAAAAATGCTTTATTTTCGTTTCGTTGCGTCAGCAGTTCGATATGGATAGAAGATTTGACATGACGGTGACAATATCGATCTGTGTCTATCGAACCTGCGGTTGAATGTGCCTAACCTAACTCTCTTAGTCTAAGATTATTCGACATAGAGAGAAAAGATTTGACATTATAGAGACATGAAGATTCGACAAAGCAGCTATAAAAATTTGATTGCCGCGAGCGGACATTTATGGTCAAATGCTCTGTCCTTAGGCTATAGAAGAAGTGTAATGTTGGTTGACTAGTAATAATAATTAATAAATATAATTATTACTAGTCATACAACATTAGAATTCTACTATAGCTTGTGGGCGGAGCATTTGTCCGGAAATGTACGATCGCGGCGTCGTACGGTTTAGCTGCTTCGTCTAATCTTCTTAGAACATTTGACAGACACCATAAGCGTTCAATTGACAGATTCAACCTTAATAATTCGGATTTTCTGCCGAATGCATTTTTTAACGAAACAAAATTAATAAAAACTAATTTCGGGAGTAAATAAATAAATTTATTTTTCGGACGAAAACTAAATTCCGAAACTAAATATTTCAGTGTGCACATGTCTAGAAGTCTCCCATTATGGTGCACATAAAGCCAAACGAAACTGTCAGAGGGGCTAATAATTCCTTGCTCTTATGGAGAAATTTACCCTCACTTCCTGGTGTAATTACCATTTTCACCAGGACAGGAAGTATTGTTAATATCCCTCCAACTGGACACAACCAGAAACTTAAATGAAGCAAGGGCTCTAACAAATATGATTTTCTGTAATTCCACTATAACTGTTATACGTGCACATCTTATGTATTAAAGCATTTCAAATTTTTGTAACCATTTAGTCTCTACCTTGGAAACACTGTGGCAATTCATGGAACACGGAGCGCTGTTTCTCCAATTATTCTATCGCCAACACCACCAACCTGACCAGTGCTGTGACTGAATTTTGGGAGTAAGTTCATCTTTCATCCTATATGTCATCTGGACTGTATTAAATGTGAATATGATTAATGTTCCCTTAAATTGCATTTACTGATGATGGTTGTGGCATGTATATGTAAATATTGTCTTGATTACAAAAAATGGGACGGCTGATAATATGCTTCTGAAATGTACTTTAGCTGGTCCAGTGGCAGACACATTGTTCCGTGAGTTGTTTTCAATTTATGGCCCACCCCAATTTTATTTGGATCATGAATAAGGTCTGTGTACACAGACATTTGTGTTGTGACATGGTTTTGTGAAACATTTTTGCAGGATTTGGAAGGCAGCATTCAAATTTTGAATTTGATCTTATGAAGCAATAGACTGCAAATTACTTATATGATGATGACAGGTGGGAGAGTACATAGGTATTGGGGGTTATTTACGAAAGGCAAATCCACTTTGCACTACAAGTGCAAACTACAAGAGCAAAGTGCACTTGAAATTGCACTGAAAGTGCACTTGGAAGTACAGTCGCTGTAAATCTGAGGGGTAGATCTGAAATGAGGGGAATCTCTTCTGATTTTATCATCCAATCATGTGCAAGCTAAAATGCTGTTTTTTTATTTTCCTTGCATGTCCCCCTCGGATCTACAGCGACTGCACTTCCAAGTGCACTTTCAGTGCAATTTCAAGTGTAGTTTGCACTTGTTGTGCAAAGTGGATTTGCCTTTAGTAAATAACCCTTAATGTGTATGATCTTAATACAAAGGCTTTAGTTGCTTACCGTTCAATTTTTATGTCCCTAAGTCTAAAGACTGGCAAAGCTGAAATTGACTGAAATTGACAGTGCTGAAGTACAGAACCTATTCATTTCTGTTATTATTATTAGGCAGCCACATACATCTACAAAAAGTTAAACATTTTCCACATGTGGATAACTATAATAGCCACAGAAGCACCACACAGAGGGGTTGATTTCCTAAAGGCAAATAGACTGTGCACTTTTCAAAGTACATTTGCTCCAGAGGTTAGTAAGTGAGGTAAACTTTACAAAGAGTACCCAATCACAGGCAAGGAACATTAAAAAAACTGCATCTTTGCATCTTTGCTTCCACATGATTGGATGATGGAAGTCATCAGAGCTTCTGCTCATTTATTAACCTGCTGAGCGGTATTCCCGACTCCCGAGTGTGGCTCGGGCTGAATTTTCAGTACCAAGAGCGGTAACCCCGAGCCACACTTGGGATTGCATCGCAGGATCCATGTAGAGGTTACTTACCTTGTCCTATGGATCCTGCAATGTCTCCCCGCAGTGATCTGCGAGCCGCCGTGTCTCGCACGATTCACAGTGCCAAGCTCCGTTCCCTGCGAGCATTGCGACGCACAGGGACGGAGTTCAGTGCCAAATTCAAAAAGTAAAAAACACAGTACACATACAGTATACTGTAATCTTACAGATTACAGTACTGTATCAAATAATTACACATCCCCTTTGTCCCTAGTGGTCTGCCCAGTGTCCTGCATGCACTTTTACATTAGAAATACTTTTCTTTCTGCCTGGAAACTGGAGATTGTCCATAGCAACCAAAAAGTGTCTCTTTACGTCAAAAGTGGTTTTAGACCAACTAGAAAACAGCGATAATAAATTAGAATCACTTGCAGAATTGAGCGATAGTGATTTGTGGGGAAATTCGTCATCAAACACTGAAAAACAATTTTATTATTATTATATTATTATTTGTTATAATTATTTTATAGTTATTTATTATATTATAATTTATGATTTTGTGTTTCAAACTTTATCATACCCGGGATGTCTACTAGACTCCTGTTTGGACAGATTTAAGTGAGTTATTCCTAAGAATTACAGGCCTACAATATAAAACGCCAAATTTCCATGCAAAATAATGGTACCGCTTTCAGCATCTAAAATCTGAAATAATCATACCGCCAGGTAAGTTAAGCTCTGGAGCAACTGCTCTTGCAGAGTGCAACTCTAAGGACACTGGGTTAGGTTACATGCTCAGTTTAAATGCAAGCAGTGATTAACATGACTATTGTATAACAGATGTATTCCTGGTCTGCCAACCACGTTATACCCCGTACCTTACTTATACTTAATCAATGAGACCACACCTTTTAGCTTGGAGTAAAACATGGCCGTAGCAGCCTCCTTTATTATAACTGTTACATCAGTTATCAAAACATCAAACCATCAAAACATAATCAGAACATAATCAGAACCCATGTTCTCAGAATATTGCCTCCTGGTGTTTGTCTTTGCAGGAACCTCAAAATTACCATAATCATACTAATCATAATCATATTAATCATATCAATCTTAATCATATCAATAACAACCCATGTGACACTGCGGTACCTTAAATGGTCATAGGCCTCAAGCCGACCAGCTGCTCAGAGACGACCACTGACCGCAGTGCCCCCATTATCAAACTCTTCCAGCTAAACCCCTGTTAGCTGGAATACACCCTCAGAACCCATACCACCGATAGGTCCTGACCACTTGCTTTTTGAGGTACTTCATTCTCCCGCAAAGACCAAAACACCCGTCACAGCACCCAAGGGAAAACACCTTTACCCTTTGGTGCCCCTCCAAACCCTAAGGGCTCGTTGGATCCCATCCTGCAAACCCAAAGCCCACAAATCAGTCCCCACTTCATTCAGATGGAAACCATCACGTATCCACCTCCTATTCCAAGTGTCGGACCACCAAACCCCCGTTCCGGACCACAAACTTACCCATATCACGATTGATTTTCCTGCGAGCCCAATCGATGCCATCCACGGACCTCGCCCCTCTTCAAGCTGTCCGGGCCACCATATCAGACCAGACAATGATCGTGTCCGGGAAGGACATCCTGAGCCGCAGGAAATCAAATTTCATGTCCCTCGTCACCTCTAACATGGACCTACTGCCCAGATCATTGCCACCTACGTGCAGTACTAAAACGTCAGGTGGTCTGTCCAAACGAGCAAAACGGTGCACCTCCGGAACCATCCTGCTCCACAACATTCCCAGAACTCCCAGCCATTGGACACACGCCTCAGGTCTTGGGAACCCCAGCTGCCGACCCTCATATCGAACGTCAGCCCTCTTAGCCCCCCAGAACACAAATGAATGGCCCAGTATCCAGACCAAAGCTTGCGTCTCGCCTGAACGTAGAAGGAGAACAATAACTCCCATGAGAAAATTCCCACAACCCAACCTGTACAACTCAGCAGCCTGAATATAACACCTCAGGCATGCACCCAAAATTACTCAAGCCCCACTATTAGCTGGGGGCGAACGTACAGCCGGAACCTCCTGGATTCTCACCGGCCTATCTTCTTAACAGCTTCCTCGTCCATCCCACATCTGGCCGCCTCTGTAGTTGCCCCTATCCTGAAGGAGTGAGAGGAAAACTCCTTCTCACGGAGTCCCAATGCCCGAAGGCACTTTCGGAACACTGCAACAAATTGATATCTTGAAAGTGGGGTCCCGTCCTCGTGCGTCAAAAAGGAACCCACACTGGACGGGCAAACCCCAAACTACCCCTTAACAGCCCTCACCGGGCACAACAGAGAACCTGGAACCGGAAAAACCTGTACCAACTTACCTCTGCCCATCTGGTCCGTCTTAGACTTCCTAAGCTCCAGAGACACACCTTCCTCTGCCAAACCCACATCGCTAGCCAGCAACCCCCCGTGCACTGCCTTGGACGTGCTGACCAACTCACCTATCCGGAATGCTCCAAAGAATGCCGAGGAGAAAGCCACCGTGAACAGCAAAACCTCGTACCCGGACGAGCATTGGCCCTGTAACTGCCCCAGGATCCCGGCCAGCCGATCAAATGTTACTGGTCGCCTGCCGTCCGTGTTTGAGCCCCCCGACCATATCCCTTGAATGCCTGCCGCACACAAAAATCTTTTGTAAAGTCAGGGCAGCCCTGCCATTTAAACAGAAAGGCCAACCCTGCCAGCTTCTTACCCAAACAGGACCTGGACGCGCGAGCCTCCATGTTCCTGGCCAGGAAATACAGCACCAATAACCTTACATCGGGACCTACCGGATCAACTCCCGCTTCCCGAACCATCACTCGCCACTCCAGCCACACCTTCTCATACGCCACCCATGTGCCCGTACTCACCGATTTTCTGATCCAACCTGACACTATTCCAACGGAATCCTCCACAGCCAGCCTGGACAAGGGACCCCACGTTGCTCCGCCTCCGGTGCCAACTCCCGGAACCTGTCCCACTGAAAGCGAGACAGCGCATCAGCTATGACATTGTCCACCCCCGGAAGGTGTACCGCATACACAAACACATTGAGCTGTAAGCATCTCAACACCAGATGGCGCAGCAGCCGCACCACGGGGGGAGGATGCCGACACCTTGTTAATGATCTGCACCACCCCCAGGTTGTCCCCGTGAAACCGCACCTTTAAATCTCTGAAACAAGCACCCCACAGTTCCACTGCCAGTACCACCAGGAACAGTTCCAACAGGACCAAGTTCTTGGTGAAACCAGCATCAATCCATGCCTGAGGCCAGGGGCCCGCACTCCACTTTCCCTGAAAGAAAGCCCCAAAACCTGACCCCCCAGCTGCATCCGTGTACAGTTCTAAATCAAAATTGGTAATTGGGCCAGACATCCATAACGCCCTCCCATTGAAGGACTCCAGAAATTAATGCCAAACTTGCAAGTCTGCCTTGTGCTCACTGCCCAAACTCACAAAATGTGTGGGAGACCGTACCCCAGCCGTGCTAGCCGACAGCCGTTGACAGAACACCCTGCCCATTGGCAGGATGTGGCACGCAAAATTGAGTTTTCCCAGAAGCGACTGCAACACCCTAAGCTGCACCTTCCTCAGCCCCACCATAACTCTCAGCTCCCCCTTGTCCAATGGTAGGCAGCACTCCATGGCCTCCGAATCCAGGACAATGCCCAAAAACGTGATAACCGTGCAAGGTCCCTCAGTTTTCTTAGGTGCCAAAGGGATCCTGAACCGCTCTGCAATGTGCTCCAATGTGGCCAGGAGCACCGCGCAGATCCTGGATGAGGCCGGACCCTCACACAGAAAATCGTCCAAGTAGTGAATAATTGAACTCACCCCGACACATCCCTGACAACCCATTCCACAAATGAGCTGAACTGTTCGAACAATGCGCACGATATGGAGCATCCCATAGGTAAACACGTATCCACATAGAACGCATTGTCCCAATGACATCCCAGGAGGTGAAAGCTATCAGGGTGAACCGGCAACAATCTAAACGCCGCCTCTATGTCAGCTTTTGCCATCAAAGCCCCCTGCCCGTACCGGCGAACCCAGCCCACTGCAGCATCAAAGGAAGTGTAACTGACTGTACATGCTTCCGGATCAATCGCGTCATTGACTGACCCACCCTTCGGAAAAGACAGGTGGTGAATGAGGCGAAACTTGTTGGGCTCCTTCTTGGGGACAACCCAGAGCGGGGAGACCACCAAATTCTCCAATGGGGGGGGAGGGAATGGACCGCCCATGCGGCCTAAAGTAACCTCCTTGCGCAGTTTCTCTGCGACCACAGCAGGCTGCTGCATGGCCGACCGCAAATTGCGCGAGATCGGGGGGATAACCTGCAAGGAACATGAATGTGAAACCCCTCTGAAAACCCCCGATCCAACAATCCGGCCGCCCCCCTGTCTGGATACCTACCGAGAAACAGCCGCATCCTTTCCACCATCACCGGAGTCCTCCCTTTTGTGCCCAGCGTCTCCGGCACGACCCTTACCTTGCTTAAAGCATCTAGCCTGCGTAAGGGAGCCTCCGCAAACTTGCATGTGCCCTCATTAAATTGCCAGCACACCCCCTTTTTCTTACCGGCCAATTGTCCTGGGGAAGAGGTTCCACCGGCCCCCCCCTGAAAAAACTGACTGGGAAGCCCTCTGCGAGGTCATCAACCGCATCCATAAGCTGATGTCCTTATTATCCCACCGCAGATCTGGCCGCACTGCTCTCCTCTGTCTGAACTGTTCGTCATATCGGAGCCACCCCGTGCCCCCGTACACCCTGTAGGCCTCCCCAATGGAGTCCTGATAGCCAAATAGTGCTGAACAGTGCTCCAGATTCTTCTGTCCTATAACACTGGCCATGATGGCGAACGCCTGCAGCCAATTAGCAAACGTCCGTGGGATAAGCCTGTATCTCCTCTTCTCCTCATCCTCCTTTTTAGAATCATCTGACTTAACCCTGTCCAGGTGAAACTTTTCCAATGGTAACAGTGAGAACCTCTCCACATACTCACCCTTCCATATCTTCTCCCTCACTTCAGGTTTCAGGCGTGCTCCCAGTGGTGCCTCATAACACACATACACCTCACATTTTGCAGCATCAGCCAACCTAATGTTATCCTGCCGTGCCGCCTGTTCCACCACGCTACCCGTCTGTGTGGCCCCCAAAGCCACCCCTGCCGCTTCCCTAACCGCAGTAGTCGACGTAGGTGGAACCGGCGCTACCACCGCAGCCATGGGCCCCACCGGCCCTGCCGGCGGAACCCACGCCACTGCCGGGCTGACCTGCCCACCATCCCCCCTCTCAAATTGGCTGACCAAGGACTTGATACCCCTGCAGCCCATCCAGCCGTGCACCTCCCCCATCAGGGATCATAACCCCCCCCCAGCCTGCTCACTACCTGGATCCAGCACCTGCACCACTAAACCCTCACCCACAGCAGGCCTAACCACCTGGCCACTACCCCCAGTATGGCCCCCAGAATGAGTAAGTGAAAATGACTTACCGGGCTGCCTGGAAGAAATCCCACCAGCCGATCGACTCTACTCCACCGCTGCCACCGACCGTCCGGGTCTCCGATCCTCCCCAGAGCTGCACACTTCCCCCTCTGACAGCACACCAGACTGCTCCTCACCACCAGAAGAAAGATCACCAGGCGACTTGTCCCTGGAAACCGAGGGTCCTGCACCCGATCGATCCATCCTCCGCGCACCAGACCCGCACACAGATCGTTTAGCCGATTTGCCACCACGCTGTTCCCCAGCACCGCTGTCATCTCTCTCTGGCTCCCTCACTCCTAAACCCGCCTGCACCAGCCCATGATGTCCGGCCGAGGGGGGGGGATGCCCGGACACCGCAGCCCCCGATAACCCTCTCTGGGGCCCCGAACCCACCGGAGACCCCCGGGGGGACCTGCGAGCTCGCCCAGCCTCTCTCCCCACGGTACCTGCTGATCCAGACGGACCCGACAGCATCGGCCCCAGGGTCTCCTGGAGCCAATCCTCGCCCCGTGTAGCAGCCTCTGCCCGCAGTTGGGCCAAAAGTTTATCCACAGATGACATGCTGCTGCTATCAGGAACTTTCCCCCATGCTGTGTTGTCTTAGGGGGGCGGGGACTCCCTTTTATCTAGCCTTTTCCCCTCCCCTCCATATTTCCTTTATACAATCATTAATCCCCTTACATCTCACACCCTGTTCACTCAGTCATGCCAGCCCTCCACCTATGGCATTCTGTCTTTCTGCTCCGGGCTTTCCTGAATTAGTTGTAAAACTGAATCTATTTACACTTGATAAATATGCTAATACAATCATGATCATTGTTATTATATACCATTGTTTTGATAAAAGCTATCCACCTTATGTGTTAAAGCTGTATACGATAGTCAGCCAAACTGTAAAGTGGTCTGGCATGGTGTAGTAGATACATGTGTATATTGGTTGACAGACATCACTGATTGTGAGCCAGTGTTTGACTATTCTTCCAAAAGTGCATTTGTGAGGTCAGGCACTGATATAGGATGAGAAGGCCGGGCTCACAGTCTCCGCTCTAATTTATCCCAAAGATGTTCTATCGGGTTGAGGTCAGGACTCTGTGCAGGCCAGTCAAGTTCCTCCACCCCAAACTTGCTCATACATGTCTTTATGGACCTTGCTTTGTGCACTGGTGCGCAGTCATGTTGGAACAGGAAGGGACCATCCCCAAACTATTCCCACAAAGTAAGGAGCATGATTTTGCCCAAAGTGTCTTGGTATGCTGACACCTTAAGAGTTCCCCTTACTGGAACTAAGGAGCCAAGCCCAACCCCACACCATAGTCCCCCCTCCACCAATTGAGTGCACAAAGTAAGGTCCATAAAGACATGGATGAGCGAGTTTGGGGTGGAGGAATTTGACTGGCCTGAACTCAACTGTTAGAACACCTTTGGGATGAATTAGAGTGGAGACTGCAAGCCAGGCCTTCTTGCCCAACGTCAGTGCCTGACCTCACAAATGTGCTTCTGGAAGAATGGTCAAACATTCCCATAGACACCTCTCCTGGCTTGCCACTGCCACCATTGCCAGCTCCTGACACTTCTGTTGGACTGCCATCATTACCAGCCTCTGTCACCTCTCCTGGCCTGTTATCATTCCCAGATCCTAACACCTCTTCTGAATTGTTACTATTACCAGCTCCTGCCACCTCTCCTGCCCTGCCACCATTTCCAGCTTCTGTCTCTATTACCACTTCCTGTCACCTCTCCTGGCCTGCCATTGATACCAGCTCTTGCCCCCTTTTCTGGGCTGCTACTATTACAAGCTCCTGCCACCATTACCAGCTCCTTGTCTTTTGACATACCACGATAACTGCTTTATCCAGCCAGCCCTATTATATTTCTCTTCACTGTAAAAGTGTCACATATAATGTTTCTAAAGCTGCATGGTTTTGTCTCCTAGTTTGTGGCCTATTCCAGTGCTGCAGCACTAAAACATATGTGTGAGATTTGCCTCTGTGAAATAATTTATTTCAAAATAAAAACTGGCTTGTCTTTTCCACTTACATTGCGGCCTAACCAAACTGCTTACATACTCTCAAATAAATGACAAATATTTGTGGAAATTTTCTCTGAAATTATTAATTCTATTATTTATTGCAAGACAAACCATTCTTTGTTTCTTTCAATGTGGTTCCTATTCAAGTCCTATTGTACTGTCCTAACACTAGCCAATTTTTACTAAACACATGCATGAAGTCTATATTTGGAAAATGTTGGAATATTTGGGAAACTATTAGGGAAGGAATTTGAGGAATGTGAGGATGTGGTTCTGAAATGTTTTTGTGCACTTGTGACTTTTAATAAACATTTATTAAACTAAGACAATACTGTTTGGTATTACAAAAATTAAGCTCACAAGCTATACTATGAAGTTGTTTTGGCATTGGCCAATTGGTGTGTAAATTGAGAGCTTTACCTTTATTTTTTTAAGTGTACACTTTCATATAGAACTTTGGGGCCTGTCCTACCACCATATAATTCCTTCCTATCTACTACTGGATAAAAAAAATCAGGTCTTGCAGCCAAAACTACCTACAAGTCCTCTTTTTACATGCCCCCCATGGCAGGACCCAGCTCCCCATGTCTTTTTGTTGACAGTCCCTTGTCTATCAGCCTTGAAAATAGCCAAAATAGATTTTCGAGATTCAACTTCATAGACTTCAACAGAGTTTGGCTTAAAGTTCACAATGTTCAGACTTTATGATGGGATTGATGAATTGTTAAAAAAAACAAGTTAAAAAGTAATCTAATCCTCATTTAAACTGTATACCTAAAACAAAAGCTTTTTCTGCCCTGTTGAACACCAACCTTTCCTTACGCTATCCAAAATGAACAAAAAAATGGCTTTAAATATACTTTAATCTCAAAGTCATTGCAAGGGTCAAGTGTGGATAGAAGCCAAAGTCGTTTTTCCCAACTTTGAGAATAAATTGCCAGCAGCTTTGCTGAGGTTTGCAATTTAAATGTAATCAAGTTGCCATTGGGTTCTCTTGAGCCTTCGATACTTTAATATTAGTTTTTTTGCTGCCCACAGTGCTTAAAACACAGATGAAAAAAAAATAAGGGAGCTATTTACCTGCCAAGAATTTGTATTTCTGTCCATCCAGTCCTGAGATTTACATAGCTCTGCCTTACAGTTTTGCCTTGCAGGAGAGGGGATTTGGTATTACGCTTTCAATTTTAGGTTTCCTCCCTACACACACCCACTTTGAGACAGGATAGAGAAGCATCAGACTGATGAGTTCATCTTCCTGTCACTCTGTTCAGTCTTCCCATCAGCATGCTTCTTGCACTGCAACACATTTGATTGGTTTCTTGTGCTGCTTCTCTGTCACCTTCTTGGAGCTGTGCTGTACAGTGGACAGATGCCAGGACACATCCAGGCACTTACTCTGCATGTTGTAATTTGTGCATTTTATGCTTGTCTGGAGTCCAGCTTTGAATTTACCCTGAAAAAAATATATTACATTTATAATCACTTGAATGCTTACTATTTTTTAATTTCATCCTGCATTTGTGGATATTATCACTCTAAATAATGAGTACTGTAATTGTCTACAAAGTTTATTTTTTTGACTACATATTTGAAGAATATATCCTTTCTTATAATTTGTAAACACTCCATAATTAATGTGACGGATGCTTAAAAAAGTAAGACTGCGGAAATGATAAAAGCCAGCAAGAAGAGAATTGCAGGGAGACTGTGAAGTAGTCAGCGGGCACCTTATTAAACTAAATTTACAGCTTCAAGGTTTCATATAAAGTATCTTATAAAAAGGAAGGTCAGAGTAGGCAGACAAATGAAGTGTCGTAGCAAAGTTCAGTTCACTAATCACAAGACTCCAGTTCTGGCTCCGCCACAAGAGATATCTCAACCACAGTCAAGAATACATTCAGATGATTGATGTCAGCAGGGGACCAGTAACATTAAACGTAAAAAGATGCTAGTAAATTAAGTATGTCTTCCAGAGTTATTCTTTAGAGTTATTACTTTTTTCATAAGTACAAGGAGCTTTATCTTTCTACTGTGACAGATAACAGTGTCCCCATTATCTTATACTGACGTGTGAAGTAGACAGCCCTTTTATTTCCATTCCTCAGCAAGTTTATACACTTTAATTTAGGTTTTAAAATGGTTCTGTAGCTTATATTATTTTTATATTTATGTTGCTGTCAAATAGTTGAAAAAAAAAAAACATTATTTTGCACTTGTAACAGAGTTATAGTGTAACTTTTTCTTTTGCTTAAAGATCAACTCCAGGAAAATAGAAAAGACACAAATTAATGAAACTGTGTATTATTAGATCCATCATTAAGGGCTCTTGTATATTGGGCATTTGAATATCTCCTCTGAACGCCTTTCACTCCTAGCAGCTTAAAAAATGTGCATCAAGCCACGTATTGCACACATGTTTAGGCATGCTTATGCCCCTCAAGTGTCTAAGCATTTATTGATTCCATTAGCCATAATATTAATGTTACAAAGTAATATGTTGGTTTGCAAAAGCATTTGGCACACAAGTGGATTTTGTATCCTTTGTGGGTATTAAAGGATATATTTAAATTCAATTTTGTGTCCAGAATTTAGCTTTAGGGGCCCGTTCGCACTGTTGCACTGGAGTGTAAAATAAGTACGTTATATTTTTTGTAATGCAGAAAACATAATAGGCAACTTTACAGAGATGCATCATTGTAATACAGACATGGGGGGAAATGTACTAAAACTGGAGCAGACAATATCTGCATCAGCTGTGCTTGGAACCTTGTCTTTGATTTTCACAGCTTAAAGTGGATGTAAACACGATTCATGAAATTTGAGCTGGGCACATATATCTGTAGAGTTTTCTTATCTCTCTCCAAAGCACTATGTCCCATAGTGGTCTCCTGCTTTGTAGCTCAGTTGTCTTCTGCTTTGTAGCTCGTTTATCTCCATGATAACTTCTCACACGTTCTCCGAGATGGGAGATACAAGTGTTTGTTGGGGGAGGCTGCTATGACTAGATTAGCAGTCAGCTGGTCTCCTAAAAGCAGAGCTCTGCACTTTAATTTCTTCTTTTGCCTATGAGGAGAGGGGGTGTGTGCCTTTCCACCAATCAGCTGTCTTGGCTGTATGCCCAGGCTTCTCTGCAGTGCTAACCAGGAAGAGAAAAATCTAACAGGAAGAGCACTTTCTAAAGGATATATACAGATAAAGATATATGTAAAAGTTATATAGGGGGATTTGTTTCATCCCTGTGTATCATCTGAGGCTGTTCACTTCACTAAGTATATGTGAGGGTTTACATCCACTTTAAGGCTTCATTTGCATGGGTGTTTCCACATGATTACATATACAACAATATGTAGATTCCGGCAGCTGGAATTGACAGATGTATGTGAATAGCTGCCGTGGTGACTGGCTGGGAGAGTCGTCACAAATAGCTGTGGCTTCTGGTAGCCTGCCATTTCAATGCAAGGGATCAGTGGCCACAGCTATCCACACACATCTGTCAATTGCAGCCACAGGAATCTGCAGATTTGTGCCGCTGGGATTCCCAGCAAGTGCAAAAACCAATTCAAATGGAGTCTAACTGAACACACTGAAGTTAGACGTTAAAGACTAAGATCACCTGTAAGAAAAAGAAAGGTTCATGGGCATACTTTTGCAGGCAAAACAATGTGCATTTATTTATTTTTTTAAATAATAGCCTGTAAAGTATTACACCCATGATCAGCAGACCGTGGGTGCAGTGTCAGGGTTCTGAATACACTGCCTACAGCTCTGTTGCCCATACCTCGGTATGGGCTGTCAATTTCTAAGCTGTAGGCAACGTGAATGAAGTTTGGTGGAAAACTGTAGTTGTGTGTTATTCATTCACAGGAATCTGTGACTGAAAGACACGGCTGTGTGTGCGAACCACTATTTTGAACAAGTGACAGTGGGTTCAGAGAGAGGAATTCTTGCCCACTGTCACACGGGGGGGGGATGGGTATCGGAGGAAGAGTTAAATGTTTCAAAGTTGAACTTATCCTTTAACTGGTTACTAAGCACAGCTGCTCCAGATTCTGTCAGATTCTTCTGCTGCAGTTTCAGAAAATTTGCCCTTTAGTTCCTTACTAAAAACACCTTTCTTCTTCAGACTGTCCATTAGGGATGAGTGGTTCTGACAAAATTTATTTAATTAAAAAAAGTTTTTCTTCCCGAGCTGCTTAGATGAAGTCTGATCTACATTACCCTTATTGATGGGTATTCTTTTCTATTTATGATAGTTTAGTATTTTTAATTTATGTTCTTAATATTTTTTTTTTTACATTTTAAAGCGGAGCTCCGCCGAAAAAAATATATTAAAAGCCAGCAGCTACAAATACTGCAGCTGCTGACTTTTAATATTAGGACACTTACCCGTCCTGGAGTCCAGCGATGTCGGCAGCAGAAGACAAGCAATCACTCGTCACTGTTCTGCCCCCACCGCCATCCCCTGTGAGGGAACCAGGAAGTGAAGCCTTGCGGCTTCACTGCCCGGTTCCCTACGGCGCATGTGCGAGTCGCGCTGCGCTGTTCTCATTGGTCTCCTTGTGTTCTAGGAGCCGATTGTTTCCCAGAACACAATGGGTATTCTGCGGGAAGTGACATACTACCCGCAGAATACCCGCAGAGAGGACTCCAGGAAGTGGGTGCAAATGCCTGTCTTAGACAGGTATCTGCACCCCCTCTCCCCCTGAAAGGTGCCAAATGTGACACCGGAGGGGGGGAGGGTTCCGATCAGCGGAGGTTCCACTTTAGCGTGGAGCTCCGCTTTAAGTTTATGTGATTGTTCTTTGTGTACTGTCACTTTCACATTTTTTTTATTTTTCATTGTAAAATTAAAATAGAAAAAAAACAAAAAAAACATAAAATAATGAGGGGTCTTTCTTTGGCCCAAGAACAGGCCTAGTACACTTGAAAGGAGGGTCTGAAACCCCCAGGATCTATTGAAAGCCTTAATATTACCAAAAACTTTCTAATTTTGCCTTTATTTTGGAATTTATTTTAACATGCCATTTAGAATTATGTGTATTTGGGGCGGTGCTTTGATAGTAAAGTGGACCATTCATTTTGATGGAAAGTTTGCTTGAAAGAATATTTAATTCAATCCAATATTCTTTAAAATACACCAAATCTATATGCTTATGCACAATATTGATTGCCACTTTTTTTTCTGTTACTTTGCAGTTTTACCGGATGTACTGTATGTTTGCTATTCTCTGCACAAAGACTTCCATAAATATGACTAGCAGTGCAATGATTACCTCTTGATTGCTCTTTAAAAGGCAGCTAATATTGTAATCTCTCCTTTTAATCATGCTGTCTTCTGAGCTTCTCAGATCAAGGTCACTTTTTGTGATTTAGTATGAAACTGAATTGATCATCATAATAATTATGTAAAAATACTTTTGTATACATTTTAAGGCTATATATCATGGTATATTTATATTTTATATTTTCCATAAAGTTTATTTTTTATTTATTTATAGGGCTTTTTTTCACAGAAAATAGGTACAGGAACTCAACTATAACCCCCAAACCCCCCTCCCCCCCCCCGACACACACACACCCTCCAAACTGCATCAAATTGTGGGTGTGGTCAAATTCCACTAACAGTGGGAGGGTCTTAAAGGGGCAGGATCATCAAGTGGGGGTGTCGGCCTCTGCACTGTACCCTGGGCACCTGCATCTCCCTTGCACTCAGTGGGAGCCATTTGGAGACAAACTGTCACTTGTAAACAAAGAAGCCGGACTTCTGTGTTTACAAGCAAAAGAGGTGAACAGGAAGCAGAGGGCCTGAGCCAGAGGTGGTGGAACTGAGTTCCACCAAGTTCCAGCTGAAAAAAAGCCCTGTTTATTTAGCACCATACTGATGTATGTACGCAAAGTAACAAAAGTCACATGTTACGAACGGACCAGGCACTTCTCCCTCCCCACTAGCTGTCACAATTTTTAAAAAATGTGGCTGTGCGGGGCTCCGCCCACCCATCCGCGTTACATCACAGTCCTCTGTGAATACTGTAGAAAACTACAAGGTCGGCAGCTTTTGTGACTGTTGGCTTGTAGCTTTCAGTGAACTACTATAGCGCCATGGTAGTTCCTTCTCTCTTCCTGTCAGTATGTATTGGCTTCCTTGTACGAGGTACGAGTAAGTGAATACACTGACAGTCTGCAGGAGACCTGTATGGCATCGGTGATCTGCTGATATGCTTTACAGGCTCCTGCAACAAAAAATAATAAATGTGAATTTTTTTACCAGCATACAAATGTTCATTTATTTTTTATTTTTAAAAAGTGAACGTATCCTTTAACCACTTCATCCCCGGAAGGATTTGCCCCCTTAATGACCCAGGCAATTTTTTGCGATACGGTATTGCGTCAATTTAACTGACAATTGCGCGGTCTTTGTTGTACCCAAACAAAATATATGTCCTTTTTTCCCCACAAATAGAGCTTTCTTTTGGTGGTATTTGCTCATCTTTGCGGTTTAAATTTTTTGCGCTATAAACAAAAAAAGAGTGTAAATTTTGAAAAAAACAACAATATTTTTTACTTTTTGCTATAATAAATATCCCCCCAAAAATTTTTTAAAAAATTATTTCTTCATTAGTTTAGGCCAATATGTATTCTTCTACATATTTTTGGTAAAAAAATTGCAATAAGCGTATATTGATTTGTTTGCACAAAATTTATAGCGTCTACTAACTATGGGAATAGATTTATTGCATTTTTATGGCATTTTTATACTTTTTCATTTTTTTACTACTTTTTGACACTTTTTTGGGACCACTGACATTTACACAGCGATCAGTGCTATATAAAAGCACTGATTACTGTGTAAATGTCACTGGCAGGGACGGGGTTAACACTAGGGGGCGATCAAGGGGTTAAGTGTGTTCCCTAGGTGTGTTTCTAACTGTGAGGGGATGGGACTGCTTAGAGGAGGAGCCATATTGCTGTTCCTACGTGGTAGGAACACACAATTTGCCTCTCCTCCTCTGTAAGAACAGGGATTTGTGTGTTTAGCAAAAAAAATGTAACTGCGCAATTTAAATGAAAATGTCAAGTGGCAACTAAAATGTTATACAACACCAAAGAATAAATAGAAAAAGAAAAATCTGCGCTGTAAATGAACCTGTGTTACACTAACAACCATATTAATATTAAGTGCACTCACAGATATTTGTGAAAGTAAAAAAGGAAATTAATACTATACCATATATTAGTGTGTATAAGACAAATGCCTGATGGTCAAAAATGGCCTATCAAACCTCAATCTGTGTGACTGTGAATATAACATAAACAAAAGTTGATATATATCAACTAACACCAAGACTAAATAAGGGTCAAGGAAATAGAAATTGAATGAGCAAAGTGAATGGAATCTCAATCCGTGTATGTAAAAACTGGATAAATTATTAAAACAAGAGAGAAACAAAAATAGATCCTCGGTATTCACATTGACAGTCAATATCGGCGATTTTAGATGGCAAAAGGAAATGTCCATATGAATAATAACATTGAAACATCCACGGTGAAAAATAATCCACAGCACTCGGAGAAAAAGTGATGATAGGAAAGTGCCTCCACCTGGGTACACACTGCCGCTTACCAAGTAGATGTGATCTCTTAGTTACAGGAGATCAATGAACGCATATGGCTAATAACCCAGCCTAGGGTCTCTGTATCATGCAGTAAACGCCTCAGCTTCCATTGGTGTATTTCCCATGAAGCTTATCAGATTCAGGGTATCACCACATAAGGACAAAAAAAGGCTAATATAGTGTAAAACCCTTTATAATTTTTTAACTACACATGACGAATGGACACTTACAATTAAGAAGTTTAAAATCAGCATGTAGAAAAAACTTGAGCCGGCCAGCTCTTGGATTCGCAGCCCGTATACGCGGTGACGTCAGAACGTCGTTCCTCCTATCGTTTCGTCATTAGAGGGACGTGGTCATGGGATATGGGCGGCGTTCTGATTCACCGCTTAAATACAGAGAGTGGGTAACGTAGCCTTGATGTGAGTCCAGAGGAGCCGCTAAAAACGCCATCTTAAGTGATGGAAAAAGTTACTGAAATCCATATATTAAAATACCTATAAGGGCAAAAATCATATATAGAACAAAAATAAGGGTAACGACGGACTCCAGCCATAGAACCCATGGAAAATGGCATCTTGCAAAAAGCAAACATGACAGATGGCATGAAAACCTAATAAGGGTCATACACTGAAGTCGTCGCAAACCCAAGTAAACCATTAATACAAGGCGCTATAAAGCTGCCCGATTAAAAAATGTGTAACTGATTCACACTGGTTTACACACACAAATCCCCATTCTGGCTCTCGTCCCTGGGATTGTGGGTGGCCGGCGGCGATCGCGCTCGTCGGCCACACACATCGGGTCCCCCGACGTGGCAGCCCCACTGCGGTGTGGGTGCCTGCTACGGCTCTTAAAGTTGCCACCGTGCATATACGGCGATTGGCGCAGGAGAGCCAACCTGCCGCCATATGTGGATGAGAGCCAGTCGGGAAGTGGTTAAGTGTAAAACAGTGAAAATATCTATATAAAAGCTATAAACATACAGCTAGTGCTATTATCAGTAGATTGCTATCCACTACAGTAGGCTGCAAAGAAAAAGTGTAGGTGCGTGGTGTATTGGTGTGAAGGATAAGCACTTCCAGTTACATGAGCTGGTTGTCTAATATGGTGGTGGTGTGGTGGTGGTGTCTGTAGAGCCATATAGCTGCTTTCTCAATCCTGTAGAGTTTGCTAGGGAAGAAGAAACAAAATCATTAGCCTGATGTAACCTCAATCCCCACAAACTCTGACTCCTGGGTGGGGACAAAGTAGACATTCCAAAACAAAACAGGCTTCTATACTTACCAGAGGACAGAGCTCGAAGAAAAGGGATCCGATCCAGACAGACTGGAGGCTGTAGCTAGTCAATAGTGGGTGGCATCAGTCCAGGAGAACCTAACAGCAAAAAGAGGGAGAAGGAGAAAAGTAAACATGACACTATAGGAGATTATTTCTTTAAGAAAGCACACTGCAAAAACATTCTCTATTTGCTTACTGGAATCAAGCTAAAGGGAGTGCTTCAGGACAGGAGCTGCAGCAGGCAGGCAGGCGGTACTTCTTGATGGTAGCAGCAATGGTGGCACCATCATATTTCTCCTTCACCGCCCCCCCCCAAAGAAAAAGAAAGAGGGGGGAGGTGAAGGAGAAAAACAAACATGATGGTGGCCATCAGCCACTGGGCCAGGCCCAATGGCCACAATTATGTTTGCTTTTATTCTTCATCTGCCTGGCCAAGCACACAAAATGTCTTATCTGTGATTATCTCAGTGCTTCCAGTAGTAGTAGAAGTACACTTTTACAATCACATACACGCAGTGGTGGTGCGTCCATAAAGGGCGCACGGGCGCCACCCCACTCTCCTGCCACCTGTCTATCACCATAGATAGATTCATGCATTGCATGAATCTATCTATGGTCGCCGCTGCCACCCCTATTCAGGTGCCTGACCCCTTTTCAGGTGCCGAGCACTTTTACAGCTGCGGGTTTTTTTTTTGGAAGCACCTGATTAGAGCCTTAGGCCTCGTACACACGAACGAGTTTCTCAGCAAAAACCAGCAAGAAACTTGCTGGCAGAGATTTTTTGCCGAGAGACTCGTTCGTGTGTATGGTTTCTCGTCAAGAAAATCGACAAGTATCTCGACGAGAAAATAGAGAACCTGCTCTCTATTTTCTCGTCAAGATTCTCGTCGGCATGTTTCTCAACGAGAAAAGTGAGTGTGTGTACACTTACCTGTCCTCCCGGAAGCCCGCGCATGTTCGAAATGAATTCGACGCATGCGCGGTAGCTTCCTAGGCATACGTAGGGTATACCAAGATGGCGGCGACGGCATCGAATGTGACGAGCGCATGCTCGTCGTAGTCGATGACGTCACCGCGTACGCTCCATTCAAAGAACCGCGGGTTATTTGAATCGAGCGTGTGTACACTCGGCCGGGACAATTTTCTTGTCCAAGAATCTCGTCGAAAAAAACAACATGTTTTTTTCGACGAGAATCTCGGCCGTGTGTACGAGGCCATAGGCTCTAATAGGCTTCCAAAAAGCTCCAACTCAGCGTTGTGTTAGGAAAGCGAATGAACATTCGCTTTCCTAACACTGAACCGCCTCTCAGCCAATCAGGTGCTCGGGTCTGTTACTTGTCACCTGATTGGCTGAAACGACAGGTGCTGTGAATGGATGCTTATCAGACGTCCAATCATAGCAGAGGACGGGAAGAGAGGATGGGAGAAGACATTGAGGAGCGTGGAGGACATCTCCGCCGTGACCCGCTGCCCCACCGAGACAGGTAAGTGCCGGGCAGTTGGGGGATGCACACTGGCAGCATTTGATGGGCACAGTAGCGGCAATTGATGGGCACACGGGCAGCAATTGATGGGCACACTGGCAGCAATTGATGGGCACAGTGTCAGCAATTGATGGGGACACTGGTAGCATTTGATGGGCACAGTAGCGGCAATTGATGGGCACACTGACAGCAATTGACGGACACAGTAGCGGCAATTGATGGGCACACTGGCAGCAATTGATGGGCACAGTATCAGCAATTGATGGGGACACTGGCAGCAATTGATGGGCACAGTAGTGGCAATTGATGATCACACTGGCAGCAATTGATGGGCACAGTAGCGGCAATTGATGGGCACACTGGCAGCAATTGATGGGTACAGTAGCTGCACTTGATGGCACAGTGGCGGAAATTTATGCGTACAGTGGCTGCGTTTGATAGGCACAGTGGCTGCATTTGATGGCACAGTGGCGGCAATTGATGGCATAGTGGCTGCGTTTGATGGGCACAGTGGCTGCGTTTGATGGCACAGTGGCTGCATTTGATGGGCACAGTGACTGCATTTGATGGGCACAGTGGCTGCATTTGAAGGGCACAGTGGCTGCGTTTGATGGCACAGTGGCTTTGTTTGATGGCACAGTGGCGGCAATTGATGGGCACAGTAGCTGCGTTTAATGGGCACAGTGGCTGCAATAATGATATTTTTTTTTCAGTTTGTTTGCGCCCCCCCAAATATTTTGAGCACCAGCCGCCTCTGCATACATGTGGCCTGTGCCAGCAGATGTAGGCTTAGGCAGGCAAGTGGCGTGACCTAATTGCACTCTCAAACTGAACTTAGTGCTCACAAAATGGTCAAAATATTCTTAGTGGATGAGTGATACTAGCATACATACCTTCTGTGGCTTGTGCGAGTTGAGTTGTGCAGGCAACCATGCTGAGGGAGCAAATCCAAGGCAGACAGGGTAGGCCTAAAGCACAAAGAGGGAGAGAAGAACTCTGTGAGACTCACTAGAGCAGATAATTTGTTGACACACTACAGAAAACTGTGTATTTGCTTACCGTGATGAAGAAAAGGAAATACGTCTCAGGAGTTGTGGCATGCATGCAGGCACGGAAGACAGGCAGGCGGTACTTCTTGGGTAGCGGCAGTGGCGGCGCCATGGTATGGGAGCTGGCGTGATTGGGAGTCAACAGTCCAGGGAAATCCAACCTAATAGCACAAAGAAAGAAGGGGGGCAGGGTAAAGGACGAAAGCAAACATTATAGTGGCCAGTGGCCACCGCCTTTTTTTGGTTCAAATTTACAGGTTGTCCATACATTTATGGACAGTTGACAACCCTGTGGGTAATTAGACATCACAGAATCCTATGACGAGATTGCAGTCCTACCCAGATGTTTATATAGCAGCTTGCTAAAATTGGATACAATGGATTTTAATAAAAATGTTGAATTAAAATTAAAGACTTTTATAGAACTGTGGCTTTTTCTGTACAGCATTAGCCATTCCCTTATTCTCTGAAGTTCCTTATTAGTGACATTGTTTATTAACCATAATGTGCTGTAAGCTATGGCAGAAATATATCCATTTTTATCTAGCATGCTCCCAGCAATATTATTGGTGCCCTCTGCAGATCTGCATTTTGGAGTTTTTGCTACGTTTTATGAGATTGTAAACTCAACAAGCAAGACTCGTATGCCTTTGTCTTGTTTATGCACTGTATTATGTTTCCATTAAGGTTATAATTTGAGGCAGCATAATAATTAAAGGTTACTCACCATATGATTTTTTTTTACGACAGAATACAACTTCAGAAGTGACGTAATTATGTTTAATTGTTTTGTATGTGTTCTTTAGTTTCTGAGCATGCATAGTCTTGCTGCTATGATATTTTTCTTCACGAAAACTGTACTAATTAAACGAAAATCGGACGTTGAGTTCACGTACGACAAAAGTAGTCACATCCAGCTTTTGTCGTATGAAAAACCGGAATCGGCTGTCGAAAGCACCATACTAACGATCCGAAAATCAGCAGATCGCTCATCGTACGGAATTTTACTTTTTGTATTGTGTGAACAGGCCTTAAGGCTTCTGAGCCCCTGCTGTGATTTTGACAATTCATTTTTTCGTAATGCCTATAGCTACAAAGGTGACTGAGGGCTTTTTTTAAAATGATTCTATTGCTTAACAGCCTGGGTTTTTCACCTATTTGTTCTGGCAACAGAACTAGCAGTAACACTTATGCCCCGTACACACGATCGGAAATTCCGACCAGAAAAACGTGTTTTTTTTCTGACGGAATGCTGGCTCAAATTTGTGTTGCATACACACAGTCACACAAATCTTGTCTGAAATTCCGATGGTCAAGAATGCGGTGACGTACAACTCGTACGACGAGCCGAGATCAATGAAGTTCAATAGGCAGTTTGGCTCTTCTGCATGATTCTGAGCATGCATGTTTTTTTGCGTGTCGGAATTGCATACAGATAAGCGGAAATACCATCAAGAACTTTTTCCGTCGGAAAAATAGAGAACCAGCTCTCAATCTTTTGCTGGCGTAAATTCTGCCAGAAAAAGTTGGATGGAGCATACACACGGTCGGAATATGCGACCAAAAGCTCCCATCACACTTTTTTGGGCGGAAATTATGACCGTGTGTATGCAGCTTAAGAAAACATTTAACTATGGTTGAGTCTTTTGGACAGCCAAGGGGCCCTGCCAGCTATCCCATGTTTGGCATTATTGATCTTCAGATACGTGCTGCATCCTCCAGTAATCCTGGGATTAAGCTTAAGATACTTTGAGTATTGTCCATAATATACCCAAGCAGAAACATGCACAATGCATTCTTAACCAATCATAGTTAATAATAGTAAGGTTCTGAACCAATCATAATTGCTAAAGAAGCACAGTAGAAGTACAGTGTATGAACACTGCATTACAGAGTATCTTCTATACACATGCTCCTAGCTAATCATGTTTGCTTGTTTTAATTACTGTTATGGACTTTGTAAGCTATTGTGGTCTTTGTAACCATAATTTTCTGCAATCCCTAAAACTTTAACTAAAGCATTAGCTTTTTCACTTTCAAGACGCTGGTAGCATCTGGCAAAGGCCTACCTTCAGCCTATGTCCATATGCAAGGTCTTTGCTGACCTCTCCTGAATAGAAATGCAAGTTGCTTGACTATCTAGTCCACATACTGTACTGTATGTCAAACACAAGGCCTGTGGGCCAAATTCAGTCCACCAAGCCATGTCATATGACTTTTGCAACTTGTTTTTCAGCTGGTTAATGGCAAAACATGAAGTTCTGCCACCTCAGGCTCTCACCCTCCACTCCCAGCTTTCACCTCTAAACACAGAAGCCTTCTGTGGTTACAAGGACAGCTTTGCTCTGTGCAGCTTGCCGCTCTAACAGATCCCTGCAGGCAGTCATGGCAGGGCACGGCGGGACAGATCTCCAGAATCTGACAGACAGAATGATCTCCCTGCAAGGCGAGGCAGAGGTGCCTACAAGGTACAAGAGTTGAGCCAGGTAGGAGAGAGTAGAGATGGGAGTAAGCTCTGGGGTGGATGAGGGCTATGGAGATGTGTACAGAGGTGGGGGAGGGGTGGGGAAGAGTAGTGCAGAGGACAAAGCTGAGGAGGAGGGGTGGAAATGAGATGTGGAAAGCCTGCACTGCACACTGTGCATTATACAGCCATAAACTCTGCACTTTGTATGTAGGGCCCTCCTTAACACTGCAGTCTGTACGTAACGCACTCCTGAACTGTACAATCTGTACATAGAGTATGCCTGAACTCTTCATTCTGTATGTGGTGTAATCCTGAACTCTGCACTTTGTACGAAACACACTCCTGAACCCTGCACTATATATGTTGTGCACCTCTAAACCCTGCACTCTAGTATTTACTAATAATTGAATGTAGAAGAAATTATTTAATATGATAAAGAGTAGATCTTACAGATACAACTAACCCTTTGAGGACAACCATGCTACTGATGTGGCCCACAAATAAATTGAGTTTGACATCCCGTTCTAGTCAATAGGTGGCTATATTTTCTGAGTTGCTGATCAGAAACTAGAACACTTCTGATTTTCTAACTGGCATATTTCTTCTGGGTCAGTTGCTTAGAAGGAATCAAAGCCACCAAACAACTAGCACTTTCAGAAGGAGGTCAGCAGTGGAGACCCTCATAGCTCTCTTGTTACTGGTTTCCTGTAAATTATAATCTAGCATCTCTTGCTTCAGTTCCATAACAACAACTCTAACAAGTGTTAGTGGCAAAGTTAGTTATAAAGTGGCTAGTAGTAGAATGGTAGGAGGCTTGGAGACCCTAGGCATTTGCATGAAAAGACATTGTATAGTGTTAGTGGTAACACCATGTAAATATGTAGTGTTTCCATATTCTATTTATTTATATGCAGATATTAATGTTTGACTGCAGTTTATCTGTATTTGCACAGTATTCCCCCATAATGTGCAAACTATATCAGTAAGTGTTCTAAACTATAGTCACTTCAGGCAAAGGTTTTAATCCTATAGTCACAGGACTTGCACATTGTATAATCTGACAGAATGAGTACTTTCTATGTGTGAACTGGGAAGAATGATCCTCTTAGTTTCACAGTTGTGCCAGTCTTACTGTTACCTTACTTATATCTTTATAAAAGGCATTTTCATATGCCTGTCTCTGTATGTGGGTCATTCATTGCCTCTTTAGTCCCTGCTGGCTGCTTTATCCACTAGTCTGTCCAGTTATCTGATCGGTTTTTATAAAAGGCTCTGCTGCTAACCACTAAATGACTAATATTTCCTGTTTGGCATTAAAAAAGCAATATTGTTATTATTAATAAGTATTGGCTTTAAAAGTGTATGTAGGCCCACCCTTCTTAAATATACCATGCATGCAGCCATAATGAAATTAGTGATCATGCACGTCTCTTCTATATCTACACAACTGAAGCCACTAAGATATACAGTATGTATATGAAAATGTATATATCATTTATATGTATGGAAAATTACAAAAATTGTTTATTGTATTTTTATTAGAAAATATCAATAAAAATATTGTAAAAGAAATTAGTGATCATCTACCCAGGATTTTGCTGGCAGAGGATGGCAGAAAGATCCTGCATAAAAAAAAATATATAAAACATCAACATTCATACAGCATTTAGACATATAAAATTATACTTCCTGGAAGACGAGGAGGTGCTTTCCAATGTAGGAGGGCAGATTTTAATTGTACCACCAACATATTCTGTATAGATATGTCCCTCTGACCCCTTGATCGTCAGGTGGGGGCGTGGCTTGGCGCACAGCATGGATGGACGCTGAATAGAGGAGCTCCGTCAGAAGGGTGATCTCGGCGGCTAAAATACCCGCTTCTCAGCTGACTATGTCCACCCAAATCAGAAAGGGATCATACAACCGATCCCTGCGCTCGATTGGCACCCCAAAAAGCAAGCTTTCACCAGCTAACCTGAATAAATTCCGCTTTAGCGGCGACGGCAGACGATCCAAGATGGCGCCGACAGCACGCAGCGCAGACAGAGGAGACGACATGGAGGATGATGAAATCTCTTTGCCAGCGTCTGAGGACTCTCACGGAGGTAACATAGATCATGATCAGCCTCTGAACTATGCTATAATGATGGATATTGCAAACGATATCAAGAGCTCCTTCTCTGAGGCAATCACTGACATCAAAGCAGAACTGTTGCGGTTATCAGAACAAATGGCAGTGGGGGATAGAGCAGGGAAACGGCGTGACAGGGCCCTGATCTGCCTTGATGACATTGTACTCGATCAATCAAATCACCTGATTGACATGAATAGGAGCATTGAAGACCTTGATAACAGGGGGCAGAGACATAATATCAGGGTGAGGGGGGTCCCGGAATCGATCTTACCAGAACAGATCAGGCCCGCAATATCCTCCATCTTTAATGGCCTTCTGGATAGGCCCGAAGCCTCCCCCATTGAGTATGACAGAGCCCATAGAGCCCTTAGACCCAAAGCTCCTGATAACAACCCACCCAGGGACATCATATGCTGCCTGCCGAATTTCAACCTAAAAGAGGAGATCCTGCAAAAGGCTAGGACAAACGAACAGATTATGTTTAGCGGCACGGAAGTTCAGCTTTTTCAAGATCTGTCCCCCATAATGCTGAAAAACAGGAGGGCATTGAGACCACTGTTGGAGATTCTCAAGGAAAAAGGAATCGCATATAGGTGGAAGTTTCCTTTCGCCTTACAAGCATCCTACAATGGCAAGCAACATGTTCTGAAAATTCCAGAGGACATACTGAAATTCTGTGAGAGCCTTCAGATAGCTCCTGTTGACCTACCCGAATGGTACGCAGAGTTCCGCATACCTCCGGCAATTAATAATGCCCCTCCCAAACAAGGGCCTTCTCCTGCCAGATCTCCGTACACTCAAGGCCGTTATCGTCGGAACGCAAACGGGAACAACTATAATTCCTCAGCTACCCAAATCTTAAGAATGGAGGAACCTGGATGAAGTGTATGAGAAATTATCTTTAGACACCCTGGATGTCCAACGTTACCTAGTTCCTACCCGACTCTCAGGTTACTGTTTTTTTCTCCTTTTTATTTCCTCTCTTTTGTTTATATGCTGCACTTTTATAGCTGATTTTTCTTGTTGCAGCTTCTGCCTCATTTTTCTTAAACCACAAAAACATATTGTACTCATCTGAGAAGCTACACTTTTTACCCTGTGAGCTAGCTCTCTGTATTGCTATATTCCCAACCACCACTAGATGGCATGACTAAGACATCATCAGATAATAGTATCCTTTTGTACATTCAAAAGTCACTTTCCTTATGCAAAGGAGGTCTATCTCGAGGTTTGACCTCTGCTGATGTCCTGGATCAAACAGGTAGTGTAATGTTCTGTTATAATGGGTGCTCCTGATCCCTAATTCATGCACACTAACTATCATAAAGCCATACAGCAGCTTTCTGGAATTCTGTTTTTGACTAAGACTGTCTTATCGGCCGCATTGGCACATACATGATGCAACCATCCGCCTGCACTTATGGTTGAGCCCTTTTCAGACTCGGATGCGTCAACTGATCCTGCCATTAATGACCTAAGTCACTGTTCTTGAAAGGATTAGTTGCTTTAGACTGCCTATAATTGAACAAATACTTTTAGAATATTACTTGCCACTGCTAAGACTTTCGCATTAGGTCAATCCTGCAAGATCTATAATTTTTTTTTTTTTTTGCATAAAGCAGGATTGTAATATTGCTTTAGTGGGTCGCATAGTAGCACCTAATTGTAATTTGAATATAGCATAAGATGGTGCATTAAGTTATAGATTAGGATAATAGGAGCAGCTTCCTCTGAATTTCTTTCTCAGATGTTATTCGTTGATACGTTTAAGGCTATGTGGTTATGTTTAATATGTTAAGGTACCGCAGATCTAATGCAGTTATAGTTTACTGGGATAGCCCAGCTCTCATTTTACTTGTTAGCCCTCCTCTGCATAGATACTAGCTTTTTTGTGGGTTAAGAATTAACACCCCTGTATACTTTTATATAGCTGAGATCCCCTTCCAAGACCTCCCTCATAGAACTACACCTATCTTTCTTCTAATAAAAATAGATCCTTCACGTTCGTACCTCCCACATACCCCCAAGAGTCACTAAAGGAGTAGTTACATATATTGACTCCTATCGACGCAGTTCTTTTCAGATAAGAACTAGAGTCAAGACTCATATAAGGTATTTTAATACCTTCACCTCCTACCCTTACTACCTTTGTTCATCTACTTTCTACCCTCCTAGACTTTCCTTAACCCCAAACTTCAATCCCCCACCCCCGTCCCTTCCCCCCTGGCAATCAGTGGTACTCTCCAAGTCAAGCTACAATGGCATACTCTTTTTTGGGGAAAGCCCCCACAGTAATCTCACACAACATTAATGGCCTCAATATCCCTGAGAAACGTTCGAAGCTCCTTAGGGAGCTCAAGAAGGTTCAGCCGCCTATAGTACTTCTCCAAGAAACTCATTTTAAAGGCCAAAACATACCTAAAATTACAGATAACCTATTTACCACAGCCTATCATGTCACAAACCCATTGGCCAAAACCAAAGGAGTCACAATACTGTTGCACACAAATTCCCCTTTCATGTTAAAACAACAATTATCAGATCCAGAAGGCCGCTACATCTTCCTAAGAGGCACATGGGAAGGTTCTCCTATAACCCTCGCAAACGTGTACTTCCCCAACAAGTCCCATATATCATTTTGCAATGCAATCATACGTGAACTTAAATGGTTTGCAGAGGGATGTATAATACTTGGCGGAGACTTTAACATTCCCCTGTCCCCCTTAAAGGATACCTCAACTGGCCACTCTCATGTCTCATACAAAACGTTGAAACGTATCAAAATCCTACTTCAATCCCTGACGCTAGTAGACACATGGAGATCAACACACCCCACTGGGAAGGATTTCACGTTCTTCTCCCCCCCCCCCAATGGGAGATACTCGAGAATAGACTTAATCTTTATCTCCCAAAGAGACCTACCTCTTCTTACCACAGCTGAAGTTGGAATCATTGCCCTTTCTGATCACGCTCCCACGGCCATCACACTGAAGCCTAGTCTTTCACAAAAGTCGAAATTTAATTGGAGGCTTAATGCTGCTCTCCTCACTGATCCGGTAGTTCTTGATGACGTCCATGACACCATTAAAGATTACTTACTTAACAATATAGATTCAGAGACGAACCCTCTCAATAACTGGGAGGCCCACAAGAGTGTAGTTAGGGGGGGACTTATAAAATGAGGGGCAAGGAAGAAAAGAGAAAGAGAAAAATAAATCCCCTCTTTATCGGACACCATAGCCAAACTTGAGACACAACACAAGTTTTCCCTCGCTGTTGATGTGGAAGAAGAACTTACTCGCACCAGGAACTTACTGAGCCAAGCTTTAAACCTTCAAACACAAAAATCTCTCTTCTTTAAGAAGAGTATCTTCTACGAACAGGGGGACAAGAGTGTCAAACAGTTTGCTAGAGCCTTGAAGGATACCACACTAGCTAACAAAGTTCACTCTGTGCGGAACACCGAGGGAACGCTTGAGCACAACCCAGATAAGATAGCAGAGATCTTCCATTCCTTCTACTCCAAACTCTATAACATTCCTAATCAACATAAACCACCCCTAGTGAATATGTCCAGGGAAGACACAATACTACAATTTTTATCTGACAGTAAGATCCCCTCCTTAGACGGTGCAGAGGCCTCCAACCTTGATGATCCCATTTCACTCACAGAATTACAACTAGCCATAAAGGAACTAAAAACAGGGAAGAGCCCAGGCCCTGATGGCTATACATCCCAATACTACAAGACCTTCTCACAGCTACTCTCTAACCCATTACTGAAGGCCTTTAATTATCTAGCTGAGACTGACAACTCATCCAACTCCCTCCTTGCAGCATACATAGCAGTAGTACCCAAACTGGACAAAGATCACTCAGACTGCGCGAATTTTAGGCCCATCTCACTCCTAAATGTGGACATCAAGTTACTAGCGAAAATCATAGCCAACCGAATTAAGCCCCTTTTAGAGACAATTATCGGGCTGGAACAAGTAGGTTTCATGCCAGGCCGGGAAGCTAGGGACAACATTACAAAATCCTTAAATCTTATTCACTATACACAAAATATGAAACTCAAAGGGACTATATGTTGGCCACCTGCACCCACATAGGCTTACCAAGCAAAATGCTGAACTGGATTAAGGCCCTTTACAGTAATCCACAGGCACAAATTAAAATTAATAACACCCTCTCAGATCCAGTTAAGATAAGGAATGGAACGAGACAAGGCTGTCCTCTCTCGCCTCTACTCTTTATCCTCTCACTGGAACCCCTCATTAGGACTATCAACCTATCACCGGACATAAAAGGTTTCAAAATACAGGACAGGGAGTACAAATTGGCTGCTTATGCAGACGACCTTCTTTTTTTCATCACCCAAACCCATGTCTCTATACCCAATCTCACTAAGATATTCAAAATATTCGTATATATATCCAATTTTAAAATAAATCAATCTAAATCAGAAGCCCTTAATATTAACCTACCCCCAAATAAATATAGTTTGCTACAAGATAACCACAACTTTAGGTGGGAACACAACACTCTAAAATATTTGGGAATAAAACTCACCCCTGGCATTGCGTCACTATTTACGGCCAACTTCACACCCCTTCTACAATCAATATCCAAAGATCTTAAAAAATGGACTCCGAAGCACTTCTCTTGGTTTGGGAGGGCTTCTATACTGAAAATGATGATACTCCCGAGGTTACTGTATTTTTTTAATGCACTACCAATCCCAATACCCAACACGTTCTTTACTAAATGACAAAAAATACAGAGGGAGTTTCTGTGGTCTGGTAAGAAGCCGAGACTAAGCTTTCGCTTACTAACCCTCCCAAAAAGCAAAGGTGGTATTGGCCTCCCGGACTTTAAGAAATATCACTTAGCAACCCACATAACCAGATTAATTGACTGGCATTGCCACAGCTGAAACAAAGACTGGGTGAAATTAGAACAGAATCACAACACACTCCAACTTTTGTACTACCCTTGGACCACACACTCTAAATCAGCTGGAAACACGACTCACCCTTTGGTAGCGACCACACTGAAGGTGTGGCATAAGGCGGCCGCTCAGTACAAACTTGCCACAATCCCAGGCCCGATGACCCCAATAGCTCAAAACCCAGATTTTCTCCCAGGTCTGAACCAAAGAACCATTCCAAACCCTGATCTAACTTCCACTTTTCTTGTTACCCACTGTTTTGCCGGACACAAAATAAAAACACTAGACGCATTAAAAGCTGAATATAAAGACTCTTATCCAGGTCCCTGGTTTCACATGCAACTGACAGATTTCCTCACTAAAAGTAAACACGCATACCTCCAGAATAAGACTCCTTTAGAGAACATTTGCTATAACAGAGAACAGGTTCTTAAAACAACCTCAAGCGTATACTCTTGGTTACAACAATCCTCACAAATGGAGAACAATAAGCACAAAAGGAAATGGGAGGAGGATCTTGAGATCTCCTTCAGTGATGCCCAGTGGGAAAAAGCCTGTGTGTTTGCACATAAGTGTTCGCTGAGCACCAGGTATCAAGAAATTTTGTACAAAATATTGACACAGTGGTATATCACTCCACAAAAGACTAAGAAATGGTACCCCTCAGGTTCTGACTCCTGCTGGTGATGTAATACAGCTACTGGTTCTCTTCTACACATTTGGTGGGACTGCCCTCTAATCCTTGACTATTGGGCCCATATCTCAAGATGGATTAAGCACATAACGGAAACTAAAATAACCTTAAATGCAGCGGCTTGTCTGTTAAACATAAATCACCTTCCAATTAGCAAATACAAAAACTCCTTGACCAGACACCTTTTAACAGCTGTTAAAACGATCATTCCACTTCACTGGAAAACTACTTACAGTATATCCCGACGGTCAGGGATTGGTTGGACAGAGCCCAGTATATATACAAGATGGACGAAATATCAGCTATGAAAAAAGAGAAAAGTGATAAATTTAATGATCTTTGGCAACCCTGGGTAATATTCAGATACTCAAATGTCTATCTGGACCTTACCTCCGTTAAGCCCTAAAATGGGCCAGGTGAAACATTGATCCATGTATTTTTCTGGAAATTTGTATACCCCTTCATCAGATATACCCTCTAAGCTCCCATTGTTGACCTGTAGGATTGTTTCTCAACCAGACCCTCAGGGGCTTTCCCGTCATATTTCGGAAACCCCCCTTTATGTCCTTATTATCCCTAAACTTTCAGTTTACCACATCCCTCTCCCCTTAACCTCCCTTCCCTTATCCCTCTTTCCTATTCCCTCCTCCTTTCTATATTACCCATTGTAATATTTAAACTATGTCCATGCTTTGTTTATCAACAACACGACAATGTATGATATATCACGCTGAAATGACTTTTATTCATTTGTTTTCAGTCTCTGATTTCTGTATTGATGTAAACTACATTATCTTTTATATCAATAAAATTATTTTTGATTGTGAAAAAAAATAAATAATTATACTTCCTTTCTTTAACACCTTCCCGCTCAGCCCCAACATCTATTTTTAGCTGGGCTATTACTCCCAGGGGGTGGGAAAGTCTGGCTGATCATTTAAACACTGTGATTGGCTGTCATAGTGGTCGCATGATCAGGAGCTAGTTCTGCCAGCTCCCGATCATTACAAGAGACTTGAAACTGCAAATCTTTGCCACCCATGGACGCATATATGTGGTATGTAGGCATTAAAGCCCACCCTCTTTGCCACTGCAAAGTGGGTAGCAAAAGGTTACATTTATGTGCATATGTTTAATGCTAAATGCGTACGTAGGTAAATTATTGACCATGGATGCAGACTTTTCTATTTTACAGTTACATAGTTACATAGTAGGTAAGGTTGAATAAAGACAATAGTCAATCTATTTCAACCTGTGTAGGTGTACATGTGTCAGTGTCGATAATCATTTTCCATATCCCTGTATATTGTGTTCACTAAGATGAACATCCAAGAGTCTTTTAAAAATATTAATACTCCCTGCTGACACCACCAATTGTGGAAAGGAGTTCCACATCCTTATCGCCCTGACAGTGAAAAAACCCCTAGGCAGCTTAAGGTTAAACCACTTCTCCTCCAATCTCATTGTGTGGCCCTGTGTCCTCTTACTCTCCCTGAGACTAAATAGTTTTATTCCTGTGCTGGGATCACCATTGAGGTATTTGTATATAGCTATCATATCTCCTCTCAAGCGTCTCTTCTCCAGGGAGAATAAATTTAGCGCTTGTCGATCCTCGTAATTGAGGTCCTCCAGTCCCCTTATTAACTTTGCTGCCCTTCTCTGGACTCTCTCCAGCTCCAGCACATCCTTTCTGAGGACTGATGACCAGAACTGGATGGAATACTCCAGATGTGGCCCAACCAGAGTCATATAAAGTGACAGGATTATAGTTTTATATCTGGAGTAAATCCCCTTTTTTATGCATGCTAATATTCTGCCTGCTTTGCTAGCTGAAGCTTGACATTCCATGCTATTGTGCATTACTTAAAATTTCTCCACATTAAACTTAATTTGCCATGTAGTTGCCTACCTCATTATTTTATTCAGGTCTTCCTGTAAAATGTATATATCCTGATGTGAGGTTATTGCCCTACTTATTTTTGGGTCGTCCGCAAAAACTGAGATTGAGCTATTTATCCCATCCTCTAAATCATTTATGAATAAATTAAACAGAATTGGTCCCAGGGCAGAGCCCCACTTACCACTCCAGACCAGTCTGAGTCAGGGTCGGACTGGGCATAAAAACCAGCCCTGGAAATAATTTCATAGCAGCCCCAGTGGCGTAGCGTGGGTTGTCAGCACCCAAGGCAAGTAATTTGCACCCCTAACCCGCAGACATTTAGCGCTCCCTGAGTCCCTTCCACTTGTACCGTATTAAACCCCTTATGGTACCTCTTAGGATGTACCACTCTTTCTCTTTGTTCTCCTTTCTTTACCTTTTATCTCTCTCTATCCTAATTTCTTGTCATTGTCCCCCCCCCTCCATCTATCGCTCTTTATCCATCTTTCATGTTCTTTCTCACCCGTCTTCGTTGTTTCTTCCCACCTTTTTATTCCTTCTCTTACTCCTTGTTTTTTTGCTCTCTCAACTCTATATCTACACACACACACACACACACACACTGTATGTATTTACACCTATATGTATATTGCACCCAATGAATGATTGTCTTATGGGGGAGGGTGGATTTCAATGTGAAATGTGCCTTGGCCATAGCGCCCACCATAAAGCATCCTCCCTCTGTACTGGTCCAGTACTGGGGGGCTGTAATATACTTCTGCTGTGGCAGATAAAGACGTATGTACAGTGTGTGTGTGTGTGTATATCATGTGTGTGCCCTGCAGGGATTGCAGACACATTACAGGAGATGGTCAGAGACTGCAGATATATATTACAGGAGATGGTCAGAGACTGCAGATATATATTACAGGATATGGTCAGAGACTGCATATATAGTACAGGAGATGGTCAGAGACTGGAGCCATATTACAGGAGATGGACAGAGACTGCAGCCATATTACAGGGGATGGTCAGAGACTGCAGACATAGTACAGGAGATGGTCAGAGACTGCAGACATAGTACAGGAGATGGTCAGAGACTGCAGATATAGTACAGGAGATGGTCAGAGATTGCAGCCATAGTACAGGAGATGGTCAGCGACTGCAGCTATAGTACAGGAGATGGTCAGAGACTGCAGATATAGGACAGGAGATGGTCAGAGACTGCAGATATAGGACAGGAGATGGTCAGAGACTGCAGATATAGGACAGGAGATGGTCAGAGACTGCAGATATATGGCAGGAGATGGTCAGAGACTGCAGCCATATTACAGGAGATGGTCAGAAACTGCAGCCAAATTACAGAAGATGGTCAGAAACTGCAGCTAAAGTACAGGATATGACCAGAGACTGCAGCTATAGTACAGGAGATGACCAGAGACTGCAGCTATAGCACAGGAGATGGTTAGAGACTGCAGCCATATTACAGGAGATGATCAGAGACTGCAGATATATTACAGGAGATGATCAGAGACTGCAGATATAGCACAAGAGATGGTCAGAGACTGCAGCCATATTACAGGAGATGGTCAGAGACTGCAGATATAGGACAGGAGATGGTCAGAGACTGCAGCTATAGTACAGGAGATGGCCAGAGACTGCAGATATAGCACAAGAGATGGTCAAAGACTGCAGCTATAGTACAGGAGATGTTAGAGACTGCAGATATAGCACAACAGATGATCAGAGACTGCAGACATACTACAGGAGATGTTCAGAGACTGCAGACATTGTACAGGGAATGGATAGGGATTGCAGACATGATTGATTCAGGAGATGGTCAGAAACTGCATTTAAAAGCTGAACTCAGTGTACAGGTATATAGTATTGCAGGGTTGCTCCACTCTATTTAAAGCGGTTGTATAGTCTTTTTTCTTACTTTTACCTACAGGTAAGCCTATAAGAAGGCTTACCTGTAGGTAAAAAAAATATCTCCTAAACCTTTACGGTTTAGGAGATATTCCCCTCGCAATGAACCGCTGACTGCAGCGGCACATGCGCACAGGGGATTCTCGGCTAAAGGCCCGGCAGACACCGGACCTTGCTGGAAAGAAGTCTCCATCGCGCATGCGCGGGAATGACGACATTGCGGCTCCAGCCACTCCAGCCGCGATACCTGGAAGACATGCTGAGGCAACATGTCAGCTACCTTGGCGTGGACCAGGTGAATTACCGATGCCTCGTTCTAAGGTAAGTATTTCATAATGAGCTAGTATGCGTTGCATACTAGCTCATTATGCTTTTTGCCTTACAGGTGACAAAATAAAAAAAATTGCGACTATACAACCGCTTTAAACCCTCTCTGCAAGATCAAGTTAGTCTTTTGCCTTTGAAAGTACAACCAAGTGACAGAAGACAGCATCACATCCAATTTCCAAAATACAAATTTTCTTGTAAACACTGATTAGGATTAGTGCTCAGGATTAGTGGAGGACAGTAACCAGTTAATTGGTCTGTTAAGCTTTTAGCCTGATCCAGCAGTAAATCCTCCAAAAAAAACAAAACATCAAACAATCTGTGCAGCACACACAGAGCTCTGCCTAAATAGATGATTATAAGCTGAAATGGTTAACAGCCATGTGTCCCTGGTCTCATAGAATGCTGCTGCAGTGTCTTCCAGCGTCTTTATCAGTGTGATCAGACAATGTGCAGGTCAGGTTAGGCAGATAAAAAAAAGTAACCAGGGAGACAAGAGGAGGGGAGGCTGATCGGTAACCCGCACGCTGCCTGATCACATATATCTGGAAGACACTGCAGCTGGCCAGAAACATGTTACTGAGCTCCTGTTTTTTCCATTCAGCCAGATTTGTGTGTCCTACAGAACGTGGATTGTTATAGTCATACCTTCTTGTATCGCCCTCCTGGCATCCCCCATTCAGCCTCACTCCAGCACTTACTGTCAAATGTAAGCGGAGAAGAGCTACACTGCCTGCTGGTTATTATTATTATTATTTTAGGTACTTATATAGCGATGTCAATTTACGCAGCGCTTTACATATACATTGTACATTCACATTGGTCCCTACCCTCAAGGAGCTTACAACCTAAAGTCCCTAACTCTTAAGCCTCGTACACACGACCGAGTTTCTCGGCAAGAACCAGCAAGAAACTTGCTGGCAGAGATTTCTTGCCGAGAAATTCGTTCGTGTGTATGGTTTCTCGTCAAGAAAACCGACTAGAATCTCGATGAGAAAATAGAGAACCTGCTCTCTATTTTCTCGTCGAGATTCTCGTCAGCCTGTTTCTCGACGAGAAAATTGTGTGTGTGTACACTTACCTGTCCTCCGGGAAGCCCGCGCATGCTCGAAATGACTTTGACTCATGCGCGGTAGCTTCCTAGGCATAGGATAGGGTGTACAAAGATGGCGGCGACGGCATCGAATGTGACGAGCACATGCTCGTCGTATTCAATTACGTCACCGCGTTCGCTCCCTTCAAAGAACCGCGGGTTCTTTGAAATGAGCGTGTGTACACTCGGCCGGGACAAGTTTCTTGACGTGTTTTTTACGACGAGATTCTCGGCCGTGTGTACGAGGCTACACTCATATACTAGGGCCAATTTTTTGACAGAAGCCAATTGACCTACCAGCATGTCTTTGAAGTGTGGGAGGAAACCGGAGTACCAAGAAGAAACACACGCAGGCACAGGGAGAACATGCAAACTCCAGGCAGGTAGTGTCGTGGTTGGGATTCGAACCAGCGACCCTTTTTACTGCTAGGCGAGAGTGCTACCCACTACACCACTGTGCCACCCATAATGATTGGCTGTAGACAGACGGGAGGAGGAGCAGATCCTCCCTTGTACTCCTCTAAGCAGCTGTGGGTTCCTTACTAGAGAAATGATCAGTCCACTGGCCAGAAAACACACAGTAAGTGTCCATTCTCCCTCCCACCTGCATTATCCTCCTCCACACCACAGCACAGACCTGCCTGCTGCACGATAGTCACATGCTCCTTCAGCCCTCTGCTCCGCTGCTATAATTAGTTTCCTCAGCCACCAGCCCCGCCTCCTGTTCACAGCTCCTAGCCGTCAGAGCGGCCCCAGGACAGCCAGCCTACTGGGAAATTTCCCGCTATCCCGGTAGGCCAGTCCGGCCCTGGTCTGTGTACACGTTATTTATCACGACCCTTTGGACATGCCCCTGTAACCAGTTTTCTATCCAAGAACAAACCCTATAGTCCATGCCTACAGACCTCAGTTTGTAGATTAAGTGTTTATGGGGAACTGTACTGAATGCCCTTGCAAAATCCAGATACACCACATCAACAGGCCTCCCCCTATCTAGATGGCAGCTCACTTCCTCGTAGAATGTTAAGAGATAACAGATTTTCATTTTATAGTTCTGAATGCAGCGAAAGCTTGCTGATCTTTACTCACTCTGTGCACTGTGTAAAAACAATAGAAATGTGTTTAGATATTTAAAAAATGGTACTGATAAAGATGCTGCTTTTTGTGGCTATGTACATGAGCCCTAAAAGCATTTTGTTATATCTGTTCCTTTAGTGCAAAAAAATACCTTTTGATCCTGCGAGGTGATAACTTCCTGGGCTCCCTGCCTAACTGATTCATAATAAATGAGCTCTCCCAAGCAAAACTAGATTGATTGTTGGTTGATAATAAATGATATTTTTATTATTATTATTATTATTACTATTTTGAACTGGTAAAAACGTTTCATTTAGGTCCATCTTTTTTTTTTTTTTTTGTGGTTTTCCAGTTTTAAATGTCTGTTTTTTTATATTTTTTATATAATTGCTATTTTTCAGACGAAACATGCACCAGATGACAGATGGCTTAGAGAAACCAGGCCAAATTAGATGGCCATTAGCTATTACCTTGGCTATTGCATGGGTGCTTGTCTATTTTTGCATCTGGAAAGGAGTTGGCTGGACAGGAAAGGTAAGGCAATTACTCCCAAATGTATTGCTGAGTCTAGTGGATCCAAAACGTCTATGCAATTGGTAGCCAAGAAGTTCAATTACTGGAAATATTTTGGCAGTTTTTGAGATATCTGCAAAAAAAATAAAAAATAATAATAATTAGGAAGTATTAAGACAACTGCTCTATTACATAAAATCAGTTAAATAAATATTAGCAGCACTTAAGTGACATCATATGGTCTGTGCTAGAATGTTCAATCCAATGCCTAGGCTGAACCTTACAAAATGCAGCTGCTGGTTCCAAGAGAATGATAACAATAATTGCCAGGAGATAGATTCCATTGAAAATGTAATATCAGTGATGAGCGGTTAGGAGAGCCAAACCCTCTATTTAAAAGATTTGTACAAGTTCTTTTGTGTAGCTTAGTATTTCTTTCTTTATTTTTTAAATGCAGGATATTTACAAGTTATTAACATGCATGCCTTGTATTTATTTCCCAATATTTTTGTGAAAAAATATGATTTTCACTACAAGTATAAATGCAAAGCAGAAAGAAGCCTTTAAAACAGAGTTTAGTTATGGTGCTCTAGATACAGAGCATCATTAATGTACAGGTTGTATACAGAGAGAGGTGAAGGGGTTAATGTACAGATCACAAACAGTGGGAGGGTGGAGAAGAGGGCATTAATGTGTAGATATGAAGGATAAGGGTGGTAAGGGTTAATATACAGGTCCAATATGAAGACAGGATGGAGCCAAAATGTACAGGAGAGAAGGGTGGTGAAAGAATTAAAAATAATCCCACATTCAAATGAAAAACTTGAATCTGATGCTGCTTCTGATCTTCTACTAATGTATGAATATTTAATTCATTAGTTAAAGTTTTACTAAACCCACAACAGTAAAATCAGTCTGTATATGCAGTAAAGCATGCTTGTTATACTCACTGTGGAACCTAAGGGGTTAATCCTCTGCATTGTATAAAAAGTCTGATCCTGTCTCCTCTGATCCTCACTTACTTTCAGTGCCCCAACTCATCTCAGGCTAGTACAGAGGGTAGGGGACAAGCTGCACATGCTCAGTTTGATGTACAGTATGTTGCTAGACAGTTGTTGTTTTTTTTTTTTTCTTGGGAGGGTGCATGTGATCAGCACTGTCCAGACAGAGGGTCAGGGGTCCTGCATTCTTATAGGACAGTGAGAGCAGAATTAAAAGCTCCTCCTACAAGCTTTAACCAGACACTGATAAAAGTCACAGGACTGCTTTATACTGCTGATGAGAAAGGGTATTTAGCTGTGTATATTTACTAAAACTATTGCATTTCCATGGTCTGTGTACTGTGGGAGACCAGATATGGTGAATGCAGGGCCCTGGGTTTAGTAACACTTTAACCCTTTCACCATTGAGAGAGGAAGAAGAGGGTTCTCGATATAAACAATTGTATTGTTTACATGTGTAATCACTGTAATTGGCTAGAACAGCAATCACAAGGCATAGCTCTGTTCATTTTCCCATGCTCTCCATTGTCTAATGACGACAAGAGCAGAGGCATTGTGCATTTTTGCCACCAGCAATATACAGAGGAACATTTTTAAATGTCCAATTAATATAACTTCTCCCCTAGTGGATGTTTTACTGCAGCAGTTGGGGTGGGATCATTAAAGTGACTCATGCTATTCCTCTTACTATCCCATCTAACAGAACCAGTGCCTAGAGACTGTTGTAAGCTCTTTATTGCCCCCTTTCTCATGTCCTCAGATCTCTAGCAATTCCTGGATAGCAGCTGGGAAAACTCTGTTTATGGAAAGACGTGCTTTTATTCAGTGCAGCGCAGTACAGGGTAATCCACTGTCTCACACATCTTGGCTCCCAATTGAACTTAAAGTCATAAATTTAATGAAATAACTTCCAAAAAGTTTGTTAAAAAAAACAAAACAAAAGAAACAAAATGCGATGCACCAATATCAGTGCATTGGCACTGCCGTGACCACCAGCCGCTGCATTGTAATGAAGCGGATAGTTTGAATTAGCTCTTGGGGCATATTTTTAGCATTTAATTTATATCTGCTATACACCACAGCAATGTTCCACACCTCTCCCTGAATTTTACAGTCCATTCATAAAATTCAGGCCATGGTATGGGGACATTAACGTTATGTCATTAAATTTTCTCTGCTTAACCACTTAAATAGTTGTCAATACTGTATATATTTTTCAATATAAGGCCATTTTTAAATTTGCAGTGTTGTGATAGTTTTACTGACAATTACTCAGTCATGTAGCACTGTAAGCAAATAATTTTTTTATAATTTATTTGAGGCAGATGGAGCTTCTTTTTGTTGGTATTTATTAATGATTTTTCTTTTTATTTGTGACTATACAAAGGAAAAAATGTAAAGGTATTTAAAGGGTGCATTGGCTGACCATGTGTGTTTTCTACATCACCATTTAGAAATGGCACTCCAGATTAAGCCTACCGACCCACCATTTTTTACATTATGGAGGTAATAAGGTAGTTCACAAAACATACAAAACTCCGTGACTGAAGGAGAGATGGGTCTTGTAACTTTGACAGGCCACATGGCTGGACTCTACTTTTGGCTTTTTTGTAACACATTTATAATAATCAAAGTTCCAAAAGTGACTAGCAGGGCACTAAGCATATTTGTAAAGGTCACCCCTATTTGTTTTAGAGTTTTTTATGCTGGAATAAATATCCCTATAGCAATAAATAAAAATGTCTTTCCTTAGGTGGTCTACTTCTCCGCCACTTACCCATACATCATGCTGGTCATTTTGTTTTTCCGTGGAGTAACTTTACCTGGAGCCAAGGATGGAATCTTATTTTACATCACTCCAGATTTCGGCAAATTGTCGGATTCTGAGGTAACACACATCTTTTTGTCACAAGTGCTTTCTGAGTTCTGATTCTGTGTGATTACAACAGCTTATTTGTCATCCTCCTGGTTGCAGGTATGGCTGGATGCTGCTACCCAAATCTTCTTCTCGTATGGACTGGGACTTGGGTCACTAATTGCCCTTGGAAGTTACAACCCATTCCACAATAATGTTTACAGGCAAGTGTACAGCTATATTCCTATTGTCATTCTAAGAAGATAGAAAATGCCTTTATACAGCATAAGGCTCCATGTACACTGAAGCTGATAAACTGCAGTTTATTGGCCTTTTTTTAAAAAGCCCATTAACTGCACTCTATGTTAGCCTATGTGTTCATGTACACATAGAGTTTTTTTGCATTAATGAGCAGTGGAGTTAATGGGCTTTTTTCTGAACGCAAGAAATTTGCGTTCAAAGTGCCGTTTTTCGGTGGGAAAAAATGCAAAACGCTGAAAAACGGTAATAAACGCTCAAAAACACTCAAAAACGCTGGTCGCCAGCGTTTTTTAGCGTTTTTTGATTCATTGAAAAGAAAAACGCTACACTGAAAAACGCTAATAAACTCTAGTAAAAAACGCTGATAAAAGCTATATTTTAAAGCAGCTTTTTCTGCCAGAAATCTGGTGTTCAAAACAACCGTTTTTGAGCTTCTGTGTACATGGAGCCTTAGCCTAGTTGCTGGAAACAATAATCTGGATATCTTATTTAACTGATGTTCAAAATCACTGTTAAAGCAAACCCACACTCATCCTTTCTAAACTACTGCCATAGTGGTTGTCTATAATGATGCCTCCTGCATGTATCCTTACCTGTCAAATGTCTCCCCTCTGTCTGTTATGAGACCCAAAAAACAGCAGACTCTGTGGGTGGGTCTGTTGTCCGGAGCTCGGTGGGTGGAGTCGTGATGTCAATAGACTCCCCGCCCACCTCTACACGCCCCTTGTCAACATGCATTTTCTCCTGTGTATTTCTTACACTGAACTTCTGCTATGATCACTAACATCCAGTCAAAACCCAGAAAAGTCACCACATGACTTCAGCATGCCCAATCATGCTGAAGTGTGGAGCAGCCAATCCTGGGAGTGCTGGAGAAGAAAGGAGGAGGGGATCTGAAGTACACAAAATGTCTCTCTCAGGCTCCTGCATGAGATATGTAAATCACCTGTCACTGGGGCTTTTTTTTACTCCCACTGACCAACAATCTAGGGATATTTTTTCAAACCAACTGACCAACAAAGCAGGAACATTTTTTACCCCCACTTGTTACATCAAACCCTCCCATCAGTCTGACAAACAGTAATACCTGTTCTATATAATTAGCTATTTATACCATATTTCTCCACACAGAATAGTTCCAGGCTAACTGGATTTTCTGTACAAGCAAGCAACCAGTGCATAGAAAATGTTCTTACTTCTACAACGACACATCTACTGTATATTAATTATGTTCATATACTGTATATATATATATTGTGACAGCAGGAAGGTAAAGTCACCTGGTTGCATCCAGGGGGGTAGATATATTTCGCCCAGATTCAGGCTTTACGCCGACTTATACAACTAGGTGGAGAGTTGTATAAGGCTAGTGGGCTCATGGATGACTCATACCTCTAGGGAGAGTGTGGGGCGTCGTGCAGACAGAGATGAGGAGACCAGCTGAACCTTGTCAGCTCATTTAGGCCTCTATAAGAACTCCCAGCTTCATTAGATGTTAGCTCATGCCTGGAACCAGACCTGTGTGGACTGTCTAGGGAGAGTGAACCCCTGTGCGGTGAGACAAAGCCTGTGTGGCTATTTGCTTGGACATTTAAAACCAGGGACTTAGGGACTAGGACAGCACTAGGCTGATCCCAGTTGTTAGTTAGGAAACCTGTATGTTTAGTCAGAGGTCAAGTTGACCAGGATTTATTTTGTTTATGTTTCTTTTGCTTTGCTGTGTTTTGTCACTGTAAATAGAAAATAAACCGCACCTTTTTGATTTTGAAAACCACAACCTCCGTTTGCTGGGCCTGTTTTTGTGTGGGGAGCCCATCTCGGGGGTCACACACACCCGCTGCCGAGCTAACCCCCTCACAGTTGGTGGAGAACCAGTGGCAGTTTTTTTTTTTAAGCCAGCATGGAGGAGATACTGAAGCAGCTGGCTCTAGCAAATGCCAATCAACAGCAGACAAATGCAGGTTTGCAAAAGAACTTCGCAGCCCAGCAGCAAGCTCATCAACAGAGCCTTGCAGCCCAGCAGCAGACAAACGCAACTTTGCAACAGAGTCTGGAGGCTCAGCAACAAGCCCAGCAGCAATCTGAGGCCCGCTTCATAGACCTGTTGCAGAAGCAAGAGCAGAGACTACAACAACAGATGGAAGCAGTAATGCAGCAACGTCCGCAGACCAGTGAGGAAAGCCGTCCCACTAATACCGCGTCCTTTGGGGTGAGTCGTTTATTGACAAAAATGACTGGAGAGGATGATCCAGAGGTATTTTTGACCACATTTGAAAGGACCGCTGAAAGAGAAAAGTGGCCTGAGGAGCAGTGGGCTGGACTGGTGGCTCCTCTGTTAACTGGTGAATCGCAGAAAGCTTACTATGACCTAGAGCCTAACCAAGCAAAAGACTATGTGATGCTAAAAGCTGAAATATTGGCAAGGCTGGGTGTCACCCAGGCTGTCCGGGCTCAGCGTGTGCATAACTGGACTTTCCAGCTTGGAAAACCCCCCAGGTCTCAAATGTATGATCTCATTCACCTGAGCAGAAAGTGGCTACAGCCAGAGACTTTGTCCGCACCAAAGATTGTGGAACGTGTTGTAATGGATCGGTTTTTGAGAGCTCTTCCTACTGCCATCCAAAAGTGGGTAAGCCATGGAGACCCAGAGACGGCCGATGGTCTTGTGGATCGTGTGGAGAAATACTTGGCTACAGAGAACCTGACGGCCTCTTCCAGAGACACTCGGACTTTCCACCCTAAGACCAGACCATCCCCAGGGGCGGATAAGAGGATTCCAAGGGGTGAGGGTGGAGAGAGTGAGAGGGTGGGAGCTCTACCCCAAGTTTGGCGAGAACAGCCTGGGAAATCAGCGGCTCAAGAGGCCGCAAGAAGGATCGTTTGCTACCGCTGCCGGCAAGCGGGACATATTGCAGCCAATTGCCCGGTTGTGGAGGAACCCATGCAGTGTGACTTTCTGACGGGCAGACGTCAGTCGCTGTGTGCGACAGTCGCATGCACTGCCATTCGAGGAACTGAGAAACATTTATGCAAAATGTGTGTTAATGGTAGAAATGTTGTGGTATTGTTGGATTCAGGTAGCCTTGTGACCCTGATAAAGGCTGAGTTAGTTAAAACAGAGGTCTCTGGGAATAGCAAGGTAGCTGTTATTTGTGTGCATGGGGACACCCGAGAGTATCCAGTGACTACAGTGTGTTTCGAGACCCCCAAAGGTACCCTCTCTCATCCAGTGGGCTTAGTATCTCAGTTACCGCATGACGCCATTGTGGGAAGGGATTTTCCGAAGTTCTGGGAACTGTGGGATGATCCTGAGCCCCCAACTGGTGCCCCTATGTACCAGGAATGTGATAGCCAGAACTCCCCTGAGAGTGGTGAGGACTCTCCGGAATTTCCCTTATCAGTATTGGCAGGGGAGACTCAAGAAACTGGAGAGGAGCCCACCTCCTCAGACGAAAACCTACCGTCTGTGGAGTTTTCTGATCTTGAGGTTCACAGGGAAAACTTTGCCACAGAACAGTTGAAAGACCCCGCCCTAATAAAGGCACGGGAAAACGTAGTGAAAATAGATGGCGAGTTAGTGAACCCAGATAATACCTGCACTTACCCATACTTCAGCGTAGAGAAGGACCTACTGTATCGGGTGGCAAAAAGGGCAGAAGAAACCGTTGAGCAGCTTGTGGTGCCCAAACCTTACAGGAAGTTGGTGTTGGAGTTGGCCCATGGGCACATTCTTGGAGGTCATCTGGGGACAGAGAAAACCCGAGAGAGGGTATTACAGAGATTCTATTGGCCGGGGGTGATGAAGGACATAGAAAATTATTGTTCCTCCTGCCCTGTGTGTCAGAGGTCGGCCCCGATGCCACATTTCCGTAGCCCGCTGGTCCCTCTACCCATCATTGAGGTCCCGTTTGAGAGGATCGCCATGGATTTGGTAGGTCCTATAATCAAGTCCGCTAGGGGGCACCAGTACATATTAGTTATAATGGACTATGCCACCCGTTATCCAGAAGCGATCCCTCTCCGAAATACCTCGGCCAAAACCATAGCCAAAGAGCTATCTCTTGTGTTTAGCCGGGTGGGTATTTGTAAAGAACTGCTTACGGACCAAGGTACACCCTTTATGTCCCGGGTTATGAAGGAGCTGTGTAAATTGTTCAAAGTGACGCAATTACGTACATCTGTGTATCACCCCCAAACCGATGGGCTGGTTGAAAGGTTCAACAAAACCCTAAAACAAATGTTGAAGAAAGTGGTGGATAGAGATGGAAAGGATTGGGACTGTCTACTTCCTTATCTGATGTTTGCTATTAGGGAGGTGCCCCAATCCTCTACGGGATTCTCCCCCTTTGAGTTACTGTATGGGAGACACCCAAGAGGGCTGTTGGATATTGCCAAGGAAACTTGGGAAAGTGAGAGTTCTCCCCACAGGAGTGTGATTGAGCATGTCGCCCTGATGCAAGACCGAATTGCACAGGTAATGCCCATCGTGAAGGAACATTTGGCCCAAGCGCAGTTAGCACAGCAGAGAGTGTACAACCGTGGAGCCAAGACCCGTACCTTTTCCCCGGGGGATAGGATACTGGTACTTGTCCCTACGGTTGAAAGTAAATTCCTTGCCAAATGGCAAGGCCCCTACGAGATAATGGAAAAAGTGAGCGAAGTGAATTACAAGGTCAGACAACCAGGAAGGCGAAAGCCCGAACAGATCTATCACGTTAATCTGTTGAAAGCCTGGAGGGATAGAGAGTCCCTAGTCGCAGACACTTGGTCACCAGCTCAAACTGGTTGCGTGATTCCTGAGGTTGGAATAGCAGCCACCTTGTCACAACCCCAACAACAGGAGGTTAAGGAGTTTGTGCTTCGCAACAATGAGGTATTCTCTGATCTGCCGGGACAAACATCTGGGGTAGAGCATGACATCATTACCCCGCCCGGTGAAAGGGTGAAGTTAAAACCCTATCGGATCCCAGAGGCCCGACGGGAGGCAATACGGGAGGAAGTACAGAAAATGCTGAACTTAGGGGTGATAGAGGAGTCCCAAAGTGATTGGTCTAGTCCCATTGTGTTGGTGCCTAAACCGGATGGGAGCTGGCGATTTTGTAACGATTTTCGTCAGTTGAACAAAGTTACAAAATTTGACACCTACCCCATGCCACGTATAGATGAGTTGATCGACCGGCTGGGAACAGCCCGATACATGACGACTCTTGACCTCACAAAAGGGTATTGGCAAATCCCCCTGGCCAAGTCGGCCAAAGAGAAAACCGCATTTGTAACCCCAGACGGGGCGTTCCAATATAAAAGAATGCCGTTCGGGTTACAGAATGCGCCGGCCACATTCCAGCGGAAAATGGACCAGATGCTGAGGCCCCATCGGAAGTATGCTGCGGCTTACCTGGATGACATAATTGTCCATAGCACAGATTGGGCCTCACATCTGCCAAAAGTGCAAGCAGTCCTGGACTCTGTTCGGGAAGCGGGGTTTACGGCTAACCCCAAGAAGTGTACCATTGGGCAGGAGGAGGCCAAATATCTTGGGTACACCATTGGGAGGGGAGTAATAAAACCCCAACTCAACAAAGTCGAGGCCATCCAGAGTTGGCCACGTCCCAACAGCAAGAAGCAGGTACGAGCCTTTCTGGGAATCGCTGGGTATTATCGGCGATTCATTCCCCACTTTGCTTCTAAGGCTGTGCCCCTAACCAACCTGACGAAGGGGAAAGGGTCGGTCATGATTAAATGGACCCCCGAGGCTGAGGCAGCATTCCAATTCTTGAAACAAGCCTTATGTAGCCAGCCAGTGTTGTACTCACCCGACTTCTCTAAAGACTTTGTCGTACAAAGTGATGCGTCAGATGTGGGGTTAGGAGCAGTATTGTCCCAGGTCTGGAACGGGGAAGAGCACCCAGTCATTTACCTCAGCAGGAAGTTGAAGTCCCATGAGGTAAATTACGCCACCGTTGAAAAGGAGTGTTTAGCGGTGAAGTGGGCTCTAGATTCCCTTCGGTACTACCTGCTAGGTAGGCACTTTGACATGGTTACGGATCACGCTCCGTTAAAGTGGATGGCTCAAAACAAGGAAACAAATAGAAGAGTGAATAGGTGGTTCCTGGCCCTCCAGGAATTCAACTTCACGGTAAAGCATCGCCCTGGCGTTCAAATGGGGAATGTGGATGCTTTGTCTCGAGTACATGAATGCCTGATTGCTGGTGTTCCAACCCCGAGGTTAAAACAAGAGGGGGGGGTATGTGACAGCAGGAAGGTAAAGTCACCTGGTTGCATCCAGGGGGGTAGATATATTTCGCCCAGATTCAGGCTTTACGCCGACTTATACAACTAGGTGGAGAGTTGTATAAGGCTAGTGGGCTCATGGATGACTCATACCTCTAGGGAGAGTGTGGGGCGTCGTGCAGACAGAGATGAGGAGACCAGCTGAACCTTGTCAGCTCATTTAGGCCTCTATAAGAACTCCCAGCTTCATTAGATGTTAGCTCATGCCTGGAACCAGACCTGTGTGGACTGTCTAGGGAGAGTGAACCCCTGTGCGGTGAGACAAAGCCTGTGTGGCTATTTGCTTGGACATTTAAAACCAGGGACTTAGGGACTAGGGCAGCACTAGGCTGATCCCAGTTGTTAGTTAGGAAACCTGTATGTTTAGTCAGAGGTCAAGTTGACCAGGATTTATTTTGTTTATGTTTCTTTTGCTTTGCTGTGTTTTGTCACTGTAAATAGAAAATAAACCGCACCTTTTTGATTTTGAAAACCACAACCTCCGTTTGCTGGGCCTGTTTTTGTGTGGGGAGCCCATCTCGGGGGTCACACACACCCGCAGCCGAGCTAACCCCCTCACAATATATATATATATATATATATATATATATAAATGCTGTACAGTAAGAATGCTTTCAGAAATAGTAGTATATATTTAAATTGTTAGCCATTTACAAAAAGGAAAATCAAAATAAATCAATATTTGGTGTGACTACCCTTTGGCTTCAATCCTGCATCGATTCTTACACTTGCACACTTTGTACACTTGTGCAAAGTCAGGGATTTTGTAGGATTAGAGTTAGGTGTATGATTAACCAATTGTACCAAGCAGGGGCTAAAAATCATCAATTTCATATGTAGGTTGAAGCACAGGCATTAACTGAAACAGAAACAGCGTAAAAAATAAAAAAAAAAACGTTAAAAAGCTTAAAACTGGATGAGGAACCACCAAACACTGCTACTAAGGTGAGGTTGTAAAATACAATTTCATGTCACAGGTCATATACAAGGAAAAGAAAACTTAACTCAGCAGATGAAAGAGACTTAATGCTTAATTCTCTTCAACATCAGAAGATGTCCAGCAGTGCCATCAGCACAGAACTAGTGGAAACCTGTGGAACCTAGGTACACCCATCTACTGTTTGGAGAAGACTGGCTAGAAGTGGTCTTAATGGAAGAATTGCGGCCAAAAAGCCATACCTCCAATGTAGAAACAAGGAAAAGCGACTCAACTATGCACAAAAATATAGGAACTGGGGTGCAGAAAAATGGCAGCAGGTGCTCTGGACTGATGAGTAAAAATTTGAAACATTTGGCTCTAGCGGGAGGTAGTTTGTTTGTGAAGCGCTGGAGAGTGGTACAATAATGATTGTCTGCAACCAACAGTAAAGCATAGTGGAGGTTCCCTGCAAGTTTGGGGCTGCATTTCTGCAAATAGAGTTGGAGATTTGATCAGGGTCAGTGGTGTCCCCAATACTAAGAAATACAGGCAGATACTTATCCATAATGCCATACCATCAGGGAGGCATGTGATTGGCCCCAAATGTATTCTGCAGCAGGACAATGACCCCCAAACATACAGCTAAGATCATTAGGAACTATTTTCAGCATAAAGAAGAACAAGGAGTCCTGGAAATGATGGTTTGGCCCCCATAGAGCCCTGATCTCGACATCATTGAGTCTGTCTGGGAGTACATGAAGATACATAAGGATTTGAGGCAGCCTACATCCACAGAAGATCAGTGGTTAGTTCTCCAGGATGTTTGGAACAACCTACCTACCAAGTCCCTTAAAAACTGTGTGCAAGTGTACCTAGAAGAATTGATGCTGTTTTGAAAGCAAAGGGAGGTCACACCAAATATGGGTTTAATTTGGATTTTTCTTCTGTTTATTTACTTTCCATTTTGTTAATTGATAAAAAAAAACTATTAAATATATATTCATAGCTTTTGTTCACACCTGCCTAAAACTTTTGCAAAGTAGAGTATATATATATATATACTATATATATATATATATATATATATATATATATATATATATAAAATCTCACAAAAGTGAGTACACCCCAGACATTTTTGTAAATATTTTATTACATCTTTTCATGTGACAAAACTGAAGAAATTACAATTTGCTACAATGTAAAGTAGTGAGTGTACAGATTGTATAACAGTGTAAATTTGCTGTCCCCTCAAAATAACACACAGCCATTAATGTCTAAACCGCTGGCAACAAAAGTGAGTACAAACTGAGTGAAAATGTCCAAATTGGGCCCAATTAATCATTTTCCATCCCCGGTGTCATGTGACTCGTTAGTGTTACAAGGTCTCAGGTGTGAATGGGGAGCAGGTGTGTTAAATTTGGTGTTATCGCTCTCTCTCTCTCATACTGGTCACCAGAAGTTCAACATGGCACCTCATGGCAAAGAACTCTCTAAGAGTCTGAAAAAAAGAATTGTTGCTCTACACGAAGATGGCCTAGGCTATAAGAAGATTGCCAAGACCCTGAAACTGAGCTGCAGCACGTTGGCAAAGACCATACAGTGGTTTAACAGGACAGGTTCCACTCAGAACAGGCTTTGCCATGGTCGACCAAAGAAGTTGAGTGCACGTGCTCAGTGTAATATTCAGAGGTTGTCTGTCTGGGACCGCTGTGACCAGAAATGTGTGGACTGCAACAGAGTGAACCAAACACATGTGAAGTGTAAATAATATGATTTATTAAAAGTAAAGGAAATAAACAAAAGTAAACGCACCTCCAATATGACAAATAGTAAACTAACCAGCAACCAACCACAGTGACATATAACTGAATACCAAAACGAAAACTATATACAGATGTGGAATATAATCATAACCGTAACAAGCCACGGTCATACACAGGAAGTCAGGAAGATAGAGCTGGGAGCAAGACAGGACAGGGAGGGGGTAACAAGAGACAGAGAGAGCAGGCGGAAGGGATCAGGCTGCAGGGCAGGGGTCCAGGAACAGATGCAGGGTTCGGGAACACAGGATACAGGGTTCAGGATACAGGTTTCATGATACAGGGTTAGCAAACACAGGTCAGGGCACAATAAAACAATACAAGTGATCACCAGGTTTAAATATTTAGGTGATGCCTGATTGCAGGAGATGACGTCAGCTCCTCACTCCCGAGATCCACACGCTAGTGGACACCAGAACTGGGAGCCATAGTGCCACCAGCAAGTGAAACCTTTCCTGACAGTACCCCCCCTCGAAGGTGCAACCTCCGGACGCTCTAACCAGTCATAGCTGAGAAAGTCCAAGAAGCGCCGGGTCCGAAATAAAAAGCCTTGCTGCCGGGATCAAAACAGAAACTAGGTGTACCACCGCCTGGGTCTGGTAACTGGCTAGGTACCCCACCGCTGGGGCTAGGCCACTGGCTAGGTATCCTGCCAGATTTTTAGAAGCATAGAAACTTTGAACCCTCAAAACGTTAGGCATCCCAACGCTGGGGTACCATGGGTCATTCGCAAACTTAGCCCTGGAGTCAAGTGACAATACTGCAATTCTTAGAAGCATAGAAACTTTGAACCCTCAAAACATTAGACATCTCAATGCTGGGGTACCATGGGTCATTAGCAAACTTAGCCTTGGAGTCAAGTGACAGTACCGCAAATCTTACACCGGAATGTCTGGTCACAATTATGTAGCTTGCCTGATCTCCAGGACTCATTCCACACTAGGTTTCCCCAGGGCACTGGTTATCCGACACGGGTCCCCTAATGCACCCGGAGTTGTTGAAATCGCATCCGGGTCGTGGCAAGGCACAAATGGTGCTCTGCAACTCCACAGGAGTTTACCACTACCAAGGTTGTTAAGGCGAACATAGCTACCAATTGTGAGAGATACGTCCAGACCACCAGGCTTTGGCGCCATCGCAGCAACGTACTGTGCGAGGGACCCAACCGAGGCAACTAGAAAAAGAATCTTAAGCAAAACAGGTAACCCATGCCAGGCAACCAAAGACACAGGAGTATCTGACCCAATGGCAGATGGAATCCTACCCTCTACAGGACAATCCAGCTGGGCAGTAGGCATAGAGTCAATAAGCGCTAACTGAGCAGTAGGCACAAAGTCAATAGAACCCAGCTGGGCGGTAATTAGAGGGACATTAACAACAAGCTGATCTTTGGTCAAAGGATCATCAGCGGTGGGCTGGAAAGCAGGCATCAGATCAACAGGCTTTGGATCATCAGGCTGGGCAGCGGGCAGAGGCACATCTGGCTGGGCAGCGGGCAGAGGCACATCAAGCTGAGCAGCGGGCAGAGGCACATCAAGCTGGGCAGTGGGCAGAGGCACATCAAGCTGGGCAGCAGGCAGAGGCACAACAGGCTGGGCCCAGCATAATCAGGCAGGACAATGGGCACTGGGACATCAGGTTGGGCATCAGGAACTGGATTGTCAGGCTGGGTATCAGGAACTGGATCGTCAAGCTGGGCATCGGATCATCAAGCTGGACATCGGGGACCAGAACAGCAGGCAGGGCAGCGGGCACTGGAACAGGCTGGTCAGTGGGCGCTGGAACATCAAGCTGGACAGTGGACACCGGAACATCAGGTTGGGCATCAGGAACCGGATCATCAGGAACAGGATCGTCAGGCTGGGTATCAGGAACTGGATCGTCAAGCTGGGCACCGGGCATTGGATCATCAAGCTGGACATCGGGCACCAGAGCAGCAGGCAGGACAGCGTGCACCGGAACATCAGGCCGGACAGCAGGCACTGGAACATCAGGCTGGACAGCGGGCACTGAAACATCCAGCCAGACAGTGGGCACCGGAACATCCGGCTGGAAAATAGGCAGAGGCACTGGAACATCAGGCTGGACAGCAGGCGCTGGAACATCAGGCTGGACAGCAGGCGCTGGAACATCTGGCTGGACAGCGGGCACCGGAAAATCAGGCTGGACAGCAGGCAGAGGCACTGGAACATCAGGCTGGACAGCAGGCAATGGAACATCAGACTGGAAAGCGGGCACGGGAACATCAGACTGAGAAGCGGGTACTGGAACATCAGGCTGGGCAGTGGGCACCTGAACATCAGGCTGGACAGCGGGCAGAGGATTAGCAAAGTCAAGTGGGTCATTGGGTTCAGGAACATCAGAGGCTAGCCTAACCCCATTGGAATTCATAGAGGCAGGCTGGAGCAGATTGGCTGGCATGGAAGGAAGCTGGAGCACATCGACTGGTGTGGAAGCAGATTGAAGCAGATCGGCTGGTGTGGAAGCAGGCTGGAGCAAATTGGCTGGTGTAGAAGCAGTCTAGAGCAGATCAGGTGGTGTGGAAGCTGTCTGGAGAAGATCGACTGGTGTGGAAGCAGGTTGGAACAGATCGGCTGATGTGGAAGCAGGCTGGAGCAGATCGGCTGGGCATCAGGTGATGCCCGATTGCAGGAGATGATGTCAGCTCCTGACTGCCGATATCTACCCGCTGGTGGACACCAGAACTGCAGCCCATTAGTCTGGGAGCCATAGTGCCACCAGCAGGTGAAACCTTTCCTGACATTTTCTTTGGGAAATAGACGTATGAGTCCTGCCAGCATTGCTGCAGAGGTTGAAGGAGTGGGGGGGGTCAGCCTGTCAGTGCTCAAACCATACGCCGCACACTGCATAAAATTAGTCTGCATGGCTGTCGTCCCAGAAGGAAGCCTCTTCTAAAGATGATGCAAAAGAAAGCCCACAGTTTGCTGAAGACAAGCAGACTAAGGACATGGATTACTGGAACCATGTCCTGTGGTCTGATGAGACCAAGATAAACTTATTTGGTTCAGATGGTGTCAAGCGTGTGTGGCAGCAACCAGGTGAGGAGTACAAAGACAATTGTGTCTTGCCTACAGTAAAGCATGGTGGTGGGAGTGTCATAGTCTGGGGCTGCATGAGTGCTTCCGGCACTGGGGAGCTACAGTTTATTGAGGGAACCATGAATGCCAACATCTACTGTGACATACTGAAGCAGAGCATGATCCCTTTCTTCGGAGACTGGGCCGCAGGGCATTATTCCAAAATGATAACGACCCCAAACACACCTCACTGCCTTGCTAAATAAGCTGAGGGTAAAGGTGATGGACTGGCCAAGCATGTCTCCAGACCTAAACCCTATTGAGCATCTGTGGGGCATCCTCAACTGGAAGGTGAAGGAGTGCAAGGTCTCTAACATCCACCAGCTCCATGATGTCATCATGGAGGAGTGGAAGAGGACTCCAGTGGCAACCTGTGAAGCTCTGGTGAACTCCATGCCCAAGAGGGTTAAGGCAGTGCTTGAAAATAATGGTGGCCACACAAAATATTGACACTTTGGGCCCAATTTGGACATTTTCACTTAGGGGTGTACTCACTTTTGTTGGCAGCGGTTTAGACATTAATGGCTGTGTGTGGAGTTATTTTGAGGGGACAGCAAATTTACACTGTTATACATGCTGTACACTCACTACTTTACATTGTGTTGTCATATGAAAAGATATAATAAAATATTTACAAAAATGTGAGGGGTGTACTCACTTTTGTGAGATTCTATATATACTGTATATATATATATATATATATATATATATATATATATATATATATATCATTTTTAATCTTTAATCTTAATAACTTTAGTATCAATCATAAGTTAAGAAAGATCTTTTATATGTCAAACAATAAATAGTCATTTCATTTTATTGCTTCTTTTGCCCCCACTTGTTGAAACTCTATAGCTGGAGCTGTGTTATTGCATTCAGTAGTACAGTTCAAACTGTACTTTGGCAAGGTACATACTGCATATTAGAAGCCCTTACCTACAGGCATACCTTTAGTAGAGACAAATGGCAAAATGATAAAATGCACATGTAGCGATACTCCCATTCTGAGCCACTGGAAAGAATGGGTTGCTTGCTCTTTTCCTGCTCAAGAACCTCAGCCCCTCTGACAGGCTATATTGAATGTATAAACATGCAATGACACCGAAAATCACTGAAAGTGAGACCTGGCACTCAGCAGTAATACCTTATCAAAGAAACAGGCACTAGTCAAGTCAATAAACACAAATTAATATATTGTGACTAAACGAAGTTTGTAACAAACAAGTATAAGGTTGAATCAACAATAGTAGTAACAACCTTATGAGTGGTAAGGAATAAACATAATATAACATTTGATGTCCAGATCAACATATAGCAAGGCCACTTTAGGTGTAACAATGAGCAGTAATAGAACTTACACAACCAAATTCAGAGGCTCTACTGCCGAGTGCATTAATAGCGGTTATGCTAGGCCTAGACTGACTGGTATACTACACTGTCCGTAGGAAAATGGTATTAATAGAAGAGAAAAAAAGTGGCACATAGGGTGATTTAGCGGGTGAGAGGATACTCCGGTACCTCTCCGACAATGGTGTGGCCCGATCACTGTGGTCTGGGTTCTGCAGCAAAGGCATCTCTCTCCTTCTGGGCCTTCCTGCTCAATCTCTCCTGGTTCAGCCTGGCAACAGTCTGACCCAGCTACAGATGTGCACTTACCGAGTCCATGGCGCCAAGATATGGAAGTATTCCCTAGTAGTTCAGTAAAAGCCGTCTCACCACCCCCCATGCTCCCTCCTGGGAACTGTGGAATACGGAGTCCACAGGCGCCATTGTATGGCTTGAACTACAACTCCAATTGTTACCAGCACTCTGCATAGAAGTCTATGGGCTGGTATGTCTGTGGCTCTAACCCCTGCTGGTTGGAAGTGATAGTGCAGCATAATATCAGCATTACAGTAAAAAGTAGAGCAACAGAGGACATGGTCTCCTTCTCCATGCTGTTGTAGCCCCACAACTGGCTACAGTAAGTTTTACGTTGATATATTATTTGCAGCTGCATCTAAGCAGGAACATACAATTGCAATAGAAAACACAAAAAAAAAACTAAAATGCATACAAAAGTGCACCCGACCTTCATAAAATGTAACACAACGCATGAGAAACTGAAACCATATTCCATTTTTACCAGTCTTTCTTGTGTCACCTTAAAGCCTATAGTCTTTTTTTGTTTTTAACTATAAGTGTATCTAATTTCTGGGCTTCTGATTAACCTTATTAAATAAAAGGATTGATTTTTGCTAAACCATATTACAGCTAACAAGAGATTACAATCTTTTTTAGGGACTCAATCATTGTCTGCTGCATTAATTCTTGTACAAGTATGTTCGCTGGTTTCGTCATCTTTTCCATTGTTGGATTCATGGCACATGTGACAAAAAGACCTATAGCTGAAGTGGCAGCTTCAGGTTAGTATATCCATACTGATTGGGCTAGCATTTCTATTACTGGTAGACACAGTGACATATGAACAGAGGTACCAGAGATTGCAGTTGCTTCTAGGGGGCTCAAATATAAACTTCTACATCAGTTAAGCAAGTATTTTGCTAAACCACTTCTCTTGGAGTAGAGTGGACATTCTATGCAAATTGGAGGGGGTTATAGGAGTTGGCAAGGGGTGAGGAGGAGGCATCATGAGTTGCTGGTAGTGGGAAGGCTTGTTAGTAGTTGGTTAGATTGTTAGATACAGGAGGAGTCACAATGGTTGTGGATGTTAGGTCTAGAGCAGGGGTCTCAAACTGGCGACCCTCCAGCTGTTGCAAAACTACAAGGCCAGTGAGGCATTGCAAGGCTGACAGTTACAAGCTTGACTCCCACAGACAGAGGCATGATGGGACTTGTAGTTTTGCAACAGCTGGAGGACCACCAGTTTGAGACCCCTGGTCTAGAGCAATAGGTATTAGATTAAGGCTTGGGAGTCCAGGTTAATATCTTTATCCAAGGATGAGGTATGCCAAGATATGCCATTGGTAGCAGAATTGTTTAAAAAGGCAAATGATAACATAAGAAACATAACAAATGAGAATTCTTTATTCCACAATTGTCATCAAGAAGTAAAATCAGTTTTGGGGTGTTATACTTCATTCATTATCAATGTCTATGCACCAATTTATAAAAATAAAAAAATCCAATGTCTGCTCTTATAGTGAACAATATCAGCCAACCTACTGTAAAAAAAAGATGCATGTATTTTTCTTTTAGGACCTGGATTAGCATTTTTGGCTTATCCAGAAGCTGTCACACAACTGCCGATTTCTCCACTATGGGCTATTCTCTTCTTTTCCATGTTGCTGATGCTTGGAATTGACAGTCAGGTATGTTTTTCTACAAAATCATAAAATTTATAAGCATATACAGTATCTTGCCGTCATATGTCTTTGTACTTATTGCAACAGATTATTTGAATGAATGTGCTAATGGTAATGGACAGAAGAAATTGAAGTCAGTGGCCTGTAGCTTCAGGCATTGTGGAGAAATGCATCTTCAAAATTTACAAAAGAAGCACTGTAGTCTCCCAGGTTGTTCTCTCAGCAGCTCTATTCCTCCTACATGCAGTGACTTACTTGGACAAATTTATTATTCAGCTGTGAAAAGCGGTTATAAAATCTTTATTTACAATTTAGAATATTCAACTTTGAGGTGTCTTTTGCTGTATTGGACATAAAATCAGGCAGATCGATCCAGCAGAAAATAGACGGAATGGTTGGCAAACATATCATGGGTATCACTAGCTAAATTCAGGGATGCTTTACTCTTCCATCCCCAGCTAAATTACCAGAAACATCATCATTATGTGTTTAACAGCTAAGCTTCTATGCTCATGATTTCATTATACTGTATGCAGCAGCTGTGTATATGGCAGCTGTTACTAATAAAGGGGAATGTTGTGAGGCTTTGGTTTACACTTTGCACCAAGGCTCTGAGCACTTTGGCTTCACTAAGAAAAGACCAAAAAAAAAACTCCTCTAAAGACAATACCGATGTCATCTCAAAATACCAGCATAAGAAATCAGAGGCAACAAGTCAATGGTACTAGTTTTAAGCAGCATGCATTACAAAGCTATATTAGACTTTATTGCAATAATGTAAATGGCATTTGAATCATACACTGGGCCCCCCTCCTAATATTGTCATGCATGTGCATAATGTAATTATTTAATCAATTAACCATATCTTATTATTAATATAGCGCACATAATTAATAAAAATAAAGACAATTGATGGAGCCAACCAAACGTCATTCAAGTTTGCATTGACTATTTAATTTACATTTGGTTATTATAGCTAAATAGTTGGGTTCATTTTAGCTAATTCTGTGTAAGATGAATATACAAGTACGTAACATGATACAGAAAAGGGGGGGGGGGGGTATTTGTGTGCTACTCAAACTGTTGAAAAAATATAATTAAAGGTGTAATAAAAATGTATTTTGCTGCTGAACTCCTATAGTGTCACCAGCACCAGTAAAAATAATAACAATTAAGTGAAGCAGCACTATATGTGTAAACTTATAAAAATCAAATATTAAAGTGCAATCTCTATATGATCAAGGAAAATATCATAATAACGTAAGAAAAGTGAATATATTCAATCTAAGTGCAAATGCAATAATAGATTTAATCAAAGTAAATGCAATGAAAAATAATGTGAAAATCAAAAAACAGTAGTAGTCCAATTGATGCAGTGCAGAAAAAAACTGTATGAATACACAAACATAGTCTCTTCAACTGTGCAAAATAGTGCAAAAGGGAAGGGGAGGGAGGAAAAAAGTGTCCAAGTGCAAAGGAAAAATAAACATGATGAAAACTTGCAGACCACTTTTAAAATCCACACCCAGTGTGCTCTAGCCTCTCACCTCCAATAGAGACCCCAATGGGTCTAGTCACGCATCTAGATAATCTTTAATGGCAATCTGCACTTTATTCCTCTCTGTTGGGGATATCACAGTGGGACAAAGAACTGGATGCAGCTGTAGATGAAAAAGGCTCTTTTCCTGTACGGTCCAGGTGGTGAACCGACCTCTCTCCAAAGCTCCTCCAGTTAGGGAACATTATGTAAGGACAAAAAGGATCTCCATTGTGTAGTAGTTAAAACAAATACATTTATTAAAAAGTAGCGTGTAAAACACAAACTTCCGGTCTCGGCTGTGAACGGGTAACGTCACTTCCGGTCACGGGCGAGCTTGGAAGTTTATGTTTTACACGCTGCTGAAAGTTTCTGCTCAAACCTCTTCACTGTTTCAAATTTTTCAGCCAAGGTGAACTCTACTTGATCAGTGAGTGCTTACTGGGCTTTCCAGTATCAAGCACCAATTTCCAAGATTTGCAAGGCCGGTACCTGGTCCGGTACACATTCTCTAAGTTTACCAGATGTATGTGCAAGCATCTACTGATTCAAGTTTTGAGTATAATGCCCTGTAGGCAGCTCCTTGGGTTATGACATTGCTGTTTTTTATTTGTGGGTTGTTATCATTGCTGTTTGCAGTGTCCCCCCCCCCCCTTTTACTCTGTTAGGCTGCTTTAGGATGTTCCAGTTATCTCAAATTTAAAGTGGAGTTCAACCCAGAAATGGAACTTCCACTGATCGGATTCCTCCCCCCTCCGGTACCACATTTGGCACCTTTCAGGGGGGAGCAGATACCTGTCAAATCCAGGTATCTGCTCCCACTTCCAGGCATAGATCACTGCACTTTGTGCAGCGAACTATGCAATGCCCGGCCCCTCCACTACCCCCCGCTGTCTTCTGGGAGACACACAGGTCCCAGAAGACAGCAGGGACCATTCAGAACAAACAGCGTGACTCGCGCATGCGCAGTAGGAAACTTCACTTCCTGTTTCCCTTAGTAAGGATGTTGGCGACTGCACCCGGAGCCGAGGGAAGAGTCGTCTTCGGATGAGGACATTGCGGGCTCCCTGGAGAGGTAAGTGTCCTTATATCAAAAGTCAGCAGCAGCAGTATTTGTAGCTGCTAAATTTTTTTTTTTTTTTCCCAGGCGGAACTCTGCTTTACTTGACCCCGTGTCCCTCAAAGAAGAATTAAGAAAATAGGATTTTTGTACTCACCATGAAATAATTTTCCCGGAGTTCATCATAGGACACAGGTCCCATCCCTCTGTGTTTATGATCCACTCCTAATCCTGCATTTTTTTTTTAAATGAAGCACCATGGGAGGGAGATAGTTGGCTGCTCAGTGTCCAGTACCTACTAAGGGCAGCACTATAATCCAGCAATCTCAGGTTCAACTGATTGTGTCCCTTGATGAAATCATGTTTAATTGAGTGTTTGGAGAGGAAAAAGACCCAAGTTTTTTTTTGCAATTTCCTTTTCATAGATGGGTATTAATCATGAACATATTTTCACCTTTTTTAATAAGATCAGTGAACATTTACTTCACTAAGTGAACAGTCAATACTGCTTGTAAATCAGCCCCAATGTGTTGCTTTGCATGTAAAGATCCTTGGCATCGTTCTGTTTCCTGCTATTTCATAAATGCTGTCTGGCCTTTTGCTGTGTAGTTGTCAAGTCATACAAAGAATGTGGGTCACTGTACGCCTTAGGATACGGGAAGATCAGTGAGAAAAAGTAATTTATGTAAAGATGACTTCCGTATCTATCACTGTAAATATTGTGAAACCTTGTTGGAAGTGCCACGATTAAAAATGGCTCATGGGTAAAAAATCACTCATTTAGGTATTCACACTTAGCAATGTTGAAATTTACAGTGTGCACACCAATTGATTATTTTCCTATATCATATAGTTTTTTTAAGAATTCTCATTTTGCCCAGTAGCTGCTAAACATGACATCTCTCATTAATCATTGTACTGATTACCCATGTTGCCTTTGGTAGTTTCTAGAATGTGTCTAAATGTATCTTTTTTTTTTCTGCTCTTGTTTTTATATTATAATGTGTTCAGTACATAAGATCAAAGGCTTACAAGGAAATTCAGGATTATACGATTGTTCAAAAACTAAGTTGCATCCATGGTAGCCTTAACCCAAAAGATAAATGAAGCCAAGAAGAAAAATATGATGAGCTACAAGGCACCAACTTTTTTTTTCCATTAACACGTACTATGTAGTCCCTAGATCTTGTCTGGACAAATATTTTTATAATCACAATTGGTTTAAAATGTTAGCACATTCAAAGGTGAATTTCAGGCAGATATAAAACGCACAAATAAGGTAGTGTTGTATTCATTATTACACCATTAAATTTTTAAAATGCTAACAGTGCAAGTACTTAAATGTGGCTGGGTATCAACCACTTAGGTCCCAGGAACACTGGGCATGTAGCCCTGGTGATGGGGCTGTAGAATTTAGCTGGGGGAGGGAGGCATAGGTGCCCCATCCAGCCCCACTGTTGGCAGCCAGTCAAACTCAATGAAGGGCTAACAGCTTCTGCTGCTGCTAAAGAGGGCTGTTTCTGCATCTAGGGGTGAATGACTGTAATACAGAAAATCGGTGCTCCTGGCATTTGTCCCCAGGCACATACTGCCTAAATGTTCATATCACTAGGTGCACCACGCAGGTCTGTCCAGCTGCAGCAACTGTCAACTTTTCATAGAGTTTGATAAGCTGCTGGATGTGGGGCTTGACTGGGTACCTGTGCCCTCTGCCCACAGCTAAATGTCAGAGCTTGAACTAGGGCAGAGAGAAGCAGAACAAGTAGCCAACAGTTGCTCTGCAGTACAACTGCAGTGCAAGTGTACTGCTTCTCTTTTCACTGTCCATTCGCAGGCTAAGCAAGGACCAGAATTGTAAGTGTTACTGGACTGCAGCAGAAAAAAATGAGGTCTCCTGACCTGCCAGACAGATCTTTTGGCAGATAAAGCAGCTCTCATGCGTGTACTTCATCTGTATATTTAGCTGTCTGCCTAGAGTTCAGCTTTAACATGCTTGGAATTTCTTCTTGTGAAGTGCAGCTAATTGCTTTTTCTCTTTTTCTAGCATGTTTCATTAAGTTCACAGCACCTCTTAGGCTTCAATAGCAGTGCAAGAAATACATTTATGTCTCTGTTACTATTCTGAACTGATACAAGAATGAGCAATGATAGAAAAGTCATACATAACCCAGTGGCAATGTGCCCCGTGGTATTGTCAAGGCAGAACTGAAATGAATAGAGAAGGAAGATGTTATTGTGGTAAAGTCATAAATAGTAGAGAATGCTGTACAATGTTCAGCAAGTGAAGTATGGGTTATTTTTAAGGAGTAAAGACCTACACTAGAATCTAACCTTTGTGATCAAAGCTTTGTGTGTGTGTATGTGTGTTTAATGTGGGGAACAGCTGGTTGAGGCAGTTTCTGTTATAAGATGACTGACAACTGTCTCAAAATTGTGCTACTGCATTGCCACCCTGTCACAGGCTGATGAAGTCTGTGAGTGGCCGTGCTGGCACACATTGCTTGGGCATGGTCCAGAGTTGTCACAGAGCAACCATTGGCAGCTAATGCTAAAATTAGAACTATAGGCAAACCCTTTTTTTAATTTTGGATAGAGTAAGGGAGGGTTATAAACCCGGTCCGCCTTTTTTTGCCATCTGCGTCCCATTGGGGGGGGGGGTATTTATCTTCAATTTCTGTCCTATAGCCAAAACAAGAAGTGAGAAAAAATCAAAAAATCCTTGCAAATTAAGGGAATCCTTGGGGTCCCTGCCTCACCAAATTTAGTGTCCCCAATGGAAGATTTCCCCCTCTATTAATCTTCTGGGGACAATCCAAAATTTGTGATTTTCTTTTACTTTCACTTTCAATAATAATGGTAAACAGGACAAATAGAGAGGGTGAATCTAAATAATGGGGGGCACAGACAGCAATAAAAACCCAAAAGGGTGTTCTAATCCATATCCACTCTGTCCAAAAAAAAAAAAAAAAGTTTTGCCTTTAGTAAGACCCCTTCACACTGGGCCTGTAAAGCACCTGAAAAGCGCCTCTCAAGACACCCCATTGTGAAAGCCAGACAGGTAAAAAGTCCTGCAAGCAGCATCTTTGTGGCGGTAAACACCGCTCCTCCACCGCCCTTGCCCATTGAAATGAATGGGCAGTGCTGCCGAAGCGCCTGCAAAGCGGGCGCTATTAACCCTTTCCTCGGCTGCTACCAGGGGTTAAAAGCGACCCGCTAGTGGCCGAAAAGTGCTGCCATAACAGCGGTAAAGTACCGCCAAAACCAGCGCCGCTTTACCGCTAACGCCCACACAGCCCCAGTGTGAAGGGGTCTTATACTTGAAGTGCATGCATGTAGACAGAAAGTGACTGAAAAAGAAAGGAGATCTGCCACACTGGGGGAGATTTACTAAAACTGGTGCACACAAAACCTGGAATATAACAAAATTGTAAAAGAAAAAGTATTTTTATGAAAACAAACAAAATGAAAAAATTAATGGCTGTTCTTTGACACACACAGTTCTTCAAAAAACAAAATGTTGGTTTTTCAGTTAGGATTTAGAGATTCACACATGTCCAGTGCGAATATCCCCTCCGTTTTCACTACGAATTTTCTAAGCAGCTGTTCAGCTGCGATTGTAGATGCGGTTCAGATGTGAATTTTTGGAGCCAGCGGCCACCGGCGTCTTTAAGGGCCCTTTCACACGGGCGGATCCCGTAATGATCCACCCCGTGAACATCCGCTTGCTCTGCGGGGATCGCTCCGTTGATCCCCGCTGAGCCGGCGGATGACAGGGCAGTCCCTGTACATTGTGCAGGGACCGCCCTGTCAGATCTCCGCTCTCCTCTATGGGGGGATCGGATGAACACGGACCGTCTGTCCATGTTCATCTGATCCGCTCTGCAGACGGATGGAAAAATAGGATTTTCCTCCGTCTGCAGAATCGGACCATAGCGGAGACAGATGATATCGGGTGTCAGCGGATGTTCATCCGCTGATATCCGCTATCCCATAGGGATACATGTATGTCCGTATTTCATCCAAAAACGGATGAATGAAATATGTGTGAAAGGGCCCTAACCCAGTATGCCCCAGTCAATGTCATCACAGGGGGGCGGTGCCACCAGGTGACGTCGCTGAGGGCCCTAAGCTATTTAAGAATTATCACATGGCAGAGCAGGCAGATGGCGGGAGCCTTTATTGCGAGTGGAGCTTTATTTTTTTGTACGGGTCTGGCGGTGGCATTGGGGGGCGTGAATGATGATGGATCTGCACCGGGGGGCATTGCTTTTTTATTCTTAATATCAAAAACTTTGTTTTTATTTCTTTTTTACACTGTTTTTGGTGAATGAGTAGGGGTACAAGGTACCCCATACTCATTCACATGGGGGGGGGCGGGGATACTGAAAAGCCCCCTGCCCACAGACGCTCACAACCACTGCCCAGGGTTGTGGGGAAGAGGCCCTTGTCCCCATTAACAAGGAGCAAGGTGCTTTGAGGTGGGGGCAGAGCCCCCCACTGCCAAAAAGCACCTCCCTATTTTGAAGGTATGTGGTCTGGTATGGTTCAGGAGGGGGTGGAGTGCTCGCTCCCCCCCTTTATTGGCCTGCCAGGCTGCATGCTCGGATAAGGGTCTGGTATGGATTTGGAGGGCACACCGTTTTTAATATATCTTTTTTTTTTGGTGTGGGGTTCCCTTTAAAATCCGTACCAGATCAGAAAGGGCCTTGTATGGATTGAAGGGGAGGGGGGGCACACTGTTATTTCTTATGGGGAAATTTGCTTTGATATACGAGTGCTTTGGATTGCAAGCATGTTTTCGGAACGAATTAAGCTCGCAATCCTAGGTTTTACTGTACTTGAATAGAACTCTTTTTATTTCTATTTTATTACACATGATTTGATGATTAAAGTAAACTTCGCCTTATTCAATGGTGTAACTCTACACCCTTCTAATAAATCAACCCCCTGCCTCTTTTAATTCTAGAGTGTATTTTTGTAGCTGTCCTTTTTTTCTGCTCATTCATACAGTCAGATGAGGATTTTATAGAAAATATATGTTGATCTTCTGTCAACACTTTGCTACACTACTCTATAATCACCTTTTACAATGTGCCTTGTGGAAGGAGAATGTTCACTTGATTTAAGAATAAAGCTTCCTTCTGTTATATTTACATGGAGTCTTTTATGTAAACACTATATCCACATCTCATTCTGATGAATCGAGTGAGATTAAAAGAACCCAAAATTGCCATGCTTATTTGTATGCATTTATTCTACAACGGCTGTGCTATTTAGCTATTTAGAAGAGATCACAGGAAAGTAGAATAACTAATGATATGCATGTCTATAGACAATGTTATGTAGCGTGGGCCTTTCATTCAATATTTCCTGGTTCTATATAATGCATAATTTCACATTGGTTTGCTGCCATTAGGGACTGCTCGTATCTGATGCTGCGTACACACGATCGAGTTTCTTGGCAGTGAAAACACTGCCGTGAAGCCCAACGAGAAAAACGAGGACCGGCTTGGTCCCCTTTTCCCCGTGTACACACGGCTGTTTTTCACGACAGGTTCTCTCTTGGTCGAGAAAACCGTCCGTGTGTAGGTTCCCTAGCAGTGTTTCCCTATGGGAAAACTGCAGAGGAAAAAAACGGCGTGATTCGCGACGAGAAAAATTTAGTGCATGTTCTAAATTTTATCATCGTGATTCTCTGCGGTTTTCTCGTCCAAGAGAAAACATGAGAGAGCCTACACACGGCCGTTTTTCTCATCCAAGAGAAAACATGACAGTTTTCCCGCATGTACGCGGCATGAGGCTATGAGATCATAGCTTGGCTAAGTCTCAAAACCAATGTTTTAGCTAATATAGAGTATATTTTTGCTTTAAAACACTAGTGTGACTGTATTGGATATGGCAGTTTCATAACAAATTAATTGACCATTCTCAAAAAGTGTTCATTCTTGAAAAACAGTCAAATTGGTGCCTAGACTCTTGAGCCTAACCCCTAAACCCCAACTTAACCCTTTAAATTTAGAACTTAAAGTGGTTGAAAAGGCAGAAGGTTTTTTATCTTAATGTGGGGGTCTCCAAACTTTCTAAACCAAGGGCTAGTCTACTGTACTTCAGACTTCAGGAGCGGCAGACTGTGGCTATTGGAGGTAGAAATTGTTTACTTTCATGAGTAGGAGTAAACAATGCATCTTTGGTGTCCATGGGAGGAATACTGCCTATCATTGGCATCAGTGGAATGAACAGTGCCCCACCATTGGTGTCAGGAGAAGGAATAGTGCCCATCATTGGTATCAGTGGAAAGAAAAGTGTCCCATCATTAGTGTCAGTGGGAGGAATAGTGACCCATCATTGGTATTAGTGGGAGGATTAGTGCTTTATCATTGGTATCAGTGCGTGGAATGGTGCCCCATCATTGGTGTTAATAGGAAAAATAATTCCCGTTGATGATGGCAGTGGTAAGAATTATGCCCCATTCATTGTTGGTGTCAGTGGGAAGAATAGTGTCTTGTATCAGTGGGAAGAAAAGAGCTCCAAGGGCCAGATAATGGTGAGCAAGGGGCTACATCTGGCCCCTGGGTCGCAGTTTGGAGACCACTGTCTTAAAGTGTTTGTTACTAAACCCACAACAGTAAAATCTGTCCATATATACAGAATTGCATGCTTGTTATACTCACTGTGGAACTTACGGGGTTAATCCTCTGTATTGTGTAAAAAGGCTCTTTGATCCACTATGCACAGATCTTCCCCCTCCTGCAGAGTCTCTCTGGGCAAGGCCAGATAAGACAGAGTCAGAGTGGTCCCCCTGCACATGCACAGTTTGCACTCTATTGCTGGAGAGGAACATTTTCTTGTTGAGCTGAGCTTTCAGGTCACATGAAAGTGGCATCACGCATGTGGGCGTGTATACAGATCCTAAATGACAGCCCAGTGTCTCACTCCTCCTCCATGCCCAGTAACGAAAAAAGAACACCGTGGGTGGGATGTCACATCTTGATTCCTGGATGATCCACCTCCCATACCAACATGAACACAGGCTGTAGTGGAAATCTCCTCCTACCTGATTACTCAGCACTCGGACAGACCCTGCAATTTTTCACGTGACCATGATTTACAGATCAGCCAAAAAGGTATATAGTGGCAGTATTTTAATATAAAAAGAAGATTTCTAAGCTGTGTGCACTTCAGGGAAGCATGGGGGTGGGGGCTTGCAGATGAACTATTTTCATATTACTGGGTTTAGTAACGCTTTCATTCTTTGCATTAAGAATGAATGCATTGGCCTTCTGTGTGCACCAGCCCCCCTCAGCTCCCCCCCAATACTTACCTGAGCCCCATCTCTATCCAGCAATGTCCACGAGTGCCTCAGTTGTCTGGGACCCTCCCTCCTGATTGGCTGAGACGCAGCAGTGGTGCCATTGGCTCCTGCTGCTGTCAATTAAACTCAGCCAATCAGGAGAGAGAGGGGGCGGGGACAAACTGCTCATGTCTGAATGGATACACGGAGCTTCAGCTCGGCTCAGGTGCCCCCATAGCAAGCTGCCTGCTGTGGGGGCACTTGACAGGAAGGAGGGTCCAGGAGCTCTAGCCAGGGACCCCGAGACGAGGAGGATCGGGGCTGCTCTACGCAAAACCACTGCACAGAGCTGGTAAGTATGACATGTTTGTTATTTTAATAGAAAAACAAATCAGACTTTACAATCACTTTAAGGTATATGAAAACCCTTACCTTATAAAACAAATATTGTGTAAAGATATCCACTTGCCGCCAAATCATGTATCTAGTACTTCTTTTGACTTTGAGTGGTTGTACCGGGGTGATGCCTGCAGCTGATAGTCGGTTCTCTTGTAATAGCAATTGGAGTGGCTAACTAGCCACTCAATTGCTATCACAAGCAGCGGGAGAGGGTGCGCCTCCCTCCCACCTCCTTCTGCGGCTCTCTCGGGCTCTCCCATCCCACCAGAATCTTTGTTCCCAGTTGATTAAGGAGCTCAGAGAATGGCTGTGCGGGGGGGGGGTAGTCTAATTTTTGGTGGAGAGCAGGCTGAGTTTCCAGCACAGTTACTCTCCCTAAGTCTAGCACATAGAAATGAATGGGAAACTGGCACATCAATCAATTGACAGATTGCTATCTTCGATGAAACATGGTAAGGAGAGTGGGTCCACTATGGATCTGCTGCCTGCCAGAATAGAAAATTTTGTTTTGAGGACTGCATAGCATTGTTTTGTTTTTTTTTGTATTTCAGCCTGGGTGGGAAAAGGGGGGCAGTCTGCCAAAATATGTGGTTTCAATTTCAGATTCACTCTAACTTGAACCCTAGAACCTTCTACCAAAGCATGAAGCATACCTTAAATCTAAAAATAGCAAAGTCTTCCTTTCAGTAACGTTCTGGAAGAATACATTCTTGGCATGTCATAGTATGCAGCAACATTTTTTTTTAGAAAAGATCCACCTATTATCATTTAAGCAATTCTTGGACTCCAGTAAGTGACTTTGCTTAGGCTGAGATGATTTCATCAGTGTTCTGCAGGAAGGAGGAATAATTCTCATCGTCCTTGCCTTAGTGATCAGATTGCAACAATGTAACTGTGTAGCAAATCGCAAGGTGAAAGGCTGCAGTAGGGGCTGATCTACACTTGTGAGCACAGACCAGAGTTGCAGAACTACCAGGATTCATATGATTGTGTCATCTTAGAGTCGACATCGCGGTCCAGTTGCTGACTCTGGATGATGCCTGAACAAAGTTGACACTGTATTTCTGGAGAGAAAAGCAGATGAGGGCATTGTCAGGGTTAGTACTGTGTTCTATGTGAGAAGTAATAAATACTTGTAAGTGTTACATTTACACATTACTTAGCATGCATGACCTTAAACTGGTTGTCAACCTCTGAAATTAAATGAAAAATTAACAAAGCATACCCTTCTATAGTACTTGTACTTGCTTCAATCCAAAGCACTTGGTGTAATTTCTGTCTGTTGTCTACTTCCTCTGCAATCTGCATGAGTCACTTCTGAAAAATTATGCTGACTCCAAGGGACAGGATGAAGGGCTCCAGTACACAGTCTCAGTTGTGCATTTTTCCCTGTGAGACTGTATAGAGGAGGGGAGTGTCCATTCCCTCCACTCAGGTCTCAGATTACCTTCAGCTCTCCGCTATATGTTGTTCGGTCTGTTATCTCCACTCCCTCCCTTCTGACAATCAGAAATGCTTTGAATGGCTGTGGAAAAAAGATGGCTACAAATAAACAGGTATAACTTATGTAGGAGGATTTGTTTCATATATGTGTATCACATGAGGCTATACTGGGTATATGTAAGGGTTTACAAATACTTTATTATGAAAAATATCAAGACTTCAGCTCAACACTCATTTTCTATGGTTATGAACTGGTTTTGACTTTCTCAATGGGCTTCGAAATCCTGGCTATAGAGATAAAGCATCCACCCCTGTTGAGGTCTTTGAAAACCATTAGACTTGATTTCATTATGATAAGTGATGTTTTTGCATATGGATGTTACTATTGTAGTTACTTTTTTTCAAGTAAAGTATTTTGTGAAATAATAGGAAAAATATATATGATGTTATTTATATTTTAGGGACAGATAAATACCTGATGATTTACCATTCTTTTGCAGTTCTGTACTGTTGAAGGATTCATAACAGCTCTTGTAGATGAATTTCCAAAGCTGTTGCGCCCTCGAAGAGAAATATTTATAGCTATTGTCTGTGTGGTCTCTTATCTTGTTGGGTTGTCAAACATAACTCAGGTACGTATACATAAACCTGGAAACCTACTTTATCAATGCTTCTTTCCTTCTCACTCACTAATGTCCTCATACGTATGTACATATGATTTTACTACTGGAACTCATCAGCACTAGTCCCCTATAGCAGTGTTTCTCAACTCCAGTCCTCAAGGCGCCCCAACAGGTAATTTTTTCAGGCTTTCCATTATTTTGCACAAGTGATTTGATCAATTTCACTGCCTTAGTAATTACCACAGCTGTTTCATCTGAGGGAAATCCTGAAAACAGGACCTGTTGGGCTGACCTTGAGGACTGGAGTTGAGAAACACTGCTCTATAATAGCATGGTTTACTGTTACCATCATCTATTCAGTTTTATCATGCTTGAAGATTACTATCAAAATAACTTAGGAATTTGTTTTGTAACCTCTGCCTTTTTAATTCCTCATATTGTGGTGTTCTGTATACGGATCTAATCCTAAAATATATTTACATTTACTTGCTGCATTGCTACTTCTATGCTAAAACTGATGTGAGCTCCGCTTTTTACAACTGGTGGCTGCAATTTAGTTTTGTGAAATGCCATTGGTTATTTACTGGCTGTAGCAGCATATTTTTTGCACTACACGAGGCAGAGAAACCATAATATCCATTTTAAATAAATATACACTGATCAGCCATCTTTTTTTGACCACATACTTAATATTGAGTAGGTCCCCCTTTTGCCACCAAAAAAGCTAAATTTTCTACCAAAATAGACCTAACCCACCAGGCTATGGACACCAAAAGACATCTGAAGGTATGTTGTGGTATCTGGCACCAAGGCTTCAGTAGCAGGTCCTTTAAGTCCTGTAAGTTGCACAGTGGGGCCTCCATGGACTGGACTTGTTTTTCCAGTACATCCCACAGTTGCTTAATGGATTAATATCTGGAGAATACGGAAGGCCAAGTTTACACCTCAAACATGTTGTGTTCCTCAAACAATTCTTGAACCATTTTTGCAGTGTGGCAGGGTGCATTATCCTGGTGAAAGAGGCCACTGCCATCAAGGAATACTACTTCCATGAAGGGGTGTATTTGGTCACCAACAATGTTTAGGTAGGTGGTACCTGTCAATTAACATTCACATAAATGGCAGGACCCAAGGTTTCCTAACAGAACATTGCCCAAAGCAGCACACTGCCTGCTTTCTTCCCACACTAAATCCTGGTGTCATCTCTTCCCTAGGTAAGCAATGCACATGCACCCGTCCACATGATGTAAAATAAAATGTGATTCATCAGACCAGGCCACCTTCTTTCATTGCTCCATGGTCCAGTTCTAATGCTCACGTGCCCATTGTAGGCACTTTTGGCTGTGAACACGGGTCAGCAGGGGCACCCTGACCAGTCTGCAGTTACACAGCCCCATACAGAGCAAAGTCTAATGCCCATCTTTTCTGATTTCAATATATTAACTTCAGGGACAACATGTTTATTTACTGCCTAATATACCCCACCAGCTTTTAGATGCCACTGTAATGAGATATTAAATTCACGTACCCTGTCTGTGGTCATAAATGTATGGCTGATCGGTGTATATACACAGCTCAGTATAATGTAATACACTTTCTTAGCTCTGGATTGAGGGAACTAACCATCTGGCTGGAATGATCTTAACATGCTATATTTAGGAGGTCTTACTTTTTTATAAGAAATTTTATGGAAAACTGAGCAGTGTCAAAAAGCTACTCATACCAAACAAATCTAATGCAACCTAGTGTGGTAAATCTATTTTGTTTCACAATGAGGCATATGTTTGGCAATAAGCCTAAGGGTCCCCCTTAACAACTATGCATTGCAGTAATATGCACGTGGGATATTTTTTTTCATCTGGTGTGAGAATTGCCTCACACAAGAATAGAGAAGTTTCTAAGTGAGCCTAACTCCAAAAATGTTAGTTTTGCACAGTATTGGGAAGAGTTGAAATGTAGGTAATGTTTTTATTTCTGTCTGTGAACCCATTGGGTAGACTTTACTTACTACCTGTTTCTGTAATAATGTACTGCACAAGGAATACGGATGTGGTAGAACAAGAAGGCACAGACAACAATAAAAACATTATTAGACATTGTAATGTCTTCTCTTCTCCACTGTACTAAAAATGCGTTTTTGTCTGTTTCTCTATTGGAGAGATTTTCCATCACTTAATAGGTATCCAAATGAAAATTTGTCTGTAAAGAACATTGTAATTCATTAGCAGTTTTAATTCAGAGGAGCAATTTTTGTGTCCTGGACATAAATTCATAAAAAAAACCTCCCCATTTAAAAAAATAAATAATAATAAATGGCCCATGTACCTCATTGCTACAGTATCTAGTAATTTTTTGTTTATTAGATTGCCTCAAACCCCACCAATAAGTTGTAACAACTAAAAAATTAGATCTACTTGCCAGTTTCATGCATACATCTCAAAGTCATAAGTTAATATTATGCCCCTTATTTAACTTAGAGGAAAGTGCCAGTACGAGATGCATAATGCCCAGAATATATTTAATTTTAATGATGTGTGGCGTAAAAAAACCAATGTGTTTTGGAGGTTCAAAAGGTAACGTGTAAATTTACAGAATTCCAAAATAATATTTATTGAAATTGAATATAATAGGTTATATGATAAGTAAATATTTTACAGAAAACCACATTAACATAAAACATAACTCCTATCAATTCTCAGAAAAGTGGTTCAGCGCCCCACATATCTAATACTTCATAATGTGTACTTTGTCATCTCTATTACCTGGGCCACTAAGCCAAATTCCTTTCTGAACCAAAGCCCTTGCAGTGACACTACATCTTTCTTACTGCTTGTCATCAGCATATTATTCTTGAGTATTTTAATCTGGAGGCTATGGCTAAACATGAAATTTTAGATGTTGAATCTTAGGCAATCTACAGAATTCAAGTTTTTTTATGCTAGCATCCCTTTCAGAATAATAGAAGGACCTTTTCACAATTTCCTTATGCAAAGAAGTATCCGTTTTGAAAGAAAAAAGTCAATTTTGCAGAATGGAATCTGAAAACTTAATACAAATATGCAGGTTGTGGGGAAGTACTGACAGTTCTTAGCACAGACACTTTGACACCCAAGGACAAGTCATTGTGCTTTAATGTTCAGAAGGTTGCACTTCCTAATAGTATAATTTGGTCCTTTAAAAATGCTATTAAAGTATAAATGTAATATTTATAACATATTGTTGTTTTTCTTAGGGTGGCATTTATGTGTTCAAACTTTTTGACTATTATTCGGCCAGTGGAATGAGTCTTCTGTTTCTGGTGTTTTTCGAGTGTATCTCAATATCCTGGTGTTACGGTAAGATGATGGTGTTTGTATACTAAAGATTAAAAACTATTTTGCTACATGAACCATTTTATGAATGGAGAACAAATAAAATATATATTACAATACCCCCTATTTCTGTCTAGTTAAATTTTTTGGACATTGTGTGTAAAATCTGATATGACAGCTTGCCCAGAAACATATCCTGGCTTTAGCCGGCTGTGGTAGTGTACTGCCAGTGCAGTGTTATTGCTGATAATTTCAGAATGCTGTTAGTGATGATGTCATCATGATCCATGTGTGTTTTTGGTTCTTTGAACTTCTTTACGCTGGGAAGTGTCTGTTGATGCTCCAAGGCCACCAGAAACCTAAATAGTCATAATACAGATGTTCAGAAACACACATGATCAGTGGTAGGTAGGATTGGCAGTCATTCTTCCTCAAATATAAAGCAGTGGGGCTCAGCTCTTATTTATAAAACAAATGAATATTAATTATTTTCTCCGCTAACAGATGGGGCCACAGCTGTATCAAATATTGGGGGACATTTAGCATCGCTGATACAAAGGGTAGACTTGTGACTTGTCGGTCACTGGCTTGGAATGGTTTTTAATCAGGTTTATTTAAAGTGGTTGTAAAGGCAGAAGTTTTTTTTATCTTAAATGCATTCTATGCATTAAGATAAAAAGCCTTCTTTGTGCAGCAGCCCCCTCAGCCCCCCTAATACTTACCTAAGCCCCTATTCGATCCAGCAATGTTGCACGAGAGATTCAGCTGTCTGAGCCTCTCCCTCCTCATTGGCTGAGACAGCAGTGAAGCACCATTGGCTCCTACTGCTGTCAATTAAAGCCAGTGAGCCAATAAGGAGAGAGAGGGGGCGGGCCGGGCAGTGGCTCCTTCAGGTGCCCCCACAGCAAGCAGCTGGCACTCAACAGGAGGGGGGGGCAGGAGTGCCAATAAGACTGTTGTATCACTTTAAATGGTTTATTTTTCAAGTTTAATGCACTAGGCCTTTGTGCCCTCTTTGTCTCTTGTTGTTTCCTGCACAACTGTTTTAAAAGGAAAGTAGAGTTAAGACCATGAAATTGGAAGTTGTTAGCACAATGTCTGTGTAACTTCATATCTATTCCTGTGACTTTAAATACACTATAGAATTCCTTCAAACGCTCCAGAATTGTATTATTATTATTTCGCTCTACGTTTTAATTGGGGGTTTTAGATTAAGAAATTGAATAATATGAAAATAAGTGGCATTTATACTTAAAAAAGGAGTATAGTCATTTACGTCACTTTAGCTTCACAGATGACAAAAGTTCCTTTGGATAGGCTTACAATACTATGGTTAAAAAAATATATTTTTGTTAGAAAAGATGATCATAGGGATATTTCCCAAGAAATGGAAAGCTTCTTTAGTAAATTAAGGTTGTAATCCAAAAGTTAGATGTTACTTGTTCATGTAATTTTGTTTCCTGTGATTCCTATTCATAGAGCAATAGCTGCAGTAATAAGCATTGGACTTTAAATTCTACTATCTGGCTTATTAAGTAAGACAATAGCAATGTAGTTTAAATCATCTGAAATCTTGTTGATATGGGTTACTTCCTGGTGTACTGTATAACATCATTGAATTCATCATTGCCCCATATATTCCCCTGAATAAATCAAAAGTTTTTCTGGCCTGCATTTTATCCTACACAATATAATTAGTTATTTCACTTGCCCAATCATATGTATTTTCTGCTTATTTATAAGTGTTATGGTTATCTTTATCATTAAAGTACTATTGATTTTAAGTCATGATGTGATATGTAAATGTAATGATAAATTCAATACTGAAAATTAAAGATTTTTTTTTGTTGGTCTATGGAAAAATATGTATGCTATTTATAAAAAAAAATTAAATGACTTAAAATATGCTTAAAGTAGAACAGTAGCCAAGCTATGGACATATTATTAAGAAGCAGTAAATACGTTTTCATGCAAGCCCTTTCTGATCTCTGTAACCACAGGTACTGTGCAATTGATACTCAATGTTCACAAGAGAAGCAATAAAGTTCAATTCTGGTCTCTGTATTTGCATTAAGATTAGGTTGACACTTGACAAAATGAGCAACTTAGAGAAATTTGCCGTATTTGCCATGTCAAAAAGGCAAATAGGTTGTTCAATTGGCAAAGCAGTTGTCACTTTGGGGTTTATTTACTAAAGCAGGAGAGTGCAAAATCAGGCTCACTTCTGCATTGAAACCAATCAGTTTACAAGTTTTATTGTCAAAGCTTAGAAGCTGATTGGTTTCTATGCAGAAGTGAGCCTAATTTTACACTTTAGTAGATAAAGACTCTTGTAAGGGAATTTTCCCTTAGCTTAGTGAATGAGGTGAAGATCTGCTGACTTCCATCTTCCAAACGCTTGCAAGCTAAAATACAGTTTTTTGGGGGGTTTTTTCCCTTGCAAGTTGAAAATTCCTATGCGAAGGGAACAGCCTATTAAATCAAACCCAGTGTCTCAGATTCATGTACATTATTTTGCATGTGATGTACATTGTAATAATTTTGAATGAGCTGCCAATACACCACAAATCAGACAATGGCTAAATGAATGGCATGGAAGTGCACCACACCATAGATTGTGCATTGCTATGCACTGCTGTAATATATGCCTGTATACATAGGCATTAAGGTGGTCTTTAAGCTTATTTAATGCTCATTAAAACAGAACTAAAACCTCATCCCCCTATCTGTCAATGACGGTGCCATGTTAGTCTGTATTTGGATTTGTAGTTGCCCTTGTGCTGCACACATGGTCATCTAGGACGCCAGCTATTTGAGGGCTTGAAAGATCATTTGAGAGCTGACATGAGTACACTGGCAATTGTCACCGTCTTCACATGAGGAATGCCTTGCCTGTAACATACACAGCGCATGTGCTAGTAGGCACAATATAAGTGAAAACACTGAATAAACCAACAGTTATGTCAAAGGGTTTAGTCCTGCTTAGTGTTCCTAGCCTGGCCACAATTCTACTTTGAAGATTTGTATGAAGGTCCAGTATGATTGTGTAAGAACACATGGGACTTTGTGGAAATGGTAGACTGGAAAGTAGAAAACAAGAAATAGTGGCTTTCGTTGTAATGGCATTGGCATGTTATACGTAGTTATGCTGGTCCAGTTTGGACCAATGTAGCTATATATATATATATATATATATATGTTATACCGGCCATAAGCTGCTGGAAGATGAAAATCAGCTTCAGTGATCTCCACTTGCTTCCAAGTTCCGTGCTCAGCCGTTAATAGATTCTGAAATACAGATCAGTCTTATTGGCTGGAATGTAAGCTTTCCTGGAATTTTGTTTTGTTCTCATATCATAGCATTTATATACTCGATTTTTGTGGACCATTGTAGGTTATTCTTGGCTTATTTGAAACCTTGTATTGCATGTCAAATTTTTGTCTCTTCTGTAAAATCACAGGCTTTGATAATTCCCTACTTTTATACTGTATAAATTCTAGCCTTGATCCAGGGGGAGGAAAGATTACATTGGGTAATTTAGAAGAGAACTATAGGCATCTGGTTTTAGTAGATCCTGGAATGTAAACTCACCTGACAATTTTCCTACCTCCTATGGATTTTGTTGATGAGATCTCTGCACTTGAGTTCCTGGGTCTGCACCCCTGCTGTAACCCTATGGGAGGTTTTAACCTTCCCTGCTCGATTTTTTTAGTAATTTTATAGCACGGAGAATAGAAAAGGAAGGCTGGAACATGCAAAAACTTCTATGTGGACAGAAATAGAGTCTGGAATTACAGAAGGATGATCTCTTTGAGTATCAAGCCTCAGTGACTGACCCATTCCATCTTGCTTCATTTATAACTATAATAACGTTTTTAACATTCATAAAACATATTTCAGTATTTTGTGTCAGACCTTTACACAAATGGTAACTTAAAGGGGTTGTAAACCCTTGTGGTTTTTCACCTTAATGCATTCTGTGCATTAAGGTGTAAAAATAAGAAATGTGTCAATGAAATAAATATTATTATTACTACAAAAGGTACAGACTAAGCTCATTTAGTGGTAGTTAACTGCATGTCAGGTACAAATAGGGTAAATCTGTATATTTCTAGGTGAATCGGAGTTCACTGACTGACTTGCAGTTACATATGTTAGTTTACGTTATGTGAACTGCATAATATCTTACAAATATTTTACTTTACATGTTTAAATTTAAACTTTGGCCTTCATAAGGAAAAGTTCAGCAAGAATATCTAATCTGCACATATTTAAAGTGGTTGTAATATCTTAAAGGCTAAGTTCACCCTTTAAAAATAAAATAATAAATGCACCTTTTTTTTGCAAGTAAAAAAAGGGACATCTATTATTATTTTTTCTAAGAAGCCTGCAGAGCATTGCAGACTCTCAGGATAATTGTCTACCCATACTTGATACTGGAGAGCAGAAAGATCAATGAACTATGAGGACGCTTAGCAGTGCCCTCATAGTTCATTGAGAACTACAAGCCATTAGCTGCAATGACTGACAGTACTTCTAATCTATTCATTCACAGGAAACTGGGAATAAATTACACGGCAATTGGAGCGGAGCTCAGCATGGCCATGCTGCTTTCAAATTGTGACAAATTGGTGTGGGGAGCAGGTATCTCCTGCCACTATAACACGGAGCAGGGTGTGAGGGGGGAGAAGGTGCAGATGCTGGAACATGTTACATGTTCTACCCTAAAAACGGGTGTAATATGTAACATGTTCTAAAGGAAAAACTTAAAAGAGAAGTATGGAATTTTATTTTTTTCAGTTTCATACTTACCTAGGTGGATGCAGCATCGGGCTGATGCTGCATCTGTCCCTTGGCGACTCTGCACTGAGAACCGAGCGATCTAACATCGCAGATGGCTCGGTTCTCTCACCTCCCTAAGCAGAGAGCTGTAGACTGTTAATTAGCATCTCTCTGTTCTTCTCCTCCACGCTCACTGGAGCGCTGAGCTGTGGAGGGGTGGGGAGCAGCCGCCTCAGGTGCTCAGCAGCTCGCTGAGAGAGGTGTCAGTCCAGGCACCTGGTGGATTGAGACTCCCATTGTCAGGATGACGTGGTGCCTGGACTGATTTCTTTAACGTCAGCAGAGAGCGGACTTCAGCCCGCTCTCTGCTGAAAATGGGTCACAGGAATGCAAAACGATCTGCACTCCTGTGATTCATAGGAGAAGTCCAGCCAAACGAGCTTTGGCTGGACTTCTCTTTTAATCTTTAAGGTTTTCACCTTAATGCATTCTCTGCATTAAGGTAAAAAACCTTCTTAGTTCAGCTCCCTCCCCCCCTTAAATACTTACCTGAGCCCAAAATCGATCCAGCTCTCACTCTTTACTGGACATGGAAGCAGCAGTGTAAGCCATAGGCTCTTGCTGCTGTCAATCAAATCCAGAGAGGAAGGACGGGGCTGAGCCACACTGTGTGTGTCAATAGATGAACACAGCCCAGCTCAGGGATTAAGCCCGCATGTGTACCACCATGGGAAGTGGCTTATGGTGGCACATGTAGAAAAGGAGGAACCAAGAGCGCTGGCAGGGGACTAGAGAAGAAGAGGATCAGGGCCACTCTGTGCAAAACCATTGCACAGAACAGGTAAGTATGACATGTTTGTTATTAAAAAAAAAAAAAAACGTGTTCAAACCCAAAATCCGGGCGAACAAGAGACAGTTGGGAAGGGTAAGGGTTATAATTTTGTTTGAAATTTTTAAAGAAAATTTCTCGAGTCGTTTTCATAATTGGGCTGCTTTTTCACAGTCCCAAAAAATGTGAGAGAAGGAGCTGATTGAGGTGCAATCTCTAAAGCAGGTATTGGGAACTGTGGGAAATATACAATTCTTTTATACATGAAAATAACCCCACATTTCAAAATACTACTGAATCATTTATTTTCTATATGTAATAGATGTTGTCATAAATAAATAAAGGTGGTTACTCTGTCATAAATCATTATAATTATTTATTGAAAATACTGCAATTCTCTGATGTCATGACATAATGTTTGTACCATTATTTTGTACACAATAAAAAAGTTTGTAAACAAAAAAAACACAAAAATAAAACATTAAAATCAGTTTAAGAGTCCGGTATTCAAAGGCAAAAAAGTATGCAAACTTGTTAAAGACTTGATAAGTGATCTAGTAGATAACATCTAATAAATGTGAAAAGTTACAAACAAAAATAACTGCAATTAACACAAAAAAAAACATTATTTACAAATATAACTCATATAGCCTTCTTCTTTCCTTCAGGAGTCAACCGATTCTACGATAACATTGAAGAAATGGTTGGTTACAGACCATGCCTCTGGTGGAAACTGTGCTGGTCTTTCTTTACACCCATTGTTGTAGCGGTAAGATTTACATGATATTTCTTAATTAATATCAGATTATATCTGCCATGAAACAAAAAGAGTGTCTGGAAATAATACCATCCATAAGTGCTCCACTATGAGGCGTAAGTGATTAAGTAAGTGGTTGTCTAGAGACAAGCTGATGTGCAAGGTTCATTAACCTTAAAAAAGGAATCCGATATTTGTCAAAGTAGCTAATCATTTGTTACATTTTCTGTGACTTAGGCCCGGTTCACACAGGGGCGGCACGACTTTGGGGGCGACTCGGCGACGCGATCTCAAGACGACTTGAGAGGCCCGGTTCAAGCGATTTGCATAATGACTTCTGTATAGAAGTCAATGCAAGTCATCTCGAGTCGCCCCCCAAAGTAGTACAGGAACCTTTTTCTAAGTCGGAGCGACCTGAGTCGCTCCTATTAGAACGGTTCCATTCAACAGAGCGGGACGCAACTCGCCTGACGAGTCGCCCCTATGTGAACCGGGCCTGAAGGTTAGCTTTTATTTCTATATAGAAAATAAGTGTGTTGTCCCCTAATAATTCACCTTATGACATAAAAATCATATACGGAATTCATGCAAAACATAAAAAGCAATAATCTACTGTAATATCAAACATTGATAGAATCTGTGATATTAAATGGCTCAATAAAAAATATGAATAAAGTGCAGTGTCATGTACTGCTACATACAGAACATTATCCTTTAACGTGCCGGGTGCAAAACCAACATGTGACAATCTCCATCTTTGAACTGATGTATATACACAAAATTCAAGAGCTTCCAAAACACCCTGCCCATTAGAATAAATGCGCAGCACTTCCGAAGCGCCTAAAAAGCGGTTTGGAAGCACGGAAACACAGGAGCTTTTTTGGGGGTAAAAGAGCCCCACTAGTGGCCGAAAAGCGGTGAAAAATGGCACTTTTAACAGCGGCAAAGCGCCGCTAAAACCAGCAGCACTTTACCGTGAATACACGGGTGGCCCCAGTGTGTAAGGGCTCTTATGCCCTGTACACACGGTCAGAATTTCTGATGGAAAAAGTCCGATGGGAGCTTTTTATCGGATATTCCGACCGTGTGTATGCCCCATCTGACTTTTTCCGTCGGAAATTCTGACCGACTTAGATAGAGAACATGTTCTCTATTTTTCCGACAGAAAAATCTGTTTGTCTGTATGCAATTCCGACGCACTAAAAACCATGCATGCTCAGAATCAAGTCGACACATGCTCGGAAACATTGAATTTAATTTTTCTCAGCTCGTCGTAGTGTTGTACGTCACCGCATTTTTGACGGACGGAATTTGGTGTGACCGTGTGTATGCAAGACAGCTTGAGCGGAATTCCGTCGAAATTCTGTCGGAAAAACCATCCGAGTTTATTCCGACGGGAAAACCGGTCGTGTGTACAGGGCATTAGAGTGCTTTTGATCTCTTTTGGGATCAGTGGTTCTGATAAGCAGCTTGTCTGTAGATATGAGCACAAAGGTGGATGAGTGATGAATCTCTTTCAACAGACACTACCATATTCAGCACAGAGCACCTTTTTCTTTCCTTCCTTTTTCATGAAATAGGACTGTGTTTGGACTTTGATGAAGTTTCACAGTTTAAATTTTGTTTATATACATCAGTTCAACGATGGAGATTGTCACATGTTGGTTTTGCACTTTTAAGAATAATGTTCTGTATGTAGCAGTACAAGACACTTTGCACTTTGTTTTTATTGAGTCATTTAATATCACAGATTCTGTCAATTTTTGATATTACAGTAGATTGATTTTTATGATTTGCATGAATTCCATATATGCTTTTTATGTCATAAGATGAATTATTAGGGGAATTATTAGGGGACAGCACACTTATTTTCTATATACCGGTAGGTAGTATTGTTTTAGTAGACTATTCACTACTTCTGGTGCAGCAGTCCACATATTATCAGCCAAGCGCAAACCTACTCCATTCCCAAGTTTAGCTTTTATTTCTGACTGTGTCCCAGTTGAAGAAATCTCCATTCAACTTTGTGCCTAGTGACAGTTATGATCAGAACAAACAAAAATCACGTCAGAGCCTCCAGCAAACTGAACAGTGAGCATCACAGTACTGAAATTACCAAATCTTACTTAGGGCTCATTTACACTTGCTTCGACTTTAACACACATTAAAGCGCCTACTGCTTCAACATGTTTTTTTGATGTGTTTATGATGCTCCTGCAATGCCTCTGTGATGCTTTGGTGATGCTTTGGTGATGCTTTGATAAAAAACTCAGGGCCATAGTGCTGCGAAACCTGCACTTAGTCTTAAAATTTGATACGTCCCTGATCTTAGCATTGAGGATTACTTTCATTTAGTTGTGTTTACTGAGCTGCAAATTTTGGAAATTTGACAAGTCTAAACTACAATTTTATTAGTTTTTTTAATCCCTGTCCTAAAATACGCATACATTTAAATGCAGAGAAATGATCTGCTAATTAATATGGACACATATTAAAAAAAAATCTTACCATGAGATTATATGTGCATTTAATTTTTTTTATGTATGTGCGTAGACATCCAAAAGCCCTGAGAGAGTGCCACCATCTTGGATGTGGTGCCAACAGCTCAGCAGTCTCACAATTATCACTCAAGCAACACTCTCTAGTATCCCCCTTTGCTCATTCCTTGGCAGCCAGGAGGAGGGGGGTAAATGAGCCAGCACAGACAGTATTTAGACCAGGGATATGCAATTAGCAGACCTCCAGCTGTTGAGAAACTACAAGTCCCATCATGCCTTTGCCTCTGGGTGTCATGTTTGTGGCTGTCAGAGTCTTGCAATGCCTCATGGGATTTGTAGTTCTGCAACAGCTGGAGGTCCGCTAATTGCATATCCCTGATTTAGACCCTCCCAGAAGAGGAGAGGCCTATGACATATAAGGAGGGAGGGGGCTGTGCTAGGGAATTGACTATTCCTAAAGAAGTCAAATTATTTTGCAAGTTTAGAGGCATACTGCAACCAAAAATTGTTTATGAAAAGTAAAAACACTGCAAGCAAGCATTTAAAATGCTCGATTTTTCTGTACATGGAATATTTTCAGTTGGTAACAGGGTATCTTTAAATGAAATTAAATGGTATAAAAACAATTACTATTTTTTTTTTCTGCACAATTCTAGTAAAATCAGGCTGCTTTTTTTTTACTTACCACTTAGCAATTCACTGATTAACAAAATGTCAACAAGCTTCCCTTAGGAAAAAGCATTACCATGGCTTCTATTTTGGTCTTTTTTTGACACCAGAAAAACAACACTTTGCATTAATTTTCTTCATGTTGACTTTGTGCCCTTTTCAACACTAATTCGTTTTTGGCTTGCTGTACTTTATCCTGAAATATGCTTTATATTTCACAAGACATTCATATGGTACACTGATTTTCTTTTCGCAGGGGGTGTTCATTTTCAGTGCCGTTCAAATGACTCCTCTGACCATGGGAGACTACGTCTTTCCTGCTTGGGGCCAAGGTGTTGGTTGGTTCATGGCCTTGTCTTCGATGGTGCTTATCCCAGGATACATGATCTATATGTTTTTAACTCTAAAAGGGTCGTTAAAACAGGTATGGACTTCCTCTCTGAGATGGAACATAATTATTATAATACAATTATTTAGTTTCATTCAGTATAAGAAAATGCCATGGCATAGTTTTGAAATAACTAAACATTTATTAATAATTTAGGAAAAGTCTGCTGTAAGAAATGCAATTCTACATTATTGAGTGGACAGGTCAAACAAATGATTGTAATCTCCTAAGGTCTGGTAATACTTAAATAACAAGCAAATTTTGGAAGGGAGGAATAGAGATACAACATAGAGAGTTGAAACTAAATGTCATGGGGTCCCATAGAAAAACTATTAAAGCCCAATCAAACTTTTAGTTTATATCAGCTGAATACATCTGAGGTGCATGAAAACAAAAGGTGTGCAAAGGAGTATAGTCAATTTATCTAAAAAGCAGCCACAAATGGAGGAGAAAAGCCTGTCCCCTGCCAGCATGCTGAACAGAGGGACATTTGCTCTCTATGTGGAAGTAATAATATCTCTGCTCTCGGTGGCCAATCTGCTCCCCCTTGATTCCTGTTATGTTGACAACTCAATATTTTGGATTTCCCTCCCCTTTTCTGTTTTGTTGACAATTGTTACAAGGATAAATAGAGAGCATAAATCTCCCTAGAGGGGACACAGACTATTATGATTTTACAGGATTTATATAGCACCAACAGTTTACTCATCACTTTACAATAAAAAGGGGGACAGTATAATTGCAATACAGCTCAATACAGAAGAAACAGGCAGGCCCTGCTCATGGAGCTTACACTCTAAAGGTAGGGGGAGGTGGTACAAAAAAGGTAATGGCTGCAGGGGATGATCTGATGGAGGGGACTCACGTACAGTTCGGAGGTGGAGGTGGGGTAGGCTTCTCTGAATAAGTGATTTTTCAAGGATTGCCTAAAGGTGGACAGGTTAGGAGCTGACCAGACATACTGGGGCAGGGAGTTCCATAGGTTCAGAGTTCCAGAGGATGGGAGACGATCTGGAGAAGTCCTGGAGGTGAGCATGGGAGGAGGTAACAATGGAGCTAGAGAGCAGGAGGTCCTGGGAGGAGCGGAAGAACATTTTGGGCGATATATGCATATGATGTTATTTGATGTAGCTGGGGGTGATGTTGTGGATGGCCTTGTATGTTGTGGTAAGTATTTCAAGTGTAATACGATGGGGTAGGGAAAGCCAGTGAAGAGATTTGCAGAGAGGGGCAGCAGTCACGGATCAGTTAGATGTATTAGTCTGGCAGCAGCATTCATGATAGAATGAAGGGGGGTAGTCTGTGTAAAGGTAGGTCAGTGAGGAGGGAGTTGTAGTAGTCAAGGCGGGAAATAACCAAGGAGTGAATAAGTTATTTTGTGGTGTCGTTAGTTAGAAAGGGGCGAATCCTAGAGATGTTGCGAAGGTAAAGCGGCAAGATTTATCCAGAGATTGGATGTGGGGCAGAATGAGAGGTCAGAGTCTAGTATTACACCCAGCACCCTGGCAGGTGTGGAGGGACCAATGGTTGTGCAGTTGATCTCAATGGTAAAGTCATGGGACGGGGATTGGGAAGGAGGAAATATTACAAACTCAGTTTTAGAAAGATTGAGTTTGAGGAAATGGTGTGACATCCATACTGATATGTCGCTCAGTAAGTTTGTGATGCGTTAGGAGATAGAGGCAGTATCTTGAGGAGTCAAGAGATAGATCTGGGTGTCATCAGCATAGAGGTGTTATTGGAAGCCATGAATGGTTATCAACTGGTCCAGGGATGAGGTATAGAGAGAGAATAGGAGGGGCCCAAGGACAGAGCCTTGGAGTACCCCAACAGAAAGAGGAGCGGAGGAGATGTTGATGTATGTGACATTAAAAGTGCGGTGAGATAGGGAGAGAACCAGGAAAGAGCAGAGTCATGGAGGCTAAGGGAGCAGGGGCGATCCTAGGATCACAGACGCCTGGGTGTAGAAATATTTCTGGTGCCCCCACATGGGTGTGGTCATCTTACTAACTCCTCCCCATTACAAATATTTCTATGGCAATGACTCAAACACAGAGATGCTCCTCTAAGGAGTCTTCGTTACCCTGGGATCCTCCCATGATCTTTTAACAATAAACAAAATACAGGAAGAGAATACACTAATGGGACGTGGAGGGGGTCTCTCTAATGGACACAGGGAGGGCTTCTGTTAGAGAGTCTGTTAGAAAGAGCCCCAAGACATAGTACAGGAGATAGTCAGAGACTGCAGACATGATACTAGAGATGGTCAGAGACTGCAGACATGATACAGGAGAAGGTCAGAGACTGCAGACATGATACAGGAGAAGGTCAGAGACTGCAGACATGATACAGGAGAAGGTCAGAGACTGCAGACATGATACAGGAGAAGGTCAGAGACTGCAGACATGATACAGGAGAAGGTCAGAGACTGCAGACATGATACAGGAGAAGGTCAGAGACTGCAGACATGATACAGTACAGGGGGAGGGTAAGCAGACCTAGTACAGGGGTCAGGGGAGTACAGTAAAGGGGAAGTAATGTATTATACAGATATGGTCTCCTCAAGCAGAGCTGCTCAGGGAAGTTGCTTTTACAGATCCCACCTATTCTGGCAGGCTGTCACTGGGCTAAATAAAAATTGGAATGACATATCCCCCTTCCCCTGCAGAGTTTCTGGGTCTCTTCTGGCACTTTGCAGGGGTTAAGGAAGAACCCGGAGGTGGAGCATCTTATTACTGCTGCTGCTTGTGTGTATGGGATGTGTACTGCACCAATCACATGGGATGAATAGGAAAGGGGGATGACCCACACAAGCAGCAGCAGTAATAAGATCCTCCACCTCTGAGTTCTTCCTTAACCCCTGGAAAAAAATGGGGGAGGGGTGGAAACAATGGGGTAGGGAAGAATGAAGAGGGGGGAAAAGGGAGGACGGGGGTAAGAGATGGGGGGTGGGTAGAGGAGAATTGGTGTGAAACAAGGGGATCTGGGGGATCCTGGTCTGTATAGGGATACAGAACGAGGAGGATTTGTGCTGACATGAGGGAAGGGAGGAGGAGAGGCAAATAAATGGAGGTGAAGGGGCTGGAGAGGGATTGATTATGGACATTTGCAATGTTTGTGCATGGGGGAGGGGGCACACACCTGTGTGAAGGTGAAGTGCATCCAGAGAAGAAGACTGGGAGGGGGGAGTGAGGGACTATTGTTGGGAAGGTGTTAGAAAGAGAATTACAGTCAGCTAGGGAAGAAGCTATATATTATCATGGCTGCTATCATGTTGGAAAACTGGCTGGGAGAAGGTAGCAAGGGTTAACAAGGCGGAGAGGTAAGCAGTGTGACCAGCAGAGACTGATGGATCTGTGTGAGGATGAAAGGAAAGTAGATAGTGGCTGAGGCAGGGAGGGAGAGAGCAGAGTCTGGAGAAAACTTCAAGACCCCTTCATGCACCTAGGACCCCTGGGCAGTTCCTAGAGGTGTCTGAACATTAAGACAGCCCCTCCTCTAAGTGCAGACACATCCACCGGGACAGGAAAGCACCCAGGCACACACAGGGCAGATGTGACCCGGACAATGAGGCAGATCAGTGTGGTGTGCAGAGTGACCACATTTCCAAACTGCCATTCAGGGACACCCCCCCAGCAAGCACCGGTCGGTGACATCACAAGGAGGCAGTGCCACCATATGACGTTGCCGAGAGGCGCCGCCCCTTACCTATTTAAGCATTTGTTTCATGTATGTTAGCCCAACATTGCAGCACTTAGATTTACAGAGTGTAATTGTTCTTGCAATGTTGGGCTAACATACATGAAACAAATGCTGTTTATATCTAAGGCACTAAAGTTGTATATAAAACCCTGTACTTTATACCACAAAATAAATACAAATGACCCAATGGATCTGTAGTAAAAACTGGACATACACTGACCTACCCGACTACTACACTGACCTACTGAACCTGATTCCTACACTGACCTACCTGACCACTACACTGACCTAACTGATTGCTGCATTGAAATACCTGACCACTACACTAACATACCTGATCCCTACACTGACCTACCTGATTCCTACCCCCTCCATTGGGGGGGCGTGTCACATCTTCAGCTCTGAGGGGCTCATGCTGGGACTTGTGGTCCTTCATTAGGAGGATGAGGTCAGTGGCAGACTGGCAGTGCTGGGGGGATGGGTTAAGTGGCAGTGCTTGGGAAGGGATGGGATCACTAACTCTAACTTGCTGTCACCTGATAGTCAGTGTCCACTTGGGAGGGGAGAGGGGCTTGGTGAGGGGGGAAAGTGAGAGAGAAGGGGGGTGGGTAGAGAGAGAGAAGGGGGGTGAGTAGAGAGAGAAAGAGAGGGGGGGTAGAGAGAGAGGGGGATGAGTAGAGAGAGGGGGGGGTAGAGAGAGAGAGGGGGGAGATAGAGGGGGGAGAGAGAGAGGGGGATGGGAGAGAGAGAGGGTCAGAGAGAGAGAGGGGGTGGGAGAGAGAGAGAGAGGGGGTGGGAGAGAGAGAGAGGGAGTGGGAGAGAGAGGGGAGGGGGTGGGAGAAAGAGGGAGAGGGGGGTGGGAGAGAGAGAGGGGGTGGGGGAGAGAGAGAGGGGGGGGTGAGGGAGAGAGGGGGGTGGGAGAGAGAGAGAGGGGGGTGGATGAGAGAGAGAGAGGGGTGGATGAGAGAGAGAGAGGGGGTGGATGAGAGAGAGAGGGGGTGGATGAGAGAGAGAGGGGGGTGGATGAGAGAGAGGAGAGAGAGAGGGGGTGGGTGAGAGAGAGAGAGGGGGTGGATGAGAGAGAGAGAGGGGGGTGGATGAGAGAGAGAGGGGGTGGATGAGAGAGAGAGGGGGGGTGGATGAGAGAGAGAGGGGGGGGTGGATGAGAGGGAGGGGGGTGGATGAGAGAGGGGGGGTGGATGAGAGAGAGAGGGGGTGGATGAGAGAGAGAGGGGGTGGATGAGAGAGAGGGGGGTTGGATGAGAGAGAGAGGGGGGTGGATGAGAGAGAGAGAGGGGGGTGGATGAGAGAGAGGGGGGTGGGTGAGAGAGAGGGGGGTGGATGAGAGAGAGAGGGGGTGGATGAGAGAGAGAGGGGGTTGGATGAGAGAGAGAGGGGGTTGGATGAGAGAGAGAGGGGGTTGGATGAGAGAGAGGGGGTGGATGAGAGAGAGGGGGTGGATGAGAGAGAGAGGGGTTGGATGAGAGAGAGAGGGGTTGGATGAGAGAGAGAGGGGGGGTGGATGAGAGAGAGAGGGGGGTGGATGAGAGAGAGAGGGGGGTGGGTGAGAGAGAGGGGGGTGGATGAGAGAGAGAGAGGGGGGGGTGGATGAGAGAGAGGGAGATGGGAGAGAGAGGGGGTGAGTGAAATTGACCCCCTAGGCTGTGCCACCCTGTCCCAGTCCCTGTCTGTGGGTAGGTGTGTGTGATGCACCTACCTCCCGCCCATGCTCGTCCTCTGGGCCCTCGGTCAGGCGCCTATATTTCTTCTTGGGCACGGTCACAGCTGGAGCCGATGTTGGAGAAGGTGTGCAGGCTCTGGAGGTGCCGTGACGGGGATGCTGCTCAGGTCAGGGTGGCGGTGAGGTCTTCTCTCACTCGCGCTGTTCCTTTCAGCCAGCCTCCTGCTTCTTACCGGGGCCGCCACTCTCTCTCTGTTGCTGCTGCTGTTGAGTGCAGTGGCCTGCACCCCGCCACCACAGGACCAGTGAGACTGTCCCTCTCTGGTATGACAAGGGGGTGGCCTCTTCCTCGGAGCTCAGTCAGCTGCGTTGGATCCCAGACTCCCAGGAGCAGTAGCGTGGAGGAGGAGGAAGTGAAATCCTCCCTCGCTTTCTTTCAACACTGAACATGGAGGGAGGGCGGGGAGCGCTGCAGCCGTGATGTCACTGGTTGCTACATGCCAAGCGGCTCTAGCAACCAGTGGACTGGATGAAACTTGTGACAAGTACAGCTGCGGGAGGGAGAGAGACACACATGACATGTTCCTGTACTACTTGTCCACACTGATCTCTGCCCCATTGTCCGGGTCCGCCCCTATCAGCGTCCCTGGCGACGCCACCGCACACAAGGAGGGGAGGAAGGAGCAAGGAGGGGAAGCACTTTGGCACTTCGGTGCCCCCCCCTCTGCAGCGCTCGGGTGCGGAGCACCCCCTGCACCCCGTCCAGGACCAGCCCTGCAAGGGAGTGGAGTTTATTGAGGAGGAGTGGGTGGTCAACTGTGTCAAATGTGTCACGTACCTGGTCGGAGGCCGAAATGCAGAGAGGTCTTCCCTTGCAGATAAGTGCAGTACACCCCTGAAGATGGTACAGAAGGTGAAGTGCCCAAAGAAGCACAGGTTGCCAGATGGGTTCTTCTGAAGAGTAGCATCGATGGTCACCTGATGTATACTGGATGCAGCAGGATACACAGCTGGGCAGGAGTCTCTTAGAGAACTTCAGTAGTATTTAGCAGCAGTGCACACAGGTGATGGCAGTGAAAGCCAGGCCAGGGGTCAAACACAGTGACTCCATCAGGAGCAGATGCAGGTAGCAAAACAGGAACTAACCAAGGTCATATACAGGAAGGCAAGCCAGGAATAAATAGCAAAGTCTGTAAAGCATGCCGGAGCCATATGCTGGAGACAGCAGCAGAGTCGGTAGAACAAGCCATGGGTCAAAGCCAGGAGAGGAGATCAGACAGGATAGAGGCAAGCTGGGTCACAACAGAAAATCCAAGGATATATGCACAAGGGCTCAGGAACACAGGGAGGCTTAAGACAATACAGCAATTTGTGAGAGGACCTGCTGTCCTTATATAGGCCAGTGGATACTGGCAATTAGCGAGCTTTGCGTACATCGATGCACTGTCGCGTATGTAGATTCACCACTGCGTACTGTCCGCTAATGCGTACACGTAATTCTTCCCTGGCAGAAAGACAGCAGAAAGGTCTAAGAGTATGAGTATGGAGTACTGCCCATTGGTTTTAGCAGTTAGTGGGTTGTTGGTGAGTTTTAGTAGGATAGTTTCAGTGGAATGTTATGAGCAAAAACTGAACTGTAGGGGATCGAGAAGGTCGTTGTCAGTGAGGTAGCAGACAATAAAAAGCATACAGTGATTTCAACCCTTTATTTATACAGTTATGGCTTTAGTTATACTTTAATTCACCAAAATGGTATCCAAATTGCAGTACACTTGGCAGGAAGGGAGATTCGGTTTCGGTTTCAGTGCTTGAATATTTTTTTTTTTTATTTCAACATAAAAACATATAACAATTGATTTATTCTTCCAGCGCTTACAAGTCATGATACAGCCAAGAGAGGATGTTGTTCACTCAGAAAATGGACCTGAACAGTTGTCAAAGAGTAATTCAGCAAACAAGGAAGCCTATATTTAAAAACACTGTACTAAGAAAATGCAAGTGTAATGTTTTATAAATACAGAATGGTTGACATGACCACATATTTACATCTGGAATAAAGAATTTACCTACCTCCAGTGGCAAAAAAAAAAGGGGACCACCAATAGAAGAGCACAAGGAATTCAACTAGGCTATTTTCTTACAGTTTTGTGGAGTAAAATGAATGGTTTGTGTGTTCAGGCAATTTAGACTGTTACTGTTTTTATCTTTACTGTGAGAGTTGAATTTGTAAACCGACAACACCATTTCTAAAGCTGTATTTGGCTATGAAGATACGAGGTTTTTGTGTGACTGATTTTTAATTCTGTATGGAAAAATTTCTTAAGAAAACAGCTCCCAAGGTTTTGAGTATTTCAATACAAATATTAGTTCTCTCTTTTTTTTAATCCAAATTTTTACACAAATTAGTTATCACTTACAAATTGTTTATTCGTATTATTATTAAGGGTAATATAACTTTTTTTTAATTTTCTGAAAATATGAATCTGTTTATTTTCTAAACAAGGGTATCCAAGCACAAATCATTTAAACAAATGTTTCAAGGGACCAAATTTTACTTGTAACTTTTGTAGCAAACAGAAGAATTTTATGACACCAGCTTTGCATTCCTTTCAGTAAATTTCATTTCACAGTAGCACAAATGACTGCACTATGAACGCAATATTTAATTAAATAGCAAGAAGCTTCTCAAGAGCTTTTTCTACATTAAGGGCATTTAGATAAACATGTCTCCTATCTAATTTTGTCACCAAGAGGCACTGACGTCGTAAGTGGTAGGGATAACAAAATATTCAGAAATATTAGAGAAATATAGGTCACAAAAATTAAAAAGGGGCACCAAATTGTTAGGGAAAAGGACACCCTTAAGCCACACAACACCCTGGTTGGATCTAAAGCACCTTCTAAATGGTCAAAATATTCATAGGTTTAATGCTATAAATAAAAGAATATGTTGAATTGCTTCGGGCATTGTTTGGCATTTACAGAAGCACTTTAAATGCCTATGAAGGTGTGACTGTGAGAGAGATGCACAATGAACTTGATAGTTGACCAAGTTTTGTGCTTTTAAAACAATGTTATATAGCACATGTACTTTAAGTAAAAATATTATGTGAAAATATGTTTCTTGTGAATGTTAGTTTGGTTTGTCATTTTTGTCCAAAGAGTATAAAATAAAAAAAATGATATATATGTTCTTGCAATAAATTAATATTCTCAGAATGTCAAGCACATTTATTGTAGAAAATATATACAAAATATTTTAACAGAATTTGTTCAAAGTATTGTTTAGTAGACCCTGGGCCGTCTCATACTCAAATGTAACATATTCTGAATTATAATGTTTGGTATGTCTGTAGCTGAACCAGGCAATACGTCTTGTTGTAACTTTATTTTGTATAAACCTGCCATTCTTTGTGAGATTCTTTTGGTATCAGAGCCAACAATAAATATATTGGCCACTGACTGCTGTTTAATAAATGTATTTCAGTCCAATGTTGTTTGGAAACCATGCAGTATTTAAATGTTTGATTGTACACAACAACGACATAAAAGAAGTTGACAGATACGCTTTGTAGCTATCTTGTATACAACATACCTTATCTATTTTAGCAAAATAGTGATGTAGGAATTACTGTGTTTAAATTGTATCTGTATCTTTTGTAGTATCTACCCTGAAAAAATATATTATATCATTCAATAAGCTTACCTGCAATAAGATATTATTGTTGACATACAAATAAAGTTATCTATATATAAAATCTATATGTAATGTAACATATGCATAGACGACTATATACAGAGCCTGTTAAAGAGAAAAATGCAGTATCCTTTATATTTAGTATCTTGCAACCTGTTCTATGGACCAAATGTAATATAAGATACATTTTAAATGTCTTTTAATGGTGTCTATCTGTAATTAAAGCACGGTTGTCATGTACGTTTAAAGACTTAGAAATAAAATAAAGAATATATTACAAATAAAGCAGGCATTAACTTTTTGAATTAATTCAGAATTTTGCACTGCACTGTGGTAATACGTACCTATTGGAAGGGGGGTAATTATATAGCTACAATTTTTATTATTTTTTTAACAGTCAAAGCTTATTTATCAGAGGGGCTATCTGAAATGAAAGAAAACAGTTGTAACTTGTCTGCAATACCCTGGGGTTGTAGGTTTGGTAACATTTGGTGTGGACTGCTTTCATCAACAGGCAGTGGGCATTGGAAAGAATAACTGTAAGTACTGTTTTTTTAAATAAAGCTTTGTCATGCTTGCAGCTGGGTCACTTGAATGCCTTTGAGAATCATATTACATGCTTTTGCATGGTTTCTTTTGATTAATGTCTTCTTATGTGTCAACATTCCCACCTTTACAGCCAGTGCTATATTGAGCTTTTAAGGCATCAAATGATATACTGTACCTATACTCCAGTTTCAGTTACCAAATCCTATGTCACATCAAATTCGAAGACAGAAGGAGACAACACTAAGCTTTATAAGCCACTCTAAAATATATTCAGCCAAAAGGTGCACAGAGAGATCCACCTGGACCTCCCATGGAGGAATCAATTTGTGCACCCTTTGAATAAGCTTCAGTGCAGCTTTTACAATGGAGTGTGACTTCCTTCTATCTTCATATTAAATGTGTTATTGAAGCAGATTGTGGACAGCTGGTGGATCTACACCCAAGGTCAGAGGTGTTGGGGCATAAGGGTCTGCAGCACAGCTCTGGATTGTTATATTTACCAAACCCTTTAGCTGTTTGAATGTTCTAGCTTTTCATAATAAGAGATGATCTGCGAATAAAGGCAGCACATTCCCAAGAAGAACATAACAAAACCAAAGGAAAAGTATATATGGGACTTTCACTGTGTAAAAGTACATTAACAAAAATTTGATATAAAATCACAAAAATTATATTACATTAGGCAAAAGGGTAAAAACCTAATAAAATCATGAATTGGCATTCATAACACCCCAATGGAGCCCAAACACAACAACCATGTGTTAACCAATTAAAATAAAAAAACAACCTCAGAAGCGCTCCGTCACTTATCACTAAATTACATGCATGTAAATATCCTCCAACAAATATATCCAAAGATGACAGAGGTAATATTGTATCAACCCCATGGGGTTATATTGTTGTCATATATCTACCACTAGAAAGAAACCAGATAGATTAATAAGCGTGAAGCGTGAAAGAAAGAGTCTATATAGGTGCTATAAAGCACCTCCCAAGAAATCCGTGATGCCTATCACCAAAATCACCACAAGTGGGTCCCACTCCCCTTAAATTCACCACAATTAGGTAAGTATGAAGCATATATCACGGGTTTCACTCTACAATATTTCCTTAGGTAGGTCCTCCATACTTCCGGGTGTTATGGCACAAGCTATAATCATAGCCAAATAAAGCACAGCACCATAGCATAATCCCATACATAAAAATGTATTGCAGACCGCCCCCCCTCTTAAAATTGCACTTACAGACACGTAAAAAGTGGTAGATATATGAGGAAAATAGAACCCCATGGGGTGGATACAATATTACTTAGGCCATCTTGTATTTCATTTTTGGATATATTTGTTGGAGGACTTTTACATGCAAGTGAGGTTGTTTTTATATTTTTAGGTTTTATTTTTAAAATTTACAAGTATAAGTTAATCAGTGTCATCAATTTTCATTATGAATTTTTGAACATATTGAAAATAGTGGTTAAATTCCTGCCCAGGAGCGCTTTGTTGGAGGTGTTTCATTCGTCTAATGACGTGGTTTTAAGAACCATGTGTTAACACCAACAAAAGTTATAAGGTACATATTGGTACAGGATCAGACAGCAAAATATGGTAAGGTTTAGATGCATCTGATAAGTCATTTAGTTGTTGATAGGACCTCTCTCGACATGTTTTGCATCAAGCTTGTTCAGGGTGAGTGAAACACTTTTTGTATGTTCATGAATAAATGTCCAATGTATAAGCAACGGCTGGGGTTACTGGAGGCAAAGTAATTTTCCCACTAAAGGAACCACCAGCGGAAAGTATGTAATTGGCACCCATTCAACATACCAGCAAAATGTCCTAAATCTGGGAGATATCAAGAAACCTATTGGTGGCCATAGCTTATGCCTGCGTGGTTCAAAACAATCCGGATATTTAAAAGATCCAGTGGCATTGGTCTCTAAACTTGATAGGGAAGATGTGCTGCAGTGTGTAGCCAGCCAACAGCCACATTTTTTTATGAGAAGTCACACAGTGAAAGTCACATATATTCCTTTCCTTTGGCTTTGAATGTTCTTGGTTGCTTGCCCCCCTAAAGCCTATTTTACAAGTTCCCTTCCTGTCTGTGCATAGAGGTTTTAAGAGCTATCCTATCTAGACTCCACCTGGATGTTTTGCAGCTTGATAATTAAACAGAATTGCCCTCGGAGATTTGTGAACAGTTGGGAATAATTTCCTACTGTGTGCATTTGCGTAACTTTATTTCTAACATTTCTGGAATGCTCTGCTGTCTTTATTTCCACAGCTGAGGAAATGGAGCCATTGTTTTCACAATTCATTGTACGTGGAGGTCAAATGTAAATCAGTTGTGTCCAAACTAGACATCATTTTTATTTGTGTGAACTTAGCTACCAAAACACAGAATATATATACATATGCAAGCAGCATATCTTGTTTTATATTTTTCAGACATAAAATACTATCACATAAAAAAGCAACTGAGCTTCAGCACTTTGAATCCAACATTCCACAGAGAACAACATTACCATGTAGGTTCTGCAGTTCAGCAAAATGACAGAATTGGTCAAGGTTTCCAAAAAATGTTGCAGTGCATAGTATATTCTTGCAAGTATTCTTGGGGCTCAGCTACCTACTGTTTAATAATTCCTTCTTTTAATCGTAAAACTCACAAGTGTTAAAATGGTAACATTTTCCTCTTTAGGAGCTACTGAAACTTAATGTGAATAGTTCCCATTTTCTGCAACTAGAGTGTCCCATTGTGGAGTCTCCCATTGTGCTTAGTTTGCAGTATATTATTATACGCCTTCTCAACCAATTTACACTACTTATCAGAACTTGTGCCTACCTCTCTGATGTCAGGCAACAGTGTGAAGCAACACTGATTACAATGTTCCTTGATTTTCCTATGTTGTGCCCTTTAAAAGGATAATCAAACAAAAAGCAATGCATGCATGTCTGAGCAGGAGGTTAGCCTTAGAAATAGGATGAGGAAGATTCGGCAGCAAAGCTCTTGGATCGTGACTTTTAAAAGACAATTTATGACAAAGCAGGTTATTTAGTAATAAATTAATATATGGTCTTTGCGAAAAAGTCCAAAATACTTTGAATATTTTGTAATAACTTATGACCTCCAGGTAAATTTTTTAATGATTTGACTGCAGTGTATAGCACAACACTGTAGTACCATACATGACTGCACTTTACATTTTGGACTAAAGTTTAAAGCTCTGGGAAAGTGTCCTGTAATGAAGTTGGAGAAATTTGTGTTTACTTCAAAAAGCTAATCATGTTTAGGAGAATTTAAGAAAAGAGTTCACGATTTGATGTCTTACATGCAGACAGGTACACTTTCAAGGAGAAGTTCAGCTCTATGATGTTTTCATTCCACTACTCCTCACTCGCACCGACTAGGGATGAGCTTCGTGTTCGAGTCGAACATACGTTCGACTCGAACATCGGCTGTTCGATCGTTCGACGAAGATCGAACGATTTGGGCCGTTCGCGCCAAATTCGAGTGACGCGAACGGCCCACAATGCACTACGCCATCGCAGTGTCATCCAGGCGCTGTGATTGGCCAAGCATGCACTGTGACCCCGCATGCTTGGCCAATCACAGCGCCGGCAGCGAGGAGAGCAATGATTGGCCACAGGCAGGATGCCTGTGGCCAATTATTGCTGAGGGTGTTTAGTACACGCCCCACACTATAAAAGGCCGCCAGCACGGCGGCCTAGTGTAGTGTGTTCCGGAGCAGGGATAGAGCAGCATAGGCAGGGACAGTGACTGTTATTTCTTTCTTGCTTAACCTGGATTCCTTTAGTTTAGGGAAAGAGAAGGATAGGTAGGGAGAGTGTCAGTGTGTTTTGTGCTTGTGCTATAGTGTGCTTAAAAAAACATTTATTCTAGGGACAGAAAACTGTAGGTAGGGACAGTGTCAGTTTCTTTCACTCTGCAAGTCCTTGTTTCCAGGGACCTGGAAGGACAGTGAGTGAATTGTCCTTGTGCTATATTGTGCTTAAAAAAACATTTATTCTAGGGACAGAAAACTGTAGGTAGGGAGAGTGTCAGTTTCTTTCACTCTGCAAGTCCTTGTTTCCAGGGACCTGTAAGGACAGTGAGTGAATTGTCCTTGTGCTATATTGTGATTAAAAAAAACATTTTTTCTAGGGACAGAAAACTGTAGGTAGGGAGAGTGTTTTTTTTCTTTCACTCTGCAAGTCCTTGTTTCCAGGGACCTGGAAGGACAGTGAGTGAATTGTCCTTGTGCTATATTGTGCTTAAAAAAAACATTTTTTCTAGGGACAGAAAACTGTAGGTAGGGAGAGTGTTTTTTTTCTTTCACTCTGCAAGTCCTTGTTTCCAGGGACCTGGAAGGACAGTGAGTGAATTGTCCTTGTGCTATATTGTGCTTAAAAAAAAACATTTTTTCTAGGGACAGAAAACTGTAGGTAGGGAGAGTGTTTTTTTTCTTTCACTCTGCAAGTTCTTGTTTCCAGGGACCTGTAAGGACAGTGAGTGAATTGTCCTTGTGCTATATTGTGCTTAAAAAAAACATTTATTCTAGGGACAGAAAACTGTAGGTAGGGAGAGTGTCAGTTTATTTCACTCTGCAAGTCCTTGTTTCCAGGGACCTGGAAGGACAGTGAGTGAATTGTCCTTGTGCTATATTGTGATTAAAAAAAACATTTATTCTAGGGACAGAAAACTGTAGGTAGGGACAGTGTCAGTTTCTTTCACTCTGCAAGTCCTTGTTTCCAGGGACCTGGAAGGACAGTGAGTGAATTGTCCTTGTGCTATATTGTGCTTAAAAAAACATTTATTCTAGGGACAGAAAACTGTAGGTAGGGAGAGTGTCAGTTTCTTTCACTCTGCAAGTCCTTGTTTCCAGGGACCTGTAAGGACAGTGAGTGAATTGTCCTTGTGCTATATTGTGATTAAAAAAAACATTTTTTCTAGGGACAGAAAACTGTAGGTAGGGAGAGTGTTTTTTTTCTTTCACTCTGCAAGTCCTTGTTTCCAGGGACCTGGAAGGACAGTGAGTGAATTGTCCTTGTGCTATATTGTGCTTAAAAAAAACATTTTTTCTAGGGACAGAAAACTGTAGGTAGGGAGAGTGTTTTTTTCTTTCACTCTGCAAGTCCTTGTTTCCAGGGACCTGGAAGGACAGTGAGTGAATTGTCCTTGTGCTATATTGTGCTTAAAAAAAAACATTTTTTCTAGGGACAGAAAACTGTAGGTAGGGAGAGTGTTTTTTTTTCTTTCACTCTGCAAGTCCTTGTTTCCAGGGACCTCTAAGGACAGTGAGTGAATTGTCCTTGTGCTATATTGTGCTTAAAAAAAACATTTATTCTAGGGACAGAAAACTGTAGGTAGGGAGAGTGTCAGTTTATTTCACTCTGCAAGTCCTTGTTTCCAGGGACCTGGAAGGACAGTGAGTGAATTGTCCTTGTGCTATATTGTGATTAAAAAAAACATTTATTCTAGGGACAGAAAACTGTAGGTAGGGACAGTGTCAGTTTCTTTCACTCTGCAAGTCCTTGTTTCCAGGGACCTGGAAGGACAGTGAGTGAATTGTCCTTGTGCTATATTGTGCTTAAAAAAACATTTATTCTAGGGACAGAAAACTGTAGGTAGGGAGAGTGTCAGTTTCTTTCACTCTGCAAGTCCTTGTTTCCAGGGACCTGTAAGGACAGTGAGTGAATTGTCCTTGTGCTATATTGTGATTAAAAAAAACATTTTTTCTAGGGACAGAAAACTGTAGGTAGGGAGAGTGTTTTTTTTCTTTCACTCTGCAAGTCCTTGTTTCCAGGGACCTGGAAGGACAGTGAGTGAATTGTCCTTGTGCTATATTGTGCTTAAAAAAAACATTTTTTCTAGGGACAGAAAACTGTAGGTAGGGAGAGTGTTTTTTTTCTTTCACTCTGCAAGTCCTTGTTTCCAGGGACCTGGAAGGACAGTGAGTGAATTGTCCTTGTGCTATATTGTGCTTAAAAAAAAACATTTTTTCTAGGGACAGAAAACTGTAGGTAGGGAGAGTGTTTTTTTTCTTTCACTCTGCAAGTCCTTGTTTCCAGGGACCTCTAAGGACAGTGAGTGAATTGTCCTTGTGCTATATTGTGCTTAAAAAAAACATTTATTCTAGGGACAGAAAACTGTAGGTAGGGAGAGTGTCAGTTTATTTCACTCTGCAAGTCCTTGTTTCCAGGGACCTGGAAGGACAGTGAGTGAATTGTCCTTGTGCTATATTGTGATTAAAAAAAACATTTTTTCTAGGGACAGAAAACTGTAGGTAGGGAGAGTGTTTTTTTTCTTTCACTCTGCAAGTCCTTGTTTCCAGGGACCTGTAAGGACAGTGAGTGAATTGTCCTTGTGCTATATTGTGCTTAAAAAAAACATTTATTCTAGGGACAGAAAACTGTAGGTAGGGAGAGTGTCAGTTTATTTCACTCTGCAAGTCCTTGTTTCCAGGGACCTGTAAGGACAGTGAGTGAATTGTCCTTGTGCTATATTGTGATTAAAAAAAACATTTTTTCTAGGGACAGAAAACTGTAGGTAGGGAGAGTGTTTTTTTTCTTTCACTCTGCAAGTCCTTGTTTCCAGGGACCTGTAAGGACAGTGAGTGAATTGTCCTTGTGCTATATTGTGATTAAAAAAAACATTTTTTCTAGGGACAGAAAACTGTAGGTAGGGAGAGTGTCAGTTTATTTCACTCTGCAAGTCCTTGTTTCCAGGGACCTGTAAGGACAGTGAGTGAATTGTCCTTGTGCTATATTGTGATTAAAAAAAACATTTTTTCTAGGGACAGAAAACTGTAGGTAGGGAGAGTGTTTTTTTTCTTTCACTCTGCAAGTCCTTGTTTCCAGGGACCTGTAAGGACAGTGAGTGAATTGTCCTTGTGCTATATTGTGCTTAAAAAAAACATTTATTCTAGGGACAGAAAACTGTAGGTAGGGAGAGTGTCAGTTTATTTCACTCTGCAAGTCCTTGTTTCCAGGGACCTGTAAGGACAGTGAGTGAATTGTCCTTGTGCTATATTGTGATTAAAAAAAACATTTTTTCTAGGGACAGAAAACTGTAGGTAGGGAGAGTGTTTTTTTTCTTTCACTCTGCAAGTCCTTGTTTCCAGGGACCTGTAAGGACAGTGAGTGAATTGTCCTTGTGCTATATTGTGATTAAAAAAAACATTTTTTCTAGGGACAGAAAACTGTAGGTAGGGAGAGTGTTTTTTTTCTTTCACTCTGCAAGTCCTTGTTTCCAGGGACCTGTAAGGACAGTGAGTGAATTGTCCTTGTGCTATATTGTGCTTAAAAAAAACATTTATTCTAGGGACAGAAAACTGTAGGTAGGGAGAGTGTTTTTTTCTTTCACTCTGCAAGTCCTTGTTTCCAGGGACCTGGAAGGACAGTGAGTGAATTGTCCTTGTGCTATATTGTGATTAAAAAAAACATTTTTTCTAGGGACAGAAAACTGTAGGTAGGGAGAGTGTTTTTTTTCTTTCACTCTGCAAGTCCTTATTTCCAGGGACCTGTAAGGACAGTGAGTGAATTGTCCTTGTGCTATATTGTGCTTAAAAAAAACATTTATTCTAGGGACAGAAAACTGTAGGTAGGGAGAGTGTTTTTTTTCTTTCACTCTGCAAGTCCTTGTTTCCAGGGACCTGTAAGGACAGTGAGTGAATTGTCCTTGTGCTATATTGTGATTAAAAAAAATATTTTTTCTAGGGACAGAAAACTGTAGGTAGGGAGAGTGTCAGTTTCTTTCACTGTGAAAGTCCTTGTTTCAAGGGACAGAGAAGGACACCTGAAGGTAGCCCTTATTGCTTTTTTCCCATCTCCCTGCAGGCCATCTATTAGAATGTCTGGAAGGCAAACAAGGAGAGGCAGACAGTCAGGAGGCAATAAAAGAGGGCAAGCAGGCTCTGTGTCTGGGGGCAACAGTGCTGGTCGTGGACGCGGTGCATTGTCATCAGCACATGGCCATGGGACACGCTTGTCCTTCTTTTCGGCAGCTGGACATGTTGAGCCACATCATGCCGAAGACTTGGTAGAGTGGATGACCAAGCCCTCCTCCTCATCCTCTCTCACCCAGGCTCAGGGTACTGGAAAAGCAGCTGCCAAAGCGTCGTCTTCCCTGGTATCAATGTCAGACAAATCATCAGTCACTCCTTCCCTAGACCCACCATGTCCTCCTCCTGAGGAGTCCCCCGAACTGTTTCAGCACAGTGTTGGGTACATGCTCCAGGAGGATGCCCAGCGTTTCGAAGGGTCTGATGATGAAACCCAGCTAGAGGAAGGCAGTAGCGTGAGAGCAGACAGAGGGGATGCTCAAGAAGGACACCAATCTGGCAGTCATGTTCCAGCAGCTGCAGCATACTGCCAGATTGGCTCCAGTGATGAGGAGGGAGGGGATGATGAGGTCACTGACTCCACGTGGGTGCCTAATAGGAGAGAGGAGGAGGAGGAGGATGAGGAGGAGGCACATCTCCAACGAGGCAGGATGCCCTTTGGTGGCCAGCGTAAGGGCAGTACACCGACGGAATCACACCGCAGAGCTCCGCCTGTGCAGGGCGCTGCCTCTGCCCGTCATTCAAAAAGTTCTTTGGTGTGGGCCTTTTTTGAGGCTAGTGCATCAGATCGCACAGCTGCTGTTTGCAACATATGTCTCAAGCGTATATCGCGTGGCCAAAACATCAGCCGCTTGGGTACCACATGCCTGACCAGACATATGTTGACCTGCCATGCAGCTCGTTGGCAAGCCTACCTCAAAGACCCACACCAAAGAACAAAGCGGACCTCTCCTTGCACCGCATCAGCTGGGATCTCCAACCCCACTATAACTTCAGTCCTCTCTGAAACATGCACTGAGAGGAATGAAGGTGTAGAATTAGGTGTGTCACAGCCAAGTACTTGCGCCCACTCTGCTAGCAGTACACCGACGTCCGATTCTAGCAGGCAAATTTCCCTGCCCCAGCTGCTGGACCGTCGAAAGAAGTTCACTCCCAGCCATCCACATGCCCAGCGGTTGAATGCTAGCTTGGCTAAATTGCTAGCGCTTCAACTGCTGCCTTTTCATTTGGTAGACTCGGCCCCCTTCCGTGAGTTTGTGCAATGTGCGGTTCCTCAGTGGCAGGTTCCCAAACGCCACTTTTTCTCACGGAAGGCTATTCCGGCTCTCTACCGGCATGTGGAAGGCAATGTCTTGGCCTCGCTGGACAGGGCGGTCAGTGGTAAGGTGCATATTACCGCTGACTCATGGTCCAGCAGGCATGGACAGGGACGTTACCTTTCTTTCACGGCCCATTGGGTCACTCTTTTGGCAGCTGGGAAGGATGCAGGACAAGGTGCAGTAGTGTTGGAGGTTGTTCCGCCGCCACACCTCCAAAGTGCTACTACTGGTTGTGACACACCTCTCTCCTCCACCCCTCCTCTTCTTCTTCCTCCATGGCCTCTTCCTGTACTTTTTCCTTGGAACCAGCGGTGCTCCGTAGCCATTCAAGGGGCTACGCAAGTACGCAGGCAAAAAGATGCCATGCCGTGCTTGCGCTGGTGTGTTTGGGGGACAGGAGCCACACTGGGGCAGAGGTTCTGTCTGCTCTGCAGGGGCAGGCCGAGAGGTGGTTGACGCCACGCCAGCTTAAGGCAGGAATGGTGGTTTGCGACAATGGCACCAACCTCCTCTCCGCCTTCCAACAGGGACAACTGACCCATGTGCCCTGTTTGGCTCACGTCCTTAACCTGGTGGTGCAGCGGTTCTTGGGCAGGTACCCGGGCTTACAGGATGTCCTGAGGCAGGCCAGGAAAGTCTGTGTGCATTTCCGCAGATCTTATAATGCCAGTGCTCGCCTGGCTGAGCTGCAAAAGGAGTTGAACCTGCCCAAGAACCGCCTTATACAGTAGGTGCCGCCGATATTGTGTCAATCTCGCCGCTTCTAGTGGCGAGATTGACACCCTATGAGCTCCATCGCGAGAGCCAGCGCCGAGCTGTCTCGTCATCGGGAAAATAAAAATGTTCCTTTCACGATGGGCGACACGCATTGCCGGTAGATGGAGATCCGACGTGGATTCCCGTCAATACCAGGCACTGCGTTTGGTATGAATCCTGAGCGGGAACTACACGCCAATTTTTAAAGAAAAAAACGGCATGGGTTCCCCCTCCAGGGGCATACCAGGCCCTTGGGTCTGGTATGGATTTGAAGGGGACTCCCCTAAGCTGAAAAATCGGCGTGGGGGTCCCCCTCAAGATCCAAACCAGACCCTTATCCGAGGATGCAACCTGGCAGGCCGCAGGGGAAGAGGGGGGAACGAGAGAGCGGCCCCCCTCCCTCCTGACTTGTACCAGGCTGCATGCCCTCAACATGGGGGGTTTGGTGCTCTGGGGCAGGGGGGCGACCTGCGGCCCCCCAACCCCAAAGCACCCTGCCCCCATGTTGATGAGGACAGGGCCTCTTCCCGACAATCCTGGCCGTTGGTTGTCAGGGTCTGCGGGCGGGGGGCTTATCGGAATCCGGGAGCCCCCTTTAATAAGGGGGCCCCCAGATCCCGGCCCCCCCACCCTATGTGAATGAGTATGGGGTATATCGTACCCCTACCCATTCACCTGGTGGAAAAAAATGGCAATAAAAAAAACACACAGCTTTTTAAAGTATTTTATTGCACAGCTCCGGGTGTCTTCTTCCGACTTCGGGGGTCTCCGGTGTCGTCGCCGCGCTCTCCGGTTCTTTCTTCTGCCGGGCCACCGCTATCTTCTTCCAGCTCTTTTGCTAGCGGGGCCCGGTCTTCTCCGTCGCCTTCTTCCCTCTTCTCCTCTCCGGTTCTTTCTTTCTTCTGCCGGGCCTCCGCTATCTTCTTCCAGCTCTTTTGCTAGTGGAGGCCCGGTCTTCCCCGTCGTCTCGTCCGGCTCTCCGTTGTCCTTCTGCCGGCCCCTCCATTATCTTCTTGCAGCTCTTTTGCTAGTGGAGGGGCCGGTCTTCCCGTCCTCGCCGTTGGCGTCTTCTTCCCTCTTCTCCTCCTCGATGTTGACTCGTCGCTTCCTCTCGCAGTAATGCTAAATCTTCGGTCCGCAGCGATTTATATAGGCTTCTCATGACGTCACAGTCACATGCTCCAGGTGGCCCCGGAGCATGTGACTGTAACGTCATGGGAACATGTGACTGTGACGTCATGAGAAGCCTATATAAATCTCTGCGGACCGAAGATTTAGCATTACTGCGAGAGGAAGCGACGAGTCAACATCGAGGAGGAGAAGAGGGAAGAAGACGGCGACGGCGACGACGGGAAGACCGGCCCCTTCACTAGCAAAAGAGCTGCAAGAAGATAGTGGAGGAGCCGGCAGAAGGACAATGGAGAGCCGGACGAAACGACGGGGAAGCCCGGGCCTCCGCTAGCAAAAGAGCTGGAAGAAGATAGCGGAGGCCCGGCAGAAGAAAGAAAGAACCGGAGAGGAGAAGAGGGAAGAAGGCGACGGAGAAGACCGGGCCCCGCTAGCAAAAGAGCTGGAAGAAGATAGCGGAGGCCCGGCAGAAGAAAGAAAGAACCGGAGAGGAGAAGAGGGAAGAAGGCAACGGAGAAGACCGGGCCCCGCTAGCAAAAGAGCTGGAAGAAGATAGCGGAGGCCCGGCAGAAGAAAGAAAGAACCGGAGAGGAGAAGAGTGAAGAAGGCGATGGAGAAGACCGGGCCCCGCTAGCAAAAGAGCTGGAAGAAGATAGCGGTGGCCCGGCAGAGGAAAGAACTGGAGAGCGCGGCGACGACACCGGAGACCCCCGAAGTCGGAAGAAGACCCCCCGAGCTGTGCAATAAAATACTTTAAAAAGCTGTGTGTTTTTTTATTGCCATTTTTTTCCACCAGGTGAATGGGTAGGGGTACTATGTACCCCATACTCATTCACATAGGGTGGGGGGGCCGGGATCTGGGGGCCCCCTTATTAAAGGGGGCTCCTGGATTCCGATAAGCCCCCTGCCCGCAGACCCTGACAACCAATGGCCAGGGTTGTCGGGAAGAGGGCCTGTCCTCTTCAACATGGGGGCAGGGTGCTTTGGGGTTGGGGGGCCGCAGGTCGCCCCCCTGCCCCAGAGCACCAAAGCCCCCATGTTGAGGGCATGTGGCCTGGTACGGTTCAGGAGGGAGGGGGGTGCTCTCTCGTCCCCCCCCTCTTCCCCTGCGGCCTGCCAGGTTGCGTGCTCGGATAAGGGTCTGGTTTGGATTTTGAGGGGGACCCCCACGCCGTTTTTTCGGCGTAGGGTTTCCCCTTCAAATCCATACCAGACCGAGAATCTCCGCGATAGGATCGCGATGAATATACAATGTCGGCGGCACCTACTGTATGTGACATGCCCACCAGGTGGAACTCAACGTTGGCCATGCTGCAGCGGCTGCACACGCAGCAGAGGGCCATCAATGAGTACCTGTGCGACTACGGCACCAGGACAGGGTCAGGGGAGCTCAGGTTTTTTTCACCACGCCAGTGGGGCATGATCAGGGATGCATGCACTGTCTTGGCACCATTTGAGGAGGCCACGAGGATGGTGAGCAGTGACAGTGCATGCATCAGTGACACTGTACCTCTTGTCCACCTGTTGGAGCACACGCTGCATGGAATAATGGACAGGGCACTTGAGGCAGAACAGAGGCAGGAAGAGGAGGACTTCCTTGCCTCTCAAGGCCCCCTTTACCCAGACAGTGTTCCTTCTGTCCCACCCATCGCACAGGAAGAGGACGAGGAGGAGGAGGAGGAGGATTGTGTCAGCATGGAGGTGGAGCCTGGCACTCAGCAGCATCAACAGCAGCAGTCTTTTAGGGATGATTTACAGTCCCAAGAAACCCGTGGACTTGTACGTGGCTGGGAGGAGGTGGCTGCGGATCATGTCGTCCTTAGTGACCCAGAGGACTCCGGACCTAATGCCTCAGCTAACCTACGCTGCATGGCCTCCCTGATCCTGCAAAGTCTGCGGAAGGATCCTCGTATTCTTCGGATCAAGGAGAGGGACCATTACTGGCTGGCCACTCTCCTTGATCCACGGTACAAGGCTAAGGTTACGGACCTTATCTTACCGTCGCAGAGGGAGCAGAGGATCAGGGATGAGCCGAACACCCCCCTGTTCGGTTCGCACCAGAACCTGCGAACAGACAAAATGTTTGTGTAAACTTTAGAACCCTATTAAATACAATGGACTCGAACGTTCGAAATCTAAAGTGTTAATTATAAAGGCTAATATGCAAGTTATTGTCCTAAAAAGTGTTTGGGGACCCGGGTCCTGCCCCAGGGGACATGTATCAATGCAAAAAGAAGTTTTAAAAACGGCCGTTTTTTCGGGAGCAGTGATTTTAATAATGCTTAAAATGAAAAAATAAAAGTGAAATATTCCTTTAAATTTCGTACCTGGGGGGTGTGTATGATATGCATGTGAAGTGGCGCTTGTTTCCCGTGCTTAGAACTGTCCCTGCAAAAAATGTCATTTTTGAAAGAAAAAAATGCATTTAAAACTGACTCGCGGCTATTAATGAATTGTCGGCTCCCGGCAATACATACAAAAGTCATTGATAAAAAAAAAAAAAGCGTGGGGGTTCCCCAGAATTCAATTACCAGGCCCTTCAGGTCTGGAATGGATATTAAGGGGAACCCCGCCGCAAATTTAAAAAAAAATTGACGTGGGGTTCCCCCAAATATCCATTCCAGGCCCTTCAGATCTGGCATGGATTTTAAGGGGAACTCCACCCCAAATTTTTTAAAAAAATGGTGTGGAGTCCCCCTAAAAATCCATACCAGACCCCTTATCCGAGCACGCAACCTGGCCGGCCGCAGGGGAAAAGGGGGGAAAAGGGGGGAGGATGTCCCCATGTTGATGGGGACAAGGGCCTCATCCCCACAACCCTTGCCCGGTGGTTGTGGGGGTCTGCGGGCGGGGGGCTTATCGGAATCTGGAAGACCCCTTTAACAAAGGGGACCCCCAGATCCCGGCCCCCCCCCTATGTGAATTGGTAAGGGGTACATTGTACCCCTACCATTTCACGAAAAAAGGGTAAAAAAATGTTAAAAAAAACACACAAACACCTTAAAAAAGTCCTTTATTAAAAAAAAAAAAAAAAAACATTCCAGCGGTGAAATCCAGTGTCCCGCGGCGATCCCGATGTCCAGCACTGTCCTTCATTGGTTGTGCCTGAGCGGACCTGATGGGGAACTCCCTCTCAGTATTTTAAATGTATAGACCCGCCCCTTCTAAAGTTCCCCATCAGGTCCGCTCAGCGGACCAGATGCGGAACATGAGAAGGGGCGGGTCTATACATGTATTACCAAAGTGAGAGCAGTTCCCCATCAGGTCCGCCCCCTCGGTATGTCGGACCCGCCTACGTCATTGGCTTGAGCGGGGAACTTCCTTCACTATGTAAATTTAAATTACACAGTGAAGGAAGTTCCCCGCTCAAGCCAATGACCAGATCTGAAGGGCCTGGAATGGATATTTGGGGGAACCCCACGTCAATTTTTTTTTAAATTTGCGGCGGGGTTCCCCTTAATATCCATTCCAGACCTGAAGGGCCTGGTAATTGAATTCTGGGGAACCCCCACGCTTTTTTTTTTTTATCAATGACTTTTGTATGTATTGCCGGAAGCCGACAATTCATTAATAGCCGCGAGTCAGTTTTAAATGCATTTTTTTCTTTCAAAAATGACATTTTTTGCAGGGACAGTTCTAAGCACGGGAAACATGCGCCACTTTACATGCATATCATACACACCCCCCAGGTACGAAATTTAAAGGAATATTTCACTTTTATTTTTTCATTTTAAGCATTATTAACCACTTAAGCCCCGGACCATTTCGGGCCATTAGGACCAGGCCTGTTTTTGGGATTCGGCACTGCGCTGCTTTAACTGTAAATTGTGCGGACATGCAATGTTGTACCCAAATGAAATTTGCGTCCTTTTCTTCCCACAAATAGAGCTTTCTTTTAATGGTATTTGATTGCCTCTGCGATTTTTATTTTTTGCGATATAAACAGAAAAAGACCGAAAATTTTGAAAAAAAATGATATTTTCTACTTTTTGTTATAAGAAAAATCGAATAAACTCAATTTTAGTCATACATTTAGGCCAAAATGTATTCAGCCACATGTCTTTAGTAAAAAAAATGTCAATAAGCGTATATTTATTGGTTTGCGCAAAAGTTATAGCGTTTACAAACTAGGGTACATTTTCTGAAATTTACACAGCTTTAAATTTATGACTGCCTATCTCATTTCTTGAGGTGCTAAAATGGCAGGGCAGTACAAAACCCCCCCAAATGACCCCATTTTGGAAAGTAGACACCCCAAGGAAATTGCTGAGAGGCATGTTGAGCCCATTGAATATTTTTTTTTTGTCCCAAGTGATTGAATAATGACAAAAAAAAAAAAAAAATTACAAAAAGTTGTCACTAAATGATATATTGCTCACACATGCCATGGTTATATGTGGAATTGCACCCCAAAATACATTCTATCACAGTTTCGAAGGCCATAAAATGCCAAAATAGCACAAAACCCCCCCAAATGACCCCATTTTGGAAAGTAGACACCCCAAGCTATTTACTGAGAGGCATGTTCAGTCCATGGAATATTTTATATTTTGCCACAAGTTGCGGGAATATGACAAACTTTTTTTTTTTGCACAAAGTTGTCACTAAATGATATATTGCTCACACATGCCATGGGCATATGTGAAATTACACCCCAAAATACATTCTGCTGCTTCTCCTGAGTACGGGGATACCACATGTGTGGGACTTTTTGGGAGCCTAGCCGCGTACGGGACCCCAAAAACCAAGCACCGCCTTCAAGGTTTCTAAGGGCATAAATTTTTGATTTCACTCCTCACTACCTATCACAGTTTTGAAGGCCATAAAATGCCAAGATGGCACAAAACCCCCCCCAAATGACCCCATTTTGGAAAGTAGACACCCCAAGCTATTTGCTGAGAGGCATGTTGACCCCATTGAATATTTTTTTTTTGTCCCAAATGATTGAATAATGACAAAAAGAAAAAAAAATGTACAAAAAGTTGTCACTAAATGATATATTGCTCACACATGCCATGGTTATATGTGGAATTGCACCCCAAAATACATTCTGCTGCTTTTCCTGAGTACGGGGATACCACATGTGTGGGACTTTTTGGGAGCCTAGCCGCGTACAGGGCCCCAAAAACCAAGCACTGCGAACGCTGCAGTTATGTGTGTTGTGTTTGGTAAGTGACAGTGATCGATCGATACTGCACTTGGGTGGGCTGGGCGGAGGGGCTAAACGCAGGCGCTAGCAGGTATCTGGGCTGATCCCGCTAACACTGCGCTTTTGGGAACCCTAAACCGCTGGGGATGCTAGTATAGATCTGATCAGATCTGATCAGATACTATACCACTAAGGGGGGTGTATACTTTGCGCGTGGGTGTTAGCGTTACTGTCACTAACCTAACACTGCCTGGGGCGACGCAGACCCTCTCTGGCGCTAAAACCTAATTGATCTCACCCGCCGGGCGATCAGGGGGGTTAAACCTTTATTGGGTTATATACGGCGGGTGCCCTGATGCTATAAAAAGCAAACTAATCAACCAGCGTCACCCGTAACCTTTATATGGTGATCACTGGTGAAAGGGTTAACTAGGGGCAATCAGGGGGTTAAAACCTTTATTAGGTTAAATATGGGGGTACCTGACACTATATAAAAACCTGACGGGTAACCTAAATAACTAAATAACTTACTGGCTAACCAGTGACGCTTATACGGCGATCACTGGTGAAAGGGTTAACTCTAGGGGCAATCAGGGGGTTAAAATAATATATGGGGGTACCTGACACTAATAAAAACCTGCGGCGAACCTAAAAAAAAATAACTGCCTATCTAAAACACCAGCGACACGAATACAGCGATCGGAAAAACAATCGCTTAGTGACGCTGAAGTTAGGGGGTGAAAGGGTTACCTGGGGGGTGATCAAGGGGTTAAACCTTTATTAGGGGGGGTTAGGGGGCTACCCTGGACCTAAAGGGGCCTAATCCTAACTGCCCTGCAACTTTTTACAATCACAGATGACACTAAATGCAGTGATCAGTAAAATAAATGATCACTGCAATCAGTGACACTGTGATTGGGGGCTTTGGGGTGACCTGGGGGGTGTTCTGGGGGTGACTGGGGGGTGATTTGTGTGCCTATGTGTACCTACGTGTCAGTGGACTGTTGGTGCACTAACCTCTGTCTTCTCTCCTCGGCGCCGGGAACGAAAAGACCGCGGCGAGGGAGATGACATCACTTCCTCCAGCATGTGTTTACATCACATGGCGGAGGAAGCATTTTCATTGGCCGGGAGCGATCGCGAGGGGGGGGGGCCGAATCGAGCGCCCCCCCCTCATGCCTGATCGCTCCCGAACACTTAACGGCCGCTCACTGCAGTGAAGGGGGGTCCGGATGGACCCCCCAACTGCACAAAGGCGATCACGTAGATCTACGTGATTCTGCCTGTCGGTGCCATTCTGCCGACGTAAATCGGCGGTGGGCGGTCGTTAAGTGGTTAAAATCACTGCTCCTGAAAAAACGGCCGTTTTTAAAACTTCTTTTTGCATTGATACATGTCCCCTGGGGCAGGACCCCGGTCCCCAAACACTTTTTAGGACAATAACTTGCATATAAGCCTTTATAATTAGCACTTTAGATTTCTCCCATAGATTTTTCGAATTTGCCGCGAACACCCCAATTTGTTCGCTGTTCGGCGAACGGGCGAACAGGCAATGTTCGAGTCGAACATGAGTTCGACTCGAACTCGAAGCTCATCCCTACAGAGTATGAGACAACTCCGGGAGGCCTTGCAGAAAGGTCTGTGCAACGTGTTCCCAGAGACTGGGAGGTTACAAACTCCTGGTCTGGGACAACGAGTTGCTGAGGCTTCGGTCAGTCAAAGAAGGAGCGGTTGGGAAGGTGGCCGTCTGACCAATGCGTTCAGACAATTCTTTAGTCCGCAGCCCCAAGGTATGATCGGTTCCAGCAACCATCGCCAGCGTCTGATATACATGGTGCAGGAATACCTAGGGGCAAGGTCAGATTTGGACACCTTTCCCACCGAAAATCCTCTGGCTTACTGGGTCTTAAGGATGGATCACTGGCCAGAGCTTGCACAGTATGCAATTGAGCTACTGGCCTGTCCTGCATCCAGCGTTCTTTCGGAACGCACATTCAGTGCTGCTGGAGGATTTGTCACGGATCACAGGGTGCGCCTGTCCACCGATTCGGTTGATCGACTGACCTTCATAAAGATGAACCAGTCTTGGATCACCACCAGCTACCAAGCACCTGAAGCTGATATAACAGAATAATTTATTTTCAAATGTCACATCCCTTCAAGACTGATGCTGATGCTGACTTAGTAACTGTCCTGTTATGTTGACTGACTATCCTCCTCCTCCTCAATGATCCGATTCATGATGATATCTTGGAAAAACATTTTTGTTTCTGGGTGCCGCCACCAGTGGCTAAGGCCCAATTTTTCAGCCCCTGTTTAACAGGGGCATGTAATTACAATTTTTAATGCAATGCTTTGCAGCAGGGCTCATTCCTGCACTCCAACTAGAGTATCTGGGAGAGGTTGCAGTGTCGTGGCACCAGCACCAGTGCCTAAGGCCCAATTTTTCAGCCCCTGTTTAACAGGGGCATGTAATTACAATTTTTGATGCAATACTTTGCAACAGGGCTCATTACTGTGCTCCAATTACAGTATCTGTGAGGGATTGCAGTGTTGTGGCACCAGTGGCTAAGGCCCAATTTTTCTGCCCCTGTTTAACAGGGGCGTGTAATTACAATTTTTGATGCAATACTTTGCAACAGGGCTCAATACTGTGCTCCAAGTACAGTATCTGTGAGGGGTTGCAGTGTTGTGGCACCAGTGGCTAAGGCCCAATTTTTCAGCCCCTGTTCTCCAGGGGCATGTAATTAAAATTCTTGATCTAATAATTCACAGCAGGGCCCATTCCTGCGCCCACCAAGAGTAACTGTGAGGGCTTACAGTGTTGTGACAACACCACCACCACCAACACCACCACCAAAGGCCCAATTTTTCAGCCCCTGTTCAACAGGGGCATGCAATTACAATTCTTGATCTAATAATTCACAGCAGGGCCCATTCATGCACCCACCAAGAGTAACTGTGAGGGCTTACAGTGTTGTGGCACCAGCACCACCATCAAAGGCCCAATTTTTCCTACCACTGTTCAACAATGGCATGTAATTACAATTCCTGATATAATAGTTGACAGCAGGGCGTTCCAGCGCCCACCAAGAGTAACTGTGAGTGCTTACAGTGTTGTGCCAACACCAACACCTAAGGGGTCAATGATGGGGTAGCCATGCCATTTTTCTCAAAGATTTTCATCCATATTACCGGGACCAGACATGACATTAAAGCCGCAAGCAGTTTTAAATGGCTTTTTTTTCCTTTAGAAATGTCATTTTGTGCAGGGACAGTTCTAAACACGGGAAACACATGCCACTTCACAGGCATACTTTAGACACCCCCCAGGTACGATATTTAAAGGAATATTTGACTTTTTTTTCACTTTATGCATCATTAAAATGATTGCTCCCGAAAAACGGCCATTTTTAAAACTTTTTTTGCATTGATACATGTTCCCTGGGGCAGAACCCGGGTCCCCAAACCCTTTTTAGGACAATAACATGCATATTAGCCGTTATAATTAGCACTTTAGATTTCGAACGTTCGCGTCCATTGTATTTAATAGGGTTCTAAAGTTCGCGCGAACTTTCGGTCCGTTCGCAGGTTCTGGTGCGAACCGAACCCGGGGGTGTTCGGCTCATCCCTATACAGGAGGTTTCCTCTTCTGGTTTGAGGTCAATTACCCATGCCTTCTTGCTTGGAGACAGTGACTTCATGAACCTGTCAACTTCATCCTCTTCCCAGTTCTCTCCAGGAAGTTCAATAGCCACACTCGCGCCTGGAAAAGCGCCTGCTAATCTGCACCACTGGTCCACAGTGAAAGGGCCCATGCTGGCACCACGGGTAGGGGTTTGATTGCAGAGTACAGGATCCCGGACTCGAGCCCCCACGTGTAGCACTACCCCCAGTTAAGAGAGCTGCTGGTATTATTTTGGGCCTGTACCTTACTGCTGTCAACCCCCAAAGAAACTGGCTCTGACCCTCTGCTGGCACAGCGGTTAAGCAAATGAGATTGTGGAACCTACTAACAATGAATACCACAATAAAGCATACAGTCACCATTCAGAACTAAAGTACCTGTGTTGACCGTCTCTCTCTGGAACAGTTAATACTCCACACAACGTGTTTGTTTAACCATAAAATATGTTTACTAGGTAGGAAAAGGTTAGGTTAACAGATAGGCATTTACATATGCAGGGCCCTGCAAAGTCAAAGTTATGCACAATATAACCAATATCGAGACATACAAATCTTATACACTTCAAAATGTCTTTAAAAGAACCACGCTCGCGAGCTTCCATCCGGAGGATCATGTAGTCGCCCGCCACCCCCCCCACACACAGGGGGAAGGAGCCCGATCCTTTGGGCTTACAAGAAGCCACACTGGTGACGCCTCCCAGAGGGCAGGAGAGGACAGGAGAAACAACACCTGCAACAAGTTCACAAATTAATGACCATATATTAAATAAAGAGATAGGGTAAGTTAGCTCTTGGCTGTATTGCAAGAGTGCTAAATGGGAATTATATATATTAAGTATATGGACTAGCTGTGATCTTATCTATAAATGTATAAGCATCAAGGTGTCCTAGGGTTACAATGATATGGTAGGTCAATGTAAATTAAGTGATAATGATACTTCCCCCTGTGTGTGGGGGGGTGGCGGGCGACTACATGATCCTCCGGATTGCTCCACGGTTTCCTGACATTCCTGGCCATGCAACTGTCTACTCCATTTTTAAACAGTAACTATATCGCCAAGCCATACTTGTACTGTGATGTATGAATATATATTTTTTTTATATTTGAAGTTATTTTATATGTCTCTTAGAGTCAACGATCCCCCTGAAGATGACCGCCCTATGGTCAAAACGTGTCAGAGATTTACACCCACATACATTTGTTATGCAATCTTGTTTTACATTTTGCATGTATGGTAATATTGGAATATGCAGGAATTTATCTGGCTAGACCAATTTACATGTTTTATTCATTGTAACCTAACTGTGACTTTTGACAACCTTCTAATAAATATGTTTTATACTTTTATTCGACAAACAATTCTATATGGTATCCCAAAGCTAGGTGAATGCTGCCTTCCTCAGATGGGGTAATCCGAAAGGAACTACAAGAAAAACTGAAATGGAATTTAATTTAATAAGAAGAAATTTTTGTGTAAAAGTGGGTACTCACAAAATGCAACTGACAAAAGGCCATAAACACAGTGCATGGACATGCACAGAACACGAGGAAGGGGGTGCACCCCCGGAACACGTTAGCTGTACCCCGTGTTCTGTGCATGTCCATGCACTGTGTTTATGGCCTTTTGTCAGTTGCAGTTTGTGAGTACCCACTTTTACCCAAAAATTTCTTATTATTAAATGATCTCTGGTAATGCACTAGGTGTGGGCGCCTTCCATTTCTGTTTTTCTTGTAATTTTCTGCATTTGCAGGATCTTTAGAGATAAAACCTGGAGAAATGTGCATGCATAGCAGAGATGTACTGAACATTTTTTTAGAGCATTTTAAGTACTGTTTTTTTAAACGTCTAAACGTCTAAACGTCTATTATATTGACAGACACAGTGTAATTTAAGATTGGGATCAGAAGAACATTAATATTTGTGAAAGCCCCCAAAAATTCAGGCCATCAAATCAGATCTATAGTTGTATAGTTGCTAGGGACGTCTAGAAGTTAAAGTTATTGTAAGTTCTCTTTTTATAATTTTTTTAAAATAACAAACCAGTTTAATCGTACCTGCTCTGTGCAATAGAATTGCACAGAGTTGTCCTGGGCCTCCTCTTCTTGGGTCCCCCACTATTGATTTTTCAGCAACATTTTTCAAGATCTCATGATTGTGGTACAATATGTTCCATGGACAGTTTCTCATTTCTCAGATATGGATTTCTTAGCCAGCTTTAGAGTTAAAGTGGTTGTAAACACACTTTAAAAATAAAAAATAACACCTGCAAGAAAAAGACATAATGACCTAGTATGCTATGCATACTAGCTCATTATGTGGCACTTACATCAGATCGAAGCCTCCGAAGCGCTCCTCGTCCCCCTCCGCCGCCATGTCCGCTCTGACCGTCTTCCTGTTATCGCCGCTCCGGCGCTGTGATTGGCCGGAGCGGCGATGACGTCACACGCATGCACGCGGGGCCGTCATTCTCCATTGAGAAAACCGGCAACGCTCAGTGCGCCTGCGCAGCTGTCTACGGCGCGCATGCGCCGTAGACATCGGTGCAGGGTTTTCTGAAAATATCCCCTTAACCGTGTAGGTTAAGGAGATATTTCTTGCACCTACAGGTAAGCCTTAATCTACGCTTACCTGTAGGTGCAAGTTGTGTGGTTGGGTTTACAACCACTTTAATGTTGATCTATTGGCTAATTTCTAGGGTAAAACACTCTTTCTCTAATTAATGAGTTTTGGTAGATGGGTTTATCTAGGCACGTTTATTCCACATTCAAACAATTTTTAATATTAGATTTATTGGTACCCCAAAGGATGTTTTAAGTTAGGAACCATTATATAACAAAATTCTGATGGGTGATTTGCCAGAAGGTTACCTCAAGCTTGTTTTGCTAGAACTTGTCTAATCTTATTATGCTGTATGTTTAGGTATTTCCTCTATCAAACATGGGGGCCCTCTAGAAAGAGGTGTATCGTGTTCATGTGTTATTGTATGCTGGTGGACTCTAATCAATAAATTATATTCCAGAATGCAGTTTGTTGATTTTCCCTATAGTTAGAAGTTGTTAGAACTGGAAGCTGTGGCAAAAAAGGACAAAGTGGGCAAAACTATTTTCACGAGTATTGCCTGTGACCTCCCTGCAGCTGGTCTTTTCCCCATGAGCGACTTACCATTCTTTGTTCTGTATATTGCCCTTAGCATGAAATCAGCCATCTTGGTAGGGGAGAAGAGACTTGCTTCCTCATTCTGGATCTTCCTCCAATGACTGGTGATCTGGGGACTGGTGGGATATTGATCAAAAAGCAGCATGAAATGTGGCAGAAGTATATTTCCACAGACTGACTAAAGCAAGAGCAGGTAGATCCTTGTTTTGCAGGTTTTCTGTTACAGCTTCTTCTCCAGGAAGCCTTCGGAATAATGACAAGCAACACAGTAGTAACATCTCCTAATCTCATGAGACCAGAAGTGAGAGGCAGCATTGCTGTAGATAATATCCACTTTAAACCGACAGCACTCTGCAAAGTAATTGATATGATTTTCTCAAAGTACTGACCCTCCCTCTCTATATGTGGGTCAGATTGCAGTAAGACTATATACACTATATTACCAAAAGTATTGTGACACCTGCCTTTACACGCACATGAACTTTAATTGCATCCCAGTCTAGTCCGTAGGGTTCAGAATTAAGTTGGCCCACCCTTTGCAGCTATAACAGCTTCAACTAGTCTGGGAAGGCTTAGGAGTGTGTCTATGGGAATGTTTGACCATTCTTCCAGAAGCGCATTTGTGAAGTGAGGCACTGATGTTGGATGAGAAGGCCTGGCTCGCAGTCTCCACTCTAATTCATCCCAAAGGTGTTCTGTCGGGTTGAGGTCAGGACTCTGTGCAGGTCGGTCAAGTTCCTCCACCCCAAACTCACTCATCAATGTCTTTATGGCCCTTGCTTTGTGCACCGGTACAGATCATTTGGTGGAAGGGGGATTATGATGTGGTGTTGTTTTTCAGGGGTTGGGTTTGACCCCCTAGTTCCAGTGAAGGGAACTCTTAAGGCAATAGCATAGCAAGACATTTTGGACAATTTCATGCTCCCAAAGTTGTGGGAACCTGTTCCAACATGACTGCGCACCAGTTTGAAGTGGAGGAACTTGACTGGCCTGCACAGAGTTCTGATCTCAACTCCATAGAACACCTTTGGGATGAATTAAAGCAGAGACTGCGAGCCAGGTCTTCTCGTCCAACATCAGTACCTGACCCCACAAAAATGCTTCTGGAAGAATGGTCAAACATTTCCACAGACACACTCCTAAACCTTGTGGACAGCCTCCCCAGAAGAGTTGAAGCTGTTATAGCTGCAAAGCGTGGGCCAACTCAATATTGAACTCTACGGACTAAGGCCCCTTTCACACGGACGGATAGAATGGTGCTTTTAGCTGTGGATTTTCTAGTTTTCTACCGCAGCTAAAAGCACACAATGCTTTCCTATGGCCCCATTCACACACAGCGTTTAGCTGTGATTTCGTTACATGCGGTTTGGTGCGAATAGAAAAAATAGAATTGAATGCGTCCAGGTGCGATGTAGCGCAGCTATATGCACGTAACCGCAGGTAATCACAGTCTTTTGTGTCAACTGCGGATAGCAGCGTGAGAAAAAAAAAAGAACAGAAAGCACATCATAATCAGTAGGTATAAAAAGGGTTGCTATGGGAATGACTACCGCATGTAACCGCACGTAAACGCAGGTAATCGTAATTTACAAATGCAGCTAATCACAGTTCATGGAGACTTGAATTTCACAGAACATTTTACATGCTTTTAACTGCGGCAAAACAGCCGTCTGTGTGAAAGGCGCCTAATGCCCCGTACACACGATCGTTTTTAATGTCATTTTTTAAACCGACGTTTTTCTCCTCGTTTTTTTTCATGTTTCCTCTCAAGCCTGCCTTGCGTACACACTATCATTAAAAAAAACTATCAAGCAAAGCGCAGTGACGTTCAACACGTACGACGGCACTATAAAGGGGAAGTTCCGTTCGAATGGCGCCACCCTTCATGTTAGTAAAGTTTGTTGAGCGACGATTCGCGCTTTTCAGTCCGTTACTGTGTAATGAATGTGCTATCTCCATTACGAACGCTAGTTTTACCAGAACGAGCGCTCCCGTCTCATACTTGATTCTGAGCATGCGCGTTTTTTTTCACGTCGTGAAAGCATACACACTATCGTTTTTCACGTCGTTAAAAAAAACGACGTGAAAAAAGAGAGCATGTCCGGAATTTTTAATGGCCGTTTTTCACGTCGTTAAAAATGCTCTGGAGCCTACACACGATCATTTTTAATGGCCATTTTTTAAAATGGCATTTTTAACGGCATGAAAAACGATTGTGTGTATGGGGCATAAGACTGGGATGCCATTAAAGTTCATGTACGTGTAAAGGAAGGCATCCCAATACTTTTGGTTATATAGCGTACCTCTAATGCCTTGTACACATGATCGGATTTACGATGGAATAAAATCCGATGGACTTGTTTCATCGGAAATTCCGATCGTGTGTGGGTCCCATCGGACTTTTTTCCATCGGAGTAAAAAAATAGAACACGTTTTAAATTTTTCGGATGGAAAAAAAATCAGATGGGAAATTCCGATCATCTGTGTGGAAGAATGGAGAGAAAAATCCACGCATGCTCAGAATCAAGTCGACGCATGCTCGGAAGCATTGAACTTCATTTTTCTCGGCTCGTCAGAGTGTTTTAAGTCACCGCGTTTTGAAAGGTCGGATTTTAGTCTAACGGTGTGTATGCAAGACTGATGGAAGTCAGCTTCATCGGAATTCCATCGGATTTTATTCCATCGGAAATCCGATCGTGTGTACAAGGCATAAGAGTAAGGAGCCTCATAGGATAACTGTTACTGCTATTAAAGTATATTTTCGAAGCAAAGGATAAAATAATCTGTATAATTTAGATATCTGAACGCTACATCTCCTCTTTAGTTTATCACATGTACAATACTAAAGGGCTAAGCAGCGGGGTATTGGATTCCTGAAGGAATCTAAAGTACAGTCTGTGATCTTCCTAACCTCTCCCTAATCATCACCCTCCTCTCTCCCGAGTACTAGGAACAGCCAGCTGCAATATCTGTTCCGCCTCCACACTTAGGTGGAAGAACTTCTAAAGCAAGCTCTCCGCTCATGAAAACACTGGCAGAACTAAAAAAAGGAAAAAGCGACAAGACATCAGCCCAAGGTAAACCTTTCTTTTCACTGAGTACTGTACTTGGAACAAAATGTTACTTCGGAAATACAGCTGACCATGCTGAGAGACACAAAACTTGAGGTCACCCTCACTGTGAATGAAAGAGCATGTTTGTACCAAACATTGACTTCTTTGCTCAACTGTTTTTCTTTTTTGGAACATTTTGGAAATATAAATATTGTTTCTTATTTGTTAGCCTGTGCGTAGAACAAGCATCATGCGGTGTTCTTCATTTTGTCCGGAAACTGTGGGCACTCATTGATGAAAGTCACCATAATCACATTTTGAGGACTTATTTTGTTTTTAAGCTGACCACATAGCACAAATCCAGAGCAATTTCAAAAACGTGTAGCTGTGTAGATAAAAAAAAAAAACCTTTCAGAATATATAAGTTTCCAACTGTCATACACGTGTAGAGTTAAAATTACATCAAACTACAGTTTTAAAAAAAAAAAATCTTATATATATTGTGACAGCAGGAAGGTAAAGTCACCTGGTTGCATCCAGGGGGGTAGATATATTTCGCCCAGATTCAGGCTTTACGCCGACTTATACAACTAGGTGGAGAGTTGTATAAGGCTAGTGGGCTCATGGATGACTCATACCTCTAGGGAGAGGGCTGGGCGTCGTGCAGACAGGGAGTTGATGAGACCAGCTGAAGCTTGTCAGCTCATTTAGGCCTCTATAAGAACTCCCAGCTTCATTAGATGTTAGCTCATGCCTGGAACCAGACCTGTGTGGACTGTCTAGGGAGAGTGAACCCCTGTGCGGTGAGACAAAGCCTGTGTGGCTATTTGCTTGGACATTTAAAACCAGGGACTTAGGGACTAGGACAGCACTAGGCTGATCCCAGTTGTTAGTTAGGAAACCTGTATGTTTAGTCAGAGGTCAACTTGACCAGGATTTATTTTGGTTATGTTTCTTTTGCTTTGCTGTGTTTTGTCACTGTAAATAGAAAATAAACCGCACCTTTTTTGATTTTGAAAACCACAACCTCCGTTTGCTGGGCCTGTTTTGTGTGGGGAGCCCATCCCGGGGGTCACACACACCCGCTGCCGAGCTAACCCCCTCACAGTTGGTGGAGAATGCAGGCAGTTTTTTTTTAAGCCAGCATGGAGGAGATACTGAAGCAGCTGGCTCTAGCAAATGCCAATCAACAGCAGACAAATGCAGGTTTGCAAAGGAGCCTTGCAGCCCAGCAGCAGACAAACGCAACTTTGCAACAGAGTCTGGAGGCTCAGCAACGAGCCCAGCAGCAATCTGAGGCCCGCTTCATAGACCTGTTGCAGAAGCAAGAGCAGAGACTACAACAACAGATGGAAGCAGTAATGCAGCAACGTCCGCAGACCAGTGAGGAAAGCCGTCCCACTAATACCGCGTCCTTTGGGGTGAGTCGTTTATTGACAAAAATGACTGGAGAGGATGATCCAGAGGTATTTTTGACCACATTTGAAAGGACCGCTGAAAGAGAAAAGTGGCCTGAGGAGCAGTGGGCTGGACTGGTGGCTCCTCTGTTAACTGGTGAATCGCAGAAAGCTTACTATGACCTAGAGCCTAACCAAGCAAAAGACTATGTGATGCTAAAAGCTGAAATATTGGCAAGGCTGGGTGTCACCCAGGCTGTCCGGGCTCAGCGTGTGCATAACTGGACTTTCCAGCTTGGAAAACCCCCCAGGTCTCAAATGTATGATCTCATTCACCTGAGCAGAAAGTGGCTACAGCCAGAGACTTTGTCCGCACCAAAGATTGTGGAACGTGTTGTAATGGATCGGTTTTTGAGAGCTCTTCCTACTGCCATCCAAAAGTGGGTAAGCCATGGAGACCCAGAGACGGCCGATGGTCTTGTGGATCGTGTGGAGAAATACTTGGCTACAGAGAACCTGACGGCCTCTTCCAGAGACACTCGGACTTTCCACCCTAAGACCAGACCATCCCCAGGGGCGGATAAGAGGATTCCAAGGGGTGAGGGTGGAGAGAGTGAGAGGGTGGGAGCTCTACCCCAAGTTTGGCGAGAACAGCCTGGGAAATCAGCGGCTCAAGAGGCGGCAAGAAGGATCGTTTGCTACCGCTGCCGGCAAGCGGGACATATTGCAGCCAATTGCCCGGTTGTGGAGGAACCCATGCAGTGTGACTTTCTGACGGGCAGACGTCAGTCGCTGTGTGCGACAGTCGCTGCACTGCCATTCGAGGAACTGAGAAACATTTATGCAAAATGTGTGTTAATGGTAGAAATGTTGTGGTATTGCTGGATTCAGGTAGCCTTGTGACCCTGATAAAGGCTGAGTTAGTTAAAACAGAGGTCTCTGGGAATAGCAAGGTAGCTGTTATTTGTGTGCATGGGGACACCCGAGAGTATCCAGTGACTACAGTGTGTTTCGAGACCCCCAAAGGTACCCTCTCTCATCCAGTGGGCTTAGTATCTCAGTTACCGCATGACGCCATTGTGGGAAGGGATTTTCCGAAGTTCTGGGAACTGTGGGATGATCCTGAGCCCCTCACTGGTGCCCCTATGTACCAGGAATGTGATAGCCAGAACTCCCCTGAGAGTGGTGAGGACTCTCCGGAATTTCCCTTATCAGTATTGGCAGGGGAGACTCAAGAAACTGGAGAGGAGCCCACCTCCTCAGACGAAAACCTACCGTCTGTGGAGTTTTCTGATCTTGAGGTTCACAGGGAAAACTTTGCCACAGAACAGTTGAAAGACCCCGCCCTAATAAAGGCACGGGAAAACGTAGTGAAAATAGATGGCGAGTTAGTGAACCCAGATAATACCTGCACTTACCCATACTTCAGCGTAGAGAAGGACCTACTGTATCGGGTGGCAAAAAGGGCAGAAGAAACCGTTGAGCAGCTTGTGGTGCCCAAACCTTACAGGAAGTTGGTGTTGGAGTTGGCCCATGGGCACATTCTTGGAGGTCATCTGGGGACAGAGAAAACCCGAGAGGGGGTATTACAGAGATTCTATTGGCCGGGGGTGATGAAGGACGTAGAAAATTATTGTTCCTCCTGCCCTGTGTGTCAGAGGTTGGCCCCGATGCCACATTTCCGTAGCCCGCTGGTCCCTCTACCCATCATTGAGGTCCCGTTTGAGAGGATCGCCATGGATTTGGTAGGTCCTATAATCAAGTCCGCTAGGGGGCACCAGTACATATTAGTTATAATGGACTATGCCACCCGTTATCCAGAAGCGATCCCTCTCCGAAATACCTCGGCCAAAACCATAGCCAAAGAGCTATCTCTTGTTTTTAGCCGGGTGGGTATTTGTAAAGAACTGCTTACGGACCAAGGTACACCCTTTATGTCCCGGGTTATGAAAGAGCTGTGTAAATTGTTCAAAGTGACGCAATTGCGTACGTCTGTGTATCACCCCCAAACCGATGGGCTGGTTGAAAGATTCAACAAAACCCTAAAACAAATGTTGAAGAAAGTGGTGGATAGAGATGGAAAGGATTGGGACTGTTTACTTCCTTATTTGATGTTTGCTATTAGGGAGGTGCCCCAATCCTCTACGGGATTCTCCCCCTTTGAGTTACTGTATGGGAGACACCCAAGAGGGCTGTTGGATATTGCCAAGGAAACTTGGGAAAGTGAGGGTTCTCCCCACAGGAGTGTGATTGAGCATGTCGCCCTGATGCAAGATCGAATTGCACAGGTAATGCCCATCGTGAAGGAACATTTGGCCCAAGCGCAGTTGGCACAGCAGAGAGTGTACAACCGTGGAGCCAAGACCCGTACCTTTTCCCCGGGGGATAGGATATTGGTACTTGTCCCTACGGTTGAAAGTAAATTCCTTGCCAAATGGCAAGGCCCCTACGAGATAATGGAAAAAGTGAGCGAAGTGAATTACAAGGTCAGACAACCAGGAAGGCGAAAGCCCGAACAGATCTATCACGTTAATCTGTTGAAAGCCTGGAGGGATAGAGAGTCCCTAGTCGCAGACACTTGGTCACCAGCTCAAACTGGTTGCATGATTCCTGAGGTTGGAATAGCAGCCACCTTGTCACAACCCCAACAACAGGAGGTTAAGGAGTTTGTGCTTCGCAACAAGGAGGTATTCTCTGAGCTGCCGGGACAAACATCTGGGGTAGAGCATGACATCATTACCCCGCCCGGTGAAAGGGTGAAGTTAAAACCCTATCGGATCCCAGAGGCTCGACGGGAGGCAATACGGGAGGAAGTACAGAAAATGCTGAACTTAGGGGTGATAGAGGAGTCCCAAAGTGATTGGTCTAGTCCCATCGTGTTGGTGCCTAAACCGGATGGGAGCTGGCGATTTTGTAACGATTTTCGTCAGTTGAACAAAGTTACAAAATTTGACACCTACCCCATGCCACGTATCGATGAGTTGATCGACCGGCTGGGAACAGCCCGATACATGACGACTCTTGACCTCACAAAAGGGTATTGGCAAATCCCCCTGGCCAAGTCGGCCAAAGAGAAAACCGCATTTGTAACCCCAGACGGGGCGTTCCAATATAAAAGAATGCCGTTCGGGTTACAGAATGCGCCGGCCACATTCCAGCGGAAAATGGACCAGATGCTGAGGCCCCATCGGAAGTATGCTGCGGCTTACCTGGATGACGTAATTGTCCATAGCACAGATTGGGCCTCACATCTGCCAAAAGTGCAAGCAGTCCTGGACTCTGTTCGGGAAGCGGGGTTTACGGCTAACCCCAAGAAGTGTACCATTGGGCAGGAGGAGGCCAAATATCTTGGGTACACCATTGGGAGGGGAGTAATAAAACCCCAACTCAACAAAGTCGAGGCCATCCAGAGTTGGCCACGTCCCAACAGCAAGAAGCAGGTACGAGCCTTTCTGGGAATCGCTGGGTATTATCGGCGATTCATTCCCCACTTTGCTTCTAAGGCTGTGCCCCTAACCAACCTGACGAAGGGGAAAGGGTCGGTCATGATTAAATGGACCCCCGAGGCTGAGGCAGCATTCCAATTCTTGAAACAAGCCTTATGTAGCCAGCCAGTGTTGTACTCACCCGACTTCTCTAAAGACTTTGTCGTACAAAGTGATGCGTCAGATGTGGGGTTAGGAGCAGTATTGTCCCAGGTCTGGAACGGGGAAGAGCACCCAGTCATTTACCTCAGCAGGAAGTTGAAGTCCCATGAGGTAAATTACGCCACCGTTGAAAAGGAGTGTTTAGCGGTGAAGTGGGCTCTAGATTCCCTTCGGTACTACCTGCTAGGTAGGCACTTTGACATGGTTACGGATCACGCTCCGTTAAAGTGGATGGCTCAAAACAAGGAAACAAATAGAAGAGTGAATAGGTGGTTCCTGGCCCTCCAGGAATTCAACTTCACAGTAAAGCATCGCCCTGGCGTTCAAATGGGGAATGTGGATGCTTTGTCTCGAGTACATGAATGCCTGATTGCTGGTGTTCCAACCCCGAGGTTAAAACAAGAGGGGGGGGGTATGTGACAGCAGGAAGGTAAAGTCACCTGGTTGCATCCAGGGGGGTAGATATATTTCGCCCAGATTCAGGCTTTACGCCGACTTATACAACTAGGTGGAGAGTTGTATAAGGCTAGTGGGCTCATGGATGACTCATACCTCTAGGGAGAGGGCTGGGCGTCGTGCAGACAGGGAGTTGATGAGACCAGCTGAAGCTTGTCAGCTCATTTAGGCCTCTATAAGAACTCCCAGCTTCATTAGATGTTAGCTCATGCCTGGAACCAGACCTGTGTGGACTGTCTAGGGAGAGTGAACCCCTGTGCGGTGAGACAAAGCCTGTGTGGCTATTTGCTTGGACATTTAAAACCAGGGACTTAGGGACTAGGACAGCACTAGGCTGATCCCAGTTGTTAGTTAGGAAACCTGTATGTTTAGTCAGAGGTCAACTTGACCAGGATTTATTTTGGTTATGTTTCTTTTGCTTTGCTGTGTTTTGTCACTGTAAATAGAAAATAAACCGCACCTTTTTTGATTTTGAAAACCACAACCTCCGTTTGCTGGGCCTGTTTTGTGTGGGGAGCCCATCCCGGGGGTCACACACACCCGCTGCCGAGCTAACCCCCTGACAATATATATATATATATATACAGTGGGGAGAACAAGTATTTGATACACTGCCAATTTTGCAGGTTTTCCTACTTACAAAGCATGTAGAAGTCTATAATTTTTATCATAGGTACTCTTCAACTGTGAAAGACGGAATCTAAAACAAAAATCCAGAAAATCACATTGTATGATTTTTAAGAAATACATTTTCATTTTATTGCATGACATAAGTATTTGATACATCAGAAAAGCATAACTTAATATTTGGTACAGAAACCTTTGTTTGCAATTACAGAGATCATATGTTTCCTGTAGCTCTTGACCAGGTTTGCACACACTGCAGCAGGGATTTTGGCCCACTCCTTCATACAGAGCTTCTCCAGATCCTTCAGGTTTCGGGACTGTCGCTGGGCAATATTGACTTTCAGCTCTCTCCAAAGATTTTCTATTGGGTTCAGGTCTGGAGACTGGTTAGGCCACTCCAGGAGCCTGAGATGCTTCTTACGGAGCCACTCCTTAGTTGTTCTGGCTGTGTGTTTAAGGTTGTTGTCATGCTGGAAGACCCAGCCACGACCCATCTTCAATGCTCTTACTGAGGGAAGGAGGTTGTTGGCCAAGATCTTGCGATACATGGCCCCATCCATCCTCCCCTCAATACGGTGCAGTCGTCCTGTCCCCTTTGCAGAAAAGCATCCCCAAAAGAATGATGTTTCCACCTTCATGCTTCACGGTTGGGATGGTGTTCTTGGGATTGTACTCATCCTTTTTCTTCCTCCAAACACGGCGAGTGGAGTTTAGACCAAAAAGCTCTATTTTTGTCTCATCAGACCACATGACCTTCTTCCATTCCTCCTCTGGATCATCCAGATGGACATTGGCAAACTTCAGACCGGCCTGGACATGCGCTGTCTTGAGCAGGGTTACCTTGCGTGCGCTGCAGGATTTTAATCCATGACGGCGTAGTGTGTTACTAATGTTTTTCTTTGAGACTGTGGTCCCAGCTCTCTTCAGGTCATTGACCAGGTCCTGCCGTGTAGTTCTGGGCTGATCCCTCACCTTCCTCATGATCATTGATGCCCCACGAGGTGAGATCTTGCATGGAGCCCCAGACCGAGGGAGATTGACCTTCATCTTGAACTTCTTCCATTTTCTAATAATTGCACCAACAGTTGTTGCCTTCTCACCAAGCTGCTTGCCTATTGTCCTGTAGCCCATCCCAGCCTTGTGCAGGTCTATAATTTTATCCCTGATGTCCTTACACAGCTCTCTGGTCTTGGCCATTGTGGAGAGGTTGGAGTCAGTTTGATTGAGTGTGTGGACAGGTGTCTTTTATACAGGTAACGAGTTCAAACAAGTGCAGTTAATACAGATAATGAGTGGAAAACAAGAAGGCTTCTTAGGCCTGGTTCACACTGGGGCGACAAACGCTCCGACATTGGGAGCTCATGTCGCATGACGTGTGAAAATCAATGTTTCCCTATGGGAGCCGTCTTAACTGGTCCGACACATGTCGGTCCGACTTTGAGAATGCTCCCTGTACTACTTTGGTCCGACTTTGATCCGACTTCAGCCCATTGACTATCATTGAAGTCGGATCAAAGTCGGACCGCCGTCTTGCATGATCCGACTTTGGCATGCGACTTGTGCTGTGCTGCTCTTGAGGGGGAACTCCAGGCCAAATTTTAAATAAAAAACCGGCATGGGTTCCCCCTCCAGGAGCATACCAGGCCCTTGGGTCTGGTCTGGATTTGAAGAGGAACCCCTACGCCGAAAAAACGGCGTGGGGGTCCCCCCCAAAATCCAAACCAGACCCTGACGAGAGATCGGCCCCCCCTCCCTCCTGAACCGTACCAGGCCGCATGCCCTCAACATGGGGGGTTTGGTGCTCTGAGGCAGGGGGGCGACCTGCGGCCCCCCCACCCCAGAGCACCCTGCCCCCCATGTTGATGAGGACAGGGCCTCTTCCCGACAACCCTGGCCGTTGGTTGTCGGGGTCTGCAGGCGGGGGGCTTATCGGAATCCGGGAGCCCCCTTTAATAAAGGGGCCCCCGGATCCCGGCCCCCCCACCCTATGTGAATGAGTATGGGGTACATCGTACCCCTACCCATTCACCTGGTGGAAAAAAATTGCAATAAATAAAACAGCTCCGGGGGTCTTCTTCCGACTTCGGAGGTCTCCGGTGTCGTTGCCGCGCTCTCCGGTTTTCTTCTGCCGGGCCACCGCTAACTTCTTTAGCTCTTTTGCTAGTGGGGCCCGATCTTCTCCATCGCCTTCTCCCCTCTTCTCCTCTCCGGTTCTTCCTTTCTTCTGCCGGGCCTCCGCTAACTTCTTTTAGCTCTTTTGCTAGCGGAGGCCCGGTCTTCTCTGTCGCCTTCTTCTTCTCCCGCTATCCGGTTCTTCTCCCGCTTCTTTCTTCTGCCGGCCCCTCCACTAACTTCTTTAGCTCTTTTGCTAGTGGAGGGGCCGGTCTTCCCGTCGTCGCCGTCGCCGTCTTCTTCTCTCTTCTCCTCCTCGATGTTGACTCGTCGCTTCCTCTCGCAGTAATGCAAAATCTTCGGTCCGCAGAGATTAATATAGGCTTCTCATGACGTCACAGTCACATGTTCCGGGGTACATGGCCCCGGAGCATGTGACTGTGACGTCATGGGAACATGTGACTGTGATGTCATGAGAAGCCTATATTAATCTCTGCGGACCGAAGATTTAGCATTACTGCGAGAGGAAGCGACGAGTCAACATCGAGGAGGAGAAGAGAGAAGAAGACGGCGACGACGGGAAGACCGGCCCCTCCACTAGCAAAAGAGCTAAAGAAGTTAGTGGAGGGGCCGGCAGAAGAAAGAAGTGGGAGAAGAACCGGGAGAAGAACCGGATAGCGGGAGAAGAAGAAGGCGGCGGAGAAGACCGGGCTTCCGCTAGCAAAAGAGCTACACTAAAAGAAGTTAGCGGAGGCCCGGCAGAAGAAAGGAAGAACCGGAGAGGAGAAGAGGGGAGAAGGCGACGGAGAAGACCGGGCCCCGCTAGCAAAAGAGCTAAAGAAGTTAGCGGTGGCCCGGCAGAAGAAAACCGGAGAGCGCGGCGACGACACCGGAGACCCCCGAAGTCGGAAGAAGACCCCCGGAGCTGTGCAATAAAATACTTTAAAAAGCTGTGTGGTTTTTTTATTGCAATTTTTTCCACCAGGTGAATGGGTAGGGGTACGATGTACCCCATACTCATTCACATAGGGTGGGGGGGCCGGGATCCGGGGGCCCCTTTATTAAAGGGAGCTCCCGGATTCCGATAAGCCCCCCGCCCGCAGACCCCGACAACCAACGGCCAGGGTTGTCGGGAAGAGGCCCTGTTCTCATCAACATGGGGGCAGGGTGCTCTGGGGTGGGGGGGCCGCAGGTCGCCCCCCTGCCCCAGAGCACCAAACCCCCCATGTTGAGGGCATGCGGCCTGGTACGGTTCAGGAGGGAGGGGGGGCCGCTCTCTCGTCCCCCCCTCTTCCCCTGCGGCCTGCCAGGTTGTGTGCTCGGATAAGGGTCTGGTTTGGATTTTGGGGGGGACCCCCACGCCGTTTTTTCGGCGTAGGGGTTCCTCTTCAAATCCAGACCAGACCCAAGGGCCTGGTATGCTCCTGGAGGGGGAACCCATGCCGGTTTTTTATTTAAAATTTGGCCTGGAGTTCCCCCTCAAGATTCATACCAAACACAGTGCCTGCTATTGGCGGGGATCCAAGTCGGATCCCCGTTCATTGAAAGTCGGACATATGTCGGCTTCATGTCGCAGAGCAAAGTCGGATCCAAAGTAGGACAGATGTCGTGTTGCACTAGTGTGAACCCAGCCTTAAAGAAAAAATATCATGTCTGTGAGAGCCGGAATTCTTATCCTTTTGTAGGTGATCAAATACTTTTTTCATGCAATAAAATGCAAATTAATTATTTAAAAATCATACATTGTGATTTTCGGGATTTTTGTTTTAGATTCCGTCTCTCATAGTTGAAGAGTACCTATGATAAAAATTACAGACCTCTACATGCTTTGTAATTAGGAAAACCTGCAAAATTGGCAGTGTATCAAATACTTGTTTTCCCCACTGTATATATATATATACATATATATATACACATATATTTATGTATGTTTTCTTAACCACTTCAGCTCCAGAACGTTTACCCCGCTTCATGACCAGGCCTTTTTTTGCGATACGGCACTGCGTTATTTAAACTGACAATTGCGCGGTCGTGTGATGCCGTACCTAAATAAAATGTATGTTTTTTTTTTCCTCACAAATAGAGCTTTTGGTGGTATTTGATCACCTCTGTGGTTTTTCTTTTTTGTGCTATAAACGAAAAAACCCTGACAATTTAAAAAAATATATATATTTTTCTTTCTGCTATAAAACATATCCAATAAAACGTAAAAAAAATCTAATTTCTTCATCAATTTAGGCCAAAATATGTTCTGCTACATATTTTTGGTAAAAAAAAAAAACTCAATAAGTGGATATTGTGAATAAAAAAGAAAATCTCGCGCCTAATATAACAACAAAAATAAATTAAAGCTGCTCTCCAAATATTCCAAAAAATGGAACAAAATATTGGTTGGGATAAATATATAAATTTTATATACTAGTGGAGGCGCTGAGTGAAATTACTCGTGATAAATAGACAAAATACCAAGTGTAAAAACAATACAAATTATAATACCAAAACACCAGCCTGCCTAGCGTGCTAAATTAAACTGTGTATAACCAAAGTGAAATTTATACAAGATTTCCCAGATCTTGCATAGGTATGTGTAAAGTGAGCTCCTGTAAATCAATACAGAAAAAAATATTTTCATACCTTAATACAAATTTACATTTGTGAGAAAAATATATAAATGGTGAGTTCATATATCAAGTGTCAATCAAGTCCTTATAATCAATGAATGGAAGATAAATCAAGTGAAAAATCTGAAGAGCTGCAAACAGAAAATCCATAGATTGTGACAACTGTCAGAAATCCACCTTCACCGACTGAGAAAGACGAATCACCCAAATGTGCTCAAATAAGGATGGCAGCTTACCAAATGAAGTTGACCCTTTTACTTAAAAAAGAAGTCAAATGTGCTTGCAGCAAAAAACTTTGCTTAGGTTAAATGGAGATGATGTCGGACCAGAACCGCTGCCTCATGGAGGCTCAGATAAGGATATGAAATGAAAATAATGCAGTAATAGCGTAATTCCGTTTATTAGGCCAAATAAATGTAAAAGTTAAAAAGCCAAATGCCTGCTTACTTGTATAAGTGCCACAAACCCGGCACTGAGGCTGGATAGCATAACAGGGAGATGGAAAGGTTGTCCCGTCTGTGGATATCTGGCGTGCGTTCCACCTACGATAATGGAGGAGCCAGAGGGACCGGAAGTAGCGTCTGTACGTGACCTAGTACCGCCTCGACGTACGTTTCGTATCACACGTCATCAGGAAGCGTACTAGGTCACTGGTGAGGGAAGACTTTTATATGAATGCCAATCAGCCGCCCCAGGGAGGAGTTTAAAATTTGCATCCAGCGTCCATCCCGGGTTTCTAGGCTACATAATGCTAACGTGACCAGCATGTCACGTGTAATAACAAAACCAGACCATAACAACGATCGGTGTAAGGTTTACACAATATACATATAGCAAGACATGGTACCACAGTAATAAGCAATATATATATTGTTTTGGCTTATCAAACCATCTCAAATTTATAAAATTGAGCACTTTAAAGTTTATTAAAAATAATTAATAAATTAATATGAAAATAAAAATAATAATAAATGTAGAAATTTTAAAAACCCAATACATATAGTCTCTTTACTCAAAGGGGGACTAAACCATTAGCATCGGTAAGTACCCTAATGGAAATTATTACAAAAATAAAATAAATTTATTCATTAGTTAAAAAACAATTGAGGTCCAGGTCTATATTTAACCCTTGTGGCTGCATCATCCCCAACCGGTACAGCCACTGGGTCTCATTCTGGGAGATGGCCTTTTTAAGATCCGTTCCTCGCCAGTTGTGAATAGCTCTGTCTATCCCATAAAACTTGAGTTGACGGGGATCTTTATCATGAAAATGTAGAAAATGTCTTGATACACTGTGGTTGGGGAAACCCTTCGCTATGTTTGCCACATGCTCATTTATTCTTATTCTAAGTTCTCGTGTGGTGCGCCCCACATACTGAAGCGAACATGGGCACTCTAAGACATATGTGACATTTTTTGAATAGCATGTTATCAAAGGTTTAATTTTGAATTCTTGCTTGATTACAAAGGATTGAAATTTGGTGATCTTTTTTGTATGTCTAATAGTAGTACGACAGGATTTGCACCTAGTACAATAATGGAACCCTGACCCATCAAGGAAAGTTGGTGGTTTTGCAGGGGGGTCCGGGACATTTGGTGCGATCATGTTCCTCAGACCCGGTGCCATCCTATAAATGAATTTAGGTCTATTTGGCAACACATTCTCTAAATCTTTATCTTTTAGTAATATAGGCCAAAATTTCTTAAAGACCTGTTCAACATATTTATATTGCCTATGGAAACCTGAGATAAACGCCAATTCTCCTGTGACTGTTTTTTTCTTTTTAGAGGTTAACAGAGAGTCCCTATTCATAGCAAAAACTTCATTTTTGGCTTTAAGGAGCATATGCCGAGAATACCCCTTAGCATTAAACTTTTCGGTAAGGATTGCGGCCTGTGTGTCAAACTCTGTTATGCTATCGCAATTCCTCCGAATACGCATATACTGGCCTTTTGGTATGGCCCCTAGCCAACTGGGGTGATGGCAGCTATTAGTTGGCACAAAGGCGTTCCGATCAGTCGGGTTAAAGAACGTCCTTGTGCCAACTCGGTTGTCCTTTTTGATCAAAGTAAGATCCAAGTAGTTGATAGTAATCAAATCAAATACAGCTGTGAATCTCAGGCCATAGTGATTGTGGTTGAGTCGTTGAAGAAATAGTTCCAACGAATTCTGCGATCCCTCCCACAACACAATCACGTCATCAATATATCTTTTATAATATATTAAGGCTTTATGATTATCTCGGTAAATGGTTTCCCCTTCCCATTTGTTCAATACCAGGTTGGCTACGCTTGGGGCATAACGGGCCCCCATGGCTACCCCCTTGGTTTGATTGTAAAACCTATCTTGTGCCCAAAAGTAATTATTTCCCATTGCTTGTTGCAGTCCATCAATCAGGAAATTAATCTGGGCCTTCCTTAGCCCAGATTGATCCATTAATGCCATTCTGACTGCTACTATAGCATCTTTCTGGTTAATGTTGGTATACAATGATTCGATATCAATAGTAACCAAAAGAGTATCATCTGTCACTACAATGGTTGATAGGGATTTTATGAGTTCTCGACTATCTTTCAAATATGATTTCCCCTGAATCACCAAGGGTTGTAAATAGGTATCGAGATATTCCCCCACTCTTGAGTATAATGATCCTATTCCACTGATGATAGGTCTGCCTGGAGGTTGATCTTTATTTTTATGAATTTTGGGTACTATGTATAGCACCGGGGTTCGTGGCACCCGTGGTATGAGGTATTGAGCCTCCTTACTATCCAAAATATTTTGGGTAACTCCATGGGTAACCCAAGTGGACAATTCGGTTTTCAATCTGGTCAGGGGATCTGATAAAAGTGGTTTATAGGTACTGGTATCCCCTAGTAGGCGTTGAATCTCATTATAGTAACTTTCTTTGGTGAGTATCACTACACCACCACCCTTATCCGCCGGGCGGATTACTATATTTTTATTTTCTTCAAGTTTCTTGATTCCATTTACCAAAGATCGATTTATTCTAGTTTGTTTGACATTTAGTGATTTGATTTCATCCTGTACCATATGTTTAAATACCTCTATATGATGATGGGTTCCTTTGTGTGGGTTGAATACAGAGTTATTTCTCAAACCACTGTGTTGATACCCCGATTCCACCTCTTGGGAAGGGTGGGCAAAATCATGTGAAGCAAAGAATTTTTTAATATTGAGTTTCCTGACATACTTTTCTACATCAATGAATAATTCAAATTTGTTAATATTTTTATCTGGCGCAAATTTGAGACCTTTCTCTAAAACCTCATACTCTTCCTCTGTAAAAGAAGTTCCAGCTAAGTTAAAAATGCCTGACTTTAATGGTCCCTTGGCCTTTTTCTTTCTGGCTCCCCCTCTTCTACCTCTTTTTCTGTATGGTCTTTGGGGTGTTGGGGGGTAGTAGGTATAATCTTGTATGGTTCTTTCCATCCCCTCCATTCCCCCCCCCCCGAGTGGTAGTTATTGTTCTGATGTGGCGTAGGTCTACCCCTAAAGTTACCCCTATAATTACCTCTAGGGGGTCTAGGAGGGTAATGGTTAGGTCCCTGGTTGTAATAGGGGTACCCATACTCCCCATGTCTATTGTCTAGAGGTGCATACCTATTTTGAGTGGGCACTGCATACGGGTTGGGATAATACTCATTAGGCGGGGGGTAGTCACCTCCATAGTAAGGTGGTGGGGGTGGTCCCCTACCACCTTGTGGTCCATGACCTCTTGAGTGTGTAGGGGGTGGGGGTTTGTTGGGTTTTATTGGGGTATTTTTATTATTATTTTTGGGATTCTTGACTGATTGGGCAACTACATTATAAACCTCCATTTCTCTCTCCACTGATAATTCTTTAGTATTTCCTGAATTAAATTCTTCTTGCCATTTATAGACCTTATTTTCCTCAAAGTCTTTAATATCTCTTTGATATTTTTTGAGCTTTTTTTGTTTGATCTCACTATCATATTTGGACAGATGAGTCTGAAGACTCTGAGCTCTGTCCAAATAATCTTTTGTGCTCATAAATGGCTCCATTCTTTCTTTCAGGTCTGCAATATTGGCTTCAACCAGAACATTCTTGGCTTTGCGCCTTCTTATCATTAGCTGCATGAGCTTTTGCTCGCAAGCGTTAAAGAACTGAAACCATTCATCAATGAGAGTCAGGTCTTCAACGCCATCATTGGGATTCACATCCCATCTCAACCTCCTGGGTGTGAGGTTCCTCCCGACATACATCTCAAAAGAGGCTATATCCCACCAAAGCCTAATCTGCTTCTCCATGTCGTATTGGAGTTGTTTAAACCCTCTTTCTAGATCTATGTTGGGGCTAGGTGTTTGTTGGAAAATTTCCTCAATATTGGTCTGCCGACCCTTCATGAAATTAAAAACATCCATGGCTGCGTAGATAACAACAAGGATTTATGTGTAAACCCTCAAAGTACAATGTGAATAAAAAAGAAAATCTCGCGCCTAATATAACAACAAAAATAAATTAAAGCTGCTCTCCAAATATTCCAAAAAATGGAACAAAATATTGGTTGGGATAAATATATAAATTTTATATACTAGTGGAGGCGCTGAGTGAAATTACTCGTGATAAATAGACAAAATACCAAGTGTAAAAACAATACAAATTATAATACCAAAACACCAGCCTGCCTAGCGTGCTAAATTAAACTGTGTATAACCAAAGTGAAATTTATACAAGATTTCCCAGATCTTGCATAGGTATGTGTAAAGTGAGCTCCTGTAAATCAATACAGAAAAAAATATTTTCATACCTTAATACAAATTTACATTTGTGAGAAAAATATATAAATGGTGAGTTCATATATCAAGTGTCAATCAAGTCCTTATAATCAACGAATGGAAGATAAATCAAGTGAAAAATCTGAAGAGCTGCAAACAGAAAATCCATAGATTGTGACAACTGTCAGAAATCCACCTTCACCGACTGAGAAAGACGAATCACCCAAATGTGCTCAAATAAGGATGGCAGCTTACCAAATGAAGTTGACCCTTTTACTTAAAAAAGAAGTCAAATGTGCTTGCAGCAAAAAACTTTGCTTAGGTTAAATGGAGATGATGTCGGACCAGAACCGCTGCCTCATGGAGGCTCAGATAAGGATATGAAATGAAAATAATGCAGTAATAGCGTAATTCCGTTTATTAGGCCAAATAAATGTAAAAGTTAAAAAGCCAAATGCCTGCTTACTTGTATAAGTGCCACAAACCCGGCACTGAGGCTGGATAGCATAACAGGGAGATGGAAAGGTTGTCCCGTCTGTGGATATCTGGCGTGCGTTCCACCTACGATAATGGAGGAGCCAGAGGGACCGGAAGTAGCGTCTGTACGTGACCTAGTACCGCCTCGACGTACGTTTCGTATCACACGTCATCAGGAAGCGTACTAGGTCACTGGTGAGGGAAGACTTTTATATGAATGCCAATCAGCCGCCCCAGGGAGGAGTTTAAAATTTGCATCCAGCGTCCATCCCGGGTTTCTAGGCTACATAATGCTAACGTGACCAGCATGTCACGTGTAATAACAAAACCAGACCATAACAACGATCGGTGTAAGGTTTACACAATATACATATAGCAAGACATGGTACCACAGTAATAAGCAATATATATATTGTTTTGGCTTATCAAACCATCTCAAATTTATAAAATTGAGCACTTTAAAGTTTATTAAAAATAATTAATAAATTAATATGAAAATAAAAATAATAATAAATGTAGAAATTTTAAAAACCCAATACATATAGTCTCTTTACTAAAAGGGGGACTAAACCATTAGCATCGGTAAGTACCCTAATGGAAATTATTACAAAAATAAAATAAATTTATTCATTAGTTAAAAAACAATTGAGGTCCAGGTCTATATTTAACCCTTGTGGCTGCATCGTCCCCAACCGGTACAGCCACTGGGTCACGTACAGACGCTACTTCCGGTCCCTCTGGCTCCTCCATTATCGTAGGTGGAACGCACGCCAGATATCCACAGACGGGACAACCTTTCCATCTCCCTGTTATGCTATCCAGCCTCAGTGCCGGGTTTGTGGCACTTATACAAGTAAGCAGGCATTTGGCTTTTTAACTTTTACATTTATTTGGCCTAATAAACGGAATTACGCTATTACTGCATTATTTTCATTTCATATCCTTATCTGAGCCTCCATGAGGCAGCGGTTCTGGTCCGACATCATCTCCATTTAACCTAAGCAAAGTTTTTTGCTGCAAGCACATTTGACTTCTTTTTTAAGTAAAAGGGTCAACTTCATTTGGTAAGCTGCCATCCTTATTTGAGCACATTTGGGTGATTCGTCTTTCTCAGTCGGTGAAGGTGGATTTCTGACAGTTGTCACAATCTATGGATTTTCTGTTTGCAGCTCTTCAGATTTTTCACTTGATTTATCTTCCATTCATTGATTATAAGGACTTGATTGACACTTGATATATGAACTCACCATTTATATATTTTTCTCACAAATGTAAATTTGTATTAAGGTATGAAAATATTTTTTTCTGTATTGATTTACAGGAGCTCACTTTACACATACCTATGCAAGATCTGGGAAATCTTGTATAAATTTCACTTTGGTTATACACAGTTTAATTTAGCACGCTAGGCAGGCTGGTGTTTTGGTATTATAATTTGTATTGTTTTTACACTTGGTATTTTGTCTATTTATCACGAGTAATTTCACTCAGCGCCTCCACTAGTATATAAAATTAATAAGTGGATATTGATTGGTTTACACAAAAGCTATAGAGTCTACAAACTATGGGATATATTTATGGAATTTTTATTTATAATTTTTTTGTACTAGTAATGGAGGCAATCAGCGACTTATAGCAGGACTGCGATATTTCGGCAGCCAAACCTGACACCTAACTGACACTTTTTTGGAACCAGTGACGCCAATACAGTCTTCAATGCTAAAAATATGCACGGTCACTGTACTAATGACACTGGGAAGAGATTAACATCTAGGGCGATCAAAGTGTTAAATGTGCGGCCAACATGTGTTACTGTGCACTGTGTGAGGCTTTTTTACTAAGCAATGTGCTTAGGAAGGAAAGGAAAAAACAACGCATTTCTGCTGTCAGAAGAGAGCCCTTTGTTTGTTTACCTATACTGAGCTCTCTTCGGTAATCTTCAAAGCCGATCGTCGGGTGCCAGCGACTAATCAGCAGCTGGCACCCGCTGATTGGTTCATGCTGCAGCCAATCGCAGCACAGCCTAGGTTTGTGATCCTGCGCAGGAAAACACCCTTACCGCTGTATATATACTGTATATGGCCGGCAAGTGGTTAACTCACAAAGTGCCTTCTATTGCTCTCAGCCTACTCGTAATCTGTAAATTCCTTTTTTTTGTTTGCTGCTTTGGTCTGACTTCCTGTTAGAGGGTGGCTATGTTCACTGTTCATGGTCGCACTGTATATATGTAGTTTATTTCTGTCTTTAGTAATTGAGTACACTAATTGGGTGGATGCAGTGGTTCCACATCATGTTTTTATTACATTATATAGCAGCACATGAGTCTATTATAGCTATTTCCTTAGGTAGGAATGTAGCCGCCCTCCTCTTTTGCTCTCATCTGAGATGGACTAGGGGCTATGAACTATGGGATTTGTAGTGTGCATAGAGCAGTGCACATGACTGTAACTAACATGCCCTGCTTGTTCCAAACATGGAGGAACAAGGAGGGAGGACACAGTAAGAAACAATAATATGATAACTATGATTATACACAGCTGGAGCCAATCAGTGGGTACCCATGACTCAATGTCCACCGGCACTGATCATCCTGCAGAGACACAGAACGACGGTCTGCCTAAGTAAACAAGACAGATCGCCATTCTGACAGGAGGGAAGGCATGGATCCTGCGTTTTTCTTTTTTTTTCTTTTTTTATACTATTGCTTTAAAACCCATGTGAGGTTTCCCCTCGGGTTTCTTCTTACTTGTAAAGTGAAGGAAAATCTCAACAGGACACAGACGGTAAAAATTTGTCAGGGGTTCTGACCACTTCCTCATCTATCAAACAAAAAATGGCCTTAGATATACAGTACTTTCTGGACTGTATCTTGGCACAGGAAATGTAGTAAAATCTCAACAGGACACAGACGGTAAAAATATGTCAGGGGTTCTAACCACTTGTTCTATCAAAAAATAAATTGGCTTTAGATATACAATACTTTAAAGTGGATGTAAACCTACTCTCATCCTTTCTAAACTACTGCCATAGTGCTGATCTATAAAGATATACATGCCTCCTGCATGTATACTTATCTGTCAAATGTCTCCCCTCTGTCTATTATGAGACCTGAAAAACTGCAGATTCTGTGGGTGGATCAGTTGTCTGGAGCTCGGTGGGTGGAGTTGTGATGTCAGTAGACTCCCCGCCACCTCTACACTCCCCTTGTCAACATGCATTTTCTCCTGTGTATTCCTTCTGCTATGATCACTAACATCCAGTCAGTGGGAATTAAAAGATAATGCCTGTCTCAGACTTGGTGCATGAGATATGTAAATAACCTGTCACTCACAGCAAGGGGGCGAAACGGACAAAAGTTCTCCTGTTTGTCCGTTTATCTCACTGAAAAAAGAAAAGAGGATTGCTCAGAGCTGGATTAACTATTTGTGGCAAGACTGGGCACAGATGATAGGAAATCCTATACTCTACATTGTGACAGCAAAAAAATAAAAATAAAAACGGATTTACATCCACTTCAATTAAAGCTAGGTTCTCACCTGTGTGGGTGATTGCCACTGTGGGACCATACCTGCAATCACCCTTACAGAATTATGCGCTGCTGCTCAGGAGATGCATGGGGGTGCCATTAATCCTAATGGCACCCCCACGCACTGGAAACCACACTACGGGCAGACTTTTTTTTTAAATGGAGTAGGGACCCTTTTCCTGCGTTTCAGGGAGCACATCAGCCTATTCAAATAAATGGACTGCTGTGCCTGCCCAAAACCTAGCCTAAAACCTGCAAGATAGAATTATGTCATATTTTGAATATTTTAGAAATATACAAATATTTTATTATTTATTTGCTTATCAGGGTGCGAGTTCTGGACTGTCATACATATACAGTATTTGCTTCACCCTGTAAGTCATTGATCTGTAACAGAAGCACAAGAGGTTTTTCACCACTTGATAATCATATGCTTGTTAACCACTTGTCTACTGGGCACTTTCACCCTCTTCCTGACCAGGCCAATTTTCAGCTTTCAGCACTGTTGCACTTTGAATGACAACTGCGCGGTCACGTAACACTGTACCCAAACAAATTACCTTCAAACAGGTAATTTTTCTCTTTCACTGATGTGCACTTACTGTATGGGCACTGATGAGGGTGACACTGACAAGCATTGATTGGCACTGATAGGCTGCACTGATGTGCACTGATGAGGCAGCACTGGTGGGCACTGATGAGGAGGCACTGATGAGGTGGCACTGTTGAGGCGGCACTGATGGGCATTGATGGGCAATGATATGCACTGATGATGCGGCACTGATGGGCACTGATATTCTCCGCTGATGGACACTGATAGGCTGCACTGGTGGGCACTGATGAGGAGGCACTGATAAGGCTGCACTGATGGGCACTGATAGGCGGCACTGATAGGTGACACTGATGAGGAGGCCACTGAAAGGACTGCCAATAACTGGCTTCTGTTTACATCCGTGATCAGCTGTGATTGGACACAGCTGATCATGTGGTAAAGCGGCACTGATTGGCTCTTTACCTCAATCTGTGATCAGCAGTGTCTGGAGGACCACGCGCATTGCCTTAACCTCGCAGTGAGTGCGCAGTGGGTGTGATCACGGGACGATGTCATATGATGGCATTCCAGAATTAGCCAGCCACACTGTAGCCGTAATTCGGCTATAGCGCAGTCGGCAAGTGGTAATATCAATGACTCATTAGGGAAAGACGTGGAACATACAGTCAGGTCCATAAATATTGGGACATCGACACAATTCTAATCATTTTGGCTCTATACACCACCACAATGGATTTGAAATAAAACGAACAAGATGTGCTTTAACTGCAGACTTTAAGCTTTAATTTGAGGGTATTTACATCCAAATTAGGTGAACGGTGTAGGAATTACAACAGTTTGTATATGTGCCTCCCACTTTTTAAGGGACCAAAAGTAATGGGACAATTGGCTGCTCAGTTGTTCCATGGCCAGGTGTGTGTTATTCCCTCATTATCCCATTTACAAGGAGCAGATAAAAGGTCCAGAGTTCATTTCAAGTGTGCTATTTGCATTTGGAATCTGTTGCTGTCAACTCTCAATATGAGATCCAAAGAGCTGTCACTATCAGTGAAGCAAGCCATTATTAGGCTGAAAAAACAAAACAAACCCATCAGAGAGATAGCAAAAACATTAGGTGTGGCCAAATCAACTGTTTGGAACATCCTTAAAAAGAAAGAACGCACTGGTGAGCTCAGCAACACCAAAAGACCCAGAAGACCACGGAAAACAACTGTGGTGGATGACCGAAGAATTCTTTCCCTGGTGAAGAAAACCCTTCACAACAGTTGGCCAGATCAAGAACACGCTCCAGGAGGTAGATGTTTGTGTGTTAAAGTCAACAATCAAGAGAAGACTTCACCAGAGTGAATACAGAGGGTTCACCACAAGATGTAAACCATTGGTGAGCCTTAAAATCAGGAAGGCCAGATTAGAGTTTACCAAACAACATCTAAAAAAGCCTTCACAGTTCTGGAACAACATCCTATAGACAGATGAGACCAAGATCAACTTGTACCAGAGTGATGGGAAGAGAAGAGTATGGAGAAGGAAAGGAACTGCTCATGATCCAAAGCATACCACCTCATCAGTGAAGCGTGGTGGTGGTAGTGTCATGGCGTGGGCATGTATGGCTACCAATGGAACTGGTTCTCTTGTATTTAATGATGATGTGACTGCTGACAAAAGCAGCAGGATGAATTCTGAAGTGTTTCGGGCAATATTATCTGCTCATATTCAGCCAAATGCTTCAGAACTCATTGGACGGCGCTTCACAGTGCAGATGGACAATGACCCCAAGCATACTGCGAAAACAACCAAAGAGTTTTTTAAGGGAAAGAAGTGGAATGTTATGCAATGGCCAAGTCAATCACCTGACGTGAATCCGATTGAGCATGCATTTCACTTGCTGAAGACAAAACTGAAGGGAAAATGCCCCAAGAACAAGCAGGAACTGAAGACAGTTGCAGTAGATGCCTGGCAGAGCATTACCAGGGATGAAACCCAGCGTCTGGTGATGTCTAGACTTCAGGCTGTAATTGACTGCAAAGGATTTGCAACCAAGTATTAAAAAGTGAAAGTTTGATTTATGATTGTTAATCTGTCCTATTACTTTTGGTCCCTTAAAAAGTTGGAGACACATATACAAACTGTTGTAATTCCTACACCGTTCACCTGATTTGGATATAAATACCCTCAAATTAAAGCTGAAAGTCTGCAGTTAAAGCAAATCTTGTTTGTTTCATTTCAAATCCATTGTGGTGGTTTATAGAGCCAAAAAGATTAGAATTGTGTCGATTTCCCAATATTTATGGACCTGACTGTACACATCTTCACAAACAAGGATGCAGTGGAAGTTTCCATAATCTCACAGATTATTTTTAACATATAAATTATGAAATTCTAATTGCTATTTTTTATTTCTGATAAGCTAGGATTTACTTTAATTTCATTCTTTTACAGACAAGTATGGAGAGAAAAATATTGTGGGCATGCATTGGTATTTTGTTGTTTCACACAGCATGTCTTTTTCCTATGACGTCACATTCAGACCATGGCAATGATATTGGATCAGCTCAGTTTAATGCAGAAGATCCCCATTTTGTAATAATTGGTAAGTAAAGTGCCATATCCTAAAATTACAATTCGTATAGTTTTAGGTCTACACCGTTGTAAGATGAATCCATGGTATATGGCTATAGACATTTAAGTTTTTACATCCTAAACAAGCAATAAATGAGCGTTTTCGAAAACCCACTCCATCATTCACCTCTGTAATTGTATGTACTGTGGAGAAATGCATCCTTTAAAGTTCATGCAAAAGCACTGACACAGTAGTGACTTAGGACTCGGTGGGTAAAACCACACCACCCAGTGGGGAACACACTATTTGACACACCCAGTAGTGCTGGATAGCAGCAGCCAGAACTCAAGAAGACAGCAAAGATTAAGACCCCCGCTCGTATTAGTAGCCCTTTATCGTTGTTTAAGTAGTGCTTTTCGACCTGCTAGCGGGCGCTTTTAACCCTAAAGAAGGGGTTAAAACGCCCGTATTAAGACATTTCGAAGGGCTGCCCATTCATTTCAATTTCATTTGTTTTGGAAGAGGTGTATACAGGGCTCCCAAACCGCCCCAAGGATGCTGCTTGTAGGAGTTTTTCTAACATCCCACAAGTGCACCGCCCCAGTGTGGAAGCACTCAGGCTTTAACATGCGGGTAGCATGGGAGGAAATAATATAGGAAAGTACAGTATGTATAATGATCAAATAAAAACTTGCTAGACCAGATAAACTGTTTTTCCTAGAAGAAACCAACTGAGTAGACAGAAAAAATGTTTATAAAATGTTATAAATTTAAAGCACCCCCCCTCCAAAGTTTGGCATATTTGATATTCAAAACTCAAGTCTGGAAATTCATGTGATCACTTAATGTAAGGGGAAATGTTAAAAAGTACATTATAAAAATTGGGCCAGTTTTAATGACCTACAGTAAAGGTGATTATCTAAAAACTAAAATAATCCATAAAAATAATTGTGATAATAGCCATATTAGTAAAATTGGCCCTGTATTTTCTATACAGAATAGATTGTCAAAGTGGCAAACTGGAAACAATATTAACCGCTTCCGAACCACCACCATACATATACTGCGGCAGGGTGGCCCGGCTGCGCGAAACAACGTACAGTGGAATCCTGGATTACGAGCATAATCCGTTCCAGAAGATTGCTTGTAGTCCAAAGCACTCGCAAATCAAAGCGAGTTTCCCCATAGAAGTCAATGGAAAACGAAAATAATTTGTTCTACATTGACTTCTATGGCATGCAATACCACATGTGGCTAGAGGTGGGGGGGCGCCGGAGAGACTCGTAAATACTCGGAGACCATTCGGCTGTATTTGGAAACCCCCGGAAAGGTTTAGAAACACTCGGGAACCAAGTATTTCCAAGTTTTTTCTGAGTATTTCCAAACGGCTCCGGTGCCCCCGCACCCCAGGCCACATGCGGTACTGCACACCGCAGAGGCTTGAATCCTGCTCATTTTGCGAGACAACACTCAGGAGTCAGGATTATTTTTTTAATAATTGCTCATATTGCGATACGCTCGTTAACTGCATTACTCACAATCCGAGGTTCCACTGTACCTGTAAATTGTTACCTGTTGTCGGCTCTGGGGTGCCCAATCGTTCGTAGGGAAAACAGAACGTCAGTCTGCCTATGTAAACAAGGCAGACCGTCATTCTGTCACAGAGGAAGAGAAAGATCTTGTGTTCCTTCTAATCAGGAACACAGATGTCTCACTTCCTCCAGTCAGTCCATCCCCCCACAGTTAGAAAGCATTCCCTAGGAGCACACTTAACCCTTTGATCGTCCCCGATGTTAACTCCTTCCCTGCCAGAGTCGTTTATACAGTGACAGTGCCTTTTTTTTGCATTGAGCACTGTATTGGTGTCACTGGTCCCCAAAAAGTGTCACTTAGTGTCCAATTTGTCCGCTGCAATGTCGTAGTCCCACTAAAAATCACTGATTGTCACCATTGCTAGTAAAAATAAAAATAAAAATTCCATAAAAATGCCATAAAAATATCCCATAGTTTATAGATGCAATGACTTTTAGCACAAACCAATCAATATACGCTTATTGGGATTTTTTTTGCCAAAAATATGTAGCAGAAAACCAATTGGCCTAAATTGATGAAGAAATTCGATTTTTTTTGTTTGACATGTTTTATAGCAACAAGTTAAAAATATTGTTATTTTTTTCCAAATTGTCTGTCTTTTTTTTTTGTTGATAGCACAACAATGTAAAACCACAGAGGTGATCAAATACCACCAAAAGAAAAAGGGATTTTTATAACAGCTTACCTGTAAAATCCTTTTCTTGGAGTACATCACGGGACACAGAGCGACTTAGTCATTACTAACAGTGGCGGAATTTTCATGGTCGCAGCAGTCGCAGTTGCGACTGGGCCCTGTAGTTCTTGCAAGTCCCGGGGGCCCGCCACCCGCCCGTCACGGCGTTGCTGGCTGGGGAGGACTGACCATTCGGTCAGATTATAGCTGCCCCGCCTCTTCACTGCCCCCTCAGCCAATAGGAACATGCTGTACACGCCCCCTTCCACAGCGCGGCTTTTTTGATCTAAGAGCAGGAGATGAGGAGAGGAGAGGGAGGCGGGGACACAGCCTGCAGTGTGGGACGGACTGCTGCCTGATAAGGTAAACTGGCTGAGCTTTACTTAATGGATTCTTTTCGATGGATTAGCCTGGTGAGCAGTGAGGGGGAGGATGTGTTATCTCCAGCATGGCTCTTCCTGTCTCTGAGGCTATTAGATTGATTTTGTGTGTGAGAAGAGCACTGCTGCTGGAGGAAGAACATGTCCTGAATGTCTCCCCCAATCTCTACTAACTACATCTCCTACTCATTAGCTGCCCACCACTAAACAAGCCCAGTCCCCTCCTCTCCTGTATTACCAACTAATGTGTCTGTGAGCTGCTGGGGCACTACAAGTCCCAGCATGACAGGAGATGGGGGCAGCAGTGTGTTCAATCAGGCTGATTTTTGGGTAAAAAATTCTGGTGTGTGACTGTGTCTATGTGTATATACTGTGTGTGTATGTATAGTGTGTGTATATACTGTATGTATAGTGTGTGTGTGTATATACTGTATGTATAGTGTGTGTGTGTGTATATAGTGTGTGTGTATATACTGTATGTATAGTGTGTGTGTATATACTGTATGTATAGTGTGTGTGTGTATATAGTGTGTGTGTATATACTGTATGTATAGTGTGTGTGTGTGTATATACTGTATGTATAGTGTGTGTGTGTATATAGTGTGTGTGTATATACTGTATGTATAGTGTGTGTGTATATACTGTATGTATAGTGTGTGTGTATATAGTGTGTATATACTGTATGTATAGTGTGTGTGTGTGTATATAGTGTGTATATACTGTATGTATAGTGTGTGTGTGTGTGTGTGTATATAGTGTGTATATACTGTATGTATAGTGTGTGTGTATATAGTGTGTGTGTATATACTGTATGTATAGTGTGTGTGTATATACTGTATGTATAGTGTGTGTGTGTATATAGTGTGTATATACTGTATGTATAGTGTGTGTATGTATATAGTGTGTGTATATACTGTGTGTGTATGTATAGTGTGTGTGTATAAACTGTATGTATAGTGTGTGTGTGTCTGTGTATATACTGTATGTATAGGGGTCTGTACTAAGGGGGGCTGTGTAATACACCGTGGGTCTGCACTAAGGGGGTGTGTATATACTGCAGGGGTCTGCACTAAGAGGGTGTCTATACTGCAGGGTTCTGTACTAAGGGGGGCTGTGTAATACACTGTGGGTCTGCACTAAGGGGGTGTCTATACTGCGGGGGTCTGCACTAAGGGGGTGTCTATACTGCGGGGGTCTGCACTAAGGGGGGTGTCTATACTGCGGGGGTCTGCACTAAGGGGGTGTCTCTACTGCGGGGGTCTGCACTAAGGGGGTGTCTATACTGCGGGGTCTGCACTAAGGGGGTGTCTATACTGCGGTGGTCTGCACTAAGGGGGGTGTCTATACTGCGGGGGTCTGCACTAAGGGGGTGTCTATACTGCGGGGGTCTGCACTAAGGGGGTGTCTATACTGCGGGGGTCTGCACTAAGGGGGGTGTCTATACTGCGGGGGTCTGCACTAAGGGGGGTGTCTATACTGTGGGGGTCTGCACTAAGGGGGAGGTCTATACTGCGGTGGTCTGCACTAAGGGGGTGTCTATACTGCGGTGGTCTGCACTAAGGGGGGTGTCTATACTGAGGGTGTCTATACTGCGGGGGTCTGCACTAAGGGGGGTGTCTATACTGCGGGGGTCTGCACTAAGGGGGGTGTCTATACTGTGGGGGTCTGCACTAAGGGGGTGTCTATACTGCGGTGGTCTGCACTAAGGGGGTTGTCTATACTGCGGGGGTCTGCACTAAGGGGGTGTCTATACTGCGGGGGTCTGCACTAATGGGGGTGTCTATACTGCGGGGTCTGCACTAAGGGGGGTGTCTATACTGCGGGTGTCTGCACTAAGGGGGTGTCTATACTGCGGGGGTCTGCACTAAGGGGGGTGTCTATACTGCGGGGGTCTGCACTAAGGGGGGGTGTCTATATTGCGGGGGTCTGCACTAAGGGGGGTGTCTATACTGCGGGGGTCTGCACTAAGGGGGGTGTCTATACTGCGTGGGTCTGCACTAAGGGGGGTGTCTATACTGTGGAGGTCTGCACTAAGAGGGTGTCTATACTGCGTGGGTCTGCACTATGGGGGGTGTCTATACTGCGGGGGTCTGCACTATGGGGGGTGTCTATACTGCGGGGGTCTGCACTAAGGGGGGTGTCTATACTGCGTGGGTCTGCACTATGGGGGGTGTCTATACTGCGGGGGTCTGCACTAAGGGGGGTGTCTATACTGCGGGGGTCTGCACTAAGGGGGTGTCTATACTGCGGGGGTCTGCACTAAGGGGGGTGTCTATACTGCGTGGGTCTGCACTAAGGGGGGTGTCTATACTGTGGAGGTCTGCACTAAGAGGGTGTCTATACTGCGTGGGTCTGCACTATGGGGGGTGTCTATACTGCGGGGGTCTGCACTAAGGGGGTGTCTATACTGCGGGGGTCTGCACTAAGGGGGTGTCTATACTGCGGGGGTCTGCACTAAGGGGGGTGTCTATACTGCGGGGCTCTGCACTAAGGGGGTGTCTATACTGCGGGGGTCTGCACTAAGGGGGTGTCTATACTGCGGGGGTCTGCACTAAGGGGGGTGTCTATACTGTGGGGGTCTGCACTAAGGGGGGTGTCTATACTGTGGGGGTCTGCACTAAGGGGGTGTCTATACTGCGGTGGTCTGCACTAAGGGGGGTGTCTATACTGCGGGGGTCTGCACTAAGAGGGTGTCTATACTGCGGGGGTCTGCCTATACTGCGGGGGTCTGCACTAAGGGGGGTGTCTATACTGCGGGGGTCTGCACTAAGGGGGTGTCTATACTGCGGGGGTCTGCACTAAGGGGGTGTCTATACTGCGGTGGTCTGCACTAAGGGGGTTGTCTATACTGCGGGGGTCTGCACTAAGGGGGTGTCTATACTGCGGGGGTCTGCACTAAGGGGGATGTCTATACTGCGGGGGTCTGCACTAAGGGGGGTGTCTATACTGCGGGGGTCTGCACTAAGGGGGTGTCTATACTGCGGGGGTCTGCACTAAGGGGGTGTCTATACTGCGGGGGTCTGCACTAAGGGGGGTGTCTATACTGCGGGGGTCTGCACTAAGGGGGGTGTCTATACTGCGGGGGTCTGCACTAAGGGGGGTGTCTATACTGCGGGGGTCTGCACTAAGGGGGGTGTCTATACTGCGTGGGTCTGCACTAAGGGGGGTGTCTATACTGTGGAGGTCTGCACTAAGAGGGTGTCTATACTGCGTGGGTCTGCACTATGGGGGGTGTCTATACTGCGGGGGTCTGCACTATGGGGGGTGTCTATACTGCGGGGGTCTGCACTAAGGGGGGTGTCTATACTGCGGGGGTCTGCACTAAGGGGGTGTCTATACTGCGGGGGTCTGCACTAAGGGGGGTGTCTATACTGCGGGGGTCTGCACTAAGGGGGGTGTCTATACTGCGTGGGTCTGCACTAAGGGGGGTGTCTATACTGTGGAGGTCTGCACTAAGAGGGTGTCTATACTGCGTGGGTCTGCACTATGGGGGGTGTCTATACTGCGGGGGTCTGCACTATGGGGGGTGTCTATACTGCGGGGGTCTGCACTAAGGGGGGTGTCTATACTGCGGGGGTCTGCACTAAGGGGGGTGTCTATACTGCAGGGGTCTGCACTAAGGGGGGTGTCTATACTGCGTGGGTCTGCACTAAGGGGGGTGTCTATACTGTGGAGGTCTGCACTAAGAGGGTGTCTATACTGCGTGGGTCTGCACTATGGGGGGTGTCTACCCGGCAGTAAAGTATAGACAAAGATAAAGTATCAAAATCATGCTTTTCGGTGGGGGGGGGGGGCCCTTCATGATTTCTTACACCGGGGCCCTGAAGTTTCTAGTTACGCCTCTGATTACTAATGGTTATATAGATACCTTCAGGTGCTGGCACTGGCAACTTCCAAAACCGGAAGTACCCTCCCCTATGTAAGCCCCTCCCATCCGCGAGCACCTCAGTTTTGTAGCAAAGCAATAAGTGTCCCAAAAAGAAGGGTGGGAGCTCTGTGTCCCGTGATGTACTCCAAGAAAAGGATTTTACAGGTAAGCTGTTATAAAAATCCCTTTTTCTTTTTCGTACATCACGGGACACAGAGCGACTTAGTCATTACTAATGGGACGTCCCAAAGCAATGCCAAATGAGGGGAGGGATACACTATACATAAGCTGGGCGCCATCAGGCATGAGGCTCTTTTGCGGCCTGCAACACACTGCGCCCAAAGGCGACATCCTCCTGACTTCTAACGTCTACCTGGTAGAATCTAGTAAACGTGTGTACTAAGGACCATGTTGTGGCCTTACAGACTTGAGCCAGGGAGGCTTGGTGATGCAACTGCTCTTGTGGAGTGCGCCCTAACTTTGAACGGAGGCGGTCTCCTTCTCAAGCCATAGGCTTGCATTATGACCTGTCGAATCCACTTGGCTAAAGTAGATTTTTGATGCTGCCTGACCCTTTCTGGGGCCTTCCGGCAGAACAAACAAAGTATCCGTTCTACGAATATGAGCAGTGGCTTTAAGATAAGCTTTAACTGCTCTTACTACATCCAAAGAATGCAATAACTTTTCCTCTACCGAGCTAGGTTTGGGGAAAAAGGAAGGAAGAACCACATCTTGGTTCAAATGGAACCTCGATACCACCTTAGGTAGAAAGGCTGGATGAGGACGTAATACTACTCTGTCCTTATGGACAACCAGATATGGCTCCTTACAGGACAAGGCGGCTAATTCCGATACTCTTTTAGCCGAACAAATGGCTACTAAGAAAATCAATTTCCTGGTGAGAAGAACCAAGGAAATGTGCCACAATGGTTCAAATGGTTGTTTCTGTAGAACCGACAGAACCAGGTTTAAGTCCCATGGACATATGGGAATACTAACCGGAGGGCTAATACGCATCACTCCTTGTATGAAAGCTTTGACTAATGAATGCAAAGCCAAGGGCCTTTGAAAAAATATTGACAAGGCCGTCTGACCCTTGATAGTACTCAAGGCAAGCTTCCTATGTACAGCCCACTGTAGGAAGTCCAGAATCCTACCTATTACGTACTTACGTGGATGCCATTTCTTGGCCTCACACCACGTGATGTACGCCTTCTAGATCCTATAATAGATCTGCCTGGATACCGGCTTCCTGGCATTGATCATGGTAGATACCACAGGATTAGAGAGCCCTCTCTTTTTTAGAATGTGGGCTTCAATAGCCAGGCCGTCAAACCTAGGGCTGGTAAGGAAGGGTAGTATATCGGTCCTTGCGAAAGCAGGTCCGGACGATGTGGGAGGGTCCAAGGACTTCCCACTGACATTTTTACAATCTCTGCGTACCATGCCCTTCGGGGCCACGCTGGAGCCACCAGAATCACTGGTTTCTTTTCTACCCTGATTCTGCGGATTAATCGCGGTGGGAATGCATATATCAGCTTGAACTGATCCCAAGGGAACACTAGGGCATCCGAACCGCAAGCTAGGGGATCCCTTGTGCGAGACACAAATCTGTCCACCTTTGCGTTGAATCTGGATGCTAGCAGATCTACATCCGGAGTTCCCCACCGCTGGCATATTGCCTGGAAAACCTCGGGGTGAAGAGACCATTCCCCCGGGCATAATTGCTGGCGACTTAAAAAGTCCGCTCTCCAATTTTCCACTCCTGGGATGAAAACCGCGGACATGGCTGGGACATATCTTTCTGCCCATTCCAGGATGCAATTCGCTTCCTTCTGGGCTGCACGACTCCTGGTGCCACCCTGGTGATTGATATATGCCACTGCTGTGGCATTGTCTGATTGAATTCTGACAGGGGACCCTTGGAGTTTGGATGTCCATGCTACTAAGGCATACCGGGCTGCTCGTATCTCTAAGAGATTGATGGGCAGGGCCTTCTCTGCTTCTGACCACTTGCCCTGGAGAGACCATTGCTCCAGTACTGCCCCCCAGCCTATGAGGCTGGCATCTGTAGTGACCACCTTCCAAGAAACCGGACTGAAGGGTTTCCCTTTTTCCAGATTCTGGGGCACCAACCACCAATGGAGGCTCTTGCGAACGGAAGGGGACAGGGACATTGGTAAGTCTAAAGCCTGAACTTTTTTGTTCCAGGCTGACAGTATGGCCCTCTGCAAGTTCCTTGAATGGAATTGACCGTAGGGTACTGCTTCGAATGAAGCCACCATTTTTCCCAGCAGCCTCATACACAGGCGTATGGATGGTTTTCTTTTTTGTACCCACTAAGTGGGTCAAATCTTTCAAAGACGACACCTTCTCTGGAGGTAAGAAAATCTTTCTCTGATTTGAATCCAGTCTTAGCCCCCAAGTATTCCAGACTTTTGACTGGTTTTAGGGCTGACTTGTCTCGGTTGATAATGCAACCGTGAGATTCCAGATACTTGATTGTCTTGTGAACGACCACTTCTAGTTTTTTTCACTGAGTGGTCTATCAGCAACAAGTCGTCTAGATATGCCATTATCGTTACACCTTGTGTTCCTAGTTTGGCCAATCGTAGGGCCAGAATTTTTGTGAACACTCGTGGTGCTGTGGCCAGACCGAAAGGTAAGGCTCTGAACTGAAAATGGCGCCCTTCTACTGCAAAACGTAGAAATTTCTGGTGGGCCGGACAGATGGGAATATGCAAATAAGCATCCCTTATGTCGATCGAGGCTAACCATTCCTGCCCTTGTAGGGCGGTGGCCACCGATCAGATCGACTCCATCCGAAAAAGTCCTGATATGTAGGAACTTGTTTAGCCCTTTTATATTTAATATGGGCCTCACGTCCCCATTTGGTTTGGGGACTGTGACAAGGTTCGAGTAAAACCCGAACCCGCTTTCTTCCAAGGGAACCTTCATGATTACCCTTGGAGCAATAGTTGTTCTAGTGCCAGAAGGAGGGATCATCTCTTCTGGGGATCGCTTGGCATGTTTGACCTCATAAAATGGGCAGGAGGAATGTCTTTTAACTCCAGCCTGTATCCCAGACTTACTGCGGAGATCACCCATCTGTCTCTGATGGTGTCCCGCCAGGTCTCTGTGAACAACTGAAGTCTTCCCCTCACCCGATTGAGTGGGGGCAACCCTTCATGACTTGGGGGGAGGTTTTGTACCTCTCTTGACCCAGGGTTTCTTGTTACCCTATGATTGTCCCTGATTTCTGCCCCCTGGATTTGACCGCGGAGGCCGTCGGAACTGTTTCACAGCCGATGTGCCAGGGACTGGAGAAGTAGGCCTCTTAAAAGAAGGACTTCTACCCTTGTTCTTAACCGGCAAGAGTGTACTTTTACCGGCAAAAGTTTTCTGGATATATTTGTCCAGATCTTCTCCAGATAAGCGTTCTCCATGAAATGGGAAGCTAATCAGCAATTTCTTACAGGGAGCTTCAGCAGACCAGTTTTTGAGCCATAGAAGCCTACGCATATGTCTACAGACAGCGTAAAGCGGGAGGCCTGTTGGATTGTATCCTTTATGGCGTCCACCACAACACAAGGCTCTAGGTAGGTCAGATAGGGCAAGAGCCTGCTGATCTGGTAAGTCCCTTAAGACTTGTTTCAACTGATCTTTCCTTGCTTGGCAGACTCCAATCGCTGCTACTGCAGGTTGTGTCACCATGCTTGCTGTAGAGAAAGCAGATTTTAGTAAAGACTCCAATTTTTTATCTATTGGGTCTTTGAACATTGGAACATTATCTACTGGACATGTCAGTGATTTATTTACACAAGAGATGGCTGTGTCCACTGTAGGGACCCTCCATTTTTTTATGAACTTATCCTCCATGGGATAGATCACTGGAAATCTCTTGGGGGGAGTAAATATTTTATCAGGATGCTCCCAATCCTGGTAAATAAGCCCTTCCAATAAAGGGTGGATTGGGAAGGAACAGACAGTCTGGGGAGCTTTCAGCGATCTCAGCGAGGAAACAGTAGTGGTTGATGGTTCCGCCAGAGGCATTTTAAATGCTGCTCGGACCATGTTAGTCAGAGACTGAACCCATAATCTTTCAGCCTGAGATGCTGAGAAAGGTTCTTCCACTGTTGATTCCTCTATAACTGAATCAACCTCATCCTGATCCCCTTCAGGTAGGTCGATCTCTGTGTGGGACTGTTCCTCCACTAATAGGCACTCTGCAGGAGGAGACGGAGATCGGACGCGCTTTCCCTGTGACAGGGAAGCAGCGATCAATGCTGTTAATCTCTCTTCCAATCCTCCCAGAGTTGAGGATAAAACCTCCTCTGTTATATATACAGGAGCAGGTGGACTGGGGACAGCCGCAGTACCAGGTACTCCTACGGGGTTCCTACGGCTACTGACCTCTGAAATTTCAGGGGAGATTGGCGCAGTACAAGCATGCCCAAAATCCTCAGAGCTCGATGGAGACCCCTTTCGCTTCTTGGAAGACTTATTTCCAGAGCGTCTGGACGACATATCCTATAAGCACAAAGCTGAGGTATTCCCGTCGTCATACACCAATTTTGCTGGTAATAGTCTAACACAGTTGCTGCTATATACCAGCTGGTGTCCACTAAAGTGCCTTTCTATGGGGATGCCTGCATCAACTGCCTCTGTGCCACCGTTTTGTTGCTAGCTCTGTTTGCATCCAGCTGACACTTGTACTGTGTCTTTTATACATGCTGGGACGCCTGCACATGCGCAGAAGCGCCGCGGCGCGCATCGAGCGTCATCCACCCGCCCCGCCCCTTTTTTTTCATAGGAGGCACGTGCACGCACCCGTGCGCCATTGGCGCCCTTTTCGAAACCAAGCAGGGACTAGGAGCCAGGGCCCTTTTTGCCGGAGGGCCTGTGCGGTGGATGAGCGCAGCAACAGGGCAGAGGAAGTGGATTCCCGCAGAGAACTTACCAACTGCCTGGATCTTTTGACTTGAGAAAACCAAAGATCCACATGACAAGAAAAAATGGACCACAGCGGCCTCTAGTGGTTTAACACAGGTACCGTGGTCCTCCTTTTTTCTTTTTTTTTTTCTTGACTACTATTAAAATTTTACATTTTCCAGTAGTTACAGGCATACACAGATATTAGCGGGAATACCGTTAGGTAACAGACAGAAAGACAAATTAGGCTTGGGGGTCCCCCAATAGAACCAAGTTCCTGGGGGCCCCCACTTACCTGTTCCCCGCCGCAGGACTCTGTTTGGTCCACAGAAGCCCAAACTTCACCTATCACGGCAGGCATTGTAATTAAACCTTCAGGGACCGGGTTCCCAAGGATTCCACTCCCCTGGACCTGTATAGCACCCTGCACAGAAAACATCTTGGTCGTGGGTATGACCAGAGCTCTGGATCCCAGGGTCCAGCCCTCCTAAGAGAGACATTACAGGCAAAACCTTGCTCTTCTGTTGCAAGGCCCGGGTACCGACCGTTTAGCTATGAAGCTTTTTTGGTGGGATCCGGAACAGCTTACTAAGGCCCGTAAAAGAACCTGTACGCAAGCCCAGTGAAAACACATGTTACTCTTTGGCCAACACCTTAGACACTGGCAAAAAACTGAGGTGCTCCCGGATGGGAGGGGCTTATATAGGGGAGGGTACTTCCGGTTTTGGAAGTTGCCAGTGCCAGCACCTGAAGGTATCTATATAACCATTAGTAATGACTAAGTCGCTCTGTGTCCCGTGATGTACGAAAAAGAAAGCTCTATTTGTGAGAAAAAAAGGACATCAATTTTGTTTGGGTACAACGTCGCAAAAACGTGCAATTGTCAATTAAAATAACACAATGCCGTATCGCAAAAAATTACCTGGTCATTAAAGGGGTAAACCCTTCTGGGGCTGAAGTGGAAATTACCAATTTGACCCATAATCTCCATTTTAGTTATGGAATCTCCCCATGTCTTCAAATTTGTTTCCTGACCAGAATTCCTCTTATTGTTCGGCACAGAGGTTGGAGAAATCTGAGCCAGCTCAGCTATACTAACTTCATAGACATCAAGGAGGGCTGTTTTTGGTTTGTACTATTCTATAATGGGAGAAAAAGTTACCACGATTCACTAGCTTCAAAAGGCAAACATTATTTTGAAAACTGCTTAAAGACCCGACTGTCACCTCCTACCTACCCAGGTAATTTTTTCAGTTTTCAGCGCTGTCACACTTTGAATGACAATTACTTCAATGAACAACACTATACCTACACAAATCTTTATTTTTTATTTTTTTAAGACAGATGGAGCTTTGAATGGTATTTAATCACCAGTGGGGCTTTCATTTTCAGATATAACGAGGAAAAAAATACTAAAATGCAAAAAAAAACTTTTTGGGAAAGTAGATGGTCCAAGGTTTTTAGTAAGAGGCATGGTGGGTTTTTTGAAGTTGTAATGTTTTTGTCACAAATTTTAGGAAAATTAAGAAATACAATTCGTTTTTTCACAAAGTTGTAATTTTAACAAGTTATTTCCCATATATAGCATATAGCATATATATATAGCATATAGCAAAACAGATTCTACTACTCCTCCCGAGTATGGCAATAACACATGAGTGAGACTTTTTTTTACAGCCTAGACACATAGAGAGACCCAAACTCCAAGGAACATCTCCTTTGGACGTTCTAGGGGCATACATTACATACCGTATATACTCGAGTATAAGCCGAGATTTTCAGCCCTTTTTTTGGGGCTGAAAGTCCCCCCCCCCCCCCCTCGGCTTATACTCGAGTCAGCAAAATTTTTCCATTGTAAATAGTACCTGTAAAAAAGTTGCGGCTGCAGCGTCCATCGTTCAAATTCCGCGGCATCCATCGTTCAAATTCCGCGGTCTCTTCCTGTTCCTTCCGTGATAGGCGAATCTCATCAGACACTCTCCGCCTATCACGAACGTTCTCTCATCCTCAGTTTTCCAGCAGACGTCTGTGATTGGCAGAACACCCAACACAGTGTCTGCTGGGAAAACTGAGGATGAGAGAATGATCGTGATAGGCGGAGAGTGTCTGCTGAGAATCGCCTATCACGGAAGGAACAGGAAGAGACCGCGGAATTTGAACGATGGACGCCGCAGCCGCAACTTCTTTACAGGTACTATTTACAATGTAAAATAGGGAACAGCGAGCTAGGGAACAGTGGACAGTGAGGCATCGGCTTATACTCGAGTCAGTAAGGTTTCCCAGTTTTTTTGGCAACATTAGGTACCTCGGCTTATACTCGAGTCAGCTTATACTCGAGTATATACGGTATCTAATTTCCTGACTACCTATCACATTTTTGGAGCCCTTGGCACCAAAAGGACAGTGGAAAAAAACACAAAATGACCACATTGTTTAGAGTAAACACCTCAAGGTATTTTTAATAGGCATGGTGAATCTTTTGAAGACCTACATTTTTGCTACAGGTTTTTGGAAAAAGCAGAAAAAGAATACATTTTTTTTTTTTTTTTTTACACAAAGTTGTCAATTTAATAAGATATTTTTCAAACACAGCATGGGCATACTTAGAATTTCACCCCAATACACATTCTGCCACACCCCCTGAGTATGGGGATACCACACATGTGAGACTTTTTCAACAATTGAGCTGATTAACAACTGGACATTGTATCACAAAAATCAACCAATTGTATCAAAAACAGTGTACTATAATGGTCACCTTTGTATAAATGATCAGGGAATATAGATTGGTGTAGCATCACGTATAGCAGTCCCCATTCCTATAAGCTATGCAAGCTTAGCCTACTGATATGTGGATGCCCATAGGAATGTCCTTAGGGGATGGCTGGGACTGGTGTCTCATTGGAACGTAGTGAGTGGGATATGGGATCTGTGTAACGGTCATAGGCATCGATTGAGGCTGGAGCCCCAAATGTGGGCTCAATACCCCCGAGTGTCTAAGCGGGTCCAGCTTTTTGTGTAAAGAGAAAGGGAGTAAGGAAGGACAGCAGTAGCGGCAGATGCATTTTACCTTCTTTCTTATCCGTCCGTTGCGGCGCCGCCCACTGCACTGTTACCTGCGGAGTGATATGCCACAGGAGGAATGCAGCAGGAGATCAGGAGAATGGTGGCGGTGTTTGATTTTCCTTGTATGGAGCCAGCGCAGCAACGCCCCCTTCTCCCTCCATAGTCACGCTGTGTTTATGCCTAAGGGCAACAGCCAGCAGGAGAATAGAATAACGGCCGTGGTGGCTGGGACGGAAGAGAAGATTAAAGGTATTAAGGTGCTTCTGGTGTCTCCCTCTCCCCCCTCTCTCTCCCCCCTCTCTCTCTCTCTCTCCCTCCCTCCCTCTCTCCCCCCCCCCCACCAAATAAGTAATATTCAATCAGTACAATTGCTATTACCTATGCTCTCTAATAGATGTAGAAATACAATGGGTGCTGATTTTCTTGCTTTTCATGGGCACAGTGGCATCATTTGACGGGCACAGTGGCTTCATTTGACGGGCACAGTGGCTGAATTTGACAAGCACAGTGGCTTCATTTGACGACACAGTGGCTTCATTTGATGGGCACAATGGTTGCATTTGATGGGGCACAGTGGCTGCATATGATGGGCACAGTGGCTTCATTTGACGGGCACAGTGGCTGCATTTGACGGGCACAGTGGCTTAATTTGATGGGCACAGTGGTTGCGTTTGAAGGGCACAGTGGCTTCATTTGATGGGCACAGTGGCTGCATTTGACGGGCACAGTGGCTGTATTTGACGGACACAATGGCTTCATTTGACGAGCACAGTGGCTTCATTTGATGGGCACAATGGCTGCATTTGATGGGGCACAGTGGCTGCATTTGATGGGCACAGTGGCTGCATTTGATGGGCACAGTGGCTGCATTTGATGGGCACAGTGGCTTAATTTGATGGGGCACAGTGGCTGCAATTGATGGCACAGTGACTGTAGTTGATGGGGCACATTACCAGCAATTGATGGCACAGTGGCTGCATTTGATGGGCACAGTGGCTGCATATGATGGGCACAGTGGCTTAATTGAATGGATTACAGTGGCTGCAATTGATGGCACAGTGACTGTATTTGATGGGGCACATTGGCTGCAATTGATGGCACAGTGGCTGCATTTGATGGGCACATTGGCTGCATATTATGGGCACAGTGGCTTCATTTGATGGGCACAGTGGCCTCATTTGATGGGTTACAGTGGCTGCAATTGATGGCACAGTTGCTGCATTTGATGGGGCACAGTGACTGCATTTGACGGGCATAGTGGCATAATTTGACGGGCACAGTGGCTGCATTTGACAAGCACAGTGGCTTCATTTGACAGCACAGTGGCTTTATTTGACGGCCACAATGGCTGCATTTGTTGGGGCACAGTGGCTGCATTTGTTGGGGCACAGTGGCTTCATTTGACGGGCACAGTGGTTTCATTTGACGGGCACAGTGGCTTCATTTGACAGGCACAGTGGCTTCATTTGACAGGCACAGTGGCTGCATTTAAAGGACACAATGGCTTCATTTGATGGGCACAGTGGCTGCATTTGACGAACACAGTGGGGGCATTTGACGGGCACAGTGGCTTCATTTGAGAGGCACAGTGGCTGCATTTGATGGGCACAGTGGCTGTATTTGACGGACACAATGGCTTCATTTGACGGGCACAGTGGCTTCATTTGATGGGCACAATGGCTGCATTTGATGGGACACAGTGGCTGCATTTGAAGGGCACAGTGGCTTAATTTGATGGGGCACAGTGGCTTAATTTGATGGGGCACAGTGGCTGCAATTGATGGCACAGTGACTGTATTTGATGGGGCACATTGGCTGCATTTTATGGGCACAGTGGCTGCATATGATGGGCACAGTGGCTTCATTTGACGGGCACAGTGGCTTCATTTTATGGGTTACAGTGGCTGCAATTGATGGCACAGTGACTGTATTTGATGGGGCACATTGGCTGCAATTGATGGCACAGTGGCTGCATTTGATGGGGCACAGTGGCTGCATTTGATATATATATATTGTGAGGGGGTTAGCTCGGCAGCGGGTGTGTGTGTGACCCCCGGGATGGGCTCCCCACACAAAACAGGCCCAGCAAACGGAGGTTGTGGTTTTCAAAATCAAAAAAAGGTGCGGTTTATTTTCTATTTACAGTGACAAAACACAGCAAAGCAAAAGAAACATAACCAAAATAAATCCTGGTCAAGTTGACCTCTGACTAAACATACAGGTTTCCTAACTAACAACTGGGATCAGCCTAGTGCTGTCCTAGTCCCTAAGTCCCTGGTTTTAAATGTCCAAGCAAATAGCCACACAGGCTTTGTCTCACCGCACAGGGGTTCACTCTCCCTAGACAGTCCACACAGGTCTGGTTCCAGGCATGAGCTAACATCTAATGAAGCTGGGAGTTCTTATAGAGGCCTAAATGAGCTGACAAGCTTCAGCTGGTCTCATCAACTCCCTGTCTGCACGACGCCCAGCCCTCTCCCTAGAGGTATGAGTCATCCATGAGCCCACTAGCCTTATACAACTCTCCACCTAGTTGTATAAGTCGGCGTAAAGCCTGAATCTGGGCGAAATATATCTACCCCCCTGGATGCAACCAGGTGACTTTACCTTCCTGCTGTCACATACCCCCCCCCCTCTTGTTTTAACCTCGGGGTTGGAACACCAGCAATCAGGCATTCATGTACTCGAGACAAAGCATCCACATTCCCCATTTGAACGCCAGGGCGATGCTTTACTGTGAAGTTGAATTCCTGGAGGGCCAGGAACCACCTATTCACTCTTCTATTTGTTTCCTTGTTTTGAGCCATCCACTTTAACGGAGCGTGATCCGTAACCATGTCAAAGTGCCTACCTAGCAGGTAGTACCGAAGGGAATCTAGAGCCCACTTCACCGCTAAACACTCCTTTTCAACGGTGGCGTAATTTACCTCATGGGACTTCAACTTCCTGCTGAGGTAAATGACTGGGTGCTCTTCCCCGTTCCAGACCTGGGACAATACTGCTCCTAACCCCACATCTGACGCATCACTTTGTACGACAAAGTCTTTAGAGAAGTCGGGTGAGTACAACACTGGCTGGCTACATAAGGCTTGTTTCAAGAATTGGAATGCTGCCTCAGCCTCGGGGGTCCATTTAATCATGACCGACCCTTTCCCCTTCGTCAGGTTGGTTAGGGGCACAGCCTTAGAAGCAAAGTGGGGAATGAATCGCCGATAATACCCAGCGATTCCCAGAAAAGCTCGTACCTGCTTCTTGCTGTTGGGACGTGGCCAACTCTGGATGGCCTCGACTTTGTTGAGTTGGGGTTTTATTACTCCCCTCCCAATGGTGTACCCAAGATATTTGGCCTCCTCCTGCCCAATGGTACACTTCTTGGGGTTAGCCGTAAACCCCGCTTCCCGAACAGAGTCCAGGACTGCTTGCACTTTTGGCAGATGTGAGGCCCAATCTGTGCTATGGACAATTACGTCATCCAGGTAAGCCGCAGCATACTTCCGATGGGGCCTCAGCATCTGGTCCATTTTCCGCTGGAATGTGGCCGGCGCATTCTGTAACCCGAACGGCATTCTTTTATATTGGAACGCCCCGTCTGGGGTTACAAATGCGGTTTTCTCTTTGGCCGACTTGGCCAGGGGGATTTGCCAATACCCTTTTGTGAGGTCAAGAGTCGTCATGTATCGGGCTGTTCCCAGCCGGTCGATCAACTCATCTATACGTGGCATGGGGTAGGTGTCAAATTTTGTAACTTTGTTCAACTGACGAAAATCGTTACAAAATCGCCAGCTCCCATCCGGTTTAGGCACCAACACGATGGGACTAGACCAATCACTTTGGGACTCCTCTATCACCCCTAAGTTCAGCATTTTCTGTACTTCCTCCCGTATTGCCTCCCGTCGAGCCTCTGGGATCCGATAGGGTTTTAACTTCACCCTTTCACCGGGCGGGGTAATGATGTCATGCTCTACCCCAGATGTTTGTCCCGGCAGCTCAGAGAATACCTCCTTGTTGCGAAGCACAAACTCCTTAACCTCCTGTTGTTGGGGTTGTGACAAGGTGGCTGCTATTCCAACCTCAGGAATCACGCAACCAGTTTGAGCTGGTGACCAAGTGTCTGCGACTAGGGACTCTCTATCCCTCCAGGCTTTCAACAGATTAACGTGATAGATCTGTTCGGGCTTTCGCCTTCCTGGTTGTCTGACCTTGTAATTCACTTCGCTCACTTTTTCCATTATCTCGTAGGGGCCTTGCCATTTGGCAAGGAATTTACTTTCAACCGTAGGGACAAGTACCAATATCCTATCCCCCGGGGAAAAGGTACGGGTCTTGGCTCCACGGTTGTACACTCTCTGCTGTGCCAACTGCGCTTGGGCCAAATGTTCCTTCACGATGGGCATTACCTGTGCAATTCGATCTTGCATCAGGGCGACATGCTCAATCACACTCCTGTGGGGAGAACTCTCACTTTCCCAAGTTTCCTTGGCAATATCCAACAGCCCTCTTGGGTGTCTCCCATACAGTAACTCAAAGGGGGAGAATCCCGTAGAGGATTGGGGCACCTCCCTAATAGCAAACATCAAATAAGGAAGTAAACAGTCCCAATCCTTTCCATCTCTATCCACCACTTTCTTCAACATTTGTTTTAGGGTTTTGTTGAATCTTTCAACCAGCCCATCGGTTTGGGGGTGATACACAGACGTACGCAATTGCGTCACTTTGAACAATTTACACAGCTCTTTCATAACCCGGGACATAAAGGGTGTACCTTGGTCCGTAAGCAGTTCTTTACAAATACCCACCCGGCTAAAAACAAGAGATAGCTCTTTGGCTATGGTTTTGGCTGAGGTATTTCGGAGAGGGATCGCTTCTGGATAACGGGTGGCATAGTCCATTATAACTAATATGTACTGGTGCCCCCTAGCGGACTTGATTATAGGACCTACCAAATCCATGGCGATCCTCTCAAACGGGACCTCAATGATGGGTAGAGGGACCAGCGGGCTACGGAAATGTGGCATCGGGGCCAACCTCTGACACACAGGGCAGGAGGAACAATAATTTTCTACGTCCTTCATCACCCCCGGCCAATAGAATCTCTGTAATACCCTCTCTCGGGTTTTCTCTGTCCCCAGATGACCTCCAAGAATGTGCCCATGGGCCAACTCCAACACCAACTTCCTGTAAGGTTTGGGCACCACAAGCTGCTCAACGGTTTCTTCTGCCCTTTTTGCCACCCGATACAGTAGGTCCTTCTCTACGCTGAAGTATGGGTAAGTGCAGGTATTATCTGGGTTCACTAACTCGCCATCTATTTTCACTACGTTTTCCCGTGCCTTTATTAGGGCGGGGTCTTTCAACTGTTCTGTGGCAAAGTTTTCCCTGTGAACCTCAAGATCAGAAAACTCCACAGACGGTAGGTTTTCGTCTGAGGAGGTGGGCTCCTCTCCAGTTTCTTGAGTCTCCCCTGCCAATACTGATAAGGGAAATTCCGGAGAGTCCTCACCACTCTCAGGGGAGTTCTGGCTATCACATTCCTGGTACATAGGGGCACCAGTGAGGGGCTCAGGATCATCCCACAGTTCCCAGAACTTCGGAAAATCCCTTCCCACAATGGCGTCATGCGGTAACTGAGATACTAAGCCCACTGGATGAGAGAGGGTACCTTTGGGGGTCTCGAAACACACTGTAGTCACTGGATACTCTCGGGTGTCCCCATGCACACAAATAACAGCTACCTTGCTATTCCCAGAGACCTCTGTTTTAACTAACTCAGCCTTTATCAGGGTCACAAGGCTACCTGAATCCAGCAATACCACAACATTTCTACCATTAACACACATTTTGCATAAATGTTTCTCAGTTCCTCGAATGGCAGTGCATGCGACTGTCGCACACAGCGACTGACGTCTGCCCGTCAGAAAGTCACACTGCATGGGTTCCTCCACAACCGGGCAATTGGCTGCAATATGTCCCGCTTGCCGGCAGCGGTAGCAAACGATCCTTCTTGCGGCCTCTTGAGCCGCTGATTTCCCAGGCTGTTCTCGCCAAACTTGGGGTAGAGCTCCCACCCTCTCACTCTCTCCACCCTCACCCCTTGGAATCCTCTTATCCGCCCCTGGGGATGGTCTGGTCTTAGGGTGGAAAGTCCGAGTGTCTCTGGAAGAGGCCGTCAGGTTCTCTGTAGCCAAGTATTTCTCCACACGATCCACAAGACCATCGGCCGTCTCTGGGTCTCCATGGCTTACCCACTTTTGGATGGCAGTAGGAAGAGCTCTCAAAAACCGATCCATTACAACACGTTCCACAATCTTTGGTGCGGACAAAGTCTCTGGCTGTAGCCACTTTCTGCTCAGGTGAATGAGATCATACATTTGAGACCTGGGGGGTTTTCCAAGCTGGAAAGTCCAGTTATGCACACGCTGAGCCCGGACAGCCTGGGTGACACCCAGCCTTGCCAATATTTCAGCTTTTAGCATCACATAGTCTTTTGCTTGGTTAGGCTCTAGGTCATAGTAAGCTTTCTGCGATTCACCAGTTAACAGAGGAGCCACCAGTCCAGCCCACTGCTCCTCAGGCCACTTTTCTCTTTCAGCGGTCCTTTCAAATGTGGTCAAAAATACCTCTGGATCATCCTCTCCAGTCATTTTTGTCAATAAACGACTCACCCCAAAGGACGCGGTATTAGTGGGACGGCTTTCCTCACTGGTCTGCGGACGTTGCTGCATTACTGCTTCCATCTGTTGTTGTAGTCTCTGCTCTTGCTTCTGCAACAGGTCTATGAAGCGGGCCTCAGATTGCTGCTGGGCTCGTTGCTGAGCCTCCAGACTCTGTTGCAAAGTTGCGTTTGTCTGCTGCTGGGCTGCAAGGCTCCTTTGCAAACCTGCATTTGTCTGCTGTTGATTGGCATTTGCTAGAGCCAGCTGCTTCAGTATCTCCTCCATGCTGGCTTAAAAAAAACTGCCACTGGTTCTCCACCAACTGTGAGGGGGTTAGCTCGGCAGCGGGTGTGTGTGACCCCCGGGATGGGCTCCCCACACAAAACAGGCCCAGCAAACGGAGGTTGTGGTTTTCAAAATCAAAAAAAGGTGCGGTTTATTTTCTATTTACAGTGACAAAACACAGCAAAGCAAAAGAAACATAACCAAAATAAATCCTGGTCAAGTTGACCTCTGACTAAACATACAGGTTTCCTAACTAACAACTGGGATCAGCCTAGTGCTGTCCTAGTCCCTAAGTCCCTGGTTTTAAATGTCCAAGCAAATAGCCACACAGGCTTTGTCTCACCGCACAGGGGTTCACTCTCCCTAGACAGTCCACACAGGTCTGGTTCCAGGCATGAGCTAACATCTAATGAAGCTGGGAGTTCTTATAGAGGCCTAAATGAGCTGACAAGCTTCAGCTGGTCTCATCAACCCCCTGTCTGCACGACGCCCAGCCCTCTCCCTAGAGGTATGAGTCATCCATGAGCCCACTAGCCTTATACAACTCTCCACCTAGTTGTATAAGTCGGCGTAAAGCCTGAATCTGGGCGAAATATATCTACCCCCCTGGATGCAACCAGGTGACTTTACCTTCCTGCTGTCACAATATATATATATATATATATATATATATATATATATATATATATGTGTAGCGGGTATATACTTTTAAATTCTGGTGAAGACACCAGTGATGCATAGTTCCCTGCGGCCCAGCAGGTGGCACTGTCACTTTGGGCCGGGGTTGAACCATCGCTGCAGTGCCGTACCCTTTGTGGCCTCTCGCAGCGGTTGTACGGCGGGGCGGGGAACCCGCGGTGCATCCTGGGAGAAGGTATAAAGGGGGCGGACATCTTCGCCACGAGGTTTGAGTCCCAGGCACCTTCAGCCTGAGGGCTGCTGTTCGTGGTCAGGGTCCAGGCGGCCTAGGCCTTGACACCGGGAGTTCGTGTTCCATCCCAGACACCTTCAGTCTGGGGTGAGGTACTCAGCCGGAGGCCTGGGGCCCAGTACCTTGCGCTGGGTCCCACAAGGGAGGGATTGTCCTAGGGGGCCCCGGGTTATTGGGGCACCCGAATCCAGTGGCGTAAGGGACCGGAGGAGGGACTCATCCAAAGACCTGGTGCAGCAGATTGCCAGTGCCGGATGAACCTCTGGAGACCGCCCGGAGGGATATCTTCCAAAACAGGGGCCAAGTTCAGAGAGGAAGGTGGTTCATGTTCTATGACCGGTGGCAGCGGTCCAGCTATTCAACTCAGGTCAGTGGCAGAGGCCTGCTATTAGGCCTGTGGCAGGGGCCTCAACGGTTCATCCGGTCGGTGGCAGCAACCAAAATTCACGGTCGGTGGCAGAGACCGTGCGCCAGGCCTATTCGCTAGCAAAGGAATAGGAGAGTTCAGTTGTGCCTGGGCCTACTCGTATCCACACCCCTGTTTGTTCATAACTGAAAGTTCAACTGATTGTGTTCACCCTGCAAGAAAAGAAATAAAGGAGTGTTAGACTTTCGATTGGTGTGGGGCTCTATGTTATTGGCAGACACATCTCCACGGAACAACTAAGGCTTTGTTATGCAGTGAACAGACCCGGAGGCAATTCAAGTGACTTTGCTCAACCCTCATACACATACGAGGGGAGAGCTTGGCGTAGTGTTCCTGCACTCTCCTCTCTCAGGTACCCCTAGACACAAGCCATTCACAATAGGCGAGAGGGGGAGTGAGGCTCCGCTACATATATATTGTGACAGCAGGCAGGTAAAATCACCAGGTTGCATCCAGGATGGTAGGTATGTATGCCCTAGATTCAGGCTTTATGCAGATTCATACCACTAGGGGGAGTGCTGGGAGTCTTGCGGGGGAAGAGTTAATGAGCCCAGCTGAATCAAGTGGCTCATTAAGGCCTCTACAAGAACTCCCAGCATGCTAAGGGAGATGCTCCATCCTGGAACCAGTTCTGTGTTGTGCAAGACTGGGGAGTGTGTTTCTGTCCTGTGCGGTGAGACAAAGCCTGTGTGGCTAAAACCTTTAAAAACAGGGAGATAGAGGCTGGGGCAGCACAAGGCTGCACCTAGTTGTCAGACAGGGAACCTACGTGTGTAGTAAGCAGTCAAGCTGACCAGGATTTCTTTTTGTATGTTTCTTTTTGTTTTGCTGTTTTTCCCCTGTAAATAGTTTAAATAAACCGCACCTTTTGTTTTTGCAACTATAAACTCTGTCTGCTGTGCCTGTTTTTGTGTGGTGAACCCATCCAGGGGGTCACACACACCCGCTGCCGAGCTAACCCCCTCACAGTTGGTGGAGAACCAGTGGCAGTTTTTTTTAAGGCCAGCATGGAGGAGATACTGAAACAGCTGGCTCTAGAAAATGCCAATCAGCAGCAGACAAATGCAGGTTTGCAAAAGAGCCTTGCAGCTCATCAACAGAGCCTTGCAGCCCAGCAGCAAGCTCATCAACAGAGCCTTGCAGCCCAGCAGCAGACAAATGCAACTTTGCAACAGAGCCTGGCAGCCCAGGAGCAAGCTCAGCAACAAGCCCAGCAGCAATCTGAGGCCCGCTTCATAGACCTGTTACAGAAGCAAGAGCAGAGACTACAACAAATGGAAACGTTAATGCAGCAACATCTACAGACCAGTGAGGCAAGTCATTCCACTAATACCGCGTCCTTTGGGGTGAGTCGTTTATTGACAAAAATGACTGGAGAGGATGATCCAGAGGTGTTTTTGACCACGTTTGAAAGGACTGCTGAAAGAGAAAAGTGGCCTAAGGAGCAGTGGGCTGGACTGGTGGCTCCTCTGTTAACTGGTGAATCGCAGAAAGCTTACTATGACCTAGAGCCTGACCAAGCAAAAGACTATGTGATGCTAAAAACTGAAATATTGGCACGCCTGGGTGTCACCCTGGCTGTCCAGGATCAGCGTGTGCATAACTGGACTTTCCGGCTTGGAAAACCCCCCAGGTCTCAAATGTATGATCTAATTCACCTGAGCAGGAAGTGGCTACAGCCAGAGACTTTGTCCGCACCAAAGATTGTGGAACGTGTTGTGATGGATCGTTTCTTGAGAGCTCTTCCCACTGCCATCCAAAAGTGGGTAAGCCATGGAGACCCAGAAACGGCCGATAATCTTGTGGATCGTGTAGAGAAGTACTTGGCTACAGAAAACCTGACTGCCTCTTCCAGAGACTCATGGACTTTCCACCCTAAGACCAGACCATCCCCAGTGGCGGGTAAGATGATTCCAAGGGGTGAGGGTGGAGAGAGTGAGAGGGTGGGAGTTCTACCCAAGGTTTGGCGAGAACAGCCTGGGAAGTCAGGGGTTCAAGAGGCAGCAAGAAGGATTGTTTGTTACCGCTGCCGACAAGAGGGACATATTGCAGAAAATTGCCCGGTTGTGGATGAACCCATGCAATGTGACTTTCTAACGGACAGACGTCAGTCGCTGTTTGCGACAGTCGCATGCACTGCCATTCGGGGAACTGAGAAACATTTATGCAAAATGTGTGTTAATGGTAGAAATGTTGTTGTATTGCTGGATTCAGGTAGCCTCGTGACACTGATAAAGGCTGAATTAGTTACTACAGAGGTTTCTGGGAATAGCAAGGTAGCGGTTATTTGTGTGCACGGGGACACCCGAGAGTATCCGGTGACTACAGTGTGTTTTGAGACCCCCAAAGGTACCCTCTCTCATCGGGTGGGATTAGTGTCTCACTTGCCTCATGATGCCATTGTGGGAAGGGATTTCCCAAAGTTCTGGGAACTATAGGATTGTCCTGAGCCCCCCACTGGTGCCCCTATATACCAGGAATGTGATAGGCAGAATTCCTCGGAGAGTGGTGAGGACTCTCCAGAATTTCCCTTGTCGGTATTGGCAGGGGAGACTCGAGAAACTGGGGAGGAGCCAACATCCTCAGACGAAAACATGCCTTCTGTGGAGTTTTCTGATCTCGAGGTTCACAAGGAAAATTTTGCCACCGAACAGTTAAAAGACCCCACCCTAATAAAGGCACGGGAAAACGTAGTGGAAATAGATGGCGAGTTAGTGAACCCAGATGAGACCTGCACTTACCCATACTTCATCGTGGAAAAGGACCTACTGTATCAGGTGGCTAAAAGGGCAGAAGAAACCATTGAGCAGCTTGTGGTGCCCAAACCTTACAGGAAGTTGGTGTTAGAGTTGGCCCATGGGCACATTCTTGGAGGTCATCTGGGGACAGAGAAAACCAGAGAGAGTATTGCAGAGATTCTATTGGCCTGGGGTCATGAAGGAAACAGAAAATTATTGTTCCTCCTGCCCTGTGTGTCAGAGGTCGGCACCGATGCCACATTTCCGTAACCCGCTGGTACCTCTTCCCATCATTGAGGTCCCCTTTGAGAGGATCGCAATGGATTTGGTAGGTCCGACAATGAAGTCCGCTAGGGGGCACCAGTACATCTTGGTTATAATGGACTATGCCACCCGTTATCCGGAAGCGATTCCTCTCCGAAATACCTCGGCCAAAACCATAGCCAAAGAGCTATCTCTTGTTTTTAGCCGTGTGGGTATTTGTAAAGAACTGCTTATGGACCAAGGTACACCCTTTATGTCCCGGGTTATGAAAGAGCTGTGTAAGTTGTTCAAAGTGACACAATTGCGTACATCTGTGTATCACCCCCAAACAGATGGATTGGTTGAAAGATTCAACAAAACCATAAAACAAATGTTAAAGAAAGTGGTGGATAGAGATGGAAAGGATTGGGACTGTCTAATTCCCTATTTAATGTTTGCTATTAGGGAGGTACCCCAATCCTCTACGGGTTTCTCACCCTTTGAGTTACTTTATGGGAGACACCCCAGAGGGCTGTTGGATATCGCCAAGGAAACCTGGGAAAGTGAGAGTTCTCCCCACAGGAGTGTGATTGAGCATGTCGCCCTGATGCAAGATAGAATTGCACAGGTAATGCCAATCGTAAAGGAACATTTGGCCCAAGCGCAGTTGGCACAGCAGAGAGTGTACAACCGTGGAGCCAAGACCCGTACCTTTTCCCCGGGGGATAAGGTATTGGTACTTGTCCCTACGGTTGAAAGCAAATTCCTTGCCACATGGCAAGGCCCCTATGAGATATTGGAAAAAGTGAGCGAAGTGAAATACAAGGTCAGACAACCAGGAAGGCGAAAGCCCGAACAGATCTATCACGTTAATCTGTTGAAAGCCTGAAGGGATATGGAATCCCTAGTCGCGGAAACTTTGTCACCAGCTCAATCTGATTGCGTGATTCCTGAGGTTGGAATAGCAGTCACCTTGTCAAACCCCCAACAACAGGAGGTTAAGGAGTTTGTGCTTCGCAACAAGGAGGTTTTCTCTGAGCTGCCGGGACAAACGTCTGGGGTAGAGCATGATATTATTACCCCACCCGGTGAAAGGGTGAAACTAAAACCCTATCGGATCCCGGAGGCCCGACGGGAGGCAATACGTGAGGAAGTACAGAAAATGCTTAAGTTAGGGGTGATAGAGGAGTCCCAAAGTGATTGGTCAAGTCCCATTGTGTTAGTGCCTAAACCGGATGGGAGCTGGCGATTTTGTAACGATTTTCGACAACTGAACAAAGTTACAAAATTTGACACCTACCCCATGCCACGTATAGATGAGTTGATCGACCGGCTGGGAACAGCCCGATACATGACAACTCTTGATCTCACAAAAGGGTATTAGCAAATTCCCCTGGCCAAGTCGGCCAAGGAGAAAAACGCATTTGTAACCCCAGACGGGGCGTTCCAATATAAAAGAATGCCGTTTGGGTTACAGAATGCGCCGGCCACATTCCAGCGGAAAATGGACCAGATACTGAGGCCCCATCAGAAGTATGCTGCGGCTTACATGGATGATGTAATTATCTATAGCACAGATTGGGCCTCACATCTGCCAAAAGTACAAGCAGTCCTAGACTCTATCCGGGAAGCTGGGTTTACGGCCAACCCCAAGAAGTGTACCATTGGGCAGGAGGAGGCCAAATATCTTGGGTACAGCATTGGGAGGGGAGTAATAAAACCCCAAGTCAACAAAGTCGAGGCCATACAGAATTGGCCACGTCCCAACAGCAAGAAGCAGGTATGAGCCTTTCTGGGAATCGCTGGTTATTATCGGCGATTCATTCCCCACTTTGCTTCTCAGGCTGTGCCCCTAACCAACCTGACAAAAGGGAAAGAGTCGGTCATAGTTAAATGGACCCCAGAGGTTGAGGCAGCATTCCAATTCTTAAAAAAAGCCTTATGTAGCCAGCCAGTGTTGTACTCACCAGACTTCTCTAGAGACTTTGCCGTACAAAGTGATGCATCAGACGTAGGGTTAGGAGCAGTATTGTCCCAGGTCTGGAACGGGGAAGAGCACCCAGTCAGCAGGAAATTGAAGTCCCATGTCAAAGTGCCTACCTAGCAGATAGTACCGAAGGGAATCTAGAGCCCACTTCACCGCTAAACACTCCTTCTCAATCGTGGCGTAATTTACCTCATGGGACTTCAATTTCCTGCTGAGGTAAATTACTGGATGCTCTACCCCGTTCCAGACCTGGGATAATACTGCTCCTAACCCAACGTCGGATGCATCACTTTGTACGACAAAGTCCCTAGAGAAGTCTGGTGAGTACAACACTGGCTGGCTACATAAGGCTTTTTTTAAGAATTGAAATGCTGCCTCAGCCTCTGGGGTCCATTTAACCATGACAGACTCTTTCCCTTTTGTCAGGTTGATTAGGGCCACAGCCTGAGAAGCAAAGTGGGGAATGAATCGCCGATAATAACCAGCGATTCCCAGAAAGGCTTGTACCTGCTTCTTGCTAGTGTGACTTAGCCAATTCTGTATGGCCTCAACTTTATTGACTTGGGGTTTTATTACTCCCCTCCCAATGGTGTACCCAAGATACTTGGCCTCCTCCTGTCCAATGGTACACTTCTTGAGGTTGGCCGTAAACCCAGCTTTCCGGATAGAGTCTAGGATTGCTTGCACTTTTGACAGATGTGAGGCCCAATCTGTGCTATAAATAATTACATCATCTAGGTAAGCCGCAGCATACTTCTGATGGGGCCTCAGTATCTGGTCCATTTTCCGCTGGAATGTTGCCGGCGCATTCTGTAAACCAAACTGCATTCTTTTATATTGGAACGCCCCGTCTGGGGTTACAAATGCGGTTTTCTCCTTGGCCGACTTGGCCAGGGGAATTTGCCAATACCCTTTGGTGAGATCAAGAGTTGTCATGTATCGGGCTGTTCCCAACCGGTCGACCAACTCATCTATACGTGGCATGGGGTAAGTGTCAAATTTTGTAACTTTGTTCAGTTGTCGGAAATCGTTACAAAATCGCCAGCTCCCATCCGGTTTAGGCACTAACACTATGGGACTTAACCAATCACTTTGGGATTCCTTTATCACCCCTAACTTAAGCATTTTCTGTACTTCCTCACGTATTGCCTCCCGTCGGGCCTCTGGGATCCGATAGGGTTTTAGCTTCACCCTTTCACCGGGCGGGGTAATAATATCATGCTCTACCCCATACGTTTGTCCCGGCAGCTCAGAGAAAACCTCCTTGTTGCGAAGCACAAACTCCTTAACCTCCTGCTGTTGGGGGTTTGACAAGGTGACTGCTATTCCAACCTCAGGAATTACGCAATCAGACTGAGCTGGTGACGAAGTTTCTGCGACTAGGGATTCCCTATCCCTCCAGGCTTTCAACAGATTAATGTGATAGATCTGTTCGGGCTTTCGCCTTCCTGGTTGTCTGACCTTGTAATTCACTTCGCTCACTTTTTCCATTATCTCGTAGGGGCCTTGCCATTTGGCGAGGAACTTGCTTTCAACCGTAGGGACAAGTACCAATACCTTATCCCCCGGGGAAAAGGTACGGGTCTTGGCTCCACGGTTGTACACTCTCTGCTGTGCCAACTGCGCTTGGGCCAAATGTTCCTTTACGATTGGCATTACCTGTGCAATTCTATCTTGCATCAGGGCGACGTGCTCAATCACACTCCTGTGGGGAGAACTCTCACTTTCCCAAGTTTCCTTGGCGATATCCAACAGCCCTCTTGGGTGTCTCCCATAGAGTAACTCAAAGGGTGAGAAACCTGTAGAGGATTGGGGTACCTCCCTAATAGCAAACATTAAATAGGGAATTAGACAGTCCCAATCCTTTCCATCTTTATCCACCACCTTCTTTAACATTTGTTTTAGAGTTTTGTTGAATCTTTCAACCAACCCATCTGTTTGGGGGTGATACACAGATGTACGCAATTGTGTCACTTTGAACAACTTGCACAGCTCTTTAATAACCTGGGACATAAAGGGTGTACCTTGGTCCGTAAGCAGTTCCTTACAAATACCCACACAGCTAAAAACAAGAGATAGCTCTTTGGCTATGGTTTTGGCCGAGGTATTTCGGAGAGGAATCGCTTCCGGATAACGGGTAGCATAGTCCAATATAACAAAAATGTACTGATGTCCCCTATCGGACCTACCAAATCCATTGCAATCCTCTCAAAGGGAACCTCAATGATGGGAAGAGGTACCAGCGGTTTACGGAAGTGTGGCATCGGTGCCGACCTCTGACACACAGGGCAGGAGGAACAATAATTTTCTGTTTCCTTCATGACCCCAGGCCAATAGAATCTCTGCAATACTCTCTCTCTGGTTTTCTCTGTCCCCAGATGACCTCCAAGAATGTGCCCATGGGCCAAATCTAACACCAACGTCCTGTAAGGTTTGGGCACCACAAGCTGCTCAATGGTTTCTCCTGCCCTTTTAGCCACCCGATACAGTAGGTCCTTTTCCACGATGAAGTATGGGTAAGTGTAGGTCTCATCTGGGTTCACTAACTCGCCATCTATTTCCACTACGTTTTCCTGTGCCTTTATTAGGGTGGGGTCTTTTAACTGTTCTGTGGCAAAATTTTCCTTGTGAACCTCGAGATCAGAAAACTCCACAGACGGCATGTTTTCGTCTGAAGATGTTGGCTCCTCCTCAGTTTCTTGAGTCTCCCCGGCCAATACTGACAAGGGGAATTCTGGCAAGCCCTCATCACTCTCAGAGGAATTCTGGCTATCACATTCCTGGTATATAGGGGCACCAGTGGGGGGCTCAGGATAATCCCATAGTTCCCAGAACTTTGGAAAATCCCTTCCCACAATGGCATCATGAGGCAAGTGAGACACTAACCCCACCTGATGAGAGAGGGTACCTTTGGGGGTCTCAAAACACCCTGTAGTCACCGGATACTCTCGGTGTCCCCATGCACACAAATAACAGCTACCTTGTTATTCCCAGAGACCTCTGTAGTAACTAATTCAGCCTTTATCAGTGTCACCAGGCTACCTGAATCCAGCAACACAACAACATTTCTACCATTAATACACATTTTGCATAAATGTTTCTCAGTTCCCCGAATGGCAGTGCATGCAACTGTCGCAAACAGCGACTGACGTCTGTCCCTTAGAAAGTCACATTGCATGGGTTCATCCACAACCGGGCAATTTGCTGCAATATGTCCCTCTTGTCGGCAGCGGTAGCAAACAATCCTTTTTGCTGCCTCTTGAGCCCCTGACTTCCCAGGCTGTTCTCGCCTGACCTTAGGTAGAACTCCCACCCTCTCACTCTCTCCACCCTCACCCCTTGGAATCATCTTACCCGCCACTGGGGATGGTCTGGCCTTAGGATGGAAAGTCCGTGAGTCTCTGGAAGAGGCAGTCAGGTTCTCTGTAGCTAAGTACTTCTCTACACGATCCACAAGATTATCGGCCGTTTCTGAGTCTCCATGGCTTACCCACTTTTGGATGGCAGTAGGAAGAGCTCTCAAGAAACGATCCATCACAACACGTTCCACAATCTTTGGTGCGGACAAAGTCTCTGGCTGTAGCCACTTCCTGCTCAGGTGAATGAGATCATACATTTGAGACCTGGGGGGTTTTCCAAGCCGGAAAGTCCAGTTATGCACACGCTGAGCCCGGACAGCCAGGGTGACACCCAGCCGTGCCAATATTTCAGTTTTTAGCATCACATAGTCTTTTGCTTGGTCAGGCTCTAGGTCATAGTAAGCTTTCTGTGATTCACCAGTTAACAGAGGAGCCACCAGTCCAGCCCACTGCTCCTTAGGCCACTTTTCTCTTTCAGCAGACCTTTCAAATGTTGTCAAAAACACCTCTGGATCATCCTCTCCAGTAATTTTTGTCAATAAACGACTCACCCCAAAGGACGCAGTATTAGTGGAACTACTTGCCTCACTGGTCTGCGGACGTTGCTGCATTAACGTTTCCATTTGTTGCTTTAGTCTCTGTTCTTGCTTCTGTAACAGGTCTATGAAGCGGGCCTCAGATTGCTGCTGGGCTTTTTGCTGAGCTTCCAGACTCTGTTGCAAAGTTGCATTTGTCTGCTGCTGGGCTGCAAGGCTCTGTTGATGAGCTTGCTGCTGGGCTGCAAGGCTCTGTTGATGAGCTTGCTTCTGGGATGCGAAGCTCTGTTGTTGAGCTACAAGGCTCTTTTGCAAACCTGCATTTGTCTGCTGCTGATTGGCATTTGCTTGAGCCAGCTGTTTCAGTATCTCCTCCATGCTGGCCTTAAAAAAACTGCCTGCATTCTCCACCAACTGTGAGGGGGTTAACTCAGCAGCGGGTGTGTGTGACCCCCTGGATGGGTTCACCACACAAAAACAGGCACAGCAGACAGTGTTAGGAGAAAACAAAAGGGTGTGGTTTTATTTGAACTATATACAGACAAAAAAATACAGCAAATACAGCAAAAACAAAAGAAACAGGAAAAGAAATCCTGGTCAACTTGACCGCTCACTACACACGTTGGTGTCCCTAACTAACAACTGGGTACAGCCTTGTGCTGTCCCAGTCCCTAGCTCCCTGCTTTTAGAAGTTCTTAGCAATAACCACACAGGCTTTGGTTTGGCTCACCGCACAGAGATCACACTCCCCAGACTATCCACACAGATCTGGTTCCAGGTTGGATCATCTCCCTTAGCATACTGGGAGTTCTTGTAGAGGCCCTAATGAGCCCACTTACTTCAGCTGGGCTCATTAACTCTTCCCCTGCAAGACTCCCAGCACTCCCCCTAGTGGTATAAATCGGCATAAAGCCTGAATCTAGGACATATATACCTTCCATCCTGGATGCAACCTGGTGAGTTTACCTGCCTGCTGTCACTATATATATATATATATATATATATATATATATATATATACACACATACATACACACACACAGGTTTTTTATATACATGCGTTTACCAGCCCAAGCGTATGACTTTCTTTACTTCGCTGCTATGGGCTCTAACCCCAGATCTTTTGTAGACCTAGCAACGCCCCTGGTGACGGTGATCAGGAACACTGTTGTTGGAATACACAGGTCTGAGTGCAAAATTTTGTGCAGTTCTGCTTAGAAACTAATCATCTTTCAGGTTTTATTGAACAAGATAAAGTTAGAAGCTGACTGGCTACTATGTACAGCTGCACTAGATTTTGCACTCTTCAGTTTTAGTAGCTCCACTCTTTCTAGCTACACTGGTCTGAGGACACTGCAACTAGCTACAGTATTAGGGCTTGTCCACACATGAAGTTAGGGTGAGTTAAAACCCGGCGTTTGAGCAGAAGTTTTACCACAACCCCTTCAACTGCTAACCCTTTTAGCTGCAGATGCTGACGATGGGGATGTAAATATGCCATGGCTGCAGTGTTTTGCTTTGCAGCCATGGCAGGAATTTATACTGAAAAACAACGAAAACAAGAGAAGGGCGCACCAACCTAGTGCAGTTCCATTATAAACATTTATTAAAAGATAATAAGTGCCACACATAGTACTCACAAATGCATGATGTATACGCACATATCAAAGCTTGGCTGATGGATTTCGAGGGGGAACCCTCTTCCTCAGAGCCACTCTGGATCCGGGGAAGAGGGTTCTCCCTCGAAATGCATCAGACAAGCCATCACAGACTCCATCTGGTCTCCTTGCACTATTGGAGCCTTCAAACAGTCCTGGAGGCGACTTGTCTTCATTTTGCTTTGATATGTGTGTATACATCTTGCGTTTTTGAGTATTATGTGTGTCACTTTTTATCTTTTAATAAATGTTTATAATGGAATTGTACTAGGTTGTGCGCCCTTCTCTTGTTTTCGTTGTTTTTCAGTATTTTTGGATACCCATGGTCCTGAGAGGGCAGCAAGACCCAAGGCTTAGACAATAAGGACTAGACACACTTCCTTCCCTTGAGCATTACACCTAAGCGCTGGAGAGTTACTTTCTTGGATTTTCAGGAATTTATACCGCCTGTTGCTTTCGGCAGGTGTACTGCCCACCAATCATGACTTATTCAAGTGAATGGTGGTGTTTGGTCCTAGGAGTTAAAGCAGGCAATACAACACCACCTTGCCACCTGTAAAATGCTCTTTGAAGAGTGATCCAAACACATATCACTCTTCAGAGAGCCCCACATATGCTTTATGATGGCATTAATACTTATGTGGTGGTGATTGAGACACTGAGACTGGTTGCACTGACATTTACTGATGTGGTGGTGATCAGAGACAATGACAATGACAAACAGTGATATCAGAGAAGCTAGCCATTGTAGGTGATAACCGTCACAGCAGTAGAACATCACCATAGTGACACTTCACTACTCCGGTGATTGTACAAATTTAAAAACATTGTTGTGTTTACATTCCGCTTCCCTGCGGCCTAACTTGTAACTGCAGACAATAAGTACTAACAAAGAAGGCATCTGCTCTTCAAGCTATGGTTGCTGTATGAACCAGGCCCAAGGACTGAAGCCTAGTACACACGGCCGAGAATCTCGTCGTTTTTCTCGACGAGATTCTTGTCAAGCTTGATGGGATTCTTGTCAAGCTTTCCTTACATACACACTGTCAATTCCAAATCTCGTCGTTGTAAAGCGCGGTGACGTACAACACGTACGACGGCAGTATAAAGGGGAAGTTCGATTCCAATGGTGCCACCCCTTGGGCTGCTTTTGCTGATCTCGTGTTACCACGTGTTAGTAAAAGTTTGGGGAGAGACGATTCGCGCTTTTCAACCTCGTGCTTTTCAGTCCGTTACAGCGTGACGAATGTGCTATCTCCATTACGAACGCTAGTTTTACCAGAAGGAGCGCTCCCGTCTCATACTTGATTCTGAGCATGCGCGATTTTTTAAGACTCGGAAAAGCATACACACAAATGGTTTTCTCGTCGGGAATCCCAACGAGAAAAACGAGAACCCTGATGAGAAAATAGAGAGCAGGTTCTCTATTTTTGTCATCGAGATTCTCGGCAGTTTTCTCGACGAGAAACCATACACACGAACGGCTTTCTCGGCAAGAAAGCTCTCCCAACAGTTTTCTTGTTGTTTCTTGCCGAGAAAACCGGTCGTGTGTACGAGGCCTTAGGGTTTGACATGACAGGATAAGAAATTTACATAAGCTTCTATTTGTTCTGTTAACCAATGTTTTAATTTGCAACCCCATGGAAAAGTACAAAAATAATACTTTGTAGGATACATCTCTAGCAGACTAATGGGAACAGTAATGTAGAAACGAGTAGCTGGAAAATTGCACATTCTTCTTGATGATTAGAGTAATTTATAATAAGGAGTTTTTATATTATTTTAGCTCTACCTTTCAACTTTGATTTTTATGATATGAACAAGGATGGTGTTATAACGCTGGCTGAACTGTCAAATGTCACAGAGACACAGATAGATGATGCAAATGAACCATTTAAATGTGCTGACAAAAGCGGTAAGATTTTTTACTAATTAACACGTAAAGCTAACGTATTTTCTATTATTTATACCCTTTCTTTAAAGGCCAGTTAACACTAATATGGCCAGAGATTACTGATACCTAAATGCCAGGCCCAGTTTTGCAGTGTCATCATATATCAGTTAACTTGACAATAGCACTGTAACTAATTTTAACACCTACAGTATATGTTTAAGGACATAAAACAACATACCAAAGGAAAGTCTTATAAGAAAAACCCATCTATGTTTTATTATAGACAATCGGCCCTAAAAATATTTATTTCTGTTTCAAAGTAAGGTATTTTTATTACTGTAATTGTATCTGACGATTACAGTATAAAAAGAGAAGTATGGCCACAGCTTTTTTTGGCCATACTTATTTACTGGGTCACGGGAGTGCACTTAATTTTGCTTTTCTGTGACCCAGAATCAGCTTACGTCACAGAGTTGCTCCAGGCTTTAGAAGGATCCCAACCACGTTTTCAGGAACCACCCAGATGTCCGTTTGACATTTGGCTCAGCATCTGAAAGCTGGAGCCACCTGTTCCTGCCCCCTCCCTAGCCCGGCACTCCAGTGAGCGCTGGAGGGCAGTCATTGCTCTGAGCGGACCAAGAACTGAGTGATCAGCGGCCATGTGATTGCTCAGTTTTTGGGCTTAGAGCCGGCAGGGACAGCTGCAGCATTAGACTGATGCTTCACCATGGAGGTGAGTATTGATGTCCATACAGCTCCTTTAAATAAATTTACACTGCCATTTTCAGGCTGCAAAAGGTATCTTCAATGCCATGTGCAGACTTAAAGTTTTTTTTTCAATTGAAGCCTTCAGCCTACACGTGATCACTTATAGCTGGCGTAGCAATCACATGATCAGGAACCACTTTGATTGGTTCCCGATCAATGTGCAGGCTGGTATGAACAAGCCCTAACTTTCAATGTGTGTACTGTACATGTCTGTCAATGTATGTATAACGTTGCCTATATTTTCTTTTCTAGGGGACCATCTTCTATCAGAAAAGGAATTTCAAGATGCCCCTTGGGTATTTGCTATTCCTTAGGCTAGTATAAACTTCAGAGGATCATTACAAAGGAGAAACAGAGGCCTTTTAAAATAAAACACTAGTGCAAATGTTTTACAACTTTTGGATAGAGTAGAGAATCGTTTGAAACTCCATACTGCTATACCCACTGGTGAGATTGGCCACCACTTCCTGACCCAAAGGCACAGCAGGAATGAGAAGAAATCTCACTAAAGTGAAAGGAAAGAATGTTCCCCTGGGCACAAGGTGGTTTGGAATCTCCAAGCAAGGACTCAGATAGCAGTATAAACCAGAAATAAAATTGTCAAGAGTTATTCGTTAAAGCAACTCTGTCACTTGCAAAAAACATTAAAATATGGGCTGCCGTTAAAGGAAAAACAGAATACGTTCTCTATGCCCACACTACTAACCTTTGCTGTCTTGAAGAGCTACAGTGGCTATAGGATCTTTTATATCCAACACACTTTTGGGTGTGTTGGATCCCCGGACGGTTATCCACAAAATACTGTGGTTTGATCCATCAGCATCTACCTCACTAGTGTGTCCTGTAGTGACTTAGCAAATTAAACCACTGTGCTTAGTGGGGGATAGTGATGAGCCGAACACCCCCGGGTTCGGTTCGCACCAGAACCCGCAAACGGACCGAAAGTTCGCACGAACTTTAGAACCCTATTAAATACAATGGATGCGAACGTTCAAAATCTAAAGTGCTATTTATAACGACTAATATGCATGTTATTGTCCTAAAAAGGGTTTGGGAACCCGGGTTCTGCACCAGGGGACATGTATCAATAAAAAAAAAAGTTTTAAAAACGGCCGTTTTTCGGGAGCAGTCATTTTAATGATGCATAAAGTGAAAAAAAAAGTCAAATATTCCTTTAAATATCGTACCTGGGGGGTGTCTAAAGTATGCCTGTGAATTGCCACGTGTTTCCCGTGTTTAGAACTGTCCCTGCACAAAATTAAATTTCTAAAGGAAAAAAAGCCATTTAAAACTGCTTGCGGCTTTAATGTAATGTCTGGTCCCGGTAATATGGATGAAAATCTTTAAGAAAAATGGCATAGCTACCCCATCACAGCCCCCCCCCACCCCAGCCCATTACCAGCCCCTTTGGGTCTTGTATGGATATTAAGGGGAACCCCGCACACAAAATAAAAAAGGCCCTATATACTCTGAACAGCCGTATACAGGTGGTGCATACAAGACAGGGACTGTAGGTTTGTTCTTATGTAGAATCTGTTTGTAATTTTGAACAGGTACATTGTTTAAGTGTAGCTCCAGCCAAAAAATCTATTTTTAAGCTTTTTGGAAAACATAGGGAAGGGTTATCACCCCTGTAACATTTGTTTTGCTGTCTGTGCAGTGTGCACCTGTTCAGAACAGTTCACCTCACTTTCCGTCCTAATGACAAATGTGTTTTGAAAATTTGGGGTTTTTATTGAAACAAGAATTGGTGATAAAGCATCAGTGGAGAGGAGACACTTTTTTTCCCATATTAACTCTTACAGGAGAGAATTTCCCTTCCTAGGGGTAGATTTCCTCTCACTTCCTGTTGTATCCTTCCGTTTGCAAGGAGGAGTCGTTTGTAAGTTGGATGTTTGAAAGTAGGGGCCTGCCGTATATACTCAGCTGAAATTTGCCCCTTACATGTTGGTGTTGCCACAACACTGTGAGCCCTCACAGTTACTCTTGGTGGGCGCATGAATGGGCCCTGCTGTGAATTATTAGATCAAGAATTGTAATTGCATGCCCCTGTTGAACAGGGGCTGAAAAATTGGGCCTTTGGTGGTGGTGGTGGTGGTGGTGTTGACACAACACTGTAAGGCCTCACAGTTAGTCTTGGTGGGCGCAGGAATGGGCCCTGCTGTGAATTATTAGATCAAGAATTGTAATTACATGCCCCTGTTAAACAGGGGCAGAAAAATTGGGCCTTAGGCACTGGTGCCACAACACTGCAACCCCTCACAGATACTGTACTTGGAGCACAGCAATGAGCCCTGTTGCAAAGTATTGCATCAAAAATTGTAATTACACGCCCCTGTTAAACAGGGGTTGAAAAATTGGGCCTTAGCCACTGGTGCTGGTGCCACGACACTGCAACCTCTCCCAGATACTCTAGTTGGAGTGCAGGAATGAGCCCTGCTGCAAAGCATTGCATAAAAAATTTTAATAACACGCCCCTGTTAAACAGGGGCTGAAAAATTGGGCCTTAGCCACTGGTGGCGGCACCCAGAAACAAAAATGTTCCTCCAAGCTATCATCATCAATCGGATCATTGAGGAGGAGGAGGATAGTCAGTCAACATAACAGGACAGTCTCTCAGCATCAGCATCAGTCTTGAAGGGATGTGACATTTGAAAATAAATCAGTCTGTTATATCAGCTTCAACTGTTTGGTAGCTGGTGGTGATCCAAGACTGGTTCATCTTTATGAAGGTCAGTCGATCAACAGAGTCGGTGGACAGGCGCACCCTGTGATCCGTGACAAATCCTCCAGCAGCACTGAATGTGCGTTCTGAAAGAACGCTGGATGCAGGACAGGCCAGTAGCTCAATTGCATACTGTGCAAGCTCTGGCCAGTGATCCATCCTCAAGACCCAGTAAGCCAGAGGATTTTCGGTGGGGAAGGTGTCCAAGTCTGACCTTGCCCCTAGTTATTCCTGCACCATGTATATCAGACGCTGGCGATGGTTGCTGGAACCGATCATACCTAGGGGCTGCGGACTAAAGAATTGTCTGAACGCATCGGTCAGACGGCCACCTTCCCCACCGCTTCTTCTTTGACTGACCGAAGCCTCAGCAACTCGTTGTCCAGGACCAGGAGTTTGTAACCTCCCAGTCTCTGGGAACGCGTTGCACAGACCTTTCTGCAAGGCCTCCCGGAGTTGTCTCATCCTCTGCTCCCTCTGCGACGGTAAGATAAGGTCTGCAACCTTACCCTTGTACCGTGGATCAAGGAGAGTGGCCAGCCAGTAATGGTCCCTCTCCTTGATCCGAAGAATACGAGGATCCTTCCGCAGACTTTGCAGGATCAGGGAGGCCATGCAGCGTAGGTTAGCTGAGGCATTCGGTCCGGAGTCCTCTGGGTCACTAAGGACGACATGATCCGCAGCCACCTCCTCCCAGCCACGTACAAGTCCACTGGTTTCTTGGGACTGTAAATCATCCCTAAAAGACTGCTGCTGATGATGCTGAGTGCCAGGCTCCACCTCCATGCTGACACAATCCTCCTCCTCCTCCTCTTCTTCCTGTGCAATGGGTGGGACAGAAGGAACACTGTCTGGGTAAAGGGGGCCTTGAGAGGCAAGGAAGTCCTCCTCTTCCTGCCTCTGTTCTGCCTCAAGTGCCCTGTCCATTATTCCATGCAGCGTATGTTCCAACAGGTGGACAAGAGGTACAGTGTCACTGATGCATGCACTGTCACTGCTCACCATCCTCGTGGCCTCCTCAAATGGTGCCAGGACAGTGCATGCATCCCTGATCATGCCCCACTGGCGTGGTGAAAAAAACCCGAGCTCCCCTGACCCTGTCCTGGTGCCGTAGTCGCACAGGTACTCATTGATGGCCCTCTTCTGCCTGTGCAGCCGCTGCAGCATGGCCAACGTTGAGTTCCACCTGGTGGGAATGTCACGTATAAGGCGGTTCTTGGGCAGGTTCAACTCCTTTTGCAGCTCAGCCAGGTGAGCACTGGCATTATAAGATCTGCGGAAATGCACACAGACTTTCCTGGCCTGCCTCAGGACATCCTGTAAGCCCGGGTACCTGCCCAAGAACCGCTGCACCACCAGGTTAAGGACGTGAGCCACACAGGGCACATGGGTCAGTTGTCCCTGTCGGAGAGCGGAGAGGAGGTTGGTGCCATTGTCGCAAACTACCATTCCTGGCTTAAGCTGGCGTGGCGTCAACCACCTCTCGGCCTGCCCCTGCAGAGCAGACAGAACCTCTGCCCCAGTGTGGCTCCTGTCCCCCAAACACACCAGCGCAAGCACGGCATGGCATCTTTTTGCCTGCGTACTTGCGTAGCCCCTTGAACGCCTACGGAGCACCGCTGGTTCCGAGGACAAAGCACAGGAAGAGGCCATGGAGGAAGAAGAAGAGGAGGGGATGGAGGACAGAGGTGTGTCAAAACCAGTAGTAGCATTTTGGAGGCGTGGCGGTGGAACAACCTCCAACACTACTGCACCTTGTCCTGCATCCTTCCCAGCTGCCAAAAGAGTGACCCAATGGGCCGTGAAAGAAAGGTAACGTCCCTGTCCATGCCTGCTGGACCATGAGTCAGCGGTAATATGTACCTTACCGCTGACCGCCCTGTCCAGCGAGGCCAAGACATTGCCTTCCACATGCCGGTAGAGAGCCGGAATCGCCTTCCGTGAGAAAAAGTGGCATTTGGGAACCTGCCACTGAGGAACCGCACATTGCACAAACTCACGGAAGGGGGCTGAGTCTACCAACTGAAAAGGCAGCAGTTGAAGCGTAAGCAATTTAGCCAAGCTAGCATTCAACCGCTGGGCATGTGGATGGCTGGGAGTGAACTTCTTTCGACGGTCCAGCAGCTGGGGCAGGGAAATTTGCCTGCTAGAATCGGACGTCGGTGTACTGCTAGCAGAGTGCCCGCAAGTACTTGGCTGTGACACACCTAATTCTACACCTTCATTCCTCTCAGAGCAGGTTTCAGAGAGGACTGAAGGTATAGTGGGGTTGGAGATCCCAGCTGATGCGGTGCAAGAAGAGGTCCGCTTTGTTCTTTGGTGTGGGTCTTTAAGGTAGGCTTGCCAACGAGCTGCATGGCATGTCAACATATGTCTGGTCAAGCATGTGGTGCCCAAGCGGGTGATGTTTTGGCCACACGATATACGCTTGAGACATATGTTGCAAACAGCAGCTGTGCGATCTGATGCACTCGACTCAAAAAAGGCCCACACCAAAGAACTTTTTGAATAACGGGCAGAGGCAGCGCCCTGCACAGGCAGAGCTCTGCGGTGTGATTCCGTCGGTGTGCTGCCCTTACGCTGGCCCCCCGAGGGCATCCTGCCTCGTTGGAGATGTGCCTCCTCCTCATCCTCCTCCTCCTCCTCTCTCCTATTAGGCACCCACGTGGAGTCAGTGACCTCATCATCCCCTCCCTCCTCATCACTGGAGCCAATCTGGCAGTATGCTGCAGCTGCTGGAACATGACTGTCAGATTGGTGTCCTTCTTGAGCATCCCCTCTCTCTGCTCTCACGCTACTGCCTTCCTCTAGCTGGGTATCATCATCAGACCCTTTGAAACGCTGGGCATCCTCCTGGAGCATGTACCCAACACTGTGCTCAAACAGTTCGGGGGACTCCTCAGGAGGACATGGTTGGTCTAGGGAAGGAGTGACTGATGATGACATTGATACCAGGGAAGAGGACGCTTTGGCAGCTGCTTTGCCAGTACCCTGAGCCTGGGTGAGAGAGGATGAGGAGGATGAGGAGGGCTTGGTCATCCACTCTACCAAGTCTTCGGCATGATGCGGCTCAACACGTCCAGCTGCCGACAAGAAGGACAAGCGTGTCCCATGGCCACGTGCTGATGGCGATGCACCGCATCCACGACCAGCACTGTTGTCTCTAGACCCAGAGCCTGCTTGCCCTCTTTTATTGGCTCCTGACTGTCTGCCTCTCCTTGTTTGCCTTCCAGACATTCTAATGGCCTGCAGGGAAATGGGAAAAGCAGCAATAAGGCCTAGCTTCAGGAGTATATTTTGCAGGAATCACACTACGCCTGCTGTAGGTGCTGCAAATGCCTGTTGGTGTAACACACCAGGAAAAAGCAGCAATACAGGCTAAGTTCAGGTGTAATATGATCAGGAGGCACACTCCGCCCGCTGTAAGTGCCGCAAATGTCTGTTGGTGTAACACACCAGGAAAAAGCAGCAATACAGGCTAAGTTCAGGTGTAATATGATCAGGAGGCACACTCCGCCCGCTGTAAGTGCCGCAAAATCCTGTTGGTGTAACACACCAGGAAAAAGCAGCAATACAGGCTAAGTTTAGGTGTAATATGATCAGGAGGCAAACTCCGCCCGCTGTAAGTGCCGCAAATGTCTGTTGGTGTAACACACCAGGAAAAAGCAGCAATACAGGCTAACTTCAGGTGTAATATGGTCAGGAGGCACACTCCGCCCGCTGTAAGTGCCGCAAAATCCTGTTGGTGTAACACACCAGGAAAAAGCAGCAATACAGGCTAAGTTCAGGTGTAATATGATCAGGAGGCACACTCCGCCCGCTGTAAGTGCCGCAAAATCCTGTTGGTGTAACACACCAGGAAAAAGCAGCAATACAGGCTAAGTTCAGGTGTAATATGATCAGGAGGCACACTCCGCCCGCTGTAAGTGCCGCAAAATCCTGTTGGTGTAACACACCAGGAAAAAGCAGCAATATAGGCTAAGTTCAGGTGTAATATGATCAGGAGGCACACTCCGCCCCCTGTAAGTGCCGCAAAATCCTGTTGGTGTAACACACCAGGAAAAAGCAGCAATACAGGCTAACTTCAGGTGTAATATGATCAGGAGGCACACTCCGCCCGCTGTAAGTGCCGCAAATGCCTGTTGGTGTAACACACTAGGAAAAAGCAGCAATACGGGCTAACTTCAGGTGTATAATGTGCAGGAGGCTTAGCAACAATGACACTGACACTGTCCCCTGCCTATCCTTCTCTCTCCCTGCACACAAGGTTTATCAAAGTATATGACACTGACACTCTCCCTGCCTATCCTTCTCTCTCCCTGCACACAAGGTTTAGCAAAGAATATGACACTGACACTGTCCCCTGCCTATCCTTCTCTCTCCCTGCACACAAGGTTTATCAAAGTATATGACACTGACACTCTCCCTGCCTATCCTTCTCTCTCCCTGCACACAAGGTTTAGCAAAGAATATGACACTGACACTGTCCCCTGCCTATCCTTCTCTCTCCCTGCACACAAGGTTTATCAAAGTATATGACACTGACACTCTCCCTGCCTATCCTTCTCTCTCCCTACACACAAGGTTTAGCAAAGAATATGACACTGACACTCTCCCTGCCTATCCTTCTCTCTCCCTACACACAAGGTTTAGCAAAGAATATGACACTGACACTCTCCCTGCCTATCCTTCTCTGTCCCTACACACAAGGTTTAGCAAAGAATAGATTTGACACTGTCCCTGCCTATCCTTCACTTTCCCTGCTCCGGAACACACTACACGAGGCCGCCGCGCTGGCGGCCTTTTATAGTGTGGGGCGTGTACTAAACCCCCTTAGCTATAATTGGCCACAGGCATCCTGCCTGTGGCCAATCATTGCTCTCCTCGCTGCTGGCGCTGTGATTGGCCAAGCATGCAGGGTCACAGTGCATGCTTGGCCAATCACAGCGCTGGGATTACACTGCAATGGCGCAGTGTATTGTGGGCCATTCACGTCACCCGAATTTGGCGCGAACGGCCCAAATCGTTCATTGTTCGCCGAACGCGCGAACAGCCGATGTTCGAGTCGAACCTATGTTTGACTCGAACACCGAGCTCATCCCTAGTGGGGGACTAGACATCCAACACACCCAGACGTGTCGGATGCTAAAGATATTTCAGCAAACCTAGCTCTTCAAGAGATGGAAGATTGTCAACAGGAAAGGCAAGTCTTTCCTTTACAGCGTTATTTCCTTTCCAGACGTTATTTTCACATTTTTATTTTAGCGGCAGAGTTGCTAAATGCCTTTCAATGAATTTGGTTTCAAAATCACTTGGCAATCAATTTGCTATAAGCAAATTGATTAACAATGCATTTTAACTGAGAATTTCAGGCTGTTATTTAGAACAAATGGGGGGGGGTGGGGGGAATTCCTTCATGATCCCCCAGGAGGCAATCAGATATACCCTGGATCAACTACCCCTGGTGTTACCTATTTAGTATCCAGTTATAGTTTGTGCTTTTAAGATTGCATCCAGCTCTTTTTTTAAACAATCTACTGAGGTGGACAGAATTAGTTCTTGAGGGAGTCTATTCTACCCTTTCACTGCTCTCACTGTGAAGAAGCCTTTCCGTATGTGAAGGTAAGATCTCTTTTCCTCCAGATATAAGCAGCAGTGGAGGCCCGTAATGCAGGGTGCAGCCCCCCTATCCATGCGTCTGTCCCTCTAATCTACATGCAGGGCGCCGGACGCATGGATTCCAATGTTTTTTTTTGAAGAACGTAATTAGAGCCCCTAATAGGCTTCAAAAAAGGATGGGCTGTCACCCAGTTGTGTGACAATAGCAAATGAATATTCACTATTGCCACACTGATTCTCCCCCTGACCAATCAGGAAGCAGGTCTTAAAGACCCATTTCCTGATTGGCCAAAAGGAGTAGCGATACTATTGGCCTAGGAGGAGGGAGGCAACGCACGGCCACCGTGATGCCGAGGAGGAGACGCAGGGGAAGCCGTCACCCGGAGGGAAGCATTGCCTGCGCCATAGATGGAGTAAGTGCGGGGCTGGTAACCCGACCGACCGGGGGGAGGTGCGGGTGACCCGACTGACCAGGCTTTGTACAGGGGCAAAATGTTCTCTCTCTCTGGAGTCTATACCTCTTTTAATACAAGAAAGCATTTTGCTAGCTTTAGAAACCGCAGCTTGGCTTTGCATGCTATTATTAAGTCTGTGATCTACCAGAACACCCAGATCCTTTTCCACCATTGACTCCTCCAGCTGTTCCCCTTCTAGTGTGTATGATGCGTGCCTATTTTTAGCCCGAAGTGCATAACTTTACACGTATCCACAAAAGTTGATATTAAAGGTTTTTTTTTTTTTTAAATAGCAAGCATCTTATACTTACCTGCTCTGTGTAATGGTTTTGCACAGAGCAGCCCCAATCCTCCTCTTCTTAGGTTCCCTGCCTGTGCGCCTTGATCCTCCTTTTCTCCCCCTATAGCAAGCTGCTTGGGGTGTGGGGATGAGCCCCATTCTGTGGCCCAAGCCCCACCCCCTGTTCCTCCTCACTGGCTGTGATTGACAGCAGTGGCACATAGTTGCCCAATTAAATAGTACATAGAGTTTGGATTGTGGGTTGGAGACATCCTGTAAGAACATAATTCCACTGAACCTTGGGGTACACCACTAATAACCGCTGACCCCTCAGAGTATGAGTCATTAATCAATAATCTCTGAATACAGTCTTTTAGAATTTTTTCCATCCATTTACAAACTGAATTTTCTAAGCGTGTAGAGATTAATTTGGCATTAGACGTAGGGAAATGTGTCAAATACTTTGGCCAAATCCATGTATAATATGTCCACAGACACTCCTTTGTCTGAGTTTTTGCTTACTTCCTCTTAAAAATAAATCAGATTTTTTTTTTTTTTACAACTTTCGTCTTTCATGATACCATGCTCTTGCTTGCTGTTATTTTCTAGCAAAACCTCCTCTATGTGTTCTTTTAATAAAGTCTCTGGTATCTTACCAGCTATGTAAGTAAAACTAACCTATCTGTAGTTACTTGGTAAAAACTGTGATCCCTTTTTAAATCTAGGGACCACATTTGCCTTATGCCATTCCAGTGGTACCATGCCAGTCATTAAAGAATCTCTAAAAATTAGAAACAATGGCTTAGATATAACAGAGCTCAGCTCTTTGAGGACTATTGGGTGAAACCATCTGGTCCAGGTGCTTTAGTCACCTTTATTTTGTCTAAATGTTTCTGGGCCATGTAAATTTTGAGCCATTGTGGGTCATTTGGGGCTATGTCAATATTATCCCAATAAAGGACTTGAGCCTTGACATTTATATACACAGCTGAAGAAGGTATTTAATATATTTGCCTTCTCTATGTCCCCCAGTAAGCAACTCAAAATGATCTAGTAAAGGGCCAACATGCTCAGATCTGGCCTTTTTGCAGGTAATATATTTGAAGATTTTTTGGCGGTTTGTCCTACTCTCTTTTGCAACATTTTTTTTACATATTCTGTTATATTCTTTGTAACTTTTAAATGATGATAGTGTTCCTTCATTTTTTTATTTTCTAAAAGCTCTTTAACCATTTTAACATTGTTCCTGCAGTAGAAATTTTTGAATGACTTCTGCAATGCAAGTTCAAAACTCTGCTCTTTTTAAGCAATATGCCCCTGGCACAATCTTCACATCCTACACATTTCCTAGCGTGTCAAATGCCTATTGCATCACTGCAGTCAATAGTTCCTCCTGTGGGCCCCTTTGACACTACTCTGTCCTGTGGTAATGTAGGGGCTGGCAAGAGAAACTGTTGAGGAGAACTTTATCACAAAATGTGAGGATAATCAACTGTATCTAAATCAAAGGAGCTGGTTGTGGATTTTGATAAGGAGGGACTCCTGTTTCCATCTGAGGAGTTGGTGTGGATGTAGTGTCTGGGGGTGCACATAGTTAATAAACTAAACTGGAGCAATAAAACTGAAGTGCTCTATAGGAAAGGCAAGAACCACTCCTATTTTCTGAGGAGGCTGAGCTCTTCTAACATCTCCTGGACAATGCTGAAGATGATTTATGAGTCTGTGGTGGCCAATGCTTTCCTGTATGCAGTAAAATGCTGGGGAAGCAGACTTCGGGTAGCTGATACCAACAGACTCAATAAGCTGATTCGCAAGGCCAGTGATGTTGGATTGGAGTTGGAATCTTTACCAACAGTGTCAGAGAGGAAGATGTTGTCCAAGGTACGTTCAAGTCTTAAGCCTCGTTCACACGGTCGGACTTCCATTGGACTTTTCCGTGGATTTTTGTCCGAACGGAGTTGGCAGGGCACACCCATAGCATACACACCACAGGACTTTTCTGCAAACTTTCTCAAAACTTTTTGCAACATCACATGTTTTTTCTGCTCTTTTCTGCTCTTTACCGCCACCCTTTGGTCAACTTCTGGTATTGTTGGTTGATTTTAACATTAGTTGTTTTGTCCATCGGACAAAAGTCCTATGGTTTTCTGTACACACGGTAGGACTTTGCTCCATCAGACTTTTGTTGGGCAAAAGTTTGTCCGTTTGCAGACCCAACATTTGTCCGATGAAAACAAAACCAAACGAAAAAAAGTTTGTCCGATGGAGCGTACACGCGGTCGGATTGTTGGTCCAACTTGCTTAAAACGAAGTTTGTTGGGCAAAAGTCCGACCGTGTGTACGGGGCTTTAGACAACTCGTCCCACCAACTTCACAATACACTGGTCAGTCTGCGGAGTACTTTCAGTGATAGATTGTTAAAACCATTGCGACACAGGAAATAATTTTTGCCAATGGCCCTAAAATGAATCCCCTTCCACACAGAGCGGACTCCGCTTGCTCAGTAGGGCATCTGTCCGCTGATCCCCCGCTGGATAGAGCAGAGCTGGTGGGTTACAGGTCCGTGTCCACTCCGCTTATGCAGAGCGGACACGGACACAGTGACCTCTGCTATATGGGTAGTCATATGTAAATGGACCTGCTGTCCATTCACAACCCATTGCTGTCTGATCTGCCCAGATAGAGGGGAACAGATCCCCTTCCATTTGTTTTTGGTGGATTGGAGGTAGGCGGATGTAAACAGACACAAGTCCTGATACATCCACGCTTCATAGAGGAGGATGGCCCAAACGCGGCTGCCTGAAAAACAGACTAGCAGCCCCGATCGGATTGCTCATGTGAAAGGGGCCATATATAATTTTCTGTGTGTGCTGGATGTGAGGATTTTAATCTTGTTTATGATTACTATTTTTATGTAGCTTTTAATTGTAGCGATACCTTCAACTAAGAAGGCCGCAAATTTAGTTTGGGCCCTGAAAACAGCTCCGCCAACCCCCGGCAATGTACTCGACCCCCTACTGGCACAGTTAGTATTGGCAGAAATATATCTATTCTTATACTGTATGAGTAACCCAGACACCAAGACAATAATAGTATAAAAAGGTATATGATTTACTTAAGCTTTTGATAAGAAAGGGGTTAACATTGGTAACAGTTTACAGGTAATATATATTGCAGAGCCCTGCCGCACTAACACACTATGCACATGGAGTGAACAGTAACAAGTGCGCCACGTGGGCGACCGTTAACTAGGCGTCCTGTGGCGCAGTAACCAAATGAACTTGCTAGCTGACCAGGCCTGGCTCAGATATCTATAACTTAGTCTATAGGGGATGATGTTCTTTTCTTCACCGGCAGGTCTTTAACGGTGGTGCACATTAACAGAGTATATTTGTAATCCAATGGGAAAGGGTAGAGATGGAGTAAGTACTTTACTATGTAAAGTGTTAGTTCAGCTCCTTTGAGGTCCTCTAATGAGAGTATCAGAAATAACTTGTGGGCCACGGCAGTCTATAGGCCTATTAGCAACAACAGTATATGGCTTGGGCATACGCCCTCTCACCCGCCCGGACATGGTTCCAGTCCGGGGAACTTCCACCGACTGTGTCACACACACACACAGTGTCTCCAGCGATCGGGTCCCCGATCCGGTCCAGGCTGTAGACAAGCGAAGTCCGGAGCCACCCAGGCTCGCAGTGGGGTGGAAGGCTCTTTGGTGCTGCGCAAGGTCTCAGGCTTCAGGCCTTGCACTCCGACACATCCGCACAGGAGGATCAGTCTCTGAAGTCTCGTGTCCCAAAGAGGCCGAGCGCAGCCGCGCCTCCCCCGTATATAACCCCTCCCATGAGTCTCTGCGGTGAACACTGCCGAATGGGGTTCTGGGTGATGTAGTCTCCGGGAAGTAAAAGGGGAACACCCCGCTACACACTCCTCCCACTTGAACTCTTTGGTCCCCAAAGATAAACTTTAACCAAAACTATGTACAACTCTAGACAATTCTGCAAACGAAGTTGGTATAGGGAATTCCCACCAAAACTGAGGGGTAGAACTCCCTCGCCCACAGGTCACATTATCATGGGTGGCCTGCCTAACTGTGCCAGAGAGTGAGTTGGGGTTGCCCTCCACCAAATGGACAGTGGAGGGATCTGGATTCTCAGCATTTCTCCTAGCAGTAACTACAGAGTCCTCCGAGCTATTCCCCATTTGTGGGTAGGTCAGGTTCTTAGGAGGCCGGATGACTCTTCGAGCCCTTTGCTCTCTTGGGACTTCTGGCTCTGGCGCCACAGGCTCCTCTTCTTCTGAGTAATTATCACAGGCATCTTCCCAGTGATCTGATGAAGGACTAGATGGGACGAACTCTGTGGCCTCTGGGTTCAGTGTTCCATCTGGAGTGTCTTCAGTGGGTGGAAGATCTATAGTAGAAGTTCCTGGAGTTGGGGAAGGCCACAGCCAATCAAGTTCTCTTTCTTCATCTCCACTAAGTTGAGAGGCCTCTCCATCTTCAGGTCGTGAGGTCTGTGACCGAGTATTCGGCCTGGGAGTATCCAGAATAGAGACCGGTTCAGGGGAATCTCTCACGGGAGGTATCCTGACTGCCTCAGCAAGTGGGAGCAGGTGGTTTCGATGCCACGTCTTCAATGGGCCTACCTTTCCTTCTGGCTTCAACTTGTAGACAGGTAGGCCCAGCAACTTCCTACAGACGACATAGGGTTTAGATCTCCATCTGTCTGCAAGTTTGTGTTTCCCAGGGACCTCCAGATTGCGTAACAGTACTCTATCCCCGGGCTGTAGGTCTTGAATCCGGACCTTCAAGTCGAAGTTTCTTTTATTTCGAGCTCCTCTTTGATCTGAGGCTGCTTGAGTTTGTTCATAGGCCACTTTCAGGCTGTGTCTGAGCCTGTCCACATATCCTTTGTGGGATGTGGCTGAGGAATGGTCCAGAGAGGTGCCAAAGGCCAAGTCCACAGGTAGTCTCGCCTCTCTCCCAAACATGAGTCGATATGGGGAGTAGCCTGTAGCATCACTAGTGGTGCAGTTGTAAGCATGTACTATGGCTGCTATGTGTTTGCTCCAATGTTTCTTCTTCTCACTTTCCAGAGTCCCCAACATGTTGAGCAAGGTTCGGTTAAACCTCTCCGGCTGAGCATCTCCCTGTGGGTGGTAAGGTGTAGTTCGAGTCTTCTTGATTCCCAACGAATCTAAGAGCTTCCGGATCAGCCGACTTTCAAAGTCCCTTTCTTGATCTGAATGAAGTCGCTGGGGCAGCCCATAATGGACAAAATACTTCTCCATGAGTATCTTGGCTACAGTGGAAGCCTTCTGGTCTTTGGTTGGAAAAACTTGGGCACACCGGGTGAAATGATCGGTTATCACCAGAACATTTCCCAGTCCACTCAGGTCGGGTTCAAGGCAGAGGAAATCAATGCATACCAGATCCATTGGGCCTTGACTTTGTAGATGGCCCATTGGGGCAGCTTGATGAGGCAAAGTCTTCCTCTGGATGCAACGTGCACATGAGTGGCAGTACTCTTCTACCTTGGCCCTCATGCAGGGCCAATAGAACCGACTCCTGACAAGTTGAAAGGTCCTTTCAGCCCCTAGGTGGCCATGATTGTCATGCAGTTGCCATTTATCTTCTGAGTCATCAGAGGGGCCCCTTCGGTAGACCACTCCCTGATGTACCTGCAACCTGTCCCACTCTTTCCTCAACAGGCGAGCTTCTTTTGAGGGATGACGCAGGAGTCTGTTTGGATCCTGATTCTCCAGGGCCTCCAGAACCAATTTCCCCATGGGATCTTCTAATTGGTCACATCTTAGTTCCTTCTTGGACAACTTTGGCAGATGGTCTTCTCCCAGCTGAGTTACTCCACAGTATTGTTTGGGGACTCCTACCATGGTAACTCCTATCTCTTCCGCCCTTGAGCCCCCTCTGGCTTGCAATTCAGCCCCTTGACAAAGGGCCCGCACCCCATCAGGTGCTACTTGAGTCCAGTCTTCCATGTCACTGTTGGGACCATGAGATCTCCTGGACAGAGCGTCTGCATCTCGATTCCCAATCCCTGGCCTGTACTTTAGGCTGAAATTGAATCCAGACAATGCGGCCAGCCACCTGTGTCCAGTGGCGTCCAGTTTTGCTGTAGTGAATAGGTAGGTCAGGGGGTTGTTGTCAGTCTTCACAGTGAACTCTTAGTTTTTCTCAGAGGGGGTCAGGCTCCTGCTAACGTAGGCAACAGGCCGTAGTTGCCCTTCGTGTTCTTGATAAAGTACTCCTCCCAGACCACCATGACTAGCATCTACGTGTAGTTCATAGGGTTTGGTTGGGTCTGCATAGGCCAGGACCGGAGCAGTGGTTAGGCTCTTCTTCAATGCCTGGAAGGCCTCTTCACATTTCTGGTTCCACTGATCTTGGACTGACTCTCCCGGCTTCCGGGGTCCTGAGTCGTCCTCTTCTCCCTCAGTCTTGAGCAGTTCATTCAATGGTCTAGCAATTCGGGCGAATCCTTTCACAAACCTCCTGTAATAGGAGCAGAACCCCAAGAAGGACCGGAGTTCTGTTACTGTGGTGGGTCGTGGCCAGGAGGTAACTGCCTCCAATTTCTCAGGGTCTGTGGCCACCCCTTCTTCAGACACTATGTGCCCCAGATAATTCACAGAAGATTGGTAGAACCGACACTTCTCAGGCGAAAGCTTGAGTCCCTCCTCACTGAGTCTCCTCAAGACTTTTTCCAGCCTCTCCTCGTGTTCCTCCAGGGTTCTTCCAAAGACAATGACATCGTCCAGGTATACAAGGACTTCAATAAGGTTCATGTCCCCTACAGTCTTCTCCATGAGACGTTGGAAAGTAGCTGGGGCTCCAGACAGACCTTGGGGCATCCGGTCGAATTCAAAGAATCCCACTGGGGTTATGAAAGCTGTCTTCTCCTTGTCTTCTGGGTGCATAGGGATCTGATAGTACCCACTCTTGAGATCCATAACGCTGAACCACTTGGCTCCAGATAAGCTCTGTAAGGCATCCTCTATCCTCGGAGTGGTGTATTGGTCGGGTATGGTTCTCCTGTTAAGAGTCCTGTAGTCGATACAGAGCCTCAACGACCCATTCTTCTTCCTGACCACCACTATCGGTGAGGCATAAGGGCTTCTGGACTCCCGTATTACACCAGTTCTTTTAAATTCTGCAAGTTGTTCCCTTAGATCCTCCAGATCCGCTAGGGGGACCCACCTGACCCTCTCCCTGAAGGGCTTATCTTCTTGGAGGCGGATCCGATGGGTGGCACTCCTTGCACACCCCACATCGAACTCATCCCTGAAGAAGATCTTCTCCCATCTGGTCAACTGGGCCTTAGCTCTCTCCTTCCAAGCCCTGGGCAGGTTCAGGTTTTCCATGGATAGCTTCTCCCAAGCATCTCCTCCTTCGCCCGCCCACTTTACTTCTGAAAAGTTCACCGGGGCAGCAGGGCTCACCTGGCCCAGCAGCATCCTGGCTGGGATTTCCATGGGTCCATCTGTATTGTTCCTAACACTCACTGGAACTCTACAATGGGCCTTCTTCAGAGCCTTCAGCGGAATCACTTCGAGTATCACCTCCAGGCCGGGGGACTCTTCCCTTGGGTCAGACTCCAACATAACAAAGGGTCCAGGCTGCTCCCAAGTAAGCTTCACAGTGGCTCTGAGACAGGTTACTTCACCGGGCTGCAACACCATCCCTTTCTTCCAAGTCTCCACACCTTTCCTATCCCCTCTCCAGCGGTCTTCTGCTCTAGGACCAGCCGTTGATAAGCCGTCTTCAGCATGGGGTGAATCTTGGTGGCTGCTGACCCCTTCTCTTTCACTAGAGGGGTCAGAAGTCTTCGGACCAGGTCCGTGTTTGTTCCTATTATAAGGGAACTCTTGTTGGCTCCTGGCGGCCGAGGGCACACAACCGCCAGAGTATCAAACACTTCGGCTTTCCCAGCCACGGATGGGTCAAAGATCATCCTGACAGGCAAATAGCCATCGTAGGGGAAATTCTGGGTCCCAATCCCACATATCTCTAGTCCCTCTATCTTCTGGATGGGCAGGTGACTCAAGTGCTTCTCGTAGAAATCTCGGTATAACAGGGTCACTTGTGCCCCAGTATCCAAGATGGCTCTGGTGTAGACTCCCTCCACTTGAATGGACACTATGGGAGATGGGCCTACTAGCCTCTCCGGATATGGCCTGGCAGGGGTCGCCTTCTTCTGGCCCTTTCCCTTCGGACTGTCTCTCATCCAGTTCCCTTTGGACTTTAATCTTTCTTGAGCCTGGTATGCATTAATTTCCCTCCTCTCGATAGGTGTACAGACCCGTTGAGGGATACTATTGATTTTCTTAGGTGTGCACCCCCTCTGGGGAGTGCTGTGCCTCTTCTGAGGGGTCTTGCCCCCTTTCTCTGGGGTGTATCTTTGTTGAGGAATGTTTTGTTTCCTCCGAGGTGTTTTATCTTTTCTTTCCTTCTGTTTCGCTTTCAGCTTGGAGCTCACTGAAGGTGATGGGCACCCGGTTGACTCCTTCACCGTTGCCCTCTGGAGTTTCCCGCCGGCTTGCGGTTGTCCAGCTTCTTCTTCTTCTTGGGACTGGAACAGGCAGCTGCAATATGGCCAATTCCTCCACAGTTAAAGCAGACTATATCTCCCCATTCTTGTAAAGATGCGGGTGCCGAAGCAATTGGGAATAGTTCCTTCCGTGGTACCTCCCTCTTGGGACCCTCTGTATCTTTTGCCATCAGAGAGGTCAACATTTCTAACACCTTGGACATTTGTGCTTTTAAAGTGTCTACCTCTGAGTCTCTTTCAGTAGTCATCACTGGATTGACTAGCACCTGTGCGGGGACAACATTTGCCTTAATCACTTGCTGGTCCTGTTGTAGCGCCTCCTCATCTCTGAAGTCAGCATAAGTCAGCAACGTTCCTCCTCCCGGGGTTTTCAGGTGCAGCCAGACTGGATCCGAGCGTAACGCCCCCTTTAAGACTTGCTTCATTCTTGCCGCATCTGTATCTTGGGGCTTCATTCCCTTCTTCAACACAATCTTGCACAGCAACCTGTTTAGTCTCCTAACATATTCTGACAGTTTCTCCCTTGGTTGTTGGAAAGTATGTTCAAATTGGTAGACCATCTCTGTCACCTTTTCCAATTGACCAAACTCTTCCTGTAGCATGGATAGACAGTCTTGAGCCGTGCAATCTGTATTCCCAAACTGAAAACTTTTTACTGCTTCTGCTGCTGCGCCTTTTAGGCTTTCTATCACTCGTTGCCTCTTCTGCGCTTCAGGCACCTCCCATGCCTCTACTGCCTGCAATGCCTGCTCCACCCAGGTATCAAAATCTTCTTCCCCTGCAGGGACAGGGAGCTTCCCTGAGAATGTCTTCAATCTCCGGTAGCTAGTCTCTACATGCACTGTGTTTGTCTTCTGACATTTGATTAGCAGATCTCCTATCGCCTTTATCAATTCTGGTGATATAGCAGTGGCAGGTGCGGGTGTCACCGGGGGCGTCACCCTGTCTCCCTTTACTGGTGAGGCGCGGGCCGCAGCCTGCGTTGATCCCATCGGTGATGGTTCCTTCTTTATAGTTAAAGCAGGCGCCACCCTATAGGTTCTATTATCTGGCGTCTTTACACACTTGCGCCTGCACGCCTCTGGTATCCCGTCTCCGTATTCCACTAGTGCATACTGATATGAAGTATCCGGGTCTGCCTTTATATCTATCACCCACGGTGTGTGATCTGGGGACACTGACTTCATCAACTCCTCTACCATGTCAGTCTTCCATTCCTCCCCTGGGAGGCTGATGACTATTGAGTTGTTTGGCTCTGCCCTTACGGCTTTGCACCACTCTTCTATCGCTTGTGGATCCATGGGGTCCATGCCGGCACTTCTGGCGTTCACCTGCTGTATCAGGATCCCGGACCCGAGCCCCCACGTGTAGCGATACCTTCAACTAAGAAGGCCGCAAATTTAGTTTGGGCCCTGAAAACAGCTCCGCCAACCCCCGGCAATGTACTTGACCCCCTACTGGCACAGTTAGTATTGGCAGCAATATATCTATTCTTATACTGTATGAGTAACCCAGACACCAAGACAATAATAGTATAAAAAGGTATATGATTTACTTAAGCTTTTGATAAGAAAGGGGTTAACATTGGTAACAGTTTACAGGTAATATATATTGCAGAGCCCTGCAGCACTAACACACTATGCACATGGAGTGAACAGTAACAAGTGCGCCACGTGGGCGATCGTTAACTAGGCGTCCTGTGGCGCAGTAACCAAATGAACTAGCTAGCTGACCAGGCCTGGCTCAGATATCTATAACTTAGTCTATAGGGGATGATGTTCTTTTCTTCACCGGCAGGTCTTTAACGATGGTGCACATTAACAGAGTATATTTGTAATCCAATGGGAAAGGATAGAGATGGAGTAAGTACTTTACTATGTAAAGTGTTAGTTCAGCTCCTTTGAGGTCCTCTAATGAGAGTATCAGAAATAACTTGTGGGCCACGGCAGTCTATAGGCCTATTAGCAACAACAGTATATGGCTTGGGCATATGCTCTCTCACCCGCCCGGACACGGTCCCAGTCCGGGGAACTTTCACCGACTGTGTCACACACACACACAGTGTCTCCAGCGATCGGGTCCCCGATCCGGTCCAGGCTGTAGACAAGCGAAGTCCGGAGCCACCCAGGCTCGCAGTGGGGTGGAAGGCTCTTTGGTGCTGCGCAAGGTCTCAGGCTTCAGGCCTTGCACTCCGACACATCCGCACAGGAGTATCAGTCTCTGAAGTCTCGTGTCCCAAAGAGGCCGAGCGCAGCCGCGCCTCCCCCTTATATAACCCCTCCCATGAGTCTCTGCGGTGAACACTGCCGAATGGGGTTCTGGGTGATGTAGTCTCCGGGAAGTAAAAGGGGAACACCCCGCTACATAATATTATGTTGGTATCAGGTTATTTATGTGTAATCATTTTAGGGCAATGTTTAAAGAAAGTGGTGAAATTTTTGCATTTTGGTGGTTTGGTGTTATTTATTCTAGGTAGTCTTTTAATGGGATGGTATGGTTTATTACAGTATATTATTAATTACATTTTTAATTTGTTTTATTAATTGATATTAACTTGGTGTTAATGGTAATTTTATTGTTTTATATTGTGTCTTGTTTTCGTTCGTCATTGTGATTTTGGGTCTTTGTTGAATGTACCCGTATCTTAATAATTTACCTTGGAATTATTAAGGTATTCTGAATCTGAATCTTAATCTGAAACTCCCAGAAGTGTTGAATGCTGAAGACTTTGTTGGAGGCTTTAGTGTTAATAGAGAGTGGAGTCTGGACTCATCTTCTGTCAGAGAGGTAAGGATAAAGAGTTTTATATTGCAGGAACAATGTTTTAGATGATTTTTTTTTGGTAAGCAAAAATTCGTTTTTCATATTTTCCATCCTTTGTTGCATCTCAGTGCTGTTGATTTCCTCCAGCCTCTTTACAGTCACATTGCAGCCTCTTCCTGCCTACATGCATGTAATCCAGCAACCACTGCCTGTCATTGCTCAGGGTTGGTTTCCTGATAGTGATAACAGTGTAACATGTCTGCATAATGAGTGTTGAAGTGGCCCCTTGGAGTCTCCATTAGAAGTCTTTAAGACAAGTTGACAAAACATGAGCGTTGTCACCTCATAACAGGAAGTGGCTGAACAAGGATCTTTACTGCAGGATCTCCAGATAATATTATAATGAAAGCTGCAAATTTAAAAATATTGAAAATTACTTCTGAAAATACATTAAGATGTTAAAACCTACAGTATATCAGATTGTAGTGATTTTGTTGACATATACTTTAAAAGTTGTATCGCTGTAGTGTAGTATATACATTGCTGTGTTGAATTGTTTAACATGGGTATAAAGCCAAGCATTACAAATACAGTTGTGCTAAAGTTTTATTTATTAAAGGAGTACAGAATGTAATCTTTGCAAAGTAAATGTTCATGTAGCTTCATGAATAAGGTGAAACTCTATTGACTTCACCCATCCAATAACATTTAAATTTCTCTTGCATCACATAGTCAACCTGAACATAGTTTTACCTTATTTTTAAGCCAAGTGATTACCCCCTACCCCCTTTTAAATGAATATTCACTTTGCTAAGTGAACATTTTCTACTCCTTTAGTAAATTAACCCATTTAACCACTTCAACCCCAGAAGGATTTACCCCCTTCCTGACCAGAGCATTTTTTTCGATTCAGGCACTGTGTCGCTTTAGCTGACAATTTTGCGGTCATGCGACGTTGTATCCAAACAAAATTGACGTCCTTTTTACCCTACAAAGCTTTCTTTTGGTGGTATTTAATCACCTCTGCGGTTTTTATTTTTTGCGCTATAAACAAAAAAAGACTGACAATTTTGAAAAAAAAAAGCAATATTTTTTACTTTTTGCTATAATAAATATCCCCCCCCCCAAAAAAATATATAAAAAAACGAATTTCTTTCAGAGTTTAGGCCGATATGTATTCTTCTACATATTTTTAGTAAAAAGAATTGCAAATGTTATAGCGTGTACAAAATAGGGGATAGATTTATTCCTTTTTTATTATTACTATTTTTTTATTAGTAATGGCGATGATTTTTAGGACTTCAACATTATGGCGGACAGATCAGACACTTTTGACACTATTTTGGGACCATTGACATTTATACAGCAATCGTAGCTACAAATGGCCACTGATTACTGTATAAATGACACTGGCAGGGAAGGGGTTAAACACTAGGGGGCGATCAAGGGGTTAAGTGTGTTCCCTGCATGTGTTCTAACTGTAGGGGGGATGGACTCACTACAACATGACAGAGATCACTGCTCCCGATGACAGGGAGCAGTAGATCCCTGTCATGTTGCTAGGCAGAACAGGGAAATGCCTTGTTTACATAGGCATCTTCCCATTCCAGTAAGTGGTTAAATCAAGAATATCAACGGTAATTTAAGGCGGTATAGATAAAAAATGTATATTTTGCAGCTTGCCAATAGTTAAATGTGGTGGCTCCATTATTTCCCTTTTCTTTCTTTTTTTTCCTTTTTTTTTTTTATTTTGACCTGGTGATCCACGCAGTTAAACAAAATTAAAGGTGTGTTGTGATACAGTGATTGATATTAAAAATACTGAAAAAAATTATAAATAAATAAACAGTCCAGAAAAATCTGTCTCTCAAATGGAGCATAATGGTCAAATGGCAAACTACATTATTCAACTGTGGATAAGGTTATCCAATCCCTTCACCAAGTGAACACGCTACCACCACAATAGGTTGAACTCTTAGGGCTCTTTCACACGGGGCGGATCCGTGCAGATCCGCCCCGTGAAGCTCCGCTTGCTCAGCGGGGATCGCTCCGTTGATCCCCGCTGAGCCGACGGATGACTGGGCGGTCCCCGCACACTGTGCAGGGACCGCCCTGTCAGAGCGCCGCTCTCCCCTATGGGGAATCGGATGACGACGGACCGTAGAGTCCGTTGTCATCCGATCCGCTCCGCCGACGGAAGGAAAAATAGGGTTTTCCTCCGTCACACTTTGGCGGAGCGGAGCGGATGTCAGCGGACATGTCTCCGCTGACATCCGTGCCTCCATAGGGGTACATGGAGGATCCGTTTTAGGTCCGCCTAAAAAACTGACAGGCGGACCTGAACGGACCTCCGTGTGAAAGGGGCCTTACCAGAGAGCCTGGACTCTTTATTACGAAGGGTCAAACAGGCTTGATGAATATGGCCTGGTAGTGGTCATCAGCAGGGGATATACAAAGGAACCACTTCAGGAACAGCTCCAGAGCATCCAGGGGACTCCACCCAAACGACGATCGTGTAATCAGATCCAAATAAAACATAAAACGCTGGATAGTGTAAAACCTCTAAAGGGTTGCGTTTAATATAAAGTATTGCAAACCCAGAAGTATGCAGTGTCGTACAGTGCCTTGGCAGTTGCTAAGTGGTTTATTTGTTAGTCAAGTAAATCTAAATCTGCTAGTGCATCTAACAATGCCCTCCCCTCAGATTGACAATTCTGATTTTCAAAGCTGTCTCCAATGCGACTCCATCCAGAGTGGAGACACCCTGGCAGCATCTCCAGTTGAAAATATGAGAAAAAACACCTAAAAGATAAAACAAGTGCAACCACCATATTTGAGGAGTTGATTTTCGTTTTTGGGTTTAATCTCACGTTAACTCTTCAATGCTGTATATGAGAAAAAATAAAATGAATACCAAAATTGACACATCTTTTTAACCACTTCTGCACGGCCTATAGCCGATTGATGTAGTGCTTCAGTTATCCTGACTGGGTGTCATATGATGTCCAGCAGGATAACATGCCTGCGCGCACCAGCGGGGTTGCGCAGCGCGGCGATCGCGTGTGCGGTGTGTCAGTCTGACACGCCGCATCTCCAATCGTGGTAAGAAGCCTCTGACAGAGGCTTCTTATTGCGTGATCAGCTGTGACCAATCACAGCTGATCATCGTGTGAACCAGGAAGAGCCGGTAAATAGCATTCCTCTGTTTGCGCTGACAGGAAGAGCTGATCGGCGGCTCTCCCTGTCAGAGGGGGGTCTGTGATGATAATCAGCACATTGATTATCAGCACAGCCCCATCAGATGTGCCACCACAGTTACTAAAAAGTGCCCATAAGCTGCAAGTCAGTGCCCCATAAAAAAACGGATGACAGTGCCAATCAGTGTCCATATAAGTGCCAATTAGTGCCCACCACAGTGCCAGTCAGTGCCCATCACAGTCCCAATCAGTGCCCAGCAGTAAAACCTGTCAGTACCTCATCATCAGTGCTGCCCATCAGTGCCACCTGTCAATGCCAATCAGTACTGCCTGTCAGTGCCATCAGTGCCGCCTGTCAGTGCCCATCACAGCCCCTGTCAGTGCCCATCACAGCTGCCAGTCACTGCCCATCAGTGCCCATCAGTGCCACCTATCAGTGCCCATCAGTGCTGCATATCATTGCCGCCTATTGGTGCCCATCAGCGCTGCGCAGAGGTGATCAAATACCACCAAAAGAAAGTTCTATTTGTGGGAACAAAATGATAAAAATTTGGTTTGGGTACAGTGTTGCATGACCGCGCAATTGTCATTCAAAGTGCGACAGTGCTGAAAGCTGAAAATTGTTCTGGGCGGGATACAAATACAAGTCATTATTGAGACATTGAATCAGCAAAATCAGATGCTCTTGTAACCTATTTAAGAACAAAATGTATTCACAAATATGCATGAAAATACTTAAAATGGTAACATCTGTTACATTTTGATTAAAGCTTGTTGACAAACCTACCTCTCTGCATGTGGCATGTGATCTATGCGTGGAATCCTACATATATCCCTAATGTGCATTTTGTTAAAGTAATACCAATTTCACAGCACAGTGCACACATGTAAGTCATTTTTTTTCTTAGCCCCTGTGTCTTTCATGTCCTTGGGCTGCAGTAACATATATCACCATAGAAACAACTTTCTTGTTTTTATTAAAAGGAATGATGACTTTTAAAAAATAGACTGTAATGTTCTCTACAGAGTAAAAAGGTAAAACGGTAACATTTATGCAAACCAAAGTTTTGGTTATATATGATTAGCACAAGGGTTTTGCTTCATCTTAGTTTAACACTGTCCTCATCCTATGTTGGAATATTTTATGGTTCTCTTTAGGTAGGTTCATGTTTGCAATTTAGACTTTCTATATACAGTCAGGTTCATAAATTTTGGGACATCGACACAATTCTAATCATTTTGGCTCCATATAATACCACAATGGATTTGAAATGAAACAAACAAGATGTGCTTTAACTGCAGACTTTCAGCTTTAATTTGAGGGTATTTACATCCAAATCAAGTGAACGGTGTAGGAATTACAACAGTTTGTATATGTGCCTCCCACTTTTTAAGGGACCAAAAGTAATGGGACAGATTAACAATCATAAATCAAACTTTCACTTTTTAATACTTGGTTGCAAATCCTTTGCAGTCAATTACAGCCTGAAGTCTGGAACGCATAGACATCACCAGACGCTGGGTTTCATCCCTGGTGATGCTCTGCCAGGCCTCTACTGCAACTGTCTTCAGTTCCTGCTTGTTCTTGGGGCATTTTCCCTTCAGTTTTTTCTTCAGCAAGTGAAATGCATGCTCAATCGGATTCAGGTCAGGTGATTGACTTGGCCATTGCATAACATTGCACTTCTTTCCCTTAAAAAACTCTTTGGTTGCTTTCGCAGTATGCTTCGGGTCATTGTCCATCTGCACTGTGAAGCGCCAATGAGTTCTGAAGCATTTGGCTGAATATGAGCAGATAATATTGCCTGAAACACTTCAGAATTCATCCTGCTGCTTTTGTCAGCAGTCACATCATCAATAAATACAAGAGAACCAGTTCCATTGGCAGCCATACATGCCCACGCCATGACACTACCACCACCAGGCTTCACTGATGAGGTGGTATGCTTTGGATCATGAGCAGTTCCTTTCCTTCTCCATACTCTTCTCTTCCCATCACTCTGGTACAAGTTGATCTTGGTCTCATCTGTCTATAGGATGTTGTTCCAGAACTGTGAAGGCTTTTTTAGATGTTGTTTGGAAAACTCTAATCTGGCCTTCCTGTTTTTGAGGCTCACCAATGGTTTACATCTTGTGGTGAACCCTCTGTATTCACTCTGGTGAAGTCTTCTCTTGATTGTTGACTTTGACACACATACACCTACCTCCTGGAGAGTGTTCTTGATCTGGCCAACTGTTGTGAAGGGTGTTTTCTTCACCAGGGAAAGAATATTTCGGTCATCCACCACAGTTGTTTTCCATGGTCTTCCGGATCTTTTGGTGTTGCTGAGCTTACCAGTGCGTTCTTTCTTTTTAAGGATGTTCCAAACAGTTGATTTGGCCACACCAAATGTTTTTGCTATCTCTCTGATGGGTTTGTTTTGTTTTTTTCAGCCTAATGATGGCTTGCTTCACTGATAGAGACAGCTCTTTGGATCTTATATTGAGAGTTGACAGCAACAGATTCCAAATACAAATAGCACATTTGAAATGAACTCTGGACCTTTTATCTGCTCCTTATAAATGGGATAATGAGGGAATAACACACACCTGGCAATGGAACAGCTGAGCAGCCAATTGTCCCATTACTTTTGGTCCCCTAAAAAGTGTGAGGCACATATACAAACTGTTGTAATTCCTACACTGTTCACCTGATTTGGATGTGAATACCCTCAAATTAAAGCTGAAAGTCTGCAGTTAAAGCACACCTTGTTAGTTTAATTTCAAATCCATTGTGGTGGTGTATAGAGCCAAAAAGATTAGAATTGTCTCAATGTCCCAATATTTATGGACCTGATTGTATATTTTTTGTGCCGACAACTCCCAGCACTGGTCCTGTACTCGCTGTTAAAGTGGAGGTGCAGGGGAAAAAAAGTCAGCAGCTACTAACAGTGTAGCTGCTGACTTTTAATAAGGACACTTACCTGTCCTACTCGCCCGCGATGTCGGTCCCGCCACGGCGATCGATCGCTGCTGGCAGGTCCCGGCTCCTCCATCCTGAGTAAGGGAAACAGGCAGTGAAGCGCATGCGCCACTCGCACGGCGCTTTGTGAATGGGCAGCTTGCCTCCTGGGATACACACAGTTCCCAGAATGCAGCGCGCCCCATTCACAAGAAGAGGAAGTGGAAGGAGACCCACCGCGGATGAGAAGAGGAACATTAGAGGCAGATTAGGGGACTTCCCCATAGCAACAGGCATATAGGTAGTGATGAGCCGAACACCCCCGGGTTCGGTTCGCACCAGAACCCGCGAACGGACCGAAAGTTCGCGCGAACATTAGAACCCTATTAAATACAATGGATGCGAACGTTCGGATTCTAAAGTGCTAATTATAACGACTATTATCCATGTTATTGTCCAAACAGAGTTTGGGAACCCGGCTTCTGCACCAGGGGACATGTATCAATGCAAAAAGAAGTTTTAAAAACGGACGTTTTCCGGGAGCAGTCATTTTAATGATGCATAAAGTGAAAAAAAAAAAGTCAAATATTCCTTTAAATATTGTACCTGGGGGGTGTCTAAAGTATGCCTGTGAAGTGCCACGTGTTTCCCGTGTTTAGAACTGTCCCTGCACAAAATAACATTTCTAAAGGGAAAAAAGTCATTTAAAACTGCTTGCGGCTTTAATGCAATGTCTGGTCCCGGTAATATGGATGAAAATCTTTAGGAAAAATGGCATAGCTACCCCATCAACCCCCCCCCCCCCCTACCCCAGCCCATTACCAGCCCCTTTCGGTCTTGTATGGATATTAAGGGGAACCCCGCACACAAAATAAAAAAGGACCTATATACTCTGAACAGCCGTATACAGGCGGTGCATACAAGACAGGGACTGTAGGTTTGTTCTTATGTAGAATCTGTTTGTAATTTTGAACAGCTGCATTGTTTAAGTGGAGCTCCATGGCAAATTCCTTTTTTTTAGCTTTTTGTAAAACATAGGGAACGGTTATCACCCCTGTCACATTTTTTTTGCTGTCTGTGCCCCTGTTCAGAACATTTCACCTCACTTTGCGTCCCAATGACAACTGTTTTTGAAATGTGGTGTTTTTATTGAAACAAGGATTGGTGATAAAGCATCAGTAGAGAGGAGACACCTTTCTCCCATATTAATTCTTACAGGAGAGAATTTTCCTTCCAAGGGGTAGATTTCCTCTCACTTCCTGTTGTCTTCTTCTGTTTGCAAGTAGTAGTAGTTTGTAAGTTGGATGTTTGAAAGTAGGGACCTTCCGTATATACTCTGCAGAAATTGGCCCCTTAGGTGTTGGTGTTGGCACAACACTGAAAGCACTCACAGTTATTCTTGGTGGGTGCTGGAACGCCCTTCTGTCAAGTATAATATCAGGAATTGTAATAACATATAATTGTTGATCAGTGGTAGTAAAAATTGGGCCTTTGATGGTGGTGCTGGTGCCCAACACTGTAAGGCCTGACAGTTACTCTTGGTGGGCGCAGCAATGGTCCCTGCTGTGAATTATTAGATCAATAATTATAATTGCATGCCCCTGTTGAACAGGGGCTGAAAAATTGGGCCTTTGGTGGTGGTGGTGGTGGTGATGGTGGTGCTGGTGCCACAACACTGTAAGGCCTGACAGTTACTCTTGGTGGGCGCAGCAATGCTCCCTGCTGTGAATTATTAGATCAATAATTATAATTGCATGCCCCTGTTGAACAGGGGCTGAAAAATTGGGCCTTTGGTGGTGGTGGTGGTGGTGGTGCTGGTGCCACAACACTGTAAGGCCTGACAGTTACTCTTGGTGGGCGCAGCAATGGGCCCTGCTGTGAATTATTAGATCAATAATTATAATTGCATGCCCCTGTTGAACAGGGGCTTAAAAATTGGGCCTTTGGTGGTGGTGGTGGTGGTGATGGTGGTGCTGGTGCCACAACACTGTAAGGCCTGACAGTTACTCTTGGTGGGCGCAGCAATGGGCCCTGCTGTGAATTATTAGATCAATAATTATAATTGCATGCCCCTGTTGAACAGGGGCTGAAAAATTGGGCCTTAGGCACTGGTGGCACAACACTGCAACCCCTCACAGATACTGTACTTGGAGCACAGCAATGAGGCCTGTTGCAAAGTATTGCATCAAAAATTTTAATTACACGCCCCTGTTAAACAGGGGCTGAAAAATTGGGCCTTAGCCACTGGTGGCGTCACCCATAAAACAAAATGATCTTCCAAGCTATCATCGTTAATCGTATCATTGAGGAGGAGGAGGAGGATAGCCAGTCAACATAACAGCACAGGCACTCAGCATCAGCATCAGTCTTGAAGGGATGTGACATTTTAAAATCAATTAGTCTGTTATATCAGCATCTGGTGTGTGGTAGCTGGTGGTGATCCAAGACTGGTTCATCTTGATGAAAGTCAGTCGATCAACCGAGTCGGTGGACAGGCGCACCCTGTGATCCGTGACAAATCCTCCAGCAGCACTGAATGTGCGTTCTGAAAGAACGCTGGATGCAGGACAGGCCAGTAGCTCAATTGCATACTGTGCAAGCTCTGGCCAGTGATCCATCCTCAAGACCCAGTAAGCCAGAGGATTTTCGGTGGGGAAGGTGTCCAAGTCTGACCTTGCCCCTAGGTATTCCTGCACCATGTATATCAGACGCTGGCGATGGTTGCTGGAACCGATCATACTTTGGGGCTGCGGACTAAAGAATTGTCTGAACGCATCGGTCAGACGGCCACCTTCCCCACCGCTCCTTCTTTGACTGCCCGAAGCCTCAGCAACTTGTTGTCCAGGACCAGGAGTTTGTAACCTCACAGTCTCTGGGAACGCGTTGCACAGACCTTTCTGCAAGGCCTCCCGGAGTTGTCTCATCCTCTGCTCCCTCTGCGACGGTACGATAAGGTCCGCAACCTTACCCTTGTACCGTGGATCAAGGAGAGTGGCCAGCCAGTAATGGTCCCTCTCCTTGATCCGAAGAATACGAGGATCCTTCCGCAGACTTTGCAGGATCAGGGAGGCCATGCAGCGTAGGTTAGCTGAGGCATTCAGTCCGGAGTCCTCTGGGTCACTAAGGACGACATGATCCGCAGCCACCTCCTCCCAGCCACGTACAAGTCCACTGGTTTCTTGGGACTGTAAATCATCCCTAAAAGACTGCTGCTGATGATGCTGAGTGCCAGCCTCCACCTCCATGCTGACACAATCCTCCTCCTCCTCCTCCTCCTCCTCCTCCTCTTCCTGTGCGATGGGTGGGACAGAAGGAACACTGTCTGGGTAAAGGGGGCCTTGAGAGGCAAGGAAGTCCTCCTCTTCCTGCCTCTGTTCTGCCTCAAGTGCCCTGTCCATTATTCCACGCAGCGTGTGCTCCAACAGGTGGACAAGAGGTACAGTGTCACTGATGCATGCACTGTCACTGCTCACCATCCTCGTGGCCTCCTCAAATGGTGCCAGGACAGTGCATGCATCCCTGATCATGCCCCACTGGCGTGGTGAAAAAAAACCCGAGCTCCCCTGACCCTGTCCTGGTGCCGTAGTCGCACAGGTACTCATTGATGGCCCTCTGCTGTGTGTGCAGCCGCTGCAGCATGGCCAACGTTGAGTTCCACCTGGTGGGCATGTCACATATAAGGCGGTTCTTGGGCAGGTTCAACTCCTTTTGAAGCTCAGCCAGGCGAGCACTGGCATTATAAGATCTGCGGAAATGCACACAGACTTTCCTGGCCTGCCTCAGGACATCCTGTAAGCCCGGGTACCTGCCCAAGAACCGCTGCACCACCAGGTTAAGGACGTGAGCCATACAGGGCACATGGGTCAGTTGTCCCTGTCGGAGGGCGGAGAGGAGGTTGGTGCCATTGTCGCAAACCACCATTCCTGGCTTAAGCTGGCGTGGCGTCAACCACCTCTCGGCCTGCCCCTGCAGAGCAGACAGGACCTCTGCCCCAGTGTGGCTCCTGTCCCCCAAACACACCAGCGCAAGCACGGCATGGCATCTTTTTGCCTGCGTACTTGCGTAGCCCCTTGAATGCCTACGGAGCACCGCTGGTTCCGAGGACAAACCACAGGAAGAGGCCATGGAGGAAGAAGAAGAGGAGGGGGTGGAGGAGAGAGGTGTGTCACAACCAGTAGTAGCATTTTGGAGGCGTGGCGGTGGAACAACCTCCAACACTACTGTACCTTGTCCTGCATCCTTCCCAGCTGCCAAAAGAGTGACCCAATGGGCCGTGAAAGAAAGGTAACGTCCCTGTCCATGCCTGCTGGACCATGAGTCAGCGGTAATATGCACCTTACCGCTGACCGCCCTGTCCAGCGAGGCCAAGACATTGCCTTCCACATGCCTGTAGAGAGCCGGAATAGCCTTCCGTGCGAAAAAGTGGCGTTTGGGAACCTGCCACTGAGGAACCGCACATTGCACAAACTCACGGAAGGGGGCCGAGTCTACCAACTGAAAAGGCAGCAGTTGAAGCGCTAGCAATTTAGCCAAGCTAGCATTCAACCGCTGGGCATGTGGATGGCTGGGAGTGAACTTCTTTCGACGGTCCAGCAGCTGGGGCAGGGAAATTTGCCTGCTAGAATCGGACGTCGGTGTACTGCTAGCAGAGTGCCCGCAAGTACTTGGCTGTGACACACCTAATTCTACACCTTCATTCCTCTCAGAGCAGGTTTCAGAGAGGACTGAAGGTATACTGGGGTTGGAGATCCCAGCTGATGCGGTGCAAGAAGAGGTCAGCTTTGTTCTTTGGTGTGGGTCTTTAAGGTAGGCTTGCCAACGAGCTGCATGGCAGGTCAACATATGTCTGATCAAACATGTGGTGCCCAAGCGGCTGATGTTTTGGCCACGCGATATACGCTTGAGACATATGTTGCAAACAGCAGCTGTGCGATCTGATGCACTCGCCTCAAAAAAGGCCCACACCAAAGAACTTTTTGAATGACGGGCAGAGGCAGCGCCCTGCACAGGCGGAGCTCTGCGGTGTGATTCCGTCGGTGTGCTGCCCATACGCTGGCCACTCAAGGGCATCCTGCCTCGTTGGAGATGTGCCTCCTCCTCATCCTCCTCCTCCTCCTCCTCTCTCCTATTAGGCACTCACGTGGAGTCAGTGACCTCATCATCCCCTCCCTCCTCATCACTGGAGCCAATCTGGCAGTATGCTGCAGCTGCTGGAGCATGACTGCCAGATTGGTGTCCTTCTTGAGCATCCCCTCTCTCTGCTCTTACGCTGCTGCCTTCCTCTAGCTGGGTATCATCATCAGATCCTTCCAAACGCTGGGCATCCTCCTGGAGCATGTACCCAACACTGTGCTCAAACAGTTCGGGGGACTCCTCAGGAGGAGGGCATGGTGGGTCTAGGGAAGGATTGACTAATGAAGATAATGATACCAGAGAAGAGGACGCTTTGGCAGCTGCTTTGCCAGTACCCTGAGCCTGGGTGAGAGAGGATGAGGAGGATGAGGAGAGCTTGGTCATCCACTCTACCAAGTATTCGGCATGATGTGGCTCAACATGTCCAGCTGCCGAAAACAAGGACAAGCGTGTCCCATGGCCATGTGCTGATGACAATGCACCGTGTACACGACCAGCACTGTTGCCCCCAGACACAGAGCCTGCTTGCCCTCTTTTTTTGCCTCCTGACTGTCTGCCTCTCCTTGGTTGCCTTCCAGACATTTTAATGGATGGCCTGCAGGGAGATGGGAAAAACAGCAATAAGGGATACCTTCAGGTGTATATTGTGCAGGAGGCTTAGCAACAATGACACTGACACTGTCCCCTGCCTATCCTTCTCTGTCCCTAAACACAAGGATTGAAAATATGGTTCAGCAAAAAAGTTTTAGAACAGAATAGCACACTGACACTTTCCCTCACTGTCCTACTCTGTCCCTCCCTACAAACAAAATTTAGCACAGAATAGCACACTGATAATTTCTACGAGTGTCCTTCTCTGTCCCTAAACTCAAGGATTGAAAATATGGAACAGCAAAATTGGTTTAGAACAGAATAGCACACTGTCAGTTTCACTCACTGTACCTCTCTGTCCCTCAACTCAAGGATTGAAAATATGGAACAGCAAAATTGGTTTAGAACAGAATAGCACACTGTCAGTTTCACTCACTGTACCTCTCTGTCCCTCAACTCAAGGATTGAAAATATGGAACAGCAAAATTGGTTTAGAACAGAATAGCACACTGTCAGTTTCACTCACGGTACCTCTCTGTCCCTAAACTCAAGGATTGAAAATATGGAACAGCAAAATTGGTTTAGAACAGAATAGCACACTGTCAGTTTCACTCACTGTACCTCTCTGTCCCTCAACTCAAGGATTGAAAATATGGAACAGCAAAATTGGTTTAGAACAGAATAGCACACTGTCAGTTTCACTCACTGTACCTCTCTGTCCCTCAACTCAAGGATTGAAAATATGGAACAGCAAAATTGGTTTAGAACAGAATAGCACACTGTCAGTTTCACTCACTGTACCTCTCTGTCCCTCAACTCAAGGATTGAAAATATGGAACAGCAAAATTGGTTTAGAACAGAATAGCACACTGTCAGTTTCACTCACTGTACCTCTCTGTCCCTCAACTCAAGGATTGAAAATATGGAACAGCAAAATTGGTTTAGAACAGAATAGCACACTGTCAGTTTCACTCACTGTACCTCTCTGTCCCTCAACTCAAGGATTGAAAATATGGAACAGCAAAATTGGTTTAGAACAGAATAGCACACTGTCAGTTTCACTCACTGTACCTCTCTGTCCCTCAACTCAAGGAATGAAAATATGGAACAGCAAAATTGGTTTAGAACAGAATAGCACACTGTCAGTTTCACTCACTGTACCTCTCTGTCCCTCAACTCAAGGATTGAAAATATGGAACAGCAAAATTGGTTTAGAACAGAATAGCACACTGTCAGTTTCACTCACTGTACCTCTCTGTCCCTCAACTCAAGGAATGAAAATATGGAACAGCAAAATTGGTTTATAACAGAATAGCACACTGTCAGTTTCACTCACTGTACCTCTCTGTCCCTCAACTCAAGGATTGAAAATATGGAACAGCAAAATTGGTTTAGAACAGAATAGCACACTGTCAGTTTCACTCACTGTACCTCTCTGTCCCTCAACTCAAGGAATGAAAATATGGAACAGCAAAATTGGTTTAGAACAGAATAGCACACTGTCAGTTTCACTCACTGTACCTCTCTGTCCCTCAACTCAAGGATTGAAAATATGGAACAGCAAAATTGGTTTAGAACAGAATAGCACACTGTCAGTTTCACTCACTGTACCTCTCTGTCCCTCAACTCAAGGATTGAAAATATGGAACAGCAAAATTGGTTTAGAACAGAATAGCACACTGTCAGTTTCACTCACTGTACCTCTCTGTCCCTCAACTCAAGGAATGAAAATATGGAACAGCAAAATTGGTTTAGAACAGAATAGCACACTGTCAGTTTCACTCACTGTACCTCTCTGTCCCTCAACTCAAGGATTGAAAATATGGAACAGCAAAATTGGTTTAGAACAGAATAGCACACTGTCAGTTTCACTCACTGTACCTCTCTGTCCCTCAACTCAAGGATTGAAAATATGGAACAGCAAAATTGGTTTAGAACAGAATAGCACACTGTCAGTTTCACTCACTGTACCTCTCTGTCCCTCAACTCAAGGATTGAAAATATGGAACAGCAAAATAGTTTTAGAACAGAATAGCACACTGACACTTTCCCTCACTGTCCTACTCTGTCCCTCCCTACAAACAAGATTTAGCACAGAATAGCACACTGATAATTTCTACGAGTGTCCTTCTCTGTCCCTAAACTCAAGGATTGAAAATATGGAACAGCAAAATTGGTTTAGAACAGAATAGCACACTGACACTTTCCCTCACTGTACCTCTCTGTCCCTACAAACAAGATTTAGCACAAAATAGCACACTGACACTTTCCCTCACTGTACCTCTCTGTCCCTAAACTCAAGGATTGAAAATATGGTTCAGCAAGATTGGTTTAGAACAGAATAGCACACTGACACTTTCCCTCACTGTACCTCTCTGTCCCTACAAACAAGGATTAGCACAGAATAGCACACTGTCACTGACACTCTCCCTACCTATCCTTATCTGTCCCTAAACACAAGGAATCCAGGATTATGTAAAGGAAAAATAATGACACTGTCCCTGCCTATGCTTCTCTTTCCCTACTCCGGAACACACTACACAAGGCCGCCGCGCTGGCGGCCTTTTATAGTGTGGGGCGTGTACTAAACTCTCTCAGCAATAATTGGCCACAGGCATCCTGCCTGTGGCCAATCATTGCTCTCCTCGCTGCCGGCGCTGTGATTGGCCAAGCATGCGGGGTCACAGTGCATGCTTGGCCAATCACAGCGCCTGGATGACACTGCGATGGCGTAGTGCATTGTGGGCCGTTCGCGTCACTCGAATTTGGCGCGAACGGCCCAAATCGTTCGATCTTCGTCGAACGATCGAACAGCCGATGTTCGAGACGAACGTATGTTCGACTCGAACACGAAGCTCATCCCTACATATAGGGTGAGTATAAAAAAAAAAAAAAATTCTATAAATTTTTTTTTTTTTAATGATTTTTAATGTAAACATTTTTTCAGGGTGGACCTCCGTTTTAAGTCACGCATCATGTGACTTCATCAGCCCCTGATGAAGTCATGTGGTGTGTGATGTAACGTGTAGGGCGGAGCTTGAGGGATCATGAACCGGAATGGATGTTAAACCAGGAATGTATGAATGTAAGCACATTTTTTTTTATTTAGGCGTGGGGGTTCCCCTTAAAATCCATACCAGACCTGAAGGGCCTGGTATGGATTTTGGGGGGACCCCACGCCATTTTTTTTTGGCACGGGGTTCCCTTAACCATTTCAATACACTGTGTTATATATACTAAACTGCCTGCACTTACTGAATATAGAGTCTACACTGAATATCTAGTCTACACTAAATTCAGAGTATATATATATATATATATATATATATATACTAGACTGTGTATATATATATATATTAAATACACTGCCTGCACGCCACTAACTAACTTGCCTACCTAATCTAGCTCAATCCATCTCCATCCACATACTATACACGGCCGCTATTTAAGCAGCCTTATATAGTGTGGGGCGTGGACTTAGTCCCCCTGAGCCATGATTGGCCAAGGCACCCTGCCTTTGGCCAATTATGGCTCTCGCAGCAGAGCGCACTGTGATTGGCCAAAGCATGAAGGTCAGGTGCATGATTTGGCCAATCATCAGACGTCAATGCACTGCAATCTCGCAGTGCATTATGGGCGTTCCACGCCGCTCGAATTTCACGCAAACGGTCCATATGTTCGGTTCATTTGCAAGCAAACGAACACCTGATGTTTGAGTCGAACTTACGTTCAACTCGAACATCGGGCTCATCCCTAATATGGATATAACAATGTGTTGCTTTATATCACTTTTTGCATATTTTGAATAAGATTATGTAATTGTATTTATAACATTTGCAATAATTAAGTCAATTTCACATTGGGGGATTCAGCGATCTCTCTCTCTCTCTCTCTCTCTATATATATATATATATATATATATATATATATATATATATATATACTGTATATCTATTTACCAGGGCATAAGGTTGGCTGCATTTTTCCCTATTTTTTTATATGGATTTTTTTTCTCACAAGCATGGTCATTTCTAGGTATTTTAGTCTTCTGTGGTTGCAAGTGGCAGCGGGTCTTTCAGGGTGGCTGAAATGCAGAACACTCCCTGCCCTATCCCACATCATTGGAGGAGGTAGGGGATTTACATACAGTGCCTTGCAAAAGTATTCACCCTCTTGGCATTTTTCCTGTTTTGTTGTCTCACAACCTGGAATTAACATGGATTGTTTGAGGATTTGCATCATTTAATTTACAGAACATGCCCACAACTTTGAAGATGTTTTTTTTTTATTGTGAAGCAAACAACAAATAAGACAAAATAACAGAAAAAGTAAATGTGCATAACTTTTCAAGCCCCTAAAGTCAATACTTTTTAGAGTCTCCTTTTGAGGCTATCTAAGTCGCTTTGGATAAGTCTCTATGAGTTTGCCACATCTTACCACTGGGAATCCTCCTTGTAAAACTGCTCCAGCTCCTTCAAGTTGGATGGTTTGCGCTTGTGAACAGCAATCTTTAAGTCTGACCACATATTTTCTATTGGATTGAGGTCTGGGCTTTGACTAGGCCATTCCAACACATTTACATGTTTCCCCTTAAACCACTCGAGTGTTGCTTTAGCAGTGTGTTTGGGGTCATTGTCCTGCTGGAAGGTGAACCTCCATCCTAGCCTCAAATCACAAACAGAGTGGTACAGGTTTTGCTTAAGAATATCCCTATATTTAGCACCATCCATCTTTCCCTCAACTCTGACCAGTTTCCCATTCCCGACTGCTAAAAAACATCCCCACAGCATGATGCTGCCACCACCATGTTTCACTGTGGGGATGGTGTTCTTTGGGTGATGTGATGTGTTGGGTTTGCGCCAGACATAACGCTTTCTTTGATGGCCAAAAAGTTCAATTTTAGTCTCATTAGACCAGAGCACTATATGGAGCATACGACTTATTGTCGTCCTATGTACAGATACTCCAGTCTCTGTTGTGGAACTCTGCAGCTCCTCCAGGGTTACCTTAGGTCTCTGTGCTGCCTCTCAGATAAATGCCCTCCTTGCCCGGTCCGTGAGTTTTGGTGTGCGACCAACTCTTGGCAGGTTTGCTGTTGTGCCATGTTCTTTCCATTTGGTTATGATAGATTTGATGGTGCTCCTAGGGATCATCAAAGATTTGGATATTTTTTATAACCTAACCCTGACTTGTACTTCTCAACAACATTGTCCCTTACTTGTTTGGAGAGTTCCTTGGTCTTCATGGCAGTGTTTGGTTAGTGGTGCCTCTTGCTTAGGTGTTGCAGCCTCTGGGGCCTTTCAAAAAGGTGTGTATATGTAATGACAGATCATGTGACACTTAGATTGCACACAGGTGGACATCATTTCACAAATTATGTGACTTCTGAAGGTAATTGGTTGCACCAGAGCTTTTTATGGGCTTCATAACAAAGGGGGTGAATACATACGCACATGCCAATTAGCAGTTTTTTATTTCTGAAAAATAGTTTTATGTATATATTTTTCTAATTTTACTTCATCAACTTAAGCCCTGTACACACGATCGGTTTTGCCGATGAAAATCGTCCGATGGATTGTTTTCATCAGACAAACCGATTGTGTATGGGACCCATCGGTCTTTTTTCCATCGGTTTTAAAAAATAGAACATGTTTTAAATTTTTCCGATGGATAAAAAACCGATCGAAAACTCTGATCGTCTATGGGCAAGTCCATCGGATAAAAAACCCACGCATGCTCAGAATCAAGTCGACGCATGCTCAGAAGCATTGAACTTCATTTTTCTCGACTCATCGGAGTGTTTTACGTCACCGCGTTTGGAACGGTCGGTTTTTTGACTGATGGTGTGTAGGCAAGACTGATGGAAGTCAGCGTCATCAGATTTCCGATGGACAAAACCATCGGATTAGAATCCATAGGATATCCGATCGTGTGTACGAGGCTTTAGACTGTTGTGTTCTGATTCATCACATATAATTCAGATTAAAAAAACATTGAACTAAAGGCTGTAATGTAATAAAATAGGTAAAAAGCCAGGGGGTGAATACTTTTGCAAGGCACTGTATGTTTCTTTTTCATTGTGCACCATACCTTGCCCTTTATTGTTGTGAACTTGAGCGGTCCATATATTATATGCAACAATATACATTTTGTTATTAAACAGTTTTTTTTTTTTTGTTCAATGTTCTTTATTAAGTATAATAAGAATATAACAAACATACATTCATTACACACAGTGCGCATTTGTTGTTCGGGTTTAACAAGTACAAATACAACATGTTTAAGATAGCTAAGTTATCCACTATAAGCTATATATAGCAAGAAACATTTAGACACTATGAGCTGACATAGCAATAAACAATTACTAGATTTTGTATTTATCAGTCCACAATCTCCAGTTAGAGTCAAAATTGTTACACTTCAGGGACTTAATAGCCAGTAGGCGTTCGAATGTGTGGTTTCTGTTAACTAGTTTGATCACTTCCGAGAGGTTGATGGCCACTGAGTTTTTCCAGTTTCTAAGAATAAGGGTACGTGAGGCTAACAGTATATGGGTGACGATTGGTCTGAGATCCTGTGGAAATTGATCTGCACCAATGTGAAGAATTGCTAATGCAGGGTTTGGGGTCGTTAGTATTCCAGTGATTGATGAAATCAACTTGAACACATTGTTCCATAGACCTGTCATACTAGGACATGTCCATAAGGTGTGCAATAGGTTGCCTATGTGACCACATTTCCTCCAGCATAGAGGCGATGAAGCCGGATAAAAGGTTGCTAACCTATAGGGCGTGTAGTGCCATCTGTTAGTAAGTTTAAGCGTCATTTCCCAATGTGATACACAGTGGGAATGTTTGTGTATTTCCTTGAAGGCGCGTGTCCATTGTTCTTCAGAGAAAGTTTTGTTGAGGTCAGTTTCCCACTTCCTAAGTGCAGCTGATTTCTTGAAAGTATGTTTATCATGGATGAGGTTATAAAATATTGAAATGCCTTTAGCAGATTGAGGAGCTTTTGTATAAAAATGCCATGCTATAGCAGATAGTTTTATTTTTGGTATAGAATGTGCCCTTAAGAAGTGGGAGATGTGTATGCAGGAGAATAACATATTGCTGGGTAAGTGGTGGTCAGTCACTATTTGCTTTATTGATTTTGGTGTTTGTCCAGTATATAAATCTTGTACATGTTGAATTCCTAGTGCCTGGAGTCTCGTGGTTGGAAGCATAGGTATTTTTGCCCCTAAGAGTGCAATAGGGAAGTCGTACTGTATTTCCTGCAGATCAGCACTATCTAATGTCTGTAGGAATCGCCATGCCTGTAAAGACACTTGTATGGATGGTGATAGCCCCTTAGTTGCCCATGGTTCCCATATGTCGCCCATGAGAAAAGTAGTCGTATTCCTGGTCGGGATAGCCGAGCGTTCTATTTCCACCCATAGGGGGCTGTCAGTGTCGTGAAACCAGTGTTTAAGTTGGTCAAGTCTCGTAGCCCACAGGTAGTCTTGGATGTCTGTGAATCCCGCCCCCCCCCACCTTCCTATGTGGAAGAAGGTTGTTCCGTGGACACCTAGCTTTTTTACCTCCCCACGTGAATTTCCATACAATTTTTGATAATGTATTTAGGTAGCGGGACGGTATGGGAATCAATAGGGAGCGGAAAATATAGAGAATTTGTGGTAGTATGGACATTTTAAATGCCGCTATTTTACCTAACCAGGATATCTCCCTCTTGGATATGTCCATTAATTGTAGTTCAATTTTGCCTATTAGCGGTTTAAAGTTAGCCTCTGCTAAGGATTCAGTATTGTCAGTTAGGGTGATGCCTAGGTACGAAATGCCCTTTGCGCTCCATGAGTAGGGTAGGGATTTTTGCAGATATTTTTTTGAAGTATGTGAAACTCCTAAGTTAAGAATCTGGGACTTCGTAAAGTTGACCTTATAATAAGATACTGCGCCAAAGTCGGTTAGAACTTGGTGGGCCTGCGGGAGGGAGGAGTTCGGGTGTGTCAGTAGGAGGATAACGTCATCAGCGAATAAGTTTATGACGTGTTTGTCAGATCCGAAAGTGAAGCCTGTGATGCCATTGTGTGCTCTAATGGATTCGGCCAGAGGTTCAATCATAAGATTGAATATTGTGGGGGAGAGAGGGCAACCCTGGCGTGTGCCATTTGATATGCAGAACTGTTTGGATAGGAGACCTGAAGTATAAACTTGTGCCGATGGGCAGGAATATAAAGCCAGTATAGCCTTGAGAATCGGGCCTGTAAAGCCGAATTTAGCCAACACCATTTCCATGTACGTCCAGTGGACCCTATCGAACGCCTTCTCTGCGTCTATAGATAGCAGCAGAGAAGGCGTTCTCATTTGGACAGCGTGGTGAATAATATTAATGATACGTCTAGTAGCGTCTGAGGTCTGTCTCCCCCTCACAAATCCCATCTGATCACGTTTTATGAGTAGCGGAATAATATCTGATAATCTCTTGGCTAGCAATTTTGAATAAATTTTTATGTCGGTGTTAAGAAGAGATATCGGCCTAAAGTTCGTTGGTGTAGTAGGATCTTTCCCCGGTTTTGGTAAAGTGACAATGTGGGCTCTCAGCATCTCTTGTGGGAAAGCAGAAGTTTCTTCCGCCTTTGTGAATACCCGCTGTAAGTGAGGAGCAATGATTTCTTTAAATGTTTTAAAATACTCGTTTGCGAAACCATCCGGTCCCGGTGACTTGCCATTAGGCAATGTCGATGTAATCTGTTCGTTTTCCTGAGGGGAGAAAGGTGTGTTCAACTTCCCAAGTTGGTCCTCTGTCAGTGACGGGAGTTGTATTTTCTGTAAGAAGCGTTGTATGGTGTCTGTGGTTGGTTGTTGTGTGGCCGTATTATCACGTAAATTGTACAGTGCCCCATAATAGTCTGCAAATTGATTTGCTATGTCTTGTGGGTTAGTGATTTTGTGGTGTAAGGTATCATGAAGGAGGTATGCTATTCTCGATTTTGTGCGAGCAGCCTTAATTCTGTTAGCCAGATATTTTCCTGCTCTATTTGCATTAGCGTAGGAATTCACTTGTAAGCGTCTGAGATGTTTGTCGTGTTGTTGTGCGAGAATCTCTCTCAGACTTTCTCTAAGCATAGATAGTGTATTTGCCACTGCCGTTGTTGGAGACTTTTTATTGTGGGTTTCTAATCTATTAATGTCAGACATTACTTGATTGAGTTTGGCAGCATGTCGTTTCTTTTCCCTAGCCCCTAACTGTATTAATATGCCTCTCATATACGCCTTATGAGCGTTCCATAACGTGAAGGGATCTATCATTGGTGTGCAATTGTGTTGGAAAAAATCTTGGAGATGCTGAGAGATCACTGGAAGAATTCGGGGTTCTTGTAAGAGCCTAACATTGCAACGCCAGACATGGGATGAGGGGGAGACACCCTTTTCAGCAATAGTCATAGATACTGCTGCGTGGTCTGACCACGTAATACCCCATATTTGTGTGGCCTGAACACGTTGTAAAAGCCACTGGTCAGTGATAAACATATCTATTCGTGAATATGAGCAGTGTCTAGTAGAAAAAAAAGTATAATCTCTTTCGTTGGCATGGAGGCACCTCCATGCATCGAACAGTTCCTGTGTATGTAGCAGATTACGGAGGTGAGCAGATCTCTTCGGTCTATCCGTAGTAGTGTCCAAAATGGGATCTGATATTAGATTAAAGTCGCCTCCTATGATGACATTACCGTATTGCATGGACTTAGTCCTTTTAATCACTTTCCTTAGGAAGCGGATTTGGTGGGTGTTCGGGGCGTATAAAGTAACCAATGTGTACGGATTAGAGTTGATGTCTCCAGTTACTATTATATACCTGCCCCCTTCATCAATATAAGAGTCTTTGAGTTGGAAAGATAGAGAGTTCCTTAAGGCTAGCATCACTCCTCCTTTTTTGCTATCCGGTGTATCTGCCAAAAACACGTGGGGATATTCCCTGTGAGTGCATTTAGGGGTTTTTTGTTTCTGAAAGTGTGTCTCCTGTATGCAGAGAATGTCAGCCCGGTGCTTACAGGCCTCCTTCCATACCGAGAATCTCTTGGCCGGGTGATTCAGGCCTTTTGCGTTAATTGATAGACATGTGATAGTCATTTGTGGTGTTGTAGTGTATAGCGTCTGGTATCGTGGTGCAAGTACTCACTGTGTCCCTGGGGGTGAAACGCACCATCTTTTCCATTGAGGCCTGAGGCTGCAGGAGACTCATTTTCTGTACGTAGTGGAAGTTCTTTGCTGTGAAGATTGCTGTGTGCAAAAAATAGGTAACGTAGAAAACAAAAAAGAAAAAGAAAAAACAAGAGATACCAAAAAACGTAAGAAAGTATCTTTGAATGTATAAAAAGGGATCTTACAACGGATCCGCGTGCAGACATAACTGCTGAACTCGTTAACGGGGGTTATAGGAGGATAATTTTAAACTCCTTTTTACCGGAGAGATAAGAGAATAATTTTGCGGTTTTGTTATGAGCCTCCGCTGGCTTGTTTCTTATTGGTGCGTTTGTGTGACACCACCTGCCATTCGTTTTGGAGCCTCTGCGGTTGTGAAGTAGGGTTGAATTGTGAGGCCTGGTCTGGGAGTATTCCCCATTGGCGCAGAGTTGTAAGGCCTTCCTCCAATGTGTTTACGGAAGTTGAGGTCCCATTATGGGTGATGGAAAGAGTGGCCGGATACTTCCATTTGTGCAGGATTTTGTGGTTCCTCAGGGCCTTGGTTATGGTCGCCAGGTTGCGACGCCTCTGTAGTGTGTGCCTGGATAGATCTGGCAACACTTGGAGGGTTGCGTACTGCGGAGGGACAGTGTCAGGTCTGCGGGCTGCTTGTATGATTTGTTCCTTTACATGGAAGAAGTGGACCCTCATTAGTATGTCCCTTGGGGTGCCTTCTGGCAGGAAGGACGGTTTAGGAATCCTGTGGATTCTGTCTATTATGAGGTCCTGCGCATTCAGAGCTGGGACCAGGGTGGAGAACAAAGCGTGGACATACTGTAGGAGTTGGGTGGCTGGAATAGATTCTGGTACTCCTCGCAGCTTTAGATTATTCCTCCTTGACCTGTCCTCAAGGTCAGCGACCTTGTCCTTTAGCCACGCCATATCCTCTCCCTGGGCCGCATGTGCGTCCACCATATTATTGTATGTAGCAGTATACTCGTCCATCCTCTGTTCTACTCTATCCACTCTGACCCCAATAGCCTGTACCTCCTTGTGACACTGGTTAATCCCTCTAACCAAATCTGTTTGGAGGGAGGATCTGAGCGATAGCAGCATCTCCTTCAGCATAGTGTCTGAAATAGGCCTGTCGGCAGTAGGAAAGTCCGCTATGGGGTCAGCTGTGTGTTGGGCCTGAGCAGTGGTGGTGCCTGGTGTCCCGCTTACCTCCATGTCTTGTGTGCATAACCGCCTGACGGGGGAGTCCATCCTCGGCTTTGACTTAGCTGGGCTCCGAGTGGATGGGCTGGATGATCCTGAGGACGATCCGCTGTGCAGTGGGTCACGAGAGGACTGTACACGGAGCTCTCCGTGTCCGTTGCTTTGGATCGCGGCCTTCGCCTGTTGTTGTGCAGTCGAGCCACCGCCATTTTGATGGAGCCCGCGGGGCTGCATCGCAAAGATGCTCATCAGTTTTTGTGGCATCGGCGGGTTCTTTCTGCGCCTCGTCATTCCCCTGTCCTCTGGCAGTCCGGCTGTGTTGTTTCTAGCCTCGGATGTGCCTTGGAGGCTCTGATGTGTCTGGATCTCTCCGGCGGCCGAGCGGAGCTCTCAGCTAGGCTTCCATCTTGGAGCTCGGTCGCCACGCCCCCGTTATTAAACAGTTTTGATACCAGAAATAGTTTCATTTTTAAAAATGATTGTGCTGAGTGTTGTATGCCTGACTCAGGCTTAATTTAAACACTAAACTCTGCTCTTATTCGCTGAAAAAAAAACCTATACCTAAATTCATATATGACTGCATGTAAATATAGTGTGGATAGATGCAAATAAATATATCAAATATATACACATATTCAAATATAAGAAACATTTAAAATATAAATGTTACATAAAACAAGTAAATAGTTCTTGTTCCTTATCTGAGATTGTTAAACTCCCTGATATGCAACGTTGGACCCATTTAGGCCTCAAAAGATGCACATCAGCTATTTTCCTCCTGGACATTTAAATCTTTAAAGCTTTGAGGACTGAGTTTGGAGCTCTCAAGACACACTACTATCTCTACCTCTTATGCCCTGTACACACAATCGTTTTTTCCGATGAAAAAAGTCTGATGGATTTTTTTCATCAGAAAAAAACGATCGTGTATGGGCCCCATCGGACTTTTTTCCATTGGTGTAAAAAAATAGAACAAGTTTTACATTTTTCCGATGGAAAAAAAAAACGATGGGAAATTCCGATCGTCTGTGTGGAGACAAATCTGTGTGGAGAAAAATCCACGCATGCTCAGAATCAAGTCGACGCATGCTCGGAAGCATTGAACTTAATTTTTCTCGGCTCATCGTAGTGTTTAAAGTCACCGCGTTTTGGACGATCCGAATTTAGTCTGATAGTGTGTATGCAAGACTGATGGAAGTCAGCTTCATCGGAATTCTGACGGAAAATTCCATCGGATTTTATTCCATCGGAAATCCGATCGTGTGTACAGGGCATTACTCTGCCATGCAGTTGCAGATGTTAATCTTGGGCCCTCTGATCTGTGCTGATAGAAGACAACAATTATAAGCAGGGCAATAACTTTACATTCAGGATACAGTATATACATTTGACAGAAAGACCTGAATAAAATAATGGGGTGGGCAACTACATGGCAAATGAGGTTTATATGGAGAAATGTAAAGTGATGCCCTTGGGGACTAAAAACATAAACGCAAACTACTCACTAGGGGGAGAACCGCTGGGGAAATCAAGGATGGAGAAAGATCTGGGGGTCCTAGTAGAAGACAGACTGAGCAATAGCATACAATGTCAAGCTGCAGCTACCAAAGCCATCAGAATATTAGCATGCATAAAAAAGAGCTAAAACTATAATGCTGCCAATTTATAAAACTCTGGTTAGGCCACATCTGGTATATTCCATCCAGTTCTGTTCACTAGTCTTCAGAAGGGATGTGCTGAAACTAGAGAAAGTCCAGAGAAGGGAAACAAACGAATAAGGGGACTGGAGGACCTCAATTACGAGGAACGACTACAAGCACTAAATGTATTCTCGCTGGAGAAGAGACGCTTAAGAGGGGACATGATAGCGATTTAAAAATACCTCAATGGTGATTCCAGGGTAGGAAAAAAACTAGTCAGTCTCAGGGAGTGTAAGAGGACACGGGGCCACACAATGAGATTGAAGGAGAAGAGGTCTATCCTTAAGCTGCGTATGGAATTTTTTCACTGTCAGGGCGATAAGGATTTGGAACTCTCTTCCACAATTGGTGGAGGCAGTGGGGAGTATTGGTATTTTTAAAAGACTCTTGGACGTGCATTTTAAAGAACACAACATACAGGGATATGGGAAATGAGTATCGACACTGACGCACGTACACCTAGACAGGTTGAACTGGATGGACTATTGTCTTTATTCAACCTTATCTAATATGTAACTATGAAAGTTGAGTTCTAGGTATGATTCTTTATTATTATCCTATACACCCTGCATGGCTTAATTTAAAACTTAATGGCAGACAGATATTCCTGCATTACATAATGATTCTTGGGAGGAAGTGGTAGGGAGTCAACTATCTGGGGTTATTGCAGCTGAGGATAAGCTCATTCAGCTAAAATACCTACATAGGATTTACTATAGTCCACTTAGATTGTATAAGATGGGCAGGTAAGACTCTTTAAATTGTTATAGATGTCACGCGGCTACTGGTGATTTTTTGGATATGATATGGACTTATTCCAGTGTGGGCCTTTTCTGGTCTTCTATCACCGTTTTTATAGAGGAGAAACTAGCCTTATGTAACATCTGTACTCTGAATAGACGTCTCTTAGGTGACCTTGAAGACGAGGAACTGTGTGAAGCTCAAAAATTGTTATTGAAATGTATTTTCTTTTATGCTAAAAAGGTCATTGTTTTACAATGGTAAAAAAAAGACACCCCTAGTTTGCACAGTTGGGTTAATTTAGTAAACACGGCCTAGACCATGTATAAATAGACCTATATTGCTGGAGATTGTCTATAAAAATTTTGAAAATCTGGTCTAGCTGGATGACTACTGTGTCAGGAGGAGATATTGAGGTTTAAATCTGTTGCAGGTATGACCATATTGAACTATTTTGTTGTCACTCCACTGGGTTTATATGTGCCAATGTGCTCACGTTCTCTATTTTACCATCAATGCTTATGATCTCGTTTGTTTGTACCAGCTCTAATTTTTTTTTCTTTTTGTTTTTCCTTTTCCTTTTGTTTTTCCTTTTTGTTAATATGTACTTCTGATTTCAACTGATTTACATAATGTTCATAAAGTAGTGCGTTTTTTTTACTGTATTGTGTCACTTGCCCATCATTGGGTACCCTGTTACATACTTTCTTTTGTTTGTTACTTTAAATTAATAAAACTACCCTTTAAAAAAAAGAGAGTTCTTTTTGGTAATGATAAATTAATAATCCCAAACACATTTTCGCATGCAGTCTCCAACTATATTTATTAGATTTTTCTGCAATTTTTTCTGTTTTTGTGATATTATAATCACTGTCTTTATTGTGATATACTATTGAGCTAATTGGTATTTTGGGGTAGCAGTTATATAGCCTATATAATATTTTTTGTGCGTCAGCAGTGATGGGGTATTCACATTCACTAATCATTAGTTTACGCTTTGCATGAACCAATTGACTCCTCTCTGTTCAACCATAGCCATGCTTCCTCACAAAGGACCATAGAAATATCTAGTTCATGTGGACATGGGCGGACATATAACACTTCTCCTGCAGTATGCAAAGGGGGCTCCCAGATTCCGATAAGCCCCCCGCCCGCAGACCCCGACAACCAACAGCCAGGGTTGTTGGGAAGAGGCCCTTGTCCTCATCAACATGGAGACAAAGTGCTTTGGGGTGGGAGGCGCAGTGCCCCTCTGCCCAAAAGCACCAACCCCCCCATGTTGAGGGCATGTGGCTTGGTATGGTCTAGGAGGGGGGGCGCTCGCTCGCCCTCCCTTACCTAACCTGCCGGGCTGCGTGCTCGGATAAGGGTCTGGTATGGATCCTGGGGGAACCCCCACGCCATTTTTTTTTTGGAGTGGGGTTCCCTTTAAGATCCATACCAGACTGAAGGGTCTGGTATCGTCCTGGGGGGAACCTCACGCAATTTTTTTTTTACATTTTCGTGGGGTTCCCCTTCAAGATTCTCCGCACATGAGTCGCCCCGCAAGTTGGATCATCTTGATTCCGACTTCTGGTGCAACCTCTATTCAAATCAAATCAATGGGCTCCCATAGGAAACAATTGATTTTGAATAGAGAAAGAAACGTCGAACGAGGCTTAGCACAGCGTTAAGCCTCGTTAAATCGCATTTAACACCCTTTGCCGGCGTCTGACGTCTTTACAGCTCTAACGCTGGAGTTTCAGAACGCACTGGTCCTGTTTTTTTTTTGCAGATTAAAAACGGATATGCCATTTACAGCTCAAAAACATCATAGTGGGCATGAGGTCATAGGCTAACATGGAGAGCAGTTTTTAAGCTGCAAAAAACACTCATAAATGTGGCTGTGAAAATGTCTGTGGGCATGAGGCCTTAAGTTTACCTGAGCTCTTTGGAAAGCAAGGTAAAACAGATCTCGCGATCACCATACTTACATTTAAAATCTGTATTTAACCCCCAGAAGCAAACTTATCCTATTTGTTTCCTTTTGTTCTATTAAACATACAATTGTAAACATTTTGTTATATCAGTTCAGTAAAATCAAAAATACGGACTTATCCTGCAAGAAATCAAGTGAACTGATGATTTCTTGTGCTTTCTGCTGAATTTCATCAGTAATCTTGTTTCTGGCTCTCTTTGTGACTACAGAACAATCCCCCTATCTTATGGAGTTGAGTGGGGGGATAAGGGGGTTTTTCTGTAGTCCTAACACACTTCATGTTTCTAGAATGACAACTCTCCCCCTCCGTAGATACAATCAGCAGGTGTTGTCAGGTGCCCTAGAACAGAAAGTGTGATGTTGGCAGGATTAAAAACTAACACAGTCATCACAGACTGGTAATCTGCAATACATAACATTTTTGTTCTTGAGTTTAGTTACACTTTTACTGTATTCCCCACACTGGGCAAAACACACAAATAGGGGGGACCTTGTTTATGGATAGTGATAAAAAAAAAAAATGGAAATCTGCAACTGGTATCTTTCCTTTTTTCTTAATTGTATTTTAGTTTTGTTTTTAAAGATAAACTCTTACTGGAATGAAATATTCTCACTGGCTCCTAACTTGGTGGGTATTAAATTAGATCTTGATCCTGCCTTAGGCCTATTTTATATAGGAGCAGACAGTGGCGGCCGGTGCTCCATTTTTTTGGGGGGACGGCAAACAAATCCCCCCGACCAGGTCTGCACTTACCCCATCCAGTCGGCTTCCCTGGCTTCTCCTCATTCTTTAAGTATGCTAACAGTAAAAAAAGGAGGACAGACCATATTGGCTCCATAAAGAATGAAGAAGGTCATTTGGTTACAAAGGATGGGGAGATGTTGAAGGTATTGAATTTATTCTTCTCCTCAGTCTTCACGAGGGAATAGAGCGGCTTTAGTAACCAAAACTGCAGTGTTTATCCTCATGACACATCACACGAAGCACCTCCATGGTTAACAGAGGACAGAATTAAAATTAGACTTGGGAAACAACATTAATAAATCACCAGGACCAGGTGGCTTGCACCCGAGGGTACTTAGGAAAATCAGTCAAGTAATTGCCAGACCATTGTTCCTGATTTTTATTGACAGTCTATTGACTGAAATGGTACCAGCTGATTTGAGAAAAGCCAATGTAGCACTGATATTTAAAAAGGGCCCAAAATACATCCCTGGGAATTACAGACCAGTTAGTCTAACATCAATAGTATGCAAGCTCTTGGAGGGGATGATAAGGGACTATATACAAGATTTTAGTAATGAGAACGGTATCATTAGCAGTAATCAGCATGGATTCATGAAGAATCGTTCTTGCCAAACAAATCTATTAACCTTCTATGAGGAGGTGAGTTGCTATTTAGATAAAGGAAGGCCCGTAGACGGGGTGTATCTGGATTTTGCAAAAGCCTTTTACACAGTTCCCAATAAACGTTTACTGTACAAAATAAGGTCCGTTGGTGTGGACCATAGGGTGGGTGAATGGATTGAAAACTGGCTACAAGGGCGAGTTCAGAGGGTGGTGATAAATGTGGAGAACTCAGAATGGTCAGGGGTGGGTAGTGGGGTCCCACAGGGTTCTGTGCTGGAAGCGATCCTATTTAATTTGGTCATAAACGACCTGGAGGATGGGGTAAACAGTTGAATCTCTGTATTTGCGGATGGTACTAAGCTAAGCAGGGCAATAACTTCTCCGCAGTATGTGGAAACCTTGCAAAAAGATCTGGACAAATTAATGGGATGGGCAACTACATGGCAAATGAGGTTTAATGTAGAAATATGTAAAATAATGCATTTGGGTGGCAAAAATATGAATGTAATCTATACACTGGGGGAAGAACCTCTGGGGAAATCTAGGATGGAAAAGGACCTGTGGGTCCTAGTAGATGATAGGCTCAGCAATGGCATGCAATGCCAAGCTGCCCATAACAAAGCAAACATAATATTTGCATGCATTAAAAAGGGGATCAACTCCAGAGATAAAACGATAATTCTCCCACTTTACAAGACTCTGGTCCGGCCGCACCTAGAGTATGCTGTCCAGTTCTGGGCACCAGTCCTCAGGAAGGATGTCTTGGAAATGAAGCGAGTACAGAGAAGGGCAACAAAGCTAATAAAGGGTCTGGAGGATGTTAGTTATGAGGAAAGGTTGCGATCACTGAACTTATTCTCTCTGGAGAAGAGACACTTGAGAGGGGATATGATTTAAATTTACAAATACCGTACTGGTGACCCCACAATAGGGATAAAACTTTTTTGTGGAAGGGAGTTTAACAAGACATGTGGTCACTCATTAAAATTAGAAGAAAAGAGGTTTAACCTTAAACTACAGTCAGGTCCATAACTATTGGGACATCGACACTATTCTAATCTTTTTGGCTCTATACACCACCACAATGGATTTAAAATGAAACAAAGAAGATTCCTCCCACTTTTTAAGGGACCAAAAGTGGGAGGAAAAGTAATGGGACAGATTAACAATCATAAATCAAACTTTCAATTTTTAATACTTGGTTGCAAATCCTTTGCAGTCAATTACAGCCTGTAGTCTGGAACGCATAGACATCACCAGACGCTGGGTTTCATCCCTGGTAATGCTCTGCCAGGCCTCTACTGCAACTGTCTTCAGCTCCTGCTTGTTCTTGGGGCATTTTCCCTTCAGTTTTGTCTTTAACAAGTAAAATGCATGCTCAATCGGATTCAGGTCAGGTGATTGACATGGCCATTACATAACATTCCACTTCTTTTCCTTAAAAAACTCTTTGGTTGCTTTCGCAGTATGCTTTGGGTCATTGTCCATCTGCACTGTGAAGCGTCGTCCAATGAGTTCTGAAGCATTTGGCTGAATATGAGCAGATAATATTGCCCAAAACACTTCAGAATTCATCCTGCTGCTTTTGTCAGCAGTCACATCATCAATAAATACAAGAGAACCAGTTCCATTGGCAGCCATACATGCCCACGCCATGACACTACCACCACCATGCTTCACTGATGAGGTGGTATGCTTTGGATCATGAGCAGTTCCTTTCCTTCTCCATACTCTTCTCTTCCCATCACTCTGGTACAAGTTGATCTTGGTCTCATCTGTCCATAGGGTGTTGTTCCAGAACTGTGAAGGCTTTTTTAGATGTTTTTTGGCAAACTCTAATCTGGCCTTCCTGTTTTTGAGGCTCACCAATGGTTTACATCTTGTGGTGAACCCTCTGTATTCACTCTGGTGAAGTCTTCTCTTAATTATTGACTTTGACACACATACATCTACCTCCTGGAGAGTGTTCTTGATCTGGCCAACTGTTGTGAAGGGTGTTTTCTTCACTAGGGAAATAATTCTTCGGTCATCTACCACAGTTGTTTTCCGTGGTCTTCCGGTTCTTTTGGTGTTGCTGACCTCACCGGTGTGTTCTTTCTTTTTAAGGATGCTCCAAACAGTTGATTTGGCCACACCTAATGTTTTTTCTATCTCTCTGAAGGGTTTGTTTTGTTTTTTTCAGCCTAATGGTGGCTTGCTTCACTGATAGTGACAGCTCTTTGGATCTCATATTGAGAGTTGACAGCAACAAATTCCAAATGCAAATAGCACACTTGAAATTAACTCTGGACCTTTTATCTGCTCCTTGTAAATGTGATAATGAGGGAATAACACACACATGGCCATGGAACAGCTGAGCAGCCAATTGTCCCATTACTTTTGGTCCCTTAAAAAGTGGGAGGCACATATACAAACTGTTGTAATTCCTCCACAGTTCACCTGATTTGGATGTAATTACCCTCAAATTAAAGCTGAAAGTCTGCAGTTAAAGCACATCTTGTTTGTTTAATTTCAAATCCATTGTGGTAGTGTATAGAGCCAAAAAGATTAGAATTGTCTCGATGTCCCAATATTTATGGACCTGACTGTACGTAGAGGGTTCTTTACTGTAAGAGCGGCAAGGATGCGGAATTCACTTCCACAGGCAGTGGTATCAGCGGGGAGCATCGATAGTTTAAAAAAACTATTAGGTAAGCACCTGAACAACCACAACATACAAGGATATACAATGTAATTCTGACATATAATCACACACATAGGTTGGACTTGATGGACTTGTGTCTTTTTTCAACCTCACCTACTATGTAACTATGTAACTAAGTTCTCAACTTTATGGAGTCTACTGTAGTTTATTTTTTTGTTGTTCACTTATTATTGTCATATGTGATATTGCTGCATACTAATTTATTTGTATGATGTACCTTCCTGTACACTGCTCGTCTGTTGTTGTTTCATCTAATATAAAAAACCCTTAAAAAAATAAATAGTTGATTTTAAAAAAAACTGGCCTCCTTGTGACCCTTTCGACTCTGAGCTTCTACTTTATCATGTGTGCTGTTCATTTTTCTACACCTTATAGGGCCCTATCACTAAATACTTCTCATGAAATCTACTAGTTCAAGCTACTCAATATATGTTCCACTATACTGGATCCATTTACCTTTACAATGGTAGCATGTAGAGTTTTAGTGTCAGTCTTTTATGTATCCATTGATTTGTGCAGGAATTATTAGCTAGTGTCTGGTAATGTATCTACTGACCCCATTAAATAAGAGAAAAATCTTCACAGGAGGCTAATGATGGGCAATATCTTGAATGGTTCATAGAAACAAGAAGGTATTTTAGTTACTATAATGTGCTCATTGGCCTTATCTGTCACTGCAATAGATAAAATTCACACAACACGGGAATTGGAAAGTGAAGCCAACAAAAGTGCACCATTAATTACGTATGACTGAGTAAAATGGTCCCTAAATACATCCTCTTTGCACCATTATCCTTTCTTTATAAATATTTATAGATCAAATCTTTTCACTCATCAACTCTACTAAATTATCCTATAGTACTAGTCAAGTGGAAAAAGCAAGGCTGGCGAGCCATGGGTTAGAGTTGGGTTTAGGTTCCATTTCTGTGTACTTTACAGCTGTCATTAACACACTTTATATTTTTCCCACATTATCACTTGGCTAAAGTCCTTTCACACCAGGGATATGCTTAGATTCTGCAAACACTCTTTAGGCAGAGACCTATCTTTATGACCTATGTCTATGGGCAAATGCAAATGACATTTTTTTTTTAAACCTGGGGTAGTGTATTGGAGGGTTAAAACCCTTGTCAGTTTTTATTTGTTGTCATTTCCATTGGGGAGATTTACCTTCACTTCCTGTCCCATAGCCAAGAGAATAATGAGAGGAAATCCCTGCAGACTGAGGTGAGGGATTCCTTTGTTTTTACCCAGATTGCCATAACTAGTGTCCACATTGGACAATTCACCCTCTATTCTTTTCCTGGTGACAGCCCAAAATGTGGGATTTTCTTTTTCACCAGTAAACCAGTTATAACCAGTAAAGAGCACAAAACAGCACGATACTACAGACCTCTGACTCTGTGTTACTTACTACTAACCCATGCAGTCTGTGTTACTTATGCTTGACCTTTGAATTTTTCTACTTTCGACTTCTGACTGCTGCACTCTGCTTTATTTACTCCTTACCCCTGCACTGTGTGTTATATACAACTGACCGGTGGACACTAATTTACTTACTCCTGACCTCACACTCTGAGTAACTACTGAACCCTGAACTCAGTATTACGTTATGTTATGTTACTGACCTCTAAACTCTATGTTACTTACTATTGCCCCTGATTTCTTCAAACCTCCCTTACTTTCTAAAGAGGCCTCGTTAGGTTATCTCCTTTATAAATCCTGTTGTATCATAGTGATTTTTTTTATCCTTTCTATATTACTCAGGTAGATTCTCGTCTCTGCACAGTTGCCCAATCCTGCTGTATGTTATGGAGAAGAGGGGATGGGAGTTTATTGTAGTTCTGTTCTAGGATGATAACACTGCTCCTCCATAGATACAGTGTTAGAGTGAGTGATGTCATCCTAGATCAGCAAGTGTGTCACTGGCAGAATCACCAGGTAAAAATAAAGGGAAAAAAAAACTTTAACAAAGAAAACGAATGCAAGCTGTAATATATATGAACTTGAAAGCTGCAATATATTCCCTACGGACAATTGTGGGCAAAAGCTAATGCCGTGTACACACGATCGGTTTTACCGATGAAAACAGTCCGATGGACTTTTCTCATCGGACAAACCGATCGTGTATGGGCCCCATCGGTCTTTTTTCCATCGGTGAGAAAAAATAGAACATGTTTTAAATTTATCCGATGGGAAAAAAAACAATAGCAAATTCTGATCGTCTGTGTGGAACTCCATCGGACAAAAAACCCACGCATGCTCAGAATCAAGTCGACGCATGCTCAGAAGCATTGAACTTCATTTTTCTCGGCTTGTCAGAGTGTTTTACGTCACGGCATTTGGGACGGTCGGATTTTTGACTGATGGTGTGTAGGCAAGACTGATGGAAGTCAGCTTCATCGGATTTCCGATGGAAAAATCCATCGGATTAGAATCCATAGGAAATCCGATCGTGTGTACAGGGCTTTAGGCTTACAGTGCCTTGAAAAAGTAAAGTTAAATTTTTTCACATTTTGTCATGTTACAAACAAAAACTTAACTGTATTTTGTTGGGATTTTATGTGATAGACCAACACAAAATGGCACATAAATGTGAAGTGGAAGGAAAATGATAAATGGTTTTCGAAATGTTTTACAAATAAATATCTGAAAAGTGTGGCGTGCATTTGTATTCAGCCCCCTTTACTCCGATACCCCTAACTAAAATCTTGTGGAACCAATTGTTTTCAGAAGTCACCTAATTAGTAAATAGAGTCCACCCGTGTGTAATTTAATCACAGTATAAATACAGCTGTTCTGTGAAGTCCTCAGAGGTTTGTTACAGAACATTAGTGAACAAACAGCATCATGAAGGCCAAGGAACACACCAGACAGGTCAGGGATAAAGTAATGCAGAAATATTAAAGCAGGGTTAGGCTTTATAAAAATATCCCAAGCTTTAAACATCTCACGGAGCACTGTACAATCCATCATCCAAAAATAGGAATCGTATGGCACAACTGCAAACCTACCATGACATGGCCGTTCACCTAAACTGACAGGCCGGGCAAGGAGAGCATTAATCAGAGAAGCAGCCAAGGTAACTCTGGAGAAGCTGCAAAGATCCACAGCTCAGGTGGGAGAATCTGTCCTCAGGACAACTATTAGTCGTGCACTCCACAAATATGGAAGAGTGGCAAGAAGAAAGCCATTGTTGAAAGAAAGTCATAAGAAGTCCATTTGCAGTTGGCAAGGAGCCATGTGGGGGACACCTCAGACATGTGGAAGAAGGTGCTCTGGTCAGATG